>OW964828.1:49280324-50480324 GCA_943142095.1 Ophonus ardosiacus | reverse complement strand
TCCCTCCTTTAAAAATGTTAAAATTGGATTCTAGTGTCTTTAAAACGTGCTTATTCACTAAAATCTCGATATGCGGTTTTTAGCATGAATCCAATACCTCTCTTGGCGAGAGATAAAAAAAATAACTCTGAACTTTTATGCTTCAAAACTCAATCTTGCAATCCGCAAAAAATGATGATTTATTTAACTAAACTCTTCTTAACAGTGCCGAACCTAAATTACTTAATCCATTAAACAATCTCTCATCTTCATAAAAAGTATCCTTCGGAATGAATTGGCAACCTGATATATATCCTACAACAACAATTGAAAAAACATAAGACAAAGAACAAATGGTTGAGTAATTATTCGTTGATTTGCGGTATTTCCGATTTGCTGCCGAAACCCAGGTGAATGTAGAGTTCATCAGGTTCAGCAGACGTGAAGGTCGTTCAAGGCCGTACGCCCGCGCCTCGGGTTAGTCAAGCCTTCGTGACCCCAACAGGAATAACAATAAGAACGCAATAATGATGATGATAGAAGAAAGAATATTCTTAAGTTGATGTTATCGTTGTAATTTTTAATATTTTTGTCCTAAAGGTTTTAGAAAATTTAAAATGTATTTATATTAGTACAAAAAAAAAAAAAACTGATGTGGCCAGCACATTACCTTCCGTCAACCCGATGTATTTTCTACAAATCCCATATCAAACGTTCCTTGAAAAGATTCTACCGTGAGTATTTTTAACGTGAAACATTGGATTTCTCATATCCATGGTTACAACTTGACATTTGATTGACAGCAATGTATTTGTCATAGGAAACGAATCTGATATTTGATAAGACGTCAATAGATGTTAATTTTGTTTAAATAATTGTACCTGCTTTCTAAATTAAATTTAGTTGTACAAATATAAATATTAAATTTAGTTGTAGAAAAAATATTGTGTGCACTTTGTGCCCGAAATATGTTTACTGCTCTCAAGTGGTTTTCTGACTCGGCTAAATTTCTTATAATTCGTTCCCTGTTTAATTTTAAATGGGACAGGCAAATAGATTGTTGTCAATCAAATGTCGAGTCGTATCCATTTATATGAGAAACTCAATGGTTCACGTTAAAAAATAGTCACGGTATATATCCAGAAAAATTGTATCACGAACATATACTATTTTCTACAAATTTCATACCAAAAGTTCCTTGGAAAAGATTTTACAAATCCAATAAAATTATAACACGACCATACACTATGTTAATTGAACTTGACACTGACATCTGTCAGTTAGAATTATGTGAATATATCAGCAGTTTCCATGTTTATAGCAAAGACGGCTGATTTATGAAAGTTAATCTTTTTATAATTCTTTAACTCTATAGGTATTTGTTGAATATGAAGGAAAATGTGTAAGTAAACCGAATAGACAATAATAATAATAATAATAATAATAATAATAAATTTATTTATACTGATAAGCAACAGATACAATTCCAATTACAGATTATCAGTGATTAATATACATAAAAGAGAAATATTATTCATCATCAATATTAATATAATGCACAAGTGTTTTTAAAGATATATTAAATATATCAATTGTATCGCATTTCGATAGTAACTCATTTACATAACTTAAGGCTTTATTTAAAGTTATAAAAGAAAAATTACCCAAGAGTTGCATATATCTAGACCTTAATCTAATATCAGGTACAAAAATGTTTATTTTGTTTAATAAATCAGGTACATCTACTTCACTCTGTACGATTTTCGCTACAAGAATAACCAATGAGTGCTTTCGCCTATCCTTTAAAGTATGCATATTAAATAATTGTGAAAAGTAAGAAACTCTATTGATGTAGTTAGGATATATATTATAGGTTCGAAAGTATATATTTCTTAGGAATAGTTTTTGTACTTTTTCTAACATTTCTGTATGTTTTTGAGAGGTTGGATACCAAACAACAGATGCATATTCTAACCTAGATTTCACAAAAGAATAATATAATATTTTTACAGTTCGCATATTAGTAAAGTTCTTAATATTTCTTAACACAAAACCCATTTGTTTATATCCCACCTTAGAGATGTATTCTATATGGTAATTAAATTGAAAATTGGTAGTAAAATAGACTCCAAGATCCTTAAATAGGTTCACTCTTTCAATGTCATTGTCATTTATTTTGTATTTTCCAATGTGAATTGTTTTTGATTTTGATATTGTCATCACTTTGCACTTTTCAATATTAAGCACCAACGAATTTTTAGCACACCACACTGTTATATTGTTTAAATCAGATTGTAACTGTATTAAGTCACTTTCTGTAGACACTGACATGAAAAGTTTAAGATTGTCTGCATATAATAAGCACTGAGCCCATCGAAGCACATCTGGAAGATCGTTTATCGCATATAAAAATAATAATAGTCCTAATATTGACCCTTGGGGGACTCCGGATGTTGCTACAAAGAAATCGGAGACACAATGCATGTATGATACCATGTTTTTTCTATTTTTTAGATACGATAAGATATTCTTTCATATTGATAATTACATAAAATGTCAAAAAAATGATATTTAACTGCATTTTTTCGAGAAAAACTGTTAAAACTTCAAATAAGGGAACTTTTGGTTGACCAATTATAACCAAAATCTAATCAGCTCTTCATATGGATGTAAAGAAGAGGGATACGAGAGAATTATAAATTTTAGAATTGTGATATTGGAGTTATCGTCGGAGAAATTTTTGTTTAGGACCCCTGCCTACCATCAAAATCTGGAGACAAACATGTATAAATCCTCTTTAAATCATAATCATTGTCCAAGCTTTTTGCAGAAGCCCAAACTAGGTCTCTCGTTGGGTACATAATTTGTAGGCTTACATTCTGACCACTTGGGTATCTTTCCAGTACCATATCCTGGAAGACCGTGAAGCATTACAAAAATACCCAATAATGCACGTTTGTTATATTGGTAGTCTTGTCTTCAATAATCATTAAAACAGATATGATTTTATATTCGTACATTGCCGAGGAAAAAAGAACAAAATTACTTGTATCATTTCATAAAACATTGTAGTATTCAGTAGTTGTCCTGCTTCAATAAAAGATATAAAATATATTTTTTATTCGTATTTAAAATTGTTTACACATTTTTATTGTTATTGTTATTGTCGACGAATATACTGCCTGGTAGTAACAGCCTGAAATTTATACCTATTCTGCGAGAAAACGACAAATATTTCTGTTTATTTAACTTTGCTCTCGACATTATTACCTCCTCACGTGGCGAATTGTGTGTAAACTCCAATATCAGTTACCATCAACTCCTTCGCGACCTTGGCTGAGTCTTTTTTATCCTTGTTCAGTGATAATGTTACTGGTCTTGTGCTCGTAAGAGTT
Organism: Ophonus ardosiacus; assembly: GCA_943142095.1. NCBI lineage: Eukaryota > Metazoa > Arthropoda > Insecta > Coleoptera > Carabidae > Ophonus > Ophonus ardosiacus. Next base: position 50,476,950 of record OW964828.1, on the reverse strand, counting down.
TTTTCAGCACTAAATGTAGCTCTTTGTTTTATACAGTTCGTTAAAGTATCTCGATGTATATTTGGAAATTACTGTAATTATTTTGCGTTTTGGTTTTATTTAATACGTTTTAACGAACGTGTTGAAAATTTGTGAACTGCCTTGAGAAGATTGAATTTCATTATGTAGGAATCAGACAGGAAGAATGTAAAAAGGAAAAATAATAAAAAAGGATTTTTGTTCGTACCAGACGAGTTGATAATGGATATTTTAACATACAATAACATAGTTTTAAATGCTACATACTTGCTGTTTAAGGTAAATATTTTATTCACCATAGCTACATTTTCAACATTTTTTACCTCTCGCTAAGAGAGGTATTGGATTCATGCTAGAATTCGCATATCCAAATTTTATTGAATAAGCACGACTTAAGGTCCCTAGAATCCGATTATAATATTTTTAAAATGATGTCTGTGTGTGTGTGGATGTGTGTATATGTGTGTGTGTATGTATGGATGTAGGAGGGACGATTCCTAAAAGACTAAGACTTTAAAAAATATTTAACTGCAGTTTCTTCAATCTGACATTCCTGGGAAGAGCTGAAAAGGTTTTGGTAAATTGAACAACCGGTAATAGTAGTTTCTTAGAAAAATTCTTCTAAATATAATTTTTTGGAAGTTTTTTAAATATTGAAGAACATAAAATTCTCCATCTAATACACTTGAAATTTTTATTATATCTTGTATAGATTTAGAAATAAAGACACTATAATTTATAGAGTAAACTAATCGCAGAGGCTAAGGCACTAAGGAAAGCAGTTGACAAATTCCAATGTTTATATACGGTAAATAAAAACTTTGTTGTGATTACCAAAAATAAGTTCCAGTAGCAATTTTTTTTTGTCAATATAGGACCAGCAAATATATTTGTTACAGTTACCAAGGTAAATTTGCTGGTAAAAAATTGTTGTGGCAACATATACAGTTTTGTTATATATAACAAAAGACATTTGTTATGCGAACAAATAAAATAAGTTACCATTAAGAAATATAAATTTGTTATGCGAACAAATAAAATAAGTTACCATTAATAACTATGAATTTGTTTTGGGAACTAATTAATTTTGATAGATATACAAATGCATTAATGAGGTAGTAAGGTAAAAATTAAATATATGCGTATTATAATAATTTTATTTATTTATAATTATAATCTATAGACATGTAACAAATATTATATAAAAAAAATAACATATGAAACAATAGTCACTTAAATTATACAGATTTATCAATAACCGATACATACCTTCAAATTGCTCAATAAGACACTAATTGCCATTGTTTTAAAATATCTTTTACAAAATCATCCATTTTTATTGACGGGCACAAGAAACAAGCACTTTTAAAACACAATTTTCGACAGGCTAAAACTTAACAGCGCAAGCAAATGCGACACGACGTAGTATAGTAAAACACGAACAGTGAATTATACTGTATACCAGGGAATACCCTGTCTACACAAAAGTTTTAGTTACCTGTACAAAATATATGGCGGGAAGAAGAATTTGTAATCTTTACAAAATGTAATGTCATAGGATACAAAAAAATAAAATTTGTCCCAGTAACAGATTAAATATTTTTAATTGTTGCAAAATGATTTTGTAATCTGAACAAAGTAACAAAATGACTGCTTAGTACTACTAATAATAATTGCTACCATGACTAATATTTTACAGCAAATAATACTTTTTATACACAACAAAAATTGTTTAGTTTTGGAAACTTAAAATACAAAGTTCTTCGTATACACGGCAAAAACATATTGTTGAACTAACAAAAAAAATACAGCTAACTAAATTTTGTCCGGAATATCAATGTAATTTTTTACCGTGTATTAGGGACAATAAATACTGTACAATCCTCGTAAGGACATATTCGTACCGTGCGGGTGTCCCCTCACGGGCACTCATTACTGGTGTGGAGTCACGCTTATGCCATTTCAAATTCGAAATAATGTCGGCTTCGGTCGGGATCGAACCCGACTTGCCAGATTAGCTACCATTCGCTCAAACATAGGACCACTAATGTAATTATTCTTATTTCTTAACGATAAATTATCGTATTGTCGGTTGGATAAAATTTTGCGGGAATAAATATGAGTAAAACGGTATAATTTGAAATGTTCTAGTCATGGAAATAGTTCATATATGAGTTCATAATTATTGACTCACATTCCAAATGTGAACATAATTTTAAACAAATTTATTTAAATTACGCTATATATTTTAATTAGGTATTGATTCTAAATTTATCATTTGTAAAGATATTAGTCAGAGTTCCACCCAGCATTTATTTCTCACGTTTTTATTCTCTTTTTTATCCTTCAGAAAATAACGCGTAATATGAAATGTGCAATCACAGAAGTAAATACCAAATACCACTGAAGGTGATATACACAAAGAATAAAGATACTGATTCAAAATTATACCACACATGTTAGTATTGATTAATATTGATGGTATTTCTTGAATAAAAGACTTGAAACTAATTATTCTTCTTTGCAAAGATGTTATAGAATGGGATACGGAATTCCAGAACACTGTAACCTGTAAGTAATGAACTAAGAATCTAATATGACGTCAGATAGGTGTGGTGTATATATGAACATTTTTGTGTGTAATTATTTCCGTAATACATGCGAATGTGAACTTAATACAGTGAAAAAACTAAAAATGAGGTATATACCAAATATGACCCAAGACTCAGTCCGACCCCCTTCCATTTTATTTTTAAATGGATTGATATGTTGTATCTAATAAATACAACCAAACATCACTTTATAATTTTTCTTTTACTTTTAAAATAAAAGTCGTTATTGTGTCTTAAATATAAAATCTAGTTATATAGTGCCGCGGATTATTTTATAGAACTACTAAAGACCAATATTTTTGCAATACATTGTGTTCATTTATATCAAACTGTTTGGTCAGCGCACGCCGATAAAGTAGCCATCAGCTCAATTTTATTTGACTTAATTTACAAATATCCTGATGATGCATGCTATCTCTCCGACAAATATCGAAAATCTGCCAACGGTTAAAACTTAACTATAGATACAAAGATAAAAAAAAATCTGTTGTGGCCTGCCATTTCCATTTTATGTTATATAAGTATTGCATTGCACTTCACTATCAACCCGTCGTTTTATAACAAAAAAATTACAGAACTTTACCCAAATATTGTTTTATATTGTATTTAACATGCCTTCTGCACACATACAATTCTAATTATATACAATTTTCATTGTATGAGGAAGTTTCTAAATGTCAAAGATTTTTCCAATTCATTAACCAGATTGGCGGTATTTCTGATGGATATATGCATTTTACCTACTATTATATATATTTAATTAATGAAACAATAAGTAAGATTAAAAACTTTCAAAATGTCACTAAAACTGTTGATTTTTAACACTGACATGTCATTTACAAACTATGTTATAAAAATTTGAATTTGTCAACTGCTTTCCTTAGTGCCTTAGCCTCTGCGATGTATTACATCCGATTATTCTATATATTATAGTGTCTTTATCTCTAATTCTATACAAGATATAATAAAAATTTTAAGTGTATTAGATATTTATTATATTTTTAATAACAAAAATTTCCAAAAAATTATATTTAGAAGATTTTTTTAAAGAAACTATTACTTCCGGTTGTCCAATTGTTACCAAAATATAATTAGCTTTTCCCCAGGAATGTCAGATTGAGGAAACTGCAGTTAAGTATTTTTTAAGTCTTATAGTATTTGAGAAACCGTGGCTCCAACATCCACGTACACACACACACACACACACACACACACACACACACACACACATATATATATATATATACACATTTACGGACATAATCGTCAAAATGTTATAATCGGATTCTAGGGACCTTAAAACGTGCTTATCCACTAAAATCTGGATATGTGATTTTTAGCATGATTCCAATACCTCTCTTATTATATCTTAATTGAAATCATCCTTTATTGTACCGTCTTGAGGGATGATTTTACAAAAAACGCTGAAACACTTTATATCTTACCAAAAGCATTAATATGAATTTCCATATCCCTAACTTGAGAAATGATGGGTTCTCCATACAAACTTTCGTCCCCTATTTCACCCCCTCCAAGTTTTATTTTCGCGACAAAAGGTAGCCTGTGTCTTTCTCCAAGGTCCAATCTATATCTATACCAAAATTCATCAAAATTGGTTCTGCGGTTTAGGCGAGAAAACGTAACAAACAAACAGACAGACAGATTTACTTTCGCATTTATTAGGGAGTTATTGCAAATTCTAAGATGATAGAACGTAAACGTTAACCTTATGTAGAAAACACTTTATTTTAGAAATAAAGGACTTTCAATTTCAATGTTTACCGCATTTAATTAGTGTATTCACGCTAACGTTAACGTTAAAAGCAACACAAACGAGCTTACATCCACATTTTTCACCGAAACATAACCTCAAAAGATACAGAACGTGTGACGTTAAACGCTCGCTATTCCATTGGACATAACGTGTCTCCTTATACATATAACGTGAACCTTATTAGTACGCATGCACACTCGGACTGTCACGTGACTTTAAAGTGCACGTTATTTTTGCGTTGAAGAATAACTCTCTATTGGGCTTCCAAATTATCAAGAGATGGCGCTGACGTCAAACGTTAAAATTCAAACGAATGGTACATTTTTCGCTGGCTTCCATAAGAGTACAATTGGTGTGAGACTAATTTTCGTAGTTTTTAATTTAATTTCGGATTTAGTATAGTTTTTTTTTTTTTGTTAATTTCGGTAGAATTGAGTTTGATCTTTCTTGTAGTAACAATTTAGTGATAGTTTTAATAATATTTTAGTTAATAGGGTTAATTTTAGTAAGTATTTGTAGGTTAAGAGTATTTTAGTCATTTTTTAATTAACAGTATATTGTTTTTCTCTTTAATAAAAAAACATTTGATTTCCTTTATTTAGATTGTATTTCATTGCCGTATTTGTACATAATTTAATTTCTATCTACATAGCTTTACTTTTATTTAATTGTTTTTCTTTCATAATGAACAATTTTCTTTGCTTAGATTTAGATACTATTTGTAGATTTGGGAATTGTAGTGTATCATCTAGAAATATGGTGGAAGGCCAGCAAGTAATAAATAGTGGCCACATAATATTATGTGGTAAATATTTTCGGAGAAACCTCCATCGTAACTTTAACCTATAAATTGCATATCTCCTAATTTGTTCAATATTTTTTTAAAAATCAAAAACTTACCTGTTATATTAGCAGTAATTCAGATCCTACTAAGAATAAAACAATAATAGCCGAAGATAAAAGCGTATTAAAATTCATATACAAGTAAATACAATCCCTGAATAAAACAACCTCCTTTGTACATGTACACTTCACTCAGTTCAGAAATCTGGCGCATTGCAATTTTGGAAGCCCAATTATATTGGTATAGGATTTGTTGAAATCGCAAACCGGCCGAACCATTATGAGCATGGGCTCGTGTGTTATCTGCTCTTTTGGTAACCAAATAATAATTTAACTACGTTTTACCATTGAGCCATCACAATTTGTTGTTTACGTACCTAATGATTTGTTGCATCTATTAATCATTGTTCTCCAGATATCGACATTGGTACACGGAACTGTAACGTGAATTCACTGTGTTATTATACACATATGTGTGTATTAGTGGGTGTACGAGCTTATGCATATTCATCATGACAAGGTGAAAATTAATTGTAGTGTGGGACCGTAATTATAAATGGACAAGTTCATTGAATTTGAGACTCATTAATTATGAAAAGAGAACGAGAATCAAAGCGGCATTGCCAAATATAATTATTACGTAATCGGCACATAAATATTGTTCCTAATATAAGGGTGGCTTATTTTACATAAACAAAAGAAATCTGATAAACAAACGAATGTTGTTTAATTGGTACTTACTGAAGGCTCCTTCACAGCGACGAAAATAAGAAATATAAGTAAAATTTTAAATAAAACTTTATGGTTGGTGTTCACAGCTTCGAAAATAAAATCAAAAACGAGTAGAATAGGAGGGCACACGCAGAGATATTTTACTTAAAAGGACGGGACTATCTATATAATTATTTATGATTTTGTATAAAAATGTCAAATCCAACACTTCTCTACGTTTTTGTAAAGTAACGAAACTGACAGAATTATAAGGGAATTTCCAATTTAAAGCTGAAATAAATTTCCGTTGGATACCTTCAATTCTCTTAATATATATTTGATAATGAAGAGACCAACAAACGACACCAAATTCTAATTGTGAACGAACAAGTGATAGTATTTTAGGCGCGCGACGTGAAATTTGTACGCACGAGAATAGGCGAGTGGTTACAAAACGTCAAGTGCCTAAAACACTCATTTCGCAATGTATTACATACAAGATTTTTTATAATAGCGTTTTAAAACAGAACATTTATTCTCAAATATCAAGCATCAAAATATATTTTGAATTTTTCAAAATTAAAAAGTAGGCAGACGTCATTTTTGTTGCTAAATGAAATACTTTTAAGCATTAAACTGTCAGGAATGTGTAGCGAAAGATGATTTTTGTGTAACTATTATTGTGGTCCGGATGCGGTTATTCGCTACCGAAAATCGATAACTTTAATATGTTATTATGTATGAATACGTTTATGAATGTGGCTGAGGTGAAAGAAGTGTGCATGGGTAAGAATGTGTGGCGAAGGATGATTATTGCGTAACTATTATTGTGGTCCGGATGCGGTTATTCGCTACCGAAAATCGGTCACATTAATATGTTCTTTGTATGAATGTTATGATGATTTTGGACAAGGCGAAAGAAGAATGTTTTTAAAGAGTTATGTGATTCAGTGGAGCTCTTACTTTCATCCCTTTTCTTATTGTTTTCGGGTTTTTGCTAACCCACTAAGTGGGAAACGCGTGGTTTTATGTATGTATGTATGTATGTATGTATTAAACTGTCACTTTTACGCATTAAACTGTCATTTTTAAGCACTAGTGCTTAAAAGTATATCATTTTGCGACAAAAATGACAATCAAAAGGTTATTATAAAAATTAAATTTCGCAATTTACAGCAAATTTCAGAATGCTATTGCATTGTTATATAATACTGGTATTTTATATATTTCTATTTGACATTAAAGTTTTGACACATTATTTTCATAATAATTAATTTTGAATGATATAATAATAAACAGAGAGAGAAAAGTTTACTATTGAATGTATCTTTCTAAAAAAAATATTTTCGGGTTACCGGCGTGATCATTAAAAAGTTACGGTCTAATAAATGTTAGGACACCTAAGTTTCATACACTAGTAGTTCATTAATAATAACAAGTATCATCTTAAAAGATGACTTATAACCATATGGACTGTCATACCAAATTTCATCCAAATCGAATAAAGCGTTCTGTTATTATAAGCAAAATTAGTTTGTTTTTTTTTTTCGAAGAAATTTGAAGCAGAATTCTGGCTAAATGGTACACTTTCCGGTAGAAGCAGGTTTAGTTAAATCGTCTTATTTTAGCCTCAGTAATCTGTGGTGAAGCCATGTCCTCCTATTTGACAGACACCTGTATATTGCTATATTTTTCTCACTGCATTTTTTAATGTTTTTACAAGCTATATTTTTTAAATTATAATACAAGCCTCAGAAGCTGTGATCTAATTCCTTCATTCCCTCTGTGTTACAACTTACCAAACACTTGCTTTGAATTAGGGCCAGTATTTAAACACGACTTCGTATATTAAACTGATAGTGTCTCGTTGATTTTAAACAATTCATTCTTAAAATGATAAAATGTTGACATCGGTCATTCTTGCAATTAAGTCACAGATAAGTAAATAGAAATTATCCATCAGTTATAATCCATTTTCAACGAACATATCCTGTATGTTCATCTTTGTAATTTATAATGTCTGATATCATGCTGCTCTGGTTAATCTGTGTACCGCTATTTACGCCGTTAATACGGGCCGTTTCTTCTCGAGATGACTTCGAAGGCCGCCAGGCGGTCGCCTAGGTGATGTAACAATAACAGAACTGAAGCACTAGAGAATAACATTATGGAATGCATACAAAAACTTGCACAACACCTGAATTGTTTCTTCTTGAACGAGAACAATTAGATGAAATTAAAAGCGATGATGATAATCATGATAATATTATGTGGAAGGAATGCTGAAATATATTTATCAGAAAGATGAGATGAGATTGTGATGGTATCAATCAAAAAGGCATTAATAAACTTTTTTTCGCGATCGCCCAGACAATGAGCTCTTTCTGATCACTATTTAGACCGGAAAGTCCTTCTTTGCTGAGCTAGCTCGGAAAGTTGTCTATAAGGGATCGGAAAGTACTTTACCGATCCCGGGACCGGTAAAGCTAAATGTTTCAATGGAGATCAGTTGTTTATTTATTTCTTATTTGCTCGCAGTAAAAAATAAAATAATACTTTATTATTCTTTTTTCAGGATCGCAAAAAAATATTGTACCCAACATGACCTGAAAGTGTCTATACTGGGCTCACAAGCTTCCAAAGCTCGCCTACGGCTCGCTCTGGAATATGCTTGCTCATCCAGTAAAGTATCACTTTCAGGTCTTGTTATGTAAATTACTATTTCATTTGACCGTGTATTAATAGGTTATATTAAATTATAACAAATCATTCTTTAATGACCCCTATGAATGCATGATTTTTATTAATATACGATTTTAGTACGTAATCATAGATACTAACCTAAAAATTTTTGTAATGGAATAAAATTATATTTTACAATTCAGTAAAATAAGGTCAACTGAAAAATATTGTTACTAACACGTGTGTTAATTGGCGATTAATGATCCCAACAATTAACGCGTGAACGTACCTTAAAATGTCTCAACCATTAATCATCCTCATTAACACACTTGATAGTTAAATAACTATTTCCATGAGTGAAAGTAAAGTCACTTCTATCGTATCAAAATTAAAGTTTTTCAGTATACGCTTAATGTGGGATGAGTCATTGAAACCTGAACTCAAGTCAAGTAGTAAAATGTAGAGTAAACATGTCCAACTGGGGGGGTACCAAGTAGAACCCACTTTGTCATTATAGCCAAGAACAAACAATGGCCCACCTGCTCACATGCGCCAACTATGCAGAGTAATACACGAGAGAAGATCTGGCTAAGGCAACACCAGCTGCTCTAAACCGTGCAAATTTCCGAATGAATTTAATTTAGCCAGGCCACTTCTCTGCCACTTTTTGCGGACGGTTTTTCCTCCGACATGAAGTGGAGTATCTCCAAAGAAAGATGCATCCTTGCTGTCGTAGTTAATGCCGGGCGATGCATCAGGCCTAGTAAATTAGAAATTACCAAATTTGACGATGTTTATATGAGTTTATTTGGTATGTACGTATTACATACACACAGGGGTGTAGTCGAGGGTATACGCGGGTATACGCCGTATACCCTCTGGATTTTTTAGGTGCCCGAGCGTGTACCCTCCGCTTTTAAATATTTGAGACAAAAATTATAAAAATTAAATCAACTAATGAAAATTTTATCCCACAATTAATATCATTTTTTTAGAAATTATATTGAAATTATCTTTATGTTTAAAAAATGTACTTTATTTGATTGGCGTCGCCATCTATTATTGAAATTTTAATTTTGATTTTTGATATATAGAAGCCGTATACCGTTTTCAGTTTTCGCAAAATGTACGATTCGTAGTAGGCAGGTTTGCGACTTTTATACGTAAGGCAGTATTTAATTATTTTATTTTTTTCTTTGTGTTTATAGTTTTTGTATTTTGAATTTTAGTTGAAAATTTAATAGATGACATTAACTTCGTATTAAGTCACAATGTATAATAGTCGCGCGCTTGTTGTGTTGTTGTGTTTCGATTTTAGACAGTTTGTCCAGATAAATATATTCTCGTTTGTAATTTTTATACATGAAAGGGAAAAAACATGCAACTTCACATCCCTTGAAAAAATGTAATTTTCAATTATAAGGCATTTGACCTTAAATGAAAAAAAATTTCGCCTGCGGCGCCATTTTTTTTTTACTATCTTTTTTCTTCTTAATTATTGCCCCCCCCCCCCCCTGCGTATACCCTATGTTTACAAATATATTTTCAGCATATACCCTCTGCTAAATTTACGACTACAGCACTGCATACACACATAACATAACTAACAAATCAGAAATTAATAATAAAAACAACAAGAGCTCAACTCACTTCATTATAATTTATGTGGTCCGGATGAGGTTACAGGTTTGACGTAACCGTAACTAACCGGAATGCTCAATAAAATGCGATTACAATGTATCTGCAGGTAACCACTGTGAATAAAAAAACGCCTATAATTTGTCAGTTGATCATATGTGAATTTTGGTACAGATCTATAACAATTATTATCTACTCTTATTGTTTTTTAAAGGTTAAATAGAGGTAATCAATTTATTTTTTATCTTTTTACACCTAATAATTTACGAGTGTCGTTAAGCGTAAAAATTGTAATAAACAATAGTTGTATATGTCGAAATATATTTATAAACTATTAATTCTTTAAATTTTTTATTATCTTTTTGCGGAAATATCAAGGTCGTTATATTAGTTCTTGATATGGTAAAAAACAAACAAAAGATCAAAAATATTAATTATTATTTTTTCGGTTTATTGACATTTAATTCTCGGAATGTTCAAGAGCTCCAATTTTAGTTAATTATGTTAATTGGTTTTGCAAAGTTACAAATCTAGTTTGTAAATATCAACCTGGCTTTATACGCAAACAATAATCAAAGTTTTATTATTATTTTTTCCAACTTGATTTATGAAATATCAAACAGAATATGACAGAAATATCCTAGTAAAACTTAACAAAAAAAATTTATAACATATTAATTTAATAACAAAATTTTGATCTTATCTTTATAATTATTATTGTAGGTGTAAATACAATTGTATACTTTTCGACCTTCCATATAGAAATCTATTTTTTAATTATGTTATAAATAGAAAATATTTATGCGTTCAATTCATTATCACACTTTCAAATTACGCAAAATATGTTGTAAATTTGCAAATTTGAAAGTTTAAATTCAGGGTTAATTATGCAAAATGGAAAATTAAATTGAGGAAGAAAAACAATTATAATAAAATCATTTTGGTACAACTTATAAAACAACCCAAACCACTTAAGACAGCGTTGTTTTTGGCTAATAGTTGTCCAAATTGACCTTTAGAGATATTTAATATTTTGCACAGTAGCTAATACAGATATAAATAAATACATTAACATATTTATATAATGTATTAATTCTTTTAAAATGCTAATGAAGACAAATTATAAATTGATTTATATTAAAAAAAAAAACAGTTTACAGAGTACAAATGTTATTTTATAAATGATATTTGAAATAATATTGTAACAAAAATGGTATTTAATTTAAAATGAAAGAGACTTAATTAATATTATTATTATTATTATTATTATTATTATTATTATTATTATTATTTCGAATGAAAGGCAGACCAAATTCAATAAATTAGTATATGTATTCAATATTTTTGATCTTCCCTATCCAATTTAGTATATCTTAGTAAATTTGGTAGAGGACGTTCTTCTACAATATGCTGAATTGTTTCTTTTTCTGCTCCACATTCACATTTTGGACTATCACGTATTTTCCTGTAAAATAACATACTATTACATAATCCATGGCATGTGCGAAGACGATTTAGCTTACACCAAATAGCCCTTAGTTGATCTAAACCTGGTACTCATTTTATGGTGTCTAAAATGAAATTTTTATTTAGCAATTTTCGATCGATCAGAATGTGCAGAAAGGTGCTATAAGAAATAGTTCATTCCAGAATGGTTTACAGGATTTTAGTCTGTTTAATAAACATACCATATAATAAATACATTTCATTCATTTGCGAAACACCTCAGATCCTCCATTGATTATCTATCATTATTATTGTTTTATTTAGGAAGAAAATACGTGTTTAATAATAATTAACAAAGGAGAAATTAATATTATCATCACAAAATAATATTAAATTAATGTGATTTAATATAAAACCAACCAATGTTTTCATTTCTTAATTTTTGTCAAAAAAATAATTCAACTAAATTCTATGTAAAATACAATGGAAACTCTTAGTACCATCTTATGTCATTTCTGAATTAATTCCATATATATTTCATAATTAAAAATTGTTAGAAAATAGCGCAAAATCTCGCTGCTTCTAGTAATTTTTGTACATATTAATTAAATATATTTTCCACACTAAAATAAATAGTTCTAATACTACTTTTTTAGTTTATGTTCTGTATTTATTTATTATTAAAAGCCAACGTTTCGGCACCATAAACTGGTGCCTTCTTCAGGGGAAATTGACATAAAAATGTGAAAAAACAAAAACAACAAGTAAAATAAATACAGAACTTAAACTAAAAAGGTAGTATTATTCCAATTATTAATATGAGTTATGAAAGATATTTTAATAATTAAATAGTTCTATATATTTTAATTTCAAATATTTAAAATCCGATTTTAACATTTTTACAATGATGGCTGTGGATGAATATGTGGATGTTGGAGGGACGGTTTCTTCAATTCTATAAGACTAAAGTCCAATTTAACTACGTATTCCTTAATCTGATATTAATGGGAAGAGTAGACAAGGTTATGGTAACAATTGGACAACCGGAAGTAGTTGTTTCTTAAAAAAATCTAAATATTATATTTTGAAAATTTATTTTATTACAAATATTAAAGAATATAATATTCTTTATCCGAAACATTGAACATTTTTATTATATCTTTTATAAATTTAGAGATAGAGAATTATAAATATATAAAATAATCCGTTGTAATGAATCTCACAGCCCAAATAACTCCATGGAAACCAGTTAAAAAATAAAATAGTTGTAATTGACAGAAAAATGTCATTGTTAAAAATCCAGATACATTACTGAAGGCTATTTCTTGGAAGTACATTTAAAATTTCTTATTTTATTATTAATTAAATATTTAAAATTATCCATACTTATATTAAATATACGCATTAGAAATAATACAAATCTCGTTAATGATTTTCAAGAATCTCGAATATTTAGAAGAGAAGGAAGAAACTTATTTATAGAATGAATTAAAAAATATAAGAATACATTAATAATAGAAGTAATTAGAATTTTTGTGGTGTATCAAAAATGATAAATGCAATATGTACTTATATAGCCTAATATGGAAATGGCGACAGGTCCTGTGCTGGGCACAACAGATGTTTTCTTTTATTAATCAAAACAAATAGAAGTTTGGTGGTACTACAATCTTTACTAAAATCTAGATGGGGCATAATTAACTAAAAACACTTACTACAAAACGAATATTTATTAATGGCTCAAACTTTTGTAGGTACTACTAGGCATGAGCCCACCATCTTCCTCCATGCCTGTGCGCGACCTGGACATCCTCTCCGGAGAAGATTTCCTCTCCATATTCATGCAGTCTGCCAAAAGCACCAAATCTCCTCCTGGTCTAGCTGAAGATGCCTTTACCACTCTAGAATCTGCAGAGATGGAAATAGATAGCTTCACTACTAAACCGGGAGATGACAGCCATAATAATGACGAGACACTTAGCCCTTATAGCGAACCAGAAATAGTTAACTATACTACAGACTTACCAGAATCTAGCCTTAGTTTAGAGAAAACAACATCAAGCGAAGATGCAGCTCTAGCAATACTTCGTGTAGAAGATGTTCCCAATACAGAACAGTCGGGTTCTAGCCATTACAGGGAGCGTATAGAACATTTTCAACACCATCTCCTGCGAGGGAATTCCAGTTATGATAAGGGACGAGCAAATGTAATACAAAACCCTATTATCAATATGCAAACTCGAAACGAATTCGCTGTAGATGAATCTGTACCAATTGTACGCCAACCAGAAAAAGTTAAACGAAAATCTGAAGATTTATTAGCAATAGGAGCAAATCCAGATTATATCGCTCAACAACAGAGCCGTTTAAATAGAGACAACATTCAATATCAACACCCTTACAACCGACAACTTTCCCGAAGCAGATCAGTAAGTTATAGCTCTGTTGTCCAAACTCCTTGGAAACAAAACATCACTGAAAGTACTGCTGAAAGTAAAGACTATTACGTGACACATAAATACAATCAAAACGAAGACGAATTCAACGATAGCTTAGACAAAAAAGACAAAAAGTCTTACGAGCAAACTGAACGAAACTGGGGTTTACCTGAAAAACCTTACGGTCTTCCAACTGTCTACGGAAAACCTGAACAAAACTACGAAATCGACGAAGCTGTCAGCGTTATAACCAACGGACGAATCCACGGGGTCCAACCTACGGAAAAACCAGTGATCAAACCTGGCGATGAAAAAGACGACAACCAAAAAGTTGGTTATGTCGTCGAGGGAAGGAACTTCAGGAAGTATAGAGTTGAAGAGAGAACCTCTGATGGTTTCATAGTGGGAGAATATGGAGTAGTAAGCAACAATGATGGGAGTCTGCGTGGAGTGAGGTATACCGCTGATGGAACCATAAATCCGCGGGTTATATACGATGCTCTGATGAAGTTCTTGTCTCTGTGATTCTAGTGACTAAAACAGTTGAAGTTTTAAGATGGAGAATGTGTTCATGCTTTAGGTGCTAGAAAAATTTGTTAAGTTAGGCCTGGAAAACTAATATTTTATTGTGGATTAACATTGAGAATGACATAAATATTAATAAAGAAAACATGTTCATTGCTCCTGTATTTTAAAATTTAAATGTTATGTAATAGTCCAGCACAGATAATAGATTTACTATGCGAAACGTCAGGTATTTTTTATTTTTAGAAATGTTTTATATTTAGAAGTGCTAATAAAAAAATCAAAGTTTCCGACGTTGGTGCATTTCTGAGAGCATCACTAGCTTGGCAAAATTGTGCAAATAATTTTGTTTTTAAATATCTTATCAGTAGTTAGAGCAAATAAATATAGTTATTATCAGTTTTGTAGACGACAAAATTGCCTGCAACTTTGATCTAAAACATTTTTCATAGCCAATAGATAACGATCTACAGCATTTAAAATTCTTATGCCCGTATTCACCAACATCAAATAAATCTTCGAATAGCTTATTCATTGAATAAGAGAAAAGTATCGCATCGATACCATAACACAAATGAAGGTATTTATTCTAGCTGTCATATTTTGATGCGATATTTTTCTCTTATTGAATGAATAAGCTATTCAAAGATTTATTTGATGTTGGTAAATACGGGAAATAGATATGTAAAAAAAGTAAATAGTACTAAATTTTAGTTTACACTTTTTTAAGGTATTTTTTTTTATTTTCTTTCAAATAGCGATGCTCACTTTTTTATTACTTACATTTTGGATTATAACATGAAAGTCAGAATATTTATATGGACGATATGGTAGATAGTATTACTGCAAAGTTTTTTTTTTTTAGTTTTTCAACTATACAGGGTGTTTCAAAGAAAGCGTAATTTTTTTTAAAGATATATAGTACTGACCAAATTATGTAAAATAAGCTTAATCAACATGGGTTCGTTCTGCAACAGTTATCGAGATATCAGGTAGTGAAAAATGAGTTTTTACGAAGTTTACCTCTGCTATCTTGAAAACTATAAGAGTTACGACATTAATTAAATAAGATTTTTGTTCACCTTTCAGAAATAATCTTAGATGTGCTTTTGTTTTTTAAAAAATCAAATAATTGTACTAAGTTAAATGTTGTGGCGACCTTAGCCAATATTTAATTTTCATATAACTTTAGAAATTGGGAAAAATGTTTCATTTATAATTTTATGGTTTTCTTTTATAGTCTATTTACTGGCATAGACAAAATTTTGTTCGATCACTAGCATTGTCAGTTTTTCTTCGATTTTTCATTTATCTCGGAAACAGTTGAAAATCACACCTATGTTGATTAAACTTTTTTACTCATTTTTGCTATTACAATATGCCCTTAATTTTTTTTTACACTTTCTATGAAACAGCCTGTACATAACTTGCCTCTATTCTTCTGTTTTAAAAACAGCAATTATCACATTAATAACTAAGGCAACATTAATTAATGTTGTAATCTTGCTGTTTAAAACAAAAAATCGAATGATACAGCGTTGAAACAAAATTAAAAAGGCCGTAGAGATGTGCAAATCTAAATTCTGTAGTGGTAGCACATACTTTAGAATACTATCATGCATTTGTTTTCGCTTTTCTCTACGAAGCGAAAATTTGGTAGCATGCGTGTCTCAAAATATTCGCCTGCAAGCGTTCTACTCGAGGCGAAATTATTAAACAAACGTCATTATTTTGTCACATTTTATTTCACAGCTATTTTATATATAATTTAACATTATTAAAATATCTTTCAGAACTCATATTATTAATTGGAATAATACTACCTTTTTTTAGTTTAAGTTCTGTATTTATTATTTAAACCCAACGTTTTGGCACCATAAACTGGTGCCTTCTTCAGGGGATACATTGACATAAATATGTGAAATAACAAAAACAACAAGTAACCAAGGTAACAAGAAATGTTCATAAATGTTACCTTTTTTATGTATACAATTTTCTAGAAAATATATGCATGCCCGGCAATAACATGGACGGCGAACATGCATCTTCTCAGGAAAAAATCTCCTTTTGCCAGAGGAAAAACCGTCCCAAAAACTGTGCCCCAACGTTGGGTTTAAATAATAAACACAGAACTTAAACTAAAAAAAGGTAGTATTATTCCAATAATTTAACATATTTATTATATACTACTGTAAAAATATTTTTTATTCTAATTGTATAAAACCCGAAAATTCCCAAAATAAAAACGAATATAGAATTCTAAAATGTATATGCTTCCAAGATTCGTAAAAGTAAAATCGCATTCGCCTGTTTCCTATGATAGAATTCTAAAGTGCGTGCTGTCACTACAGTACTGAATCACATGTGAAAGTTAATTGCAAAAATTAAATTCAGTAAATTTTCAAAATATCTAGTTAATTGTTTTAAACACTGTAGCTTGCTATCTTATGGTTATAGAAAAAAATGTTTTAGATCAGTTGCCTTAACTATTTTTGCTCTAACCGCTACTAGTGAGAAGATATTTTTAAAAATTTGATAATTTACACTATTTTTCCAAGATGGCGGTCCTTCCGGAAGTAAGCTCCAAAACTTGGATTTTTTTATTAGCATCTCTAAATATAGTACAAAATACCCGGCCTTTTGTAGGATAAAGTCTTATTTTTATAAAATGCACTATAATGTTATTCAAAATTAGTATTGCAGCATTCTTCAAAATCCGTTAACCATTTCAGCACTAAAAACATAAACATTATTAATTACAATCTCAGTGTTAAATTAAAATGATATAATAATAAATTAAAATTAAAGAAATTTTTCCTATTTAATTTAAAAATTTCGTATCCTACGAAATATTTTCCGCCTGGCCTAACTTGTATGAATTTTCTGAAAACCATTGTTCCTTATACACAATAAAAGGTACATGTTTGTAATGTTTTTAATGTTTATGATATTTGCAAACATGTACACCCAAAAACAATAGCATAAATTGTTGCCAATTGCTCATTTAATAAATATATTTTTATACGTAATCAATTTGTATTAAGTTTACTGTAGCTTCTTTTGTAGCTTATTATTGTTATTAAATAGTAAGACCACATAATGGAGTGTACAATAATGATTTTTATTAATAAAATATTTTTAATACGTTTTGGGCTTTAACTAAACAATGAACTTCGTACACAAATGTTTATAGTCAAAAATATCATAATAATATGCAAAATAAAACACAAGATACGAAAACAATTTTATCTTGAAACAAAAGAAAAGTATTTACCGACATTAGTTTTATTGTTTAATGTAACAGTAAACAATATTTTTTTCTTAAAATACATAATTATGGCCCAAGTGCGTTAATCAAAAAAAGAAGAAATGGCTGATATGGTTTTAGTATTCGGACAATATCAAAAAAATCTGTTGTGGCCAGCACAAGACCTTCCGTCAATTCGATGTATTTTGTACAAATCCCATACCAATAGTACTGTGGAACAGTTTCTATATATCATGTAAAATCGAACACGAACACATACTATTTTTTACAAATTTCATACCAAAAGTTCATTTGAAAAGGTTCTATAAATCCAATAAAATTATGACATAAACAAACACTACGTAAAATGCACTTGACACATTTCTTTCAGCTTCAGCTTTCCCCTAGTTTATTAGGGGTCGCTGTTTCCTCTTCTCTTCCACTCATTCCTGTCCAACGCATCTTCTTCACACAGTCCTTGCTTTCTCAAGTCTTCTGCGATACAGTCCTTCATCTTCTCTTTAGCCTTTCACTGCATGTCACTTGCGAGGAATACTATGACATACTAATTTTTGATCCCATACTTTCCATATTTGGTTTTGCACTTGCAACAGACATCTCTCAATTAGAATTTTTTGAATGAGCAGCTGTTTCCATGATAAATAGCAAAGCTGACTAATTTTTAAAAATTAATTTCTTTGGAATGCTTTAACTCTACATCTATTGAATATGAAGGAAAATGTATAATCAAACCATATAGAGAAGAGTATTTTCTTTAATAAACATAATAATAAAATGTTAAAAAATAATATTTAACTTAGTTTTTTTAAGAAAAACTGTTAAAAACCAAATAAGGGTACTTCCGGTGGATCAATTATAACCAAAATCTAATCAACTCTTCATAGGGATGTACAGAAGAGGAATACGAAAGAATTATAATTTTTAGAATTGTAGTATTGAAGTTATCGTCGGAGAAAAATTTGTCACACACGGACACACATACACACACACACACACACACACACACACACGGACACACACACACACATACATACATACATACATACATACATACATACATAGGTACATACATACATACATACATACATACATACATACAGACATCATCTTAAAAATAGTAAATTCGTATTGTAGGGACCCTAAAACATGCTTATTCATTAAAAACTCACCACCGAATTTTTTGACCAAAGACAATACCTTCCTTACCTAAAGGTGACGGAAGGTAAAAAATATATTAGACCCTTTCAAATTTATGTAGAGAGGTATTCTAACTTTTGTTTTAAAGTATTAAAATTGTTTTGCATGGAATTTAAAGTTGTACCCTACACCTATTTCCATTAAAACCGAAAGTGATACTAAATTCTTACCCCCATTTGTCTAGTTAAACTTTGATTATATTAACATTTTTCTATATCTTTCAAAATAAAGGAACCTTGTAAGAAAATATAATGTTTTTGGCCAATTACACAACCCATTTAAAATGGTCAAAATTGGCAATATAAATAAACTTATAGAATTTCATTTCTCTGAAGTACTTGAAATTCTTTAGATTTTACTTCCTCAATTATTTTCAAACTTTCTTTTCACTATTCGCTTTAAACTCACAACTAACAAATTGCTTTCTCACCCTTCCATTCACAAGAAATTCACTACGAATTCTTTTTCATTCGCGCAGGTACTGCAGGGCCGCATGAATGAAAAAAGGCACGAGACTTCGACACGACAAAATGCAGAAAGATGTGATGTGACATTGTAAAGATTGAGACAGTTTTGAATGAATGTGGACTGGTGAACTGCACAAAATAGACCGTATTTATTTTGCATTAAAGGTAGTAATATGACAAAAGTGACAAATGACATTCCATAGATGATGTGATAATAATGAACAGAATGGAAGTGGTGACATTTTGACATTCATATGAAGACTTGTTAAGTGTTTAATACAGTATTGGAATATTCTTTTGAAGTGGTAGAATTCTATTTTAAAAATTTAATTTCTATATGTACAGAGTATGTCGGCGCTCACAAAATTATTCGTACAATTTACTTTTATCAGTAAAATGTAAAATAAAAAGAATTTCCAAGAGATAAATTCATTTAAAAAAATCTATTGTGGCCAACACAAGACCTTCCGTTAATTTGATGTATTTTGTACAAATCCCATACCAAAAGTTAATTGCAAAAGATTTTATATATCCAGTAAAATTGTAACACGAACATAATACAATTTTTTACAAATTCTATATAGAAAGTTCCTTATATTCTACAAATCCAATAAAATTATCACATATATATAATACTATAAAAATGCGTACACTTACTTAACATTCTCTTTACAATCAAATAATATTACTACCAAGTTTATATCTATACCCATTTTTGAATTATTGCCCCAAAAGTCAATATACCCCGCATTTCGATAAAAACTTCAAAAATTCCAAAAATCTAATTTTTATGTATCTAGATACTTCTGAATGTGCTGATTCCAAATTTTGACACCGCAGGTCGATATCTCTTTTCGTTCTAGAGATATTTAGATTCAAAGTTTTGCTCAAAACTGCCCATTTTTTGGTAATAACCCAAAAATGGGTCGAGATATGAATTTCGCGACAACATCATTCGATTCTACGGGTAAAATTACATAAGTACACCAATTTTCAGAATTCTTGAACACCGCATACAGTCTCTAAAGCAAAATAACTGAAAATGACATAAAATTACAAAAATATAAGGTTTACCCCTTACAATTTTTTCAGATTTTGCCCATTTTCAGGGGTTTTCAAGATTTTATTCATAAAAAATGAACCGGTTGGACAAAAATTATGAAAATTGGTACATTATGTAATTTTGCCCATACAATCGAATGGTGATGTCGCCAAATTCATATCTCGATCCATTTTTGGGTTAATACCCAAAAATGGGCAGTTTTGAGCAAAACTTTGAACCTAAATATCTCTAGAACGAAAAGAGATATCGACCTGAGGTTTCAAAATTTGGAATCAGCACATTGAGAAGTATCTAGACACATAAAAATTAGATTTTTGAAAATTTTGAAGTTTTTATCTAAATGTGGGGTATATTGAATTTTGGGGCAATAATTCAAAAATGGGTAGAGATATAAACTTGGTAGTAATATTATATGATTGTAAAGAAAATGTTACGTAAGTGTACGCATTTTTAAAGTATTTGAACAAGTGTGTGAATTTTTAGAAATAAAAGTATTGAAATAAAAATGAATAAATTCTATAAAAAAAAGTTCCTTGGAAAAGATTCTATATATCCAATAAAATTATAACACGAACGCATACTATTTTTTACAAATTCTATATCAAAAGTTCATTTGAAAAGATTCTCTTCTCTTTCACTCAATCCTGTCCAACTAATATAACATGCGGATAAGTTCATGCCAAATGAAAATTATATTTATAAAAATGAATAGAACTATGTTATATTAATATATTATAGCATATTTAGATTCTCAATTTATAGTTTATATATATTTCTTTTAGAAATTGTGTCCATATAAAATGTCTGTTTGAAATGAGTCTGAACTTGGTTCGGAACCTTGTGACGATACAAAATGGCTGTTTTTTGCAACTTTTTAAAAATATCATACTTTAAAACGATTTTATACAACAAAACATGTAAATAAAGAATAATTTAATCATACTGAACGATAAATTAGACTATCCTTCTTCGATTTAAACAGAAAAAAGGTGCAATTATTTTCTTTTCTTTTGCATGATCTCATTTTATTAAAAATATAAAATACGATTTCTACATATTCACTGTTTTGTTTAGTTAAGCACTTATTAATGAAGTCATACAAATGGATGGGTGCCCGTTCATAATCTATCAATCTTAACAACTGAAAATTCCCACAAAATCAAAAGAAATGTTTAAAAACAAACATACCTAGTCCTGAACAAAAAGAAGGCAGTAAGATCACAGATACTAACATCGAATTGAAAGACTCTTGATCTAGATAGAACATGTGTACCATTCTCACGATGCCTGGATGCAAAATGTAATCTATTGACTTGGGCCTTTATTCTTTATCCCCGAATGCTTTATTCGTCCATCAACTTGGATAAAAGATGTGGGAGACGGCAATAAACAATGGAAAGGAAAATAAATGAAGGCAAGGTTCGTATTTCTAACTAAAAATTTAGAAATAAACATTATTAAAGGTGGTTGTTTTGTTTTTGTAGGAAGACTTTGATGAACGATTTATTTGCGTTTATCCCCATCCAAGATGTCAACTGGACTTGATGCGTCGCCCTGTGTGAACTAGGACGGAGAGGACGTTTCTTTTCCGAAGTTTATTTGATGGAAAAGATTTTCATGACAATACAATCGACTATACAACTCATCGGAAAATAAACTCAATTTTTACTAAGATGTGTATCGCGAAACACAACAGGGGAAATCAGTTTTTCCATGCGCAAAACTTCCTATTTAATTTAAGACAAAAATGTATCAAATACATGTACAAAATAAAATTCTACACCTGGATCAATAATCAGATTTCATTTTACATGTTTAGTAACCTGTAAAAGCAATTTGAAATTTTCTAAATATTACTCATTTGTAGTGATAGCCATGAAATATTTTGTTTTTATAATCTACATCTAAATCACTACACAGAATTTATTTATTTTTATGCAATTTTGACATTTTAAACTGTCATTATTAACTCCATAGCAACAACTATAAGTAACACTTTTTTCATATGTGAATTAAATTTTTTTTTAAATCACTCTCACAAAATTTTAACTCACTCTGCAACAAATAATGCATTTAAAATAACATCAGGTACGAAAATAACACTTACCATAATATTTATCACATTATCAACCATTTTCATTATTTTTCACGGTACAAATGACAGACAATAAACCATTTTAAATACATGACTAGATGTCTATCAACGACGATTGTCATGCTCAGCCTACTAACTGATCAGTTTTTTATTTTGTCAAAATTAAATATTATGATGGTTTTTATTAGTATTTCGTCAAAATTGAATAAAATATTGTACAAACCACGCGAGCTAAGAATGTTTATTCACTCGAAGAAATTAACTCACTCGCCTTTCTTCTCATGAATAAACATTACCTTAGCTCACTTGGTGTGTAAATATCTATTACTTGGTTTCCTACAAAATTGAAATTCCGACAATTCAAACAATATGCATTTCTTTGTAATATTCTTTAAAATCCATGGCTGTTACTATAAATGAGCAATGTTTATAAAATTAGATTTTATAGCTTATTATAATATGTAAAATAAAATCTGATTAGTGATTTAGATGTAGAATTTAATTCTGTACAACATTTATTTGAAACGTCTTTGTTTAAAATCAAATGGGAGGTTTTGCGCAAGGATAACTGATTTTCCATGTTAAACGCCTATGGCCTGCTTTTTAATTAATACTCTGTATATATAAACAACTAATATTATTGACATTGCGTAAAATTTAGTTCTTTGTTATATTGTCTCAACATACACAACTCGAGCTTCGAAAGTCATCTGAATATACAGTTTGCGTTTGCTGACTCGATATGTTACCTGAAAAAAACACTTCTCATTCTCTCAACTGTATATTCAATTATTTTTAATCTCTTGTATAGCTATTGAATATCAGATACTCTTTGACTATTACGTTACACCTTAAGAAATTCTGTGTAAAATAAACACTAAGATTGGTTTTTATAAAGGTCCACAAGATGTGTAAGTTTAACTCCTCACAAATTTGGTATAAAAGCTTATGTTAAATTATTTAAAAATTAAATACGCATATTTAGTAACATAGCACCACCTAATGTACATATTTTGACTATGTGTGAATATCTATACAATCGACTCTCTCTAAAACGGCCTTTCCGTAATTTGAATTTTTCTCTAAATCGAATTATCTTTTTTACATATACAACGGTATAGAATTTTATGTGAATGATGAAGGAATTTCGGCCTTGGAAATCCATTTCAAATTTTTATTTTTTACATTAAAATTTCCTTTATTTTAGGACAAATAGTATAAGAGTAAGTTAACATTATAATCAATATATAATTTCTTTTTTTTACAATGTAAAACTTGTGTTTAACGCAGGTCAGGTCACATCCATATTTGACCTCATGCTGCAAAGACATAAACGGAAATGAAAGAATTTTATATGCAAAAATAATTGACGGAAGGTAAAAACATGTATTTTTAAAACCGGGTCCATACACGGAGAAAAATCGGTATTGAAAATTTAACAATACAGGAATTGTGAAGCATTTATATTAAATATAATAATAATTATATTTATTCGTATTAATTTATATTGTAGAAATTACCTTATATTTTGTGGGAATTATTATAAATATATTGTAATTCAAATATTTTTACATATACAATAAATATATTGACATCAACTATATTCTATTGTATTATAGGTAGTTGAGCAATGTATTATTGTAAAACAAACAATATTTTATAGCAGTTTTTTTGTATAGTGTCCTAAACTATTCTATTATTGCAATAATTACAATATTATTGTTAGTTTTACTATACTTCAGTTACGCTTTGCCGCCAGAAAAATTACGGCGTCATTCCCCTGTGTTCAGCAGGCTTATGCTAGTCGATGCCTGATTGTTAATTTCTTGCTGTCGTATAAAACTTGTGTATTGTGTGTTTGTTTTAATAATGTCAGAAATAGAGAACTTATTAAATAAATGGCAATTGCACCACTTAATCAACAATTTTATAGGTAAGTAAATTTAAATTGTTAATTATCGTTTGGGTAAGTTATAATATTCTTGTGCAATAAATATGTAATTAACTAGAGAAACATGCTAATAATAGACATTTATGCTTTCAATTGTTATTAACTTCAATATTATATAAAAAAGATATATGTATATATTTTTAAATAATTCTCATATTTCAAGGTCATTGTTTTGTATATTTTACTAATAAAGTTGGCAGATAAAAATGGCTTTACTTTGCCCATTTAACCATTAATAATTAAAAAATTATCCCAGATTACCTATCGTGCAACATGTTTTGTTTCAGAACACGGTATTGACAGTACCACATTGTTAGAACTGAATAATAGTCACATCGCCGAGTTAATTCCTAAGCTCAGTGATAGAATAAAATTTGAGAAATGCCTCAAAATATATAAAGAAGAGAAAATAAACATGAACCTTTCGGAAGACATAATAAATAGCGAAATTTTAATTGTAAATACTACTCCAGATAATTTGGTATGAACCTAAATTACTATTTTTTAATATTTATTGCGTAACAAATTAATATTACTATCTAAAGACAAATTCATTTACACCATATCCCATTAGTGATTCTTTCCATACTACATGCATTCTTTCTAAGAACTACATTTATAACGTTGCAATCAACATACACTTTAATAATTTAAAATTAATTTTAGAGTGAATTCAACGTACAAGTATCTCAACCAATAACGCATGTTATAGCTTCGTCAGCTACATCGTCATCGCCAACCCTAACAATAAATTCATTAACCAGCTCAAGTAGTTCCGATGATTCAATTGTAGAAACATGTAAAATATACTAAAATATATAATATTCAAAGATTATGTTAATGTTTGATATTTTCATTTTATTTTCTGTTACCAATAACTTCGCATCTGATAATACAAAATATAACGAATTGCGTAAAAGATTAGAAACAGACCTAGAAGGGCTTGAAATATTAGCAAGTGCCTCAAGAAATTGCCTGTCCAGAAAAAAGTTGGTTAATTTTATAATTAACCAAGAATTTCGAGGAAATGAAGAATTGAGGTATGTTCATGAAAGAATATATTTAACTTTTCAATTATTTTTACCTTCCGTCACCTTTAGGTAAGGAAGGTATTGTCTTTGGTCAAAAAATTCGGTAGTGAGTTTTTAATGAATAAGCACGTTTTAGGGTCCCTACAATACGAATTTACTATTTTTAAGATGATGTCTGTATGTATGTGTGTGTGTGTGTGTGTGCGTGTGTCCGTGTGTGTGTGCGTGTGTGTGTATGTGTGTCCGTGTGTGACAATTTTTTCTCCGACGATAACTCCAATACTACAATTCTAAAAATTATAATTCTTTCGTATTCCTCTTCTGTACATCCATATGAAGAGTTGATTAGATTTTGGTTATAATTGATCCACCGGAAGTACCCTTATTTGAAGTTTTTAACAGTTTTTCTTAAAAAAACGCAGTTAAATATTATTTTTTGAAATTTTGTTAATATATTTATTAAAGAAAATACTCTTCTCTGTATGGTTTGATTATTTATTTTCCTTCATATTCAATAGATGTAGAGTTAAAGCATTATAAAGAAATTAATTTTCAAAAATTAGTTAGCTTTGTTATTTATCATGGAAACAGCTGACATAATTATTCAAAAAAATTTAATTGACAGATGTCAGTTGCAAGCAGGTTGCAAGTGCAAAACCAAATATGGAAAAAAAGTATAGGATCTAAAATTGGTATGTCATAGTGTTGCTCGCAAGTGACATGCAGAGAAAGGCCAAAGAGAAGATGGAAGGACATTACTTAGTGTAGTTTATGTTATAATTTTTTGGATTTATAGAACCTTTTTAAATGAACTTTTGGTATGGAATTTGTAAAAAATACTATGTGTTCGTGTTCGATTTTACATGCTATTATATAGAATCTGTTCCAAGGACCTTTTGGTATGGGATTTGTACAAAATACATGGAATTGACGGAAGGTCTTGTGCTGGCCACAACAGATTTTTTTGTATATTTTTAGGATTAACACACACAGATTCCAAGAATTAGCTAATCAAATTGTTGCTACATTTCCCAGGGAAAATATTGAAACTTATTATATACCATTCCATCATGATATGTTACAATTTGGCATTATAAATAATATTTTTTTAATAGATGATGAGCTCGGTTTCTCCTGTATATTAACAGATAATTTAGGATTTCATGAACATTTTCATGCTTTTCAAGTTATTAAACGAGAATCTGAAATAATTTTTGTAAAAAAAAGTTCTTTATTTTCTTCGTTTCCATGTACAGTAGTTGACGGATCAGAGGGTCAATATATAATTGTAAGAAATCCTGTTTAAGTTTGTTTATAAATAAATATTGTAAAAAAAATATTTTTTTAATCTGCCTAACCTCATTCTTAATTATTAAACAGGTAGGTACTATATGGTATAGTAAAATGTGATATTATATTGCTCTATGGACAATACTTACAACGTAATGATTACAATATTATTCTTGTCTAGTTTACTATAATAGTACAGTAAATTTTACAATACAAATGTTTGTCGTTAAAATACTTACCTCGTAATTATTACAATATCATATTGTCAATTTTATTGTGAAACTATAGTAAATTTTACAATAGTACATGTTCGCTGTTACTTAAAAATTTATTGTAAATATAACTATAATATTTTAAATATAATATTATAGTACTTCATACTGAGAAGTATAGTTGTCACTATAATGACAATGTTTATTGTAGTACTTGACTATAAATATGTTACTGATGACTATACTTTTTTTTCCGTGTACGAGGGTCACGCCAAAATTATTGAGATACAGAAATATTATTTGAAGGAGAAGCATGTAGTTTTACTGGTGTTCAAAGTAGTCCCCCCCTGCTTCAATACATTTTTGTAATCGAATTTTCCAGAGATGGAAAGCTTTGAGCCATTCATTTTCTGGAATCGTAATAAAATACTCCATTATGGTGTTGTTAATCTCCTCTTCTGACTTAAAATGACGACTACGTAAATGTTTTTTCAAATTAAAAAATAGCCAGAAGTCACACATTGCAAGATCAGGAGAATATGGTGGATGCTCAATGACTTTAATACCATTTTCTTTCAAAAAATTAACAGTTGTCGCAGCGGTATGGGAGGACGCATTATCATGGTGAAGCATTAAATCCTTAATTTTCACACTGCGAAGAACTTTAGGTAGACATTTTTGTGTGTACCAATTGGCAGTAACAGTCTTCTGTCCCTCTAACCTAATTGCATTCACAAGACCTGTACTTCTGAAAAATACAGCGTACATAACTTTTTTAAGTGCACGTTGATTTTTCACGGTAACTGGTGTTGAGTCATTTTCAAACACTCATACCCTACTTTCTTGACGCGTTGGAACATCATAAAAGGGTATGTAAGTTTCATCGCCAGTTACAATTTTAGAAAGAATACGATGAACGCCATTATTTAACAATTTTAAAGTGGCGCGACTAATTGTAACACTCTTGGCACTATCTCTGTACAAGGTCTCCCTGAGTGTTTCTCATCACGCAAGAAATTACGGCCTCTTTAGAATTCTGAAAACCAGCGAAATATAGTTGCTCGAGATGGAGCTTCATCTCCAAATGCCAATCGTAGGCGTTCCTCGCACTGTTCTTCACGTAATCCAATTTTAAAGTCGTAGTAAATCATAGCGCGATAATGCTCTCTTCCTAACTTCATGTTGCAGTTCATTTCCACTTCGAATTCCACCACAATATATCACTTCAACCAGATGTTATTATTGGACAGAAATTTTAAATAAATTGTAGTTTGACATTCGTGCACTAAAAATTTTCCAAAGCCAACTGTTTCCCAGCATCTCAATAATTTTAGAGTGACTCTCGTATAAAGCGTATAGATGCAGACATTTTATTAAATAACAAACTACCAACAATTACTGTTCATGAAGTATGTTGCTGAACATTTCTTAGCTAAAAATGTTCATTTCAATGCGGCTAAAAAATATTATTTTTAACTTTTTATTGGATAGAATCGACCTTTAAAGTATCAGCCAGCACCTTGTACATTTATTATCTCAGAAACGTTACAAATTTTAAAACTTCTTGCTTCATGAATGAACTTTTTTATTCTCATGCACTTTCATCTTGCAGGTAGTTAACAATTGATAGTGGCACATTATCTTCTCCGTCGGATGAAATTCAATCTTCTCGAGTTACAATCATTGAGCAGTGAGCGGACTCGATCCCGGGTCGTTGAATAGAGAACTTGGCTTTGTCCTACAACGGATGTTACCGCCCTCTGCAGGGAAAAGACGATCGCAAGAAGTCAAGATAATGGAAGGTGCGTTACTTACTTGACAAGGATCGCCTTACAAGGAGTACAGGTTCTCGGTAACGTCTGTGTGAATGTACGTTAACGTTCGAGATGGTAACAACTGCCTACAATAATTACATAAAGTAATGGGGGATTACACCATTTTTTTTTTTATAATTTTATCTGAAAATATTAGGAAAACTAAGACTATTGATGAAAATCCGGTGAAAAAATTCCTATTAATAAGCGAGTATGGTCTCCCGAATTTTGAAAAGATTGACATGACGTCACATTTATGTGTTTTTATATCAAACTGTTTTCATCATGGACCTAAATGTTCTTGAAATATATGCTATTTTGTTATATTTACATAAAAATAAATGAATATTATAACACTGTATAAGTATACATACTTTATAATTACAGGTGTATTTAAATTATTAAATTTAATGCAAGAAATTTATGTTAAAATAAAAACTGTTTGGAAACTGTAGTACAGGAATGTTAGCCCCTCCTTTCGAATTTGAATTTCTTAACTTCCATTGGTAGTAATCCGCACCTCCTAACACGCTATTTGTAATGCATGTATAGGCGGTTTCTCGGTCGCCAACCAAAATATTTTCATATTAGTGTCGAAGCGCTATAACAAAAAACCCTTTATTTCCGAAATATCTCAATTATACCATTTCATTTTTTTATTAATATTCGTTATTCAGCATATACATTCGTAATT
The DNA here is from genome assembly GCA_943142095.1 of Ophonus ardosiacus. Classification (NCBI taxonomy): domain Eukaryota; kingdom Metazoa; phylum Arthropoda; class Insecta; order Coleoptera; family Carabidae; genus Ophonus; species Ophonus ardosiacus. Next base: position 50,447,181 of record OW964828.1, on the reverse strand, counting down.
TTTTACTATTTTCCTTTAATTCGATTGAGCCGTAATCCCCCATTTGTCTTTTAATAAAATGCCTAATTGTTTTATGAAATGCGGCTAGATTGTCATAGCGATGTTTTACAATTTATCTAGAAACTTTTATAAAACTCATATATCTTGGTAGAGTTTGCTAATTTTTAAAATAAATATTTTATTTACACATTAACTGTTTTACTTTTTATGTAGCTACCGCCACATATAGTCGTCTCTCTGTGTTACTTGAAGATTACATTAAATCGAATTATTTTTACCTCTCGCTAAAAGAGGTATTGGATTCATGCTAAAAATCGCATATCCAGATTTTAGTAAATAAGTACGTTTAAGGTTCCTACAATCCGGTTTTTCCTTTTTTGTGTGTATGGATGTTAAATAAAATAAATAAATATATCATCACGGCATATTACCCATTTCTAAGTGTGCCAGTATCTACAACATATGTAGACATCGGTAATGATGACGATATATTTTACCGTGTGGACGCTTACCAGTCGTCGCCTCACGGGCACTTATAGCTGGTGTGGAGAATGCACCACAGGGGTCACTTTTGTGTCATTTAAAATTGGAAATATTTGGCGTCGTCGGTTCCCCAGGTTCACGACCAGACACACAGGCACGCGGCCACGGGACCCCATGAAAAGACGATTTCTCAAAAATCGTATTACTTAAGACCTCTTAAACGTATTCCTCGATCTGACATTAATAGGAAGAGCTGAAAAGGTTTTGATAACAATTGGACAATCAGAAGTAGTAGTTTCTTAAAAAAGTCTTACAAATATTATTTTGTGAAAACTTTTATTACAAATATTGAAGAACATAAAATTTTCCATGTAGTACACATAAAAAAATTATTATATCTTCCATAGATTTAGAGATAAAGAAAATAGAATGTAAAAAATATTCTGTTGTAATAAATCGCACAATCCAGACTACACCAAGAAAACCAGTTGTCCAATTCAAATGTTTGTAATTAACAGATAAATGTCAGTGTCAAAAATCAACAGTTTTACTAACATTGCTGAAAACTTTTTCTGAGAAGTACATTTAATATTTCTTATTGAATAACTAATTTATATTAATAGTAATAGTACATTATATCCCTAAGAAATACCGCCAATTCCGTCATTGAATTGGAACCATCTTCAATCTTTTAGAAGATTAGGACAAAATTCCTTATAAAATGAAAAAATAAAATATGTAAGGCGGATTTATGCAGCCATTTTCATTTACATTTAATTTTCATTTAAAAGATAAATGTATGTAAACCAATGTAGCCATGCATACACCATTTTCATTTACGTTTTCATTTATCTCTCATTCTCATTTATTTTTAAAGATGGCCAACTTTTATCTAATAAATGAAAATTATAAATGACGCATGCGTGTACGACATGACAGGCACGAGAATTTGAGTTGATCAGCTGGTTGTCATTATGTATCTCGGAAATCGTTCCTTTTTAAGGTTTTTTTTATTGCAATAACACATTTAAAACTAAACTCATAACTTCTTTGCTGTCACTGTTGTTGAATATTTTTATTAATAAATTTTATTCCAATGAAAGTCGGGTTATAACGTTAATCATCTGTCAGAGTATTTTTACATGTGCGCATGCGTTCATTTTCATTTATTTTTGTTATATATTTTTGTATGAATAGGTACATTTAAAAATTATAAATGAGGATTAAAAGAAAATGAAATTAAAATGTAAATGTAAATGAAAATGGCTGCATAAATTCGCCTATAGTTAGAATCATTTGTGTGTACAAAACGGAAATGATGAGAGGTATTCTGCTGTCCACAACAGATTTTTTTCTGCGAATACATTCTTTTCGTGATTTATACAAATGTTCATTTAATTTTCTTGTTCTGTCTCTAGTTCGTATTCTCTCTCTCTAACAAATTCAAATATCTCTTGCGAATTCGATTTATAGAGAGTCGATTGCATTTGTCGTAGTTCATAACTGTTACGTCCACTATATAGACAACAAACTTGTTGATTTTTTACCTTCCGTCAAAAGGAAGGTATTGTTTTTGGTCAAAAAATTCGGTGGTGAGTTTTTAATGTATAAGCACGTTTTAGGGTCCCTACAATACGAATGTACTATTTTTAAGATGATGTCTGTATGTGTGTATGTGTGTCCGTGTGTGTGTCTGTGTGTGTGTCTGTGTGTGTGTGTCTGTGTGTGTGTCTGTGTGTGTGTGTGTGTGACAAATTTTTCTCCGACGATATCTCCAAAACTACAATTCTAAAAATTATGACTTTCATATTCCTCTTCTTTACAACCATATGAAGAGCTGATTAGATTTTGGTTATAATTGGTCAACCGGAAGTACCCTTATTTGAAGTTTTTAACAGTTTTTCTTAAAAAAATGCAGTTAAATATTATTTTTTGACATTTTCTTATTATATTTATTAAAGAAAATACTCTTCTCTATATGGTTTGATTATTCATTTTCCTTCATATTCAATAGATGTATAGTTAAAGCATTACAAAGAAATTAATTTTCAAAAATTAGTCAGCTTTGTTATTTATCATGGAAACAGCTGACATAATTATTCAAAAAAATTTAATTGACAGATGTCAGTTGCAAGTGCAAAACCAAATATGGAAAAAAGTATAGGATCTAAAATTGGTATGTCATAGTGTTGCTCGCAAGTGACACGCAGAGAAAGGCCAAAGAGAAGATGGAAGGACATTACTTAGTGTAGTTTATGTTATAATTTTATTGGATTTATAGAACCTTTTCAAATGAACTTTTGGTATGGAATTTGTAAAAAATAGTATGTGTTCGTGTTCGATTTTACATGATAGTATATAGAATCTGATCCAAGGACCTTTTGGTATGGGATTTGTACAAAATACATGGAATTGACGGAAGGTCTTGTGCTGGCCACAACAGATTTTTTTATTTATATATTGTTTAATTCGTCCTCCAACTTGTTGTGGTGTATGCATAAGATGCGGGTACAAAGGCTAAAGTCTTGTCTTTAGCTAAGAAGGTCCCTAGTGCGTATTGTTTAGGACTGAAAAGAAATGTAATCTAAGAGCTGGGAAGGATCTTCCCACGTGTTGAATGCTCTGACTCCGGTTTGAGAACTTGAGACGGTACGCAACGTCTTCAGAAAGCAAAAGCACCGGATGTCAGAGACGTTGGACAAGTAACGTCTTTTCTAAATGAAGAGCAACGGAAATTCAAAGTATTAAAAATATTTCATAATTAGGTTTATTTATTCGTGTTGCGTACACACACTTTTCGATTTACACCCTGTAAATCGAAAAGTGAGACATAGGCGTTTAACATGCGAAATCAGTTTTTCTTGGCAGAAAAGTTACCTAATTATTTTATGCAAAAAATGCTTCAAATAAAAGTTATAGACGTTTAAATTTTGCGTCTCAATAACGTGAAACGATTATTCCAGCTCTTCATATATATATAGATATATATAAATTAATTATAAAGTTACAGTTTTTATGAGCTTTTAGTCTAGGCAGCTATGGATTTATGACAAAAAATAAACAAATGCATTGTTTTTAACTGTCAATTATAATTAAAACATTTTACCTTTTTGTGTTTTGTGTTAATTTAGTGCTCTAATATCAAATTTAGTTATAAGTAACAGTTAAATACCGTGAGTATTTTTAACGTGAAACATTGGGTTTGTTATATCCATGGTTACGACATGATATTTGATTGACAGCAATGTATTTGGCCGTTCCATTTAAAATGAAACATAGGGAACGAATCTGACAGAAGTATTATATTTAAATATTGTAAGAAATTTAGCGGAGTCAGAAAACCACTCGAGGGCACTAAACATATTCCGGACACAAGGTGCACACAGTATTTTTTCTATATCTAAATTTAATTTTTAGAAAACAGGTATAATTATTTAAACAAAATTAACCTCTAATGACATCTTGTCAATATGACAGATAACCGTTGAATTTTCCTATAAGTTATGATTTGACATTTGATTGACAGCAATGTATGTATTTGTCTGTCTCATTTAAAATGACACATGGGGAATGAATTTGACAGAAGTATTATATTTAAATATTACAAGAAATTTAGCCGAGTCAGAAAACCACTCGGGCACAAGGTGCACACTATGTTTTTTCTACAACTAATTTTAATGTAGAATGCAAGTATAATTATTTAAACAAAATTAACCTCTACTGACGTCTTATCAAATGTCAAATTCGTTCCCTATGTTTCATTTTAAATGGAACGGGCAAATACATTGCTGACAATCATATGTCAAGTCGTAACCATGGATATGACAAACCCAATGTTTCACGTTAAAAAATACTCAAGGTATAACGTATTTGTTTATTTTTTTTTTCAAAAATCCATGGCCGCCTAAACTAAAAACTCATAAAAGCTGTAATTTTATAAGTAATTTTTAAGTTTATATGAAAAGTTAGAAAAATTGTTTTACTTTTACTTGAAGCATTTTTGCATAAAATACCCTGTGGTACTCCATATTTTATATGACAAAAACTGGATGAAGAATTATTCACATTTACACATTGAAATCTATTTTCTAAAGCCTCATTCACAGCTCCGAAAATAAAAATAAAATTATACATAAAAATAACGATATAAACAATAGATTCTTATGAAAGTGTTCACAGCTCTCGAAAATAAAATTAAACATAAGATATAAACACAAGGATTTGCAAATGTTAAATATTTTACACAAAAATAAGCACAAACATAACAACTGTCATTTGAGCTGCCCATTTACATTCTGACAAAAGGATTTCAATTTAAATATAATTTTAAAAAGCTATCTTTAGACAATGGTTCGCATATATGGTTGCGTACAGTGCTTTAAAAGGTATGAAGTTGTTATTATTGCTTGTTAATTATAAATTTATTAAATGACAGTTGATGTTAAATTACGTTTTATTTTCGAAGCTGTGAACAGCAACCATAAAGTCTTATTTATAATTTTATTTATATATCTTATTTTCGTAGCTGTGAATGAGCCTTAAGTATGATGAGAAAATATCTGAACAGACCCCTCTAAGCAACACAATCATATTTACTTAAATTCATTCTTTTTAATTTTTCAAGTGTTCGACTTTATTTATTAAATTACAAATTTTTGTTCTGAAAAGAAGTTTATGTTCGTGTGGTAATCCTCCATATCTTTCATTTAAATCACTATCCCGTTCCCATCTGCTTTTTCTGTTTGTTCATCGCTGCATCCCTGCACAAGAAGCCGAGTGTTATCAGAGAGTGCAGACAGGCCTTGCCTTTGTGCCTTTGCGACTAAATACCGGATTGTGTCCATATGGACGCTCTTTAGTTTAGAGGTAGGTACACCGTGTATGGTATTGTATGCCAACCAACCGTACAAAGTGCAGACAAATTAATGCACATGCCTTATTTTTACAATACAACCCCGAATATGTTCTATGACTTTTTAACTGCAAGAAAGAACTTGTTTCTAATGCGACCAATAAAATTATATTAATACAGGGAAAGGTAGAATTATTACCTAATTAATGTTTTCATCTAGAAAAATATTGATGCAAATTTCATTAGTACAAATCTAGCTTAATATATAAATAAATAAATATATCATCACGGCATATTACCCATTTCTGGGTGTGCCAGTATCTACCACACATTTAGACATCGGTAATGATGACGATATATTTTACCGTGTGGGCGCTTACCAGGCGTCACCTCACGGGCACTCATAGCTGGTGTGGAGAGTGCACCACAGGGGTCACTTTTGTGCCATTTATTGGAAATTTTTGGCGTCTGTCAGGATCGAACCCGGTTCCCCCAGGTTCGCGACCAGACACTCAGGCACGCGGCCATGGGACCCCATAGCTTAATATATATTTTTCGTATTTTGTTCAGGAATGTATTATTTTAATATACTCATAATCGTACAGTAATGGGTTACTTTACAACATAGCGACCGTTATTGCATAGCAATGGTTCTTGCCATACAATACATTTTGACACAAAGAATTGTTTATTTTTATTTTGTATTGTTTATCTTCTAAATCGTTTTCATGTTCTTTTCATCACCTAGATCCATCGTTTTGCAAATAAGACTGTATAACAAAATAAGAAACTAATCATTTGTTTACAAATTATAAACAAGTCATTTGTATCGTGAAAATTATGAAAATTGTTCATCTATCTGATAAAGTCTGTGGTAAAAGTGTTATTTTCGTACCTGATGTTACTTTAAATACAGAGTTGCAGAGTAAAAAATCTGTTGTGGCCAGCACAAGACCTCTCGCCATTTCCATATAAGGCTATATAAGAACATATTGTATTTATATTGTATTTAACATTTCTGGTACACACACAAAAATTCCCATTATTATTAATATATTTTTATATTATCCTACTCTTCTAAATGTTCGAGATTCTTCAAATTCATTGACGAGATTGGCGGTATTTCTGATGCGGATATGTAATATATGTATCTATAATTTTAAATATTTAATTAATAATAAAATAAGAAATATTAAATGTATTTCCCAGAAAAAGCCTTCAGCAATATGAATGGATTTTTGACAATGGACAACTCACTTTTTTCTGTCAATTACAAACGTTTTAATTTTCCAAATGGTATCCATGAAGTTTATTGGGGCTACTAAATACATCAGAATGGATTATTTTACATATTTATGTTTCTTTATCACTAATTCTAAAGAAGATATAATAAAAATGTTCAACGTATCAGATTTTATATTCTTTAATATTTGTAATAACATAAATTTCCAAAAAATATTTTGAAGATTCTTTTTTTTTTCTTCCGGTTGTTCAATTGTTACCGAAACCTTTTCAGCTCTTCCCATTAATGTCAGATTAAGGAATACCTACGTAGTTAAATTGGCACATATATCCAATACCTCTCTTGGCGAGAGGTAAAAAATTTAATTCACTAGCAAATAAACAGTTAAGGCTCATTCACAGCTACGAAAATAAGAAATATAAATAAAATTATAAATAAGACTTTATGGTTGGTGTTCACAACTTCGAAAATAAAACATCAACTGTCATTTAATATATTCATAATTAACAAGCAATAATAACAACTTCGTACCTTTAAAGCACTGTACGCAATAATATATGCGAACCTTTGTCTTAAGACAGCTTTTTAAAATTGTATTTAAATTGAAATCCTTTTGCCAGAACGGAATTTGACAGTTCAAATGACAGTTGTTATGTATGTGCTTATTTTTGTGTAAAATATTTAACATTTGCAAATCCTTGTGTTTAATTTTATTTTAAAGAGATGTGAACACTTTCATAAGAATCTATTGTTTATATCGTAATTTTTAATTTTATTTATAATTTTATTTTTATTTTCGGAGCTGTGAATGAGGTTTTACTTTTAATTGTTGCTATGGAGTTAATAATGACAGTTTAAAACGTCGAAATTGAATCAAATAAATAAACTTATGTTCAATTTCAATTTCAGAAAAAGTAAATTCATTTTCAGAAAAGTACCTAATATCAATTCGGAAAAAGTAGCATTTATTTCAGAAAAAGTAACATCAAATTCAGAAGTAAATTCAATTTCAGATTTTATTTTTTTAACAAAAAATAATCTAGAACAGGAATAATGTCAAAGCATGCGAACATATTTATGTTTATATTTTCTGAAAATGTATCTTATCTATAATTGAAATTGAAAACTTATAGAATGCATTTGAAATTTGAAAAATTGGCACACCCAACAATGGGTAATAAGCCGTGATGATATATTTTTATATTAAAGTTATTCACATGCACACTGTCCTCGTTTTAAAAACGTTTAGCCGTTTACTGATTCCTAATGTAAGCCTCCATTTGTATTTCATCCTGAATATAAAGGTTGGAGGTATAGAACGAAGTTATTGTGATGGTGCGGCCGAGCATCTAATGAGGATAACTAGAGTTAGGTCAATTCTTTACAAACCCAACTGCTGAGAGGAATCAACACATGCTTCATGTATGCGGATCTATCTGTTAAAAGTTAGGGATGCTTTTAGTATGTTCAAACCACGGATGAAGTACCAGCTGGGTGAAAAACTTTAACCGACGATGCAACGACGAAAGCATCACATGAAATAATAGTATATTACATCTCGAGGTGAGATAAAACGCGAGGCTGTGATGAAACTCCCACCAAGGTAATGTATACTATTTTATTCACAATCATCCTCATTTTAAATCAATAATTTTCAAAATCAATGAGTTTTAACCTTTAATTTTATTTAAGTAATCACTAAGGCTTTCATGGCCGGCATTTATCGTAGATTGGAACTTTTTCGGTTTTCTGGGCCATGGTCTTTTAGGTATAACACCTAACGTTTCACCCAACAATGTGTTAGGCATCATCAGAGGTTTTCTGAGTCTTTACATTCAAAAATAATCTTTTTCTTGAAAAATGACAGATATTAATGTAAATATTTGATATATTTTTGACAAATTGGTCTTAGATTGGTTTGACTGGAAATTTTAATGATCGATATTTTTATTTTTCAAATGTTTTGGATTCTTTATACCCAAAGCATTCAAGCAGCTAACGCACGTCATTAATAAAAATTGAATAAAAGGAACTAGATGTATGACGTCATGTACTGATACGTTTGCAGAGGTTTTAGAATCTTTATGAAAGGAGTTATACAGATTGTAACCAGTGGCGGCTTGTCCAGGGTGGCAGAGGGGGCAGTGCCCCCTCAGATTATTTTACATCAATATATTATAGATTAATTATTATAAAAGTATCAATTTAATCCTATAGTTAGCATTAAACAATGTACTGTTTAAATTGAAATTAGCGCTGTGCCGTTCAGAAGCGCAATATGCATCGAATTCTGTTTGAGGGGGCGTGCCCCCTTCAGAGAAGAATTATGGCATTATACTCCGCGATACGTTCCAAACTTGTGCAGTAACTAGTGCAGCGCTCACCAGTGATGCACAAGTGAGACATACGTCGGGTCACGCAGCACACAGAGGCGGCAAGCCCCCCCCGGGGCCCATTTATAATACTGATTTCTTTACTTATGTACTACAGCAAATTACCCGTGCTAATGGGTACACAATATTTTCAGTATTCTTTTTATTTTTATGAAAATATGAAATCTATTTACCGGTTTGTTCGCATTTAAACATTGGATTTATTATTTAAATAATCAATATGTATATATTATATTTATAATAAATTCTGTGATATTAATGATTAATATGGAGTTATACAGAATTAATTTGTATAAAACAAAATAATAATTTAAAGTAAACATTCTGCAAAATTGATATAACAACATACATAAAGTATTTTCAAAAAAAAATTATTAACGAATTTTAATAAATAAATATGCATGTATTTAAAAAAAATCATTGAAGAGTTTTTTTAACAAAATTGATATTTTAATTTCCAAATGAATGTTTTGCTTATTTTTCAAGCTTGTAAATTAATTCATAAAAATAATCCCAATATCTGAGTGAGAGAGCCGCAGAGGTGGCTAGCCCACGTCGTGACTCGGAAAGAATCGCTCGTACTCGGAGCACTTCGTACCTCGCGTTTCGCGTAGGAAGAGCAAGTCTCACAAAGCACCTCAGTCTCAGGTCTCAGTCGTATATAACTTGCGTTATTCAAAGCTTGAATGTGTAGTACTGTAATATTCCAATTTTACTACGTATTCTTATCTTGTTACTTCTACTTCCTTCTTTTGTAATATATTTTTGTATCATTATCTCTTGTTCTTGGACGTCTTCTTCTAGTTTTTTCTATTGTATTTATATTCTTGTTGATAATTAATATTAAAATTGTTAGTAAGCAAATCGGATTTCTAAATAAAGTTCCATGACCACAGATTAATTTGCCCCCCCGGTCAAAAATACCACGAGCCGCCACTGATTGTAACCTGTATTATCGACATAGTCATGAACTGTCACATCTACAAAATAAATACTATATTTTCGTCACTGTCCATTTCTATTTAAATTATTTTATAATACTAACCTTATTTATACTTATGTATGCCATATAAAGGCAATAAATAAAAATGATCCGAATTTCAAAGAAATATACCGAATTCTTCTGACTGATTAGAAGTGCTATCTTTGGCAGATTCACAGATTTTATGTTCGCCTTAACGGTCACGTTGCGTCGTTCCGTTGCGTTGAACATTACTTTATTATAAATAGGCCTTTACAGCGCACAAAAATGTTTCAAACACGACACAAATATTTTTCAAATAATAACTTTGACAGTATGAACATACAAATTATCAATGTTGCCAACTATAGCAACAATTAAACGAATAATTTGACGTTGATGTACATTATTTATATGTTATTCATGTCATATACGATAAGTAATGAACTGTACTATTCATCTTAATAATAATTATATAAGGTTATATACTTTTTGACAGTTAAAAATGATTAAAATTTTATTTCATTTTTCACTATTAGTGATTTTAATGCATTAAGGTTTTTACACTAAGTAATGACGTGCATTGGCTGCTTGAATGCTTTGGGTATAGCTGCTGTTTTCTTTAAAGCAGGAATCCAAGCCCTGTTAATTCTTATACCTTCTTCCTTCCGATTAAAAATATTTGGATGTTTATAAATTTCTATTGCTTCTCGCTGTAAGCGTGCATGAAAATTGACTTTTGAAAAATAAAAATATCGATCATTAAAATTTCCAGTCAAAACAATCTAAGATCAATTCATCAAAAATATATCAAATATTGACATTAATATCTGTCATTTTGCAAGAAAAGATTATTTTTGAATGTAAAGACTCAAAAAACCTCTGATGATGCCTAACACATTGTTGGGCGAAACGTTAGGTGTTATACCTAAAAGACCATGGCCCAGAAACCCGAAAAAGTTCCAACCTATGTTTAATTTTATTAATATTTTTTACAGCTCTCTTTAAATTTGTTTAGTCTACTGAATTATAGGGATCTATGGCAAGGTTGCTAGGCAATCTCTACGAGATATTATTTCCAACCCAAGAGATGGAAGTGAAATCTGTTATTTCCAACCCTAGAGATTGTCATTAAAGTTAAGAATGACGTATTTCCCAACTTCCAAAAGGTTAAGAATCGGTATATTACTATAATGATTGTGAATAAAAATATTTAATTATTAGTCAGTCATACAGTTTTATTATGTATCTAACTGAGATATTATTTCAATTTTTCCGATAATCTAACTCAGAGATTGAAAAATCGGCCCTAAACAATTCATTACTAGGTTCTAGGTTACGAAATTCAATATTTAGTTTCCAAAGGATTGTCTGAAATAAGGAGATATATTTAAATCCAAAATTATTAATGATGTAGTACAACTTTTTGCAAAATTATAAGTATTAATAAAATTTATTTTATATTTTTATTTAATTTTATTATATTTTAATTATATTTTATTGTAATGAATGAATTGGAGAAATCTCGAACATTTAGAAGAACAAAAGGAAATTTGTTCATAGAATGAACTAAAAGATATAAAAATATATAAAGAAAATATGTGTACCATATGTTCAATACTTATATAGCCTAATATGGAAAAGGCGAGAGGTATTGTGCTGGCCACAACAAATTTTTAATATTCTTCTTTAAAGTCTTATTGCTCGCACGATGTAATTATGTTGTACACTCATAAAAACAATTCCTCTATAATTGGGATTTCATTCTTTAGATTGAATTTATAATAATAAATAAATTACGGTACTGAATTGTAACAAACACGTGTCCTTGGCTAGGATTAAAATTCTATTCACCCTTTTCAAATCCATTCAAGAATACAGCCAGAATTTCTCAATTAACAAATCCTAGAAATGATTAATTCTATTGCAGTTTACATGACACCTTACTAATCCTAAGCTGTAAGTTAAACCCTATTTAAACAATCTGACGGCGTTTTCAAAGAAGGCTCTGGATTGTTTCAGGGTTTTCCCTATCGTTACAGAAACATTGGAAGGTAATGACACCGGCTTCATTGAAGCAAGATTAACTTATAGCAGGTATACAATTTATATTAACAGACAATAGTAATTCTTGAAATTTGAGCAAATATAAATATTGAATGAAGATGAAATCTTCGTGGAAACATTATAAACGTAATGAATTTTTCAAGGGCGATAGATACCCAACGTATAAACCTGAAAACTACGTAAAATATTTTGCTTTCGTTTTCTAAATATCTACAAATCTATAAATTTTTGATGAATATAAAATTATGTAAAAATAAGCTAATTCTATGACAGAAACTATTTATGAATGCTAAATCCTATATACCTTTCTTTCCATTTCAAAATCTAACTGTTAAAGAACCTACCGTGAGTATTTTTTAACATTGGTTTTGTCATATCCATGATTACGATTCGACATTTCATTGACAGCAATGTATTTGCCTGTCTCATTTAAAATGAAACATAGGGAATGAATCTAACAGAAGTATTATATTTAAATATTGTAAGAAATTTAGCCGAGTCAGAAAACCACTCGAGAGCACAAAACAATATTTTAGGCACAAAGTGCACACAATATTCTTTCTACAACTAAATTTAATTTTTAGAAAACAGTTATAATTATTTAAACACAATTAATCTTATGACATCTTATCAATATGACAGATAACCGTTGAATTTTCCTGTAAGTTACGACTTGATATTTGATTTGCCTGTCTCATTTAAAATGAAACATAGGAAATGAATCTGACAGAAGTATTATATTTAAATATTGTAAGATTAGCCGGGTCAGAAAATCGCTCGGGCACAAGATGCACACAATATTTTTTCTATAACTAAATTTAATTTAGAAAGCAGGTATAATTTATTTAATCAATAATAACTTCTATTGTCAGATGTCAAATTCGTTCCCTATGTTTCATTTTAAACGAGACATTGCTGTCAAACAAAGTCATAACCATGGATATGACAAATCCAATGTTTCACGTTATAAAATACTTACATATATTATGTCATTATGTCATAAAACAAAAAATATGTATGCAAAAATAAGCAAAATTCTTTTCAGAAATATTTAATTAAAATTTTACTTGTCAATTTAGTGGCAAAAATATAAAGGTATGGAAAACGTTTTAATAAATACAAATAGGGGTTGAAGATTATGTCATATAGAAGTTATGAAGTTATGAATCTGATTCACCCTAAGTCCTAGGTATTTAATATAATAAAGTACAGTTCTTGTAATGATTTTTTACCCTATATGTATTTATAAGAAACTCGTAAGTAAAATTCGTCAATTTTTCACAAATAAATGTATCATCAGCTTGCAAACACTACCCATTTCTGGGTGTGCTAATTTGCTTTTACTCGTAGATCCACTACACAGAAAAAAAGATTTGAAATTTTGTCTAATTATAATTAGATATTATTTTATTAGGCAATATATAATTTACAAATTTTAATTTAGCATTTTAACTAATTCGAAATAGATAAATATTTTGTAAAAAAAACGTTCATTTAAATATACAAATAGGTATTTTAATTACTTATTTTATTTAATTTTACTATATTTTGGCTTCATTATTTTTGTCCTACAATTTTCGATGATTTATCTAATGAATTAGGTAAGTAAATAGAAAATTTAAATATATATATTTAGTTAATTTCTTTATTTATGTTTAGTTCAATACTAAATGTAGTCATTTAATCTATTTTTGTATTTAATTTTATTATAATTTGTTACTACAAATTTAGAAAATTTAACTAAATCAACTTAGACAATTTAATGAAAACATAATAGTAGGCTGAAAATTACAGATTTGTTTAGTTAATTTAACTACAATTCAGATGTTTTTTTTTGTGTATTTTTCATCTTATATAGAATAATATATATACAGAGTCTGAAAAGATGCATTTATTGTCTCACACAACTCACATTTCGGTACATTCTTTATACCTTCATAAGATACAAAAAAAAATTGTAAGATAAGATTTTACATATACTCATTTGAACAAAATACATTCGTTTCTTTAAAATCAGTGTTTTCTACATCGTACAAAAATTCATAAAAAGCACATACATATCATTTTGCTCTCAAAATCGACAACTTAAATACAAAATAGAAATTGAGAGTGACATTATTTTCGTTAAGGCTCATTCACAGCTACAAAAATAAGAAATATAAATAAAATTATAAATAAGATTTTATGGTTGGTGTTCACAGCTTCGAAAAAAAAAACGTAATTTAACATCAACTGTCATTTAATACGTTCATAATTAACAAGCAATAATAACAACTTCATACCTTTTAAAGCACTGCATGCAACCATATTTGCGAACCATTGTCTTAAGAACGCTTTTTAAAATTATATTTAAATTGAAATCCTTTTGTCAGAATATACATTGACAGCTCAAATGACAATTGTTATGTTTGTACTTATTTTTGTGTAAAATATTTAACATTTGCAAATCTTTGTGTTTATATCTTATGTTTAATTTTATTTTCGAGAGCTGTGAACATTTTCATAAAAATCTATTGTTTATATCGTTATTTTTATTTTTATGTATAATTTTAATTTTATTTTCGGAGCTGTGAATAAGGCTTAAATCTGTGACTTTGTTTAAATTTATATCTAGGAATAGGGATCTATTTAAATTCCTGTACTTACCTACTACATAACATGAATATGTCCCCTCTTCTTAATAGCTTTAATTATCCACTTCCAATTAACCCTCAAACTACCCCGTGTGAACGAATATGTGATTCACTTACTAATTTACTGTACATGCAATACACAGGTATACGCGTAGCTGACATCCGGGCGAACCGTATATATGCGTATACTCTGCCTTAGCATCTGTTGATGGACCACATGGTCTGTATTTTACCCTCCCTCGTGTTATCATTGCAATATTGCTTATAATTTGCTTTATCCATCCTCGAACTCATAACAAGGGTGGATATGAAAATATGAATTATCAGGTGGGTAATAGAATGGGAACTATTTCATTATTAAATACTGCAGATATCATCGTTATGAATAGAAAGAATTTGAATATTTAATCATATTGCTATATTACTGTAAATTTAGGATGTAATGCAAGAACAACACTTATGGCAGAATTTCATAATTTTAGGATCAAACCAGCAAAAAATTTTTAATATTAATCTTGCGCTATTAGTAACATATATTGATGTTGAATACAAATATCAGTAATTCTATGTTTCAAACTATCTTTTGCATTATATATATATTGAATTTTTTTTCTAGGAGCCAAGTTATTACTACTTGAAAACAGCTATTTTTGATCATCAGTCCTTTGCAAAAAGTCAAAATTTCGTTTGCAATAGGTATATTGTTTATTGGTTTCATGTTAATAACATACTAAAAATCTATACGCAAATTCCTAGAAATCGAGTTTCGCGCGATTAACACTATTTTCTAGAATTCTTATTAATTTGCGCTCATAGTTGAGTAGTACAGTCTTAGCTACGCCCTACCTTCACTTCGTTACGCTTCTCTACCTCAGATATACAGTAGGGGACGTATCAATACTGTGTCTTCTGGACTGTATGATAGTTTTGAAGTCCTACATAATTTTACTGGCATCAGTCTTATTTTAAAATGAAGATTAAAATTAACATTGGTCTTGCACAATTTGTATTTCATATAGGTAGGTACAAGAAAACTTCGTAAAAGTAATTTTTACCAAAGATACTTAAGATTATTAAAATAATATTTCAAAAACCATCAAGTACACATTTGAATAGTGTAACAAAAGCTAAAATTCATCATTTTATTCAATCTTTCAGAAAATAAATTGAAAAATAAACTGATTACAATTTTCATGTTTAAGTTATTTTATACATACTTAAGTTATGAAAAATTAAATTTTGTTTCAATGTTGATAATATAGTAAACAATAATCTGTTATATTCAAAATAAATTTTGTCAAGTATTAAACGTTAATTAAACGTATTGTAATTTAAAACTTTCACATTTAAACCTATATAAACATATAACGAATTTTGCAAGCTACTTTTTAAAATTATCAGCATTTATAATAAATAATCTGTTGTCACCTGTGCCGTGATATCCACCCTCATATACTGACCCTCACCCTCTGATGAAATGTAACACGTAAACTCAAAATTCCCATGCATGATGCATGTTACAGTAGCACATATGACGCTGGGTTCCACGGATCCCTATACTATTAGCTGATAGATATCCTGACGCTCTGTTACTGATGACGCGACGCTTATGTGATTGCTTTGAACTTTACCATATGATCAAAATACCTACCGTGGGATTCGAGAAATTCTCATAGTTATACTGAATGATGTTTTATCATATGGTGTTCGGAATTCATCACAAAACGATAAAAGACTCATATAATTTAAAGTAATTATAAATAAATAATACATATATCATGATGTAATGGTAATAATGATGGCATATTCTTATCGAACGAACGTTTATCACGCGACACCTCACGGTCACTCATTGCCGGCGTGGAAAGTGCACCATAGGGACCATTTAAATATTTTAAAAAAGAAAATGATTAATGAACTTGGGACTGCAAATTTTTTTGACGATTTCGACAAATGTGTATTTGTCTATAAAATAAAATTCTATTAATATTATTATTATTATTATTATTATTATTATTATTATTATTAAATAAATTTTTGCTATTACAAATATTGAAGAACATATAATTCTTCATCTAATACAACTGAAAATTTTATTATATCTTGTATAGATTTAGAGATAAACACATCATAATATATGGAATAATTTAATATACATAAATCTCAGAGGCTAAGGCACTAAGGAAACCAGTTGGCAAATTCAAATGGTTATAACATAATTTGTAAATGACAAATATCAGTGTCAAAAATGAACAATTTCAGTGACATTCTGAAAGCTTTTTCTGGGAAGTACATTTAATCATTCTTATTGTTTTATTAATTAAATATTTAAAATTGTAGGTAAAATGTATATCAATCAGAATATCGCCAATCGTTTAAATGAATTGGAAGAATCTCTGACTCTTTCTCATACAATAAAAATTAGATATAATTAAAATTGTATTTTAAATACAATAAAAAACAATATTTGGGTAAAGTTCTGTAATTTTTTTGTTATAAAACGACGGTTCGATAGCGAAGTGCAATACAGTGCTTATATAGCCTAATATGGAAATGGCGAGAGGTTTTGTGCTGGCCACAACAGATTTTTTAAAAGTTTTGTTTTCCATTTCCGCAGCCTACCTGATTTTCTTACTCTCATTAATTCTAGCATAACCCTCTTGTGCCATTTGCAATTGAATAATTACTTGTACTTTGCACTAATTTTGAAATAAACATTTTATTTTAAATAATACCCTTAAACCTTAAAACAAACAATCTACAAATTCGATATATCATCCCTGTCCTTAGGCCCTTCCTTCCAGGGGCGTGCCCTGCCCTTTCTCTTTCCATAACCCTCTTCCAACCAATCAGAACCCTCCATTCTACGTCACGCCAAGTCAGAAGGCCCATTCATGCCCTACAAGACTGAAGTGCAGCCCTAAAGTTCATCAGTCGATCAGTCAGTCGTCAACTTGTAAGGGTAGTCAAAAAGGAAGAGTTAGAGTCATTTAGAGTACGAATAAAGTTAGAGTGAAATTAGAGTGAAAGTGAAGAAGATGAACATACTGGAAGGAATGGATATACTCAACGGACAGAAAGTTTCGCCGCCTAGCTCAAGTAAGAAAGGATTCAATAATTTATTTTTATTATTTTCGTCATTTTCTAATCAGCTAAAAATATTTTTATACAAGAACAACCAAAGTCTAAATGTAAAGGTAAAAGAGCTTGCAGGAATCGTTATCCATTTTATCAATTTATAACATTATCACTGGTTTTTTTAAATCATTCATTTCCAAAATTAAATCAAACAAATATATAAATATATCATCACGGCATATTACCCATTACTGGGTGTGCCAGTATCTACAACACATGTAGACATCGGTAATGATGACGATATATTTTCCCGTGTGGGCGCTTACCAGGCGTCACCTCACGGGCACTCATAGCTGGTGTGGAGAGTGCACCACATGGATCACTTTTGTGCCATTTAAAATTGGAAATATTTGGCGTCTGTCGGGATCGAACCAGGTTCCCCAGGTTCGCGACCAGACACTCGCACGCGGCCACGGGACCCCAGAATTAAGAAATGATAACATTGGTTGTTCTTGCATTGATTCAAAGGTGTAAATATTAAGATCAAAAATGTAATCAAAAATTTTGTTATTTCAATTTTTATTATTTGCAAAACTAATAAACATAATTTAATTTCTTCAATATAGTGACCCGTATACGAGTAGGTATTTATGAAAGATAAAAGCATAAAAAAATGTCCTGCTAATATGGTAACTTTTGTCTAACGACTGAATTCACCGTTCCATAAAGCCTGATTTATAAATTGCATAGAATGGAATAGAACAAAATAGCACAAGGATAGAAATATAAACCAATGTAAATGCATGGAACCATTTATACTTGCACAGAATAGAATAGGATACAACCAAATTTTATTTCTTATTCTATTCCATTCCATTCAGCTTACTCCGATAATATTCGTGTGACTTGTTGTAACTCCGTTGCTTTTGGCCCATCCCCTAACGTAAAAACTTTCTGCAGACAACAGTTATTTTGTAGAAATACCATATTTTATAGCAAAAATCACCAATTAATATGGTTATTTTAGTGTAAAAGTAATGTCATTCTATTCCAAAGTCTTCTATTCTACTCAATCTATAAATGGTATTAAAAATTTCTATTCCATTCCTTATTCTATTCTGTGCAATCTATAAATCAGGCTTTAATCTTGAGTTGATCCGCAGTTCAACGTCGATTCTAAAGGAATCCAATTCACCATTAAAAATCAAGCTAATCTACCAATCAAAATCAATGATCAACTGATTCGTCATATCAATTTGTACTGTACGAATACGAGGTGTGTTCAAAAAATATCGCGAATTTTGTGTTTTTTCAAAAATTATTTATTTATTCATGAATATCTATTTTGTCCCCTTCAAAGTAATCCCCATGAGATATTATGCACTTGTGCCAACGGTTTTTCCAATCTTCAAAGCACTTCAAAAAATCATTTTTTTTTATCTTGTTCAGCTCCTCCTTCGATGCCGTCTTTATCTCGTCAAGCGTA
The DNA here is from genome assembly GCA_943142095.1 of Ophonus ardosiacus. Classification (NCBI taxonomy): domain Eukaryota; kingdom Metazoa; phylum Arthropoda; class Insecta; order Coleoptera; family Carabidae; genus Ophonus; species Ophonus ardosiacus. The sequence goes on along the minus strand of OW964828.1, from coordinate 50,427,985 downwards.
GCGTAATGTCGTCCTTTCATGGGCCTCTTCAGTTTAGGGAACAAGAAAAAGTCACAGGGGGCCAGATCTGGGGAATACGGTGGCTGCGGCATCATTAGTGTGTTGTTTTTGGCTAAAAAGTCGCGCACAAGCAACGATGTGTGAGCAGGGGCGTTATCGTGGTGCAAAAGCCAATTTTTGTTCTTCCACAAATCCGGGCGTTTCTGGCGGATTGCTTCGCGCAAATTGCGCATAACTTGCAGGTAATATTCCTTATTGACCGTTCTACCCTGTGGCAAGAACTCATGATGCACCACGCCCCTGCAATCGAAGAAAACTGTCAGCAAAACTTTCACATTCGACCGAACTTGGCGCGCTTTTTTCGGTCTTGGTTCGTGCGGCAGCTTCCATTGAGATGATTGAACTTTGGTTTCCACGTCATAACCATAAACCCACGATTCGTCACCAGTTATGACCCTCTGGAGCAAATTTGGGTCGTCGCGGACAGAGTCCAACATCTCATTAGCAATGTTCATGCGATGCTGTTTTTGGTCGCAATTGAGCAATTTTGGTACAAATTTCGCGGCGACCCGTCTCATGCCCAAATCATTGATAAAAATCGAATGGCACGAGCCAATCGATATGTTTAGGTCCTCAGCAAATTCTCTAACGGTGATTCGACGATTGGCCAATATCATTTTCTCCACTTCATTAATTTTTTCGTCTGTTGTTGAAGTGCTCGGGCGTCCGGCACGCTTTTCGTCGTTCACATCTTCTCGGCCTTCTGAGAACATTTTGTACCACCGATAAACGTTGCTTTGGTCCAAGGTAGCTTCTCCGTATGCCACAGTCAACATTCGGAATGCATCCGCGCACTTAATTTCGTTTTTCACACAAAATTTGATAGAGGTTCTTTGTTCCATTTTTTTGAATAGGTAAAAATCGAAGACGATCCAAAACACGTGCAAGCAAAGCAGCTGTCAACAATTAAGTGAACATTCAAAATGGCCGAGCTTGTCGACATAAGTGAGAGACATGAGTACCAACATAAAGCCACAAAAAGATCGAAATTCGAATATACGTAACCCGCGAAAATTCAAAATTCGCGATAGTTTTTGAACACACCTCGTACAGTACAATAAGTAACACGAACTGACTATATTCAATAATTTCTGGTTTGTTAACAGACGCAATTTTGACATCTGTCAATAGTCTTAAGTTCACGTGCGCATACTATATATCTAACTGTTAATGATCATTAATTTTGTCGTCTGTCTCGGCTATAAGGACATATTTTATTTGTACATATTTAATTACAAATTAATATTTGCGTTCAAAATCATTTATTTATTATAAAAATAAATTAATAAGTTAATATTTCATTTTGCATATTTAGTAAGCATATCATGTTACAGTTTAATTAATCATTCAATTCTAATTAACTGCAAACTACGTTTACTTATTTTTTAAAATATTTTTTGCACATCTATATATGGTTAATTCATTACCACAAATTATAATTGCAGTTCCTATATAAGAAAATTTTTAATATTTAATTCCTCACTCTATAAAATATATGTTTCTAGTGTCACACTTATCCGTCGGAAGAGATAATATACAAATAGATTAGGCCATTTTTCATCCCTTTTTACACAGATGTCCTGCAGTTATGTCAAATCATATCACCCCCTATCTATAGCTAATGAGAGATCATTTAAAATGTTTCATTTGATTGTTTCCCACGGTGAACTATGGGGTAGAAATTCCGTCATATGGTGGAAATAAAATACTGATACTAGAGAGGGAACATCCCTACATAATAATTGTCAATCTGGGGACAACATATGGGACGAAATCTTTACGTATAATTATAGGCATACATAGAAAACACAAGCTTTGAGGGTTGAAAATTGTTTATTTGTACTATATTAGCCGTCAAATAAATATGAACTGATGCTCAATTTTTCCCTTCTCCCGATCCTGTCTCTTGTCCTGCGGTGTTGCCGCTTCTTCATAACTTAGCATTTTCAACATAACCAATGGAATTGGCAACAGTGTCGAAATCTTCAGTCTATATTTATTTGACGGCAAATGTAAATAAGTAGAGAATCTGAGCTAAAAAGAAATGGCACATTATTGATGATGAATTGGTAGACCAAATTGTTGGTTGCATTAAATAAGTTTTATCCTAAAAATATGTATATAAAAAAATATATCATCACGGCATATTACCCATTTCTGGGTGTGCCAGTATCTACAACACATGTAGACATCGGCAATGATGACGATATATTTTACCGTGTGGGCGCTTACCAGGCGTCACCTCACGGGCACTCATAGCTGGTGTGGAAAGTGCACCACAGGGGTCACTTTTGTGCCATTTAAAAATGGAAATATTTGGTGTCTGTCAAGTTTCATCCTAAATTATAATTTATAGTTAAGTACTTTTTTCAATAAGTTTATTTTGAAATTAAAAAAAAAAAAATGATTCAATTTGTTCGAACGACATTTTATATCTTAATGGGGTCCTCTGCTATTTAAAACAAAAATAAAATAATACATTGTTCAACATTTGAACTGGTACACTTATATAACATGCAGTAAAAGTAAACAACCCTTCTTAGGCGTTTGGCATGACTTCCTACATGATCAGGATTGTGTTTCGGAATGCAAACAAATGCCTATCGAATAATATTTGCGATTCAATTGTTGTTTATCTGTCATAAGTGCAGTTAATGAGCTCTTATTACACCAAAAGCTTATACTGTATCAAGTTTTGCGAATTTCTCGAGTAAGTTTTAATTCACGCATTATTAATCTTTAACAGCCCGATTCACAAAGAAGTTTAAGCTAATCCTCATTTTTGGATTAGCGAATTCCACTCTAATTTTAACAGTTTATATCTTAAAATATTCTATTCCTAGTATCTACCTTTATTGACAATATCATGAAAATTAAATTTTAAATACCGGAATAGAATATAATTCACTAATCCAAAAATGAGGATTTTTGTGAATCGGGCTGTAAATGTTTGGTTATCATTTCTTTCCAGGGCAAACTTTTCTGTAATACTAAAATGAAGATTTTATTATTTTTCTATTAAAACATTTGAATTTCATTTCCTATTTAAGTTTTATTCTTTTAATTCTTCGCCCTAAAAGTGTTTTCAGAACCATATACTATCAATTAAGCAAGAAGGTATTTCTCAAAAAGTAGTAAATTGTTATTTATATACTATGTTTTTGTACGTGTACCAGTTCAAATGTTGAGCAATGTAGTATGAATGTTTACTTGTAGAAAATTTAATAATCTTTAATTCTTTTAATAACATAAATCGCGAAAAAATTACATTTGAAGGTATTGTTCGAAGAAAAATTATTCAGCTTCAAGTAAAATGTCATTTTCGGTTACCTTATTTACACCAAAATCTACTGACTTCTTTTCATATTAGAATAAGGTAGAAATACAAGGTTTCGGAATATTCTGAATCATAGTATTTAGGTTACAGCGATAACAAACTACATACCCTCGATTATGTTTGTATCATCGTGAAAATGTTAAAATAAGATTCTAGGGACCTTAAAACGTGGTCATTTACCAGAATCTCGACATGCAATTTTAAGCATGCTCCGTATATCTTCTTTACGAAGGGTAGCGGGCGGGAGATAAAAATGGGTTTCGGATTTTAAAAAGACAATAGTAGGAGGCTTGAAAATAGTACGAAATTGGAATAAAATAAATAAATAAATAAATATATCATCACGGCATATTACCCATTTCTGGGTGTGGCATTATCTACACATATGTAGACATCGGTAATGATGACGATATATTTTACCGTGTGGGCGCTTACCAGGCATCACCTCACGGGCACTCATAGCTGCTGTGGAGAGTGTACCACAGGGGTCACTTTTGTGCCATATAAAATTGGAAATATTTGGCGCCGGTCGGGATCGAACCCGGTTCCCCCAGGTTCGCGACCAGACACTCAGGCAAGCGACCACGGAACCCCATAAATAAAATAAAACTTCAATATTTTAAAAAGTAATAACATCTTTAAACTTTGATACTACGAGTATGTTTTAAGACATAGTTTTTATATATATCATCAATTTTCTATTTATTTCTATTTTACTAGGGAAGAGAACCCCATTGCTCTTATTATAGTCATTATTCAATCATTTAGGCACCTGATAGTTTCCGTTTTCTTTGCTCTTTCTCTGTCCTTAATAATAAGTTGCCCCATAGTACCACGCCTTCACAAAACAATCACTTCCCTCTTATTCACCCTACAGGAAGTGGAATGGCACTTCCAGTCTTTTCACTCATTGGTACCCTGATTATTTCCTCCCACAAGTTGTGCACTTCATCCCTTATTTTTTTACATTTCCTCCTTAAGACACAACGCTCAAAACATGTTTTGAATACCAAATTTTGATAAAACAAAATAATATTAAAAATATTTCTAGATGTGTCAATCTGTTTATTCTCAAATTTTGGTAATAACAATATATACTTACATGCTTAGAAATCATTTACGTGGTTGCTATCGGACAGTTTTGACAGACTGTAGTTACTCTGTGCATTAATTTAAACAATTTCGTTTGAGAACACAAAAGGAATTCTAATTAATTTAGACTCATATTAAAGAGTATTAAAAGATCTTTCAAACAGCAAAAGGTTTATTTTAATCTGAAGGTCTAGTTTCTAAAAAAACAAAAATAATTAAATTCAAATTTGCGAAGCGGTCGATATCTACCGTGAGTATTTTTGAACGTGAAACATTGGATTTGTAATATCCATGGTTACGGCTTGACATTTGATTGACAGCAATGTATTTGCCTGTCCAATTTAAAATGAAACATAGGGAACGAATTTGACATTTGACAAGACGTCAGTATAGAGGTTAATTTTGTTATAGGTTTTCTAAATTAAATTTAGTTGTAGAAAAAATATACTGTGCACCTTGTGCCCGAATGATTTTCTAATTTGGCTAAATTTCTGACAATATTGAAATATAATACTTCTGTCAAATTCATTCCCTATGTTTTAGACACGGACTTCTTACTAATATAGTAAGAAGTCCGTGGTTTTAAATGAGACAGGCTATTACATTACTGTCAATCAAATGTCAAGACGTAAATTGTAGGAAAATTTAGCGGTTATCTGTCATATTGACAAGATGTCATTAGAGGTTAATTTTGTTTAAATAATTATACCTGTTTTCTAAAAATTAAATTTAGTTGTAGAAAAAATATTGTGTGCACCTTGTGCCCGAAATATGTTTAGTGCTCTCGAGTGGTTTTCTGACCTGGCTAAATTTCTTACAATATTTAAATATAATACATCTGCAAATTCGTTCCCTATGTTTAATTTTAAATGGGACGCGCAAATACATTGCTGTCAATCAAATGTGGAATTGTAACCATGGATATGACAAACCCAATGTTTCACGTTAAAAAATACTCACGGTATGAGCGTAAGTATAACAATATATGTCTACAGTGGCGTGCAAAATTTATATAGTTATAAGAACAGTTTATATACGTTATTTTATTGAAATTTGTCATCAGAATCCAATATTAAATAAAATGTAGACTATTGTCTATCAAAATGATTATATACACCCACCTGCAATTACGAGAATTCGTAATAAACCTTTTTCGACAAGGACCTAAGGGAGTTCGCGAGATATTTGGTTTGCTAAAAGTTGATAAGAGCACAGTATATAGAATTATTACCAAACATAAATAGCCATAATCATCAACTGACAAGCAAAAATGGGATACACCCCGTAAACCAACAAAGCGAACAGATAATAGCTATTTTAGTATAAGTGACCAAATAGGGATATTGGAATAATTTTTAATTAATTAATTAATGAAAAACTCAACAGTATATATGTTTATAACAAAATTTAATGTAAAGTTAACTTCAAAAAATTATTGTTCCTTCATGACGAATGGTAGATATTTATTGTACAATTTGTAACTCCATCAAAATTTATGACTCCTGACGAAGATTACTATAGGCTTGTGTATTTTGCTCACTTGTGAAGAAAGTTATTTACTTTGCTCATTTGTGATTCAACATGCTACTTTACTCACTATTTTAAGTTGAATAATAACAAAATTTGATTGAGAAAATAAAAACCTTGCTAATGTCAGCCGAAATACTGTGCCTCGAAGTCCTTAAGATTATATATCATTGAGACCATTTACCAGACGTCACCTTCTGGGCTTTCAAAGAAATAAAAATAATACAAGAAAAATAAAGTTTTGTTTTTATTACCATTATTAATTTGCTTCTTCTTTTTCTTCTTGCAGGCAGAATCCTGTACGACATCCCCTGCAAAGTATGTCGCGATCACAGCTCTGGAAAACATTACGGCATCTTCGCTTGTGATGGCTGTGCCGGATTTTTCAAGAGATCCATCCGAAGAAACCGTCAGTATGTCTGCAAAGCCAAAGAAGAGGGCACTTGTATTATAGACAAAACCCATAGAAACCAATGCAGGGCTTGCAGGTTGTCTAAGTGCCAAGAGGCTGGCATGAACAAAGATGGTAAGAAGAAATGAAATTTATAGGCCCAGTTGCATAAACCTTGTTTTTCGTATTTTGTACAGTAATATACTATTTTAATATACTCAAAATGAGTACTATACAACATAGCAACCGTTACTGCATAGCAACGGTTTTGGCATTAATAGTATATTATACGCCAAGGTTGAGAAGATAATCATTATTGACCCAGCGCCCATTGTAACCCGAGGGCGAAGACCGAGGGATATAAAGCGCCTATTCGTCGCCTATTTGTTAATATTCACAAAAACAAAGTCGGCTGCATTTGTTTTTATCTGACTTTTTGCTCATTTCGCTGGTTTGATAACCTCACTTATGGGCCTTGATTTGTATTTCATTTAATTATTTAATAAAAACACTTTGTGTTACTTACCTACAAATACAAAAAAAAATAGTGATTTGTTCAATCCTACATCTACAAATATTTCACATTTTCATCAAAACAGCACAGTGGCCAGGCGAGGCGGCAGCGTAGGTCAATTTAAAATTATAGTGGCAAATTTAAATCATATACTTAACACCTTTCTTGAATTTAATGAGTTAAATAATATTTAGATTTGGAGGCTTGAGTTTGAATGAAAATTGATAGTTTTGCATTATAGACCAAGGTTAATAATAAATTATTATTGACCTAGGTTACCATGGTTACAAACAAGCGGTAGTGAAAAACAATTTCTCATGTCAAATAAAGGTAAATAATAGTGGGTTCCTAGGCTAGTAGTAAAAAAATACATTTTGACACAACGAATTGTTTATTTTTATTTTTTATTGTTTATTTTCTAAATCGTTTTCTATGTTCTTTTCATCATCCATCGTTTTGCAAATCGATCTCCAAAAATTAATTTGTAATGGCGGTTGTAAGGCACAAAAAACTGTCAAAAGTTACTTTGTTACTGAGAATCAGACTACTATGTTTTTTAGATGTTTTTAATTCAGTATATTATGCAGCAAAAAAATTAAAATTTTAATACTAATATAAAATACCGCGACACCGCGACAGAAAACTGATTTTACTGTACTTGTATCCCATACTCATCTGGTAACCTTTCACTTTTCTTAACTTAGAACGTAATATATTGTAACTTTAACTAGGCTTATTTTCTAATGTATTTTTGAAACTTATCCGTGGTTACAATCTTTTTTATTAATATCTAATTATTTTCTTTTTTCTAGCTGTGCAGCACGAAAGAGGTCCCCGTACATCAACCCTCCGTCGTCAAATGGCCCTATTTTACAACAAGGATCCCTCGGATCCTATGGGAAGCCCTGGCCCTGTTCTGGATTTAGCTCTGCCAAAGCCGGACATGTCACCTTCGAGACTGGAACATCCGAATCCGTTTATACCACAACCGTTTATGTGTAACCCCTTGGCTGCTGCTATAAGAGTAAGTAAAGTTTAATTATAATAATGCCCTCATTAAAGTTTATTTCAAAGTTTACCAGCTACTAATTGAATCGTTTCAAAACCCAACAAATCCAATCAAATTTTGGGAAATGAATAATTATGTAAAAACACCAATAGACACAATAATGTTGATGAACTAAATGTTACTTAAATAAAATAAATAAATATATTATTTCTGGGTGTGCCATTATCTACACATGTAGACATCGGTAATGATGACGATATATTTTACCGTGTGGGCGCTTACCAAGCGTCACCTCACTCATAGCTGGCGTGGAGAGTGCACCACAGGGGCCACTTTTGTGCCATTTAAAATTGGAAATATTTGGCGTCGATCGGAATCGAACCCACAGGTTCGCGACCAGATACTCAGGCACGCGGTCACGGGACCCCATAATATTACTTTAATATTTAATTAATAAAACAATAAGAATGATTAAATATACTTCCTAGAAAAATCTTTCAAAATGTCACTAAAACTGTTGATTTTTGACACTGACATCTGTCATTTCTAAACTATGTTATACATTTGAATTTGTCAACTGGTTTCGTTAGTGCCTTGGCCTCTGCGATTAGATTATTTTATATATTACGGTGCCTTTATCTCTAAATCTGTACAAGATATAATAAAATTTTTAAATGTAGCAGATGTAGAATTTTATATTCTTCAATAATAGTAATAACAGAAATTTTCAAAAATTAATATTTAGAAGATTTTTTTAAAGAAACTATTTCGTTCGGTTGTTCAATGAGCCTGTTTCACATTTTCCAAAAACTCTTTTAAATGAAATAAGTAATAATTTTTATTTTAATAATTTGTTGTTATTTGTGGAATTAATTATGTAAATAAAAAGATTGGCGTCCTGAAAAACTACCCCCCGCTCCTGTGACGTAGAAGCACATACATTACATCATTAATAGCCAATAGGAAAATAGTTTTTCCATCACCTACGTTTATTTAGATTGTTTATATAAATAAACGTAGGCTAAAATTTGTCACATGTTAATAACAAAATCTTTTAATTTGACATTTGACGCTGACATTGCTCATTGTAAATGAATAATAAAGTAATAATGGCTAATTTAAATTACACTCAAGCTAAATCGGACAATTAACCGAAGGTCGATAGCTGGATGATGGCTGAATTTACATCAGAACGATTGTGTCGTGATTCTTATTTGACACTTGTTTGACAACTTTGACAATACACTTGACACCTTAGAGCCGCTGAAGATGTATGTACTCTGACGTCACATTCTGTTTCAGATCACGTGACTTATTCAAAATTTTATCCAAATTTCAAAAATTAATTGTAAAATATCTAAAGGATATTTCGTGATATTTTCAAATTTGAGGCTCTTTAAAGAACAATATCTTTTCAAATTTAATACTTAGAAGTCATATAAAAATTCTTGCAACAGCCCTAAGTTCTTCCCAGGAACATCAGATTGAGGAAACTGCAGTTAAATATTTTTTATGTTTTATTTGAGAAACCGTGGTTCCAACATCCACACACACACATCCACACACACACATCCACACACACACATCCACACTCACACATCCACACGTATACACACACACACACACACACACACACACACATACATAAAATAAATGTTATAATCGGATTATATAGGGACATTAAAGAGTGCTTATCCACTAAAATTTGGATATGCGAATTTCAGCATGATTCCAATACCTCTCTTAGCGAGAGGTAAAAATATACAGACAGCACTATTTTATTATCTAATTGTGATTGTTTTTTCTTTTGTTCCAGTATCCACTAGGCCTTCCTCTGCCACCCCCAGTGCCTATAGTATCTCCGGAAAGCATCTGCGAATCAGCCGCACGTCTTTTATTCATGAACGTAAAATGGGCCAAAAACGTCCCTTCATTCACCTCATTGTCCCTCAGTGATCAACTTCTCCTATTGGAGGAATCATGGCGGGAACTCTTTCTATTGGGCGCCGCTCAATTCCTGCTGCCCCTAGACCTCACGCCATTGGTCCACGCCGCAGGATCAATCAGCAGGACTCCTGAGCAAGCTGTGGCTTTCCTTCACGAAGTTAAATTGTTTCAGGAGATGTTGGCAAAGTTTCAGCAGATGCAGGTAGATGGGCATGAGTTTGCTTGTATGAGAGCGATTGTTCTCTTCAAGACAAACTTTGAACAATCGGAAAATAAGAGTGTTAGTGATTTAGCGGCTGTAGCAACTCTGCAAGATCAAACACAGTTGACAATGAATAAATATATTCAAACTGCCCATCCAACGCAACCGTTAAGATTTGGGAAGTTATTGTTGTTGTTGCCTGCACTGAAAACAGTGTCTAATAATACGATAGAAGAGCTGTTTTTCAGAAGAACAATAGGGAATATTCCTATAGAACGAATTATTTGTGACATGTACAAAGCGAGTGATATTTAATTTTGTAAATAGTTGTGATGACCATTTGTGTGCCTTGCACTTTAGTATTGTATATTTGTACATAAGATTTTTATTTTGTTTTATTTTGCAATAAACTTTTTTACACTATTTAACTTTTTTATTGATATTTATGTCCGCATCAATAAAATTATAAATATCGTAATGGGGTCCTATACCATTTTTATTTTATTTTTTTTTCCTGTAAGAACAGGATAGAATAAGAACTTCAGTGCAAACGCGACTTAAAAATTTTACGTAATAAGCGAGATATGAATTTTTAAAGTTTAAGAATTTGTGCGTGACGTAGCGGGTACTAACAAGTGATCGACAAACAATGGGACAAACTGTTAGTTATACTGGAAACAATTTTTTTCATGTTTGCATAGCTGAAATGTTTTTATATAAAAACTTATACGTTATATTCACGAAGAAATTATTATTAAGTATAAATAACATAAATAATAAGCATTTAACAAGGGTTTCTTCCTAATAAATTACAGAACATTGAAACAGTTTGACAATATTATTACACAAAGTATGACGACGGATGGCGCTAATGTTTGCCTGTTTTGCAGTTTCAATATTAATTTAATTAATATTATTATTAATTTAATTCATATTACAAATTGATTTAATTATAAATACATGATTATTGTTAATATTACTAGATGTTATAATTAAACAAATGCATCAAACACAAACTTGTTAAATGTTTTGTTAGGTTATGGAACAACATGACATTTCATATTCTTTCAAAAGTGACCGCTACAGGCGCGCGATTTTCCTTTTTAAAATCAGGCGACCAATCAAATTCTTAGTACCTAACGCGTCATACCCAATTAGTAATCAACTTCAATCGCTCGTAGTTTCTGACCTAGTCAATATTTAAAGAAATTTTTTTCACTAATACTCATTAATTTATGTATATTTTCGTCTTCTTATTTAAGATAGTTAAAATATGACTATGGTATAGGACCCTATTATAACAAAGCAGCACATAACTGTTACTGCTTGCTTTAACATTGTATGCAAACGTGCCATTATTTATGCCGCTCGGTTGAAATGAAGACATGCGTTGAATTGAATCCCTGCCTACTCTATTATAGTAAAATGGGGTCCTCCACCATAACAAAAAATAATAAAATGAACACTTAAATTACTACTTAATAAGCTTAATAACTTAAGTTAAGAATTTTGAGCATAACGTTGTAGGTGTTGACCAGTGATCGACAAAGTGTTAGTTATAGAGGGAACAATTTTCATTGCATAGCTGAAATATTTTTATATAAAAACTTATACGTTATACTCACGAAGAAATTATTATTAAGCCGCCTCGGTGACCGAGCGCTTTAAGGCAGCGTTCAAGCGACCTTCACCGCTCGGCCCTGGGGTCGTGGGTTCGATTCCCACCATGTGCTTGGATGTTGTGTGTGTCCCAAAAATATTCCATTAAGTAGCTCCGGGCCGATGTACGAAAGTACAAGGCCGAACTCAATTAAAAAAAAATTATTACTACGCACAAATAACATAAATAATAAGCATTTTTTTCCTAATAAATTATAAAACATTGAAACAGTTTGACAATATTATGACACAAAGTATGACTGCAGATAGAGCTAGTGTTTGTTTGTTTTGAAGTTTCAATGTTTCAAATTTCTGACATTATTAATTTAATTAATATTACAAATTGATTTAATTATAAATAGAGTATCCTTTGGGAACCTTCATGGGATTCGTAGTAGAGTGAATTTGGTCTTAATGTTCCATATATTTATTTAAATGTTAAATACAAGTCATGTACGTTTCGGGCAAAAATTAACCCATCTTCAGCTATATAAAATTTATAAAAAAAAAAATATTGTTACAATAACGTTAATTATAAATTATACAATGTTTTCAACTCACCAAGAATAATATATAAACTTTCACATTTATGAAATCCAATTATAAATACATTTACAGTTTATCTAAAAAAATCATATCCATGATTTATAGATAATCATAACAGGAACGATGAAAAATAACTGACATGAGTTATCACCATAGCAACAGGTGAAGCTCTGGCGAAAAGATAAAATTTATAAATATAAATAGTGTAAAAGTGAAATAGTACTCCTTATAATTATAGTTATGGGGTCCCGTGGCCGCGTGCCTGAGTGTCTGGTCGCGAACCCGGGGGAACCAGGTTCGATCCCGACAGGCGCTAAATATTTCCAATTTTAAATGGCACAAAAGTGATCCCTGTGGTGCACTCTCCACACCAGCTATGAGTGCCCGTGAGGTGACGCCTGGTAAGCGCCCACACGGTAAAATATATCGTCATCATTACCGATGTCTACATGTGCTGTAGATACTGGCACACCCAGAAATGGGTAATATGCCGTGATGGTATTTTTATTTATTTATTTTATTTATTTATTATTATAGTTAATATTACCAGATATTATTATAATTAAACAAATTCATCAAACTTAAAATTGTTAATTTTTATTTCGGTTAGATTGACATGTGACAGTTCATAATCTTTTAAAGGTGACCGCAGAAGACGCGCGAATCTTCTTTTTAAAATCAGGCGACCAGTCAAATTCTTAGTACCTAACTCGTCATACCCAATTAGTATTCAACTTCAATCGCTTGTAGTTTGCGACCTGATCAATATTTAAACATTTTTTTTTTTTCACCAATACTCATTAATTTATGTATATTTTCGTTTTCTTAATATAGTTAAAATTTAACTATGGTATAGTACCCTATTCAGAAGTAAACTTCGTCACTAGCTCCATATTAATATGAGTGTTAAGCTTAAGCTATGTTAATTGGTATAGTAATAAGCATGTTCACTATACTTTGCTTAAACTTGTCCATACAATTTTTTTACAAAAAATGAGAAACATGTTACGACATAATTACACAAAAACGTAAGTTTTAACTTTCAAAGCCACGAGTAAATGTAGTTGTATTATAATTTACTACAGTATGAAACAAAAATAAGTAAATTTATTGTAGAATTGTCGAAGCAAGTCTATTGTATTTGTTAATATATTGTCGGCATTTCAAGAACTAATCGTATCGCAATAATAATGAAATTCATGCGCTAACTATTAAACTAGTAAACAAGTATTTTATAGTATTGTTCTCCTTGCTATTTCCCTAGTCTTGTAAGTTTGCGAATGGCATTTCTTGTTCTTGAAGCGTATAATCACACCATGTTTATGTTTTGTTCAGCACCCGTTTTAACTCAGGTATTAGCAGAGAAAGCCTGAATACAAAAGAACAATTTTCCGCTTGAATTATTCGAATACGTAGAGGCTGTTAGAAAGATTATGCAGCCTCTCCCAAACTTTTCCCAAATTGAAAACAGAGAAAACTGACACAAATTTGAGCAGTAGATAACTGTACGATAAAAAAATAAATGAAAATTTTTCGGCCTTATATTCACTTATGAATATAATATATTTTTGAACACTACTCTTTCAATAGGGGAAATTTCTCGACTGTGGTATATAAAATAAGGTGTTCACAATTACTCGAAAACTCAGTCAATTAGTCAAACAGCAATTTTTAACACCTAATCTACTCGTTGGGTTTTGTCGATTGGGCTTCATTCCAAATCCCTACTCTGGAGTATGAAATTACTCAAAGTCGTTCCAAAACTAGAAACCTTATTCTCAGAGTTTACTTTTAACCTGTTTTAAAACAACCACAGCCCGATTCATAAAAAAGTTTAAGCTAATCCTTATTTTTGGATTAGTGAATTCTATTCTATTCCGGTATTTAAAATTTAATTTTCATGATATTATCAATAAAGGTAGATACTAGGAATAGATTAGACTATATTTTAAGTTATAATCTGTCAAAATTAGAGTAGAATTTGCTAATCCAAAAATGAGGATTAGCTTAAACTTTTTTGTGAATCGGGCTGCCAGAGTTTACTCAAAAGTGATACTCTACTTACCCTACTATCGGGGAGGGTAGAGAAAATACTCCACACTATTTTCAAACATGGATGCTCACGATTCTCAACATATGAAAGCAATTTGCCTTCTTGGCGAAGAAAATATACTTTTGGATGAAAATAAACATAAGTAAACACTTTGGCCTATATTACGAGCACACTTTTATAATAAAAGTTCTTTTATGGAGCGTACTTTCTGATTAAATAATAATAATAATAATAATAATAATATCCATTATTGTTCTACAGGAACCTGTCCCAATTACAGAGCAAATACAATTAAAAATATTTATTCAATTTTGACGTTTTAAACTGTCATTATTAACTCCATAGCAACAACTATAAGTAACACTTTTTTCACATGTGAATTAAATTTTTTTTTAAATCATTCACAAAATTTTAACTCACTCTGCAACAAATAATGCATTTAAAATAACATCAGGTACGAAAATAACACTCACCATAATATTTAACAGACATTATCAGCCATTTTCATTATTTTTCGCTGCACAAATGACAGACAATAAAACATTTTAAATACATGATTTGACGTCTATCAGCGACGATTGTCATGCTCAGCCTACTAACTGATCAGTTTTATATTTTGTCATAATTAAATATTATAATGGTTTTTATTACTATTTCGTCAAAATTGAATAAAATATTGTACAAACCACGTGAGCTAAGAATGTTTATTACCTTAGCTCATTTGGTGTGTAAATATCTATTAATTTAAATTAAATATAATTTTAAAGTAAGATTAGTTACAGAATTTTAGTTTCTTACTTGCATTCATAGGTATCACATATATCAATGTACTGAGATATTTTGTTATATAAAAGCGCTTTTATTATAAAAGTGCACTTGTAATACGGGTTTGACATTAATTTAATTATAGGTAAGTAGTTTTGTTAATTTCATAAAATTATTTTCAATTTAGTTTCAATTTTTTACTCCAGCAAAACTCTCATTCGTTCCAAAACACACTACACCCTTAAATTTCGTCAACATACTCTACCTCATCTTCCAATACTCGGTACTCGGTCTTTTGGAACGCAGCCTTGGTAACAAGCCCAAAGTGAGAATTCGAAATGAAGGCGTGATCGTTCTATTTTTGATTCCCTCATTTTCCTTTCAAATATGTAATAAAATAAACTTACGTTACAGCGACAGTATTGTCAACGACCATCATTTTAAAATGGCATGTCGAAACTTAGTCCAAACAATATGAATTTTTGTAAGACAATCGTGTTACACCGCGTACCGTTACATTTAAATCGTTTTATTTCTAAACAAAAACATTTTTTAAACCTTTTCGGTCAAAAATCAAAGCATTTACATCTCCTAATATCCTTCTTATTTTCCTGACTAAAATTTCTGTAAAAAAAAACTACAATGGCTTTTAACGCTTGTCTGCTTAGATCCGTTTTCCATCCTCTATGCTCTGCGTGTGTTAGAAAGAGAAGCATATAATCCCTTCTGACATTTTAACAAATCTGTGCCTTGAGGTGGGGATGGTTTGCAAATGGCCGAAGCAGACCGAACAGAGTCAACTAATACCACAGAAGAGCCGCGGAGGGTTTGTTTGACCGGGGCTATTGTCATCCACCTCATTAGGGGTTGCGGTAGCAGAGAGGAGATAAACAAACGCTGCCGACAAAAGAAAAAAATAGACAAAGGGTTGATTTCGAATTATTACTAAAGTACTACAGTTCCATCAGTTGATGGAAAACAATTTGTGAAATTATTGCTGTCTTCCGTTACCGTTTTTACCTCTCGCTAAGAAGTATTGGATTCATACTAAAAATCGCATATCCAGATGAATAAGCACATTTTAAAACCCCTACAATCCGATTTTAACACTTTTACGATAATGTCTGTGTGTGTGTGTGTGTGTGTGTGTGTGTGTGTGTGTGTGTGTGTGTGTGTGTACTAAAGACCAATTTAACTACGTATTCCTTAATCTGACATTTATGGAAAGAGCTGAAAAGGTTTAAGTAACAATTGGAAGTAATAGTTTCTTAAAAAATCTTCTAAATATTATTTTTTTGGAAATTTATATTATTTATTATTACAAATATAAAAGTATAAAAAAATCTCTGTCCGATACATTGAACATTTTTATTATATCTTCTATTCATTTAGAAATAGAGAATTCTAAATATATAAAATAATCCGTTAACATGAATTTTACAGCCCATATAAAATGAAAAATTAAAATGTGTGTAATTGACAGAAAAAATGCCTATATCAAAAATCCAGATACCTATATTATTGAAGATTTTTCTGGAAAGTAAATTTTATTATAAATAAATAATAAATAAATATATCATCACGGCGTATTACCCATTACTGGGTGTGCCAGTATCTACAATACATGTAGACATCGGTAATGATGACGATATATGTTACCGTGTGGGCGCTTACCAGGCGTCACCTCACGGACACTCACAGCTGGTGTGGAGAGTGCACCACAGGGATCACTTTTGTGCTATTAAAAGTCTGCATACTAGCCGAAATCGAACCCGGGTCACCAGATTGGCAACCAGGCACTAAACGCACACGACCAGGCGATCCCATGGGATTTTATTATTAATTATATATTTAAAATTGTAGACACATATATTACATATTATTACAAGAAGACTAGCAAGTGTTAGGATAAAAACAGTGGCGTACTATCACAGAAGTCCAAGAAGCCCAGGCTTCTGTCGCAAAATTATAGAGAGCGCAAAATTATGCCAGGAATTGAAAATAAAAAATCATTTCTTTTATTAAATATAAATTAACAGGTGCATGCATGAGTTGGACATTATAGCGTAAAAAAATTAATGCAAAATGAAATTAATTTTGACGACAGTGTGAATATTTTTCCCAGTGCCAAAGCAAGAAAAATGTCACTTTAATGGGCTACTTGCGTACCTTTTTTTATTTAATATTTTTGAAGAGCAGGTAAAAACTTGCTACCCATATTTTTTTTTACAAAATTTTTGTTAATTAGCCAGAAAAAAAAATAATGAAATTTGATTATTTGAATTCCCGCCATGTATGACGTAGTACAGTACAGATAATGTAGATCTCCTGTTTGACGTTTCAACAATAGTTTGGAGGTTAGTATTTTAATTTATCTTTTTGGTATCGATATTTTAATTACATGTAACTACCTATGTGTTTATTTGTGAAGTAATTAATATATTTGAGAGACCAGAGAGAGAGAAAAATGAACTAATGTCAAATTCAAATTAAAACTTTCTCGTATGCCATCTATACGTTACATTTTTAAGCATGGTTCTCCAGTTAAATATAAAGACGTCACAGAAAATTTTCTTTCTTAATTTACTAAAAAAACAAATAATTTTTTTAAAATAAAATTTATATTTTTATATATGTTTTTAACATAACATTACATTTATAGTGATAGAAATCGGATTTTCAGTACCACGCAAGTAGCCCATTATTCTTTGTCATGCCGTCCCATTGTCCCATTTACCCGCATAAGATTGTCATTTTTTGAATCATTGGTTATTACTCTTTTCATGTCAGTTGTTATATTTAATTACTTGTTATAATTATTGATTTCTTACTAGAAATTTCCAAATATTTGTTTTTTTATTCAAGTTAATCAAGATGGGAAGGGGGGCAAAAAATTCGAAGACTTCTGGCGCCAAAATACTTTAATACGCCAGAGAGGAGTATTATTATTATTATTATTATTATTATTATTATTATTTTTATTATTATTATTATTTTATTATATTACAAAAGTGACCCCTGTGGTGCACTCTCCAGGCCAGCTATGAGTGCCCGTGAGGTGACGCCTGGTAAGCGCCCACACGGTAAAATATATCGTCATCATTACCGATGTCTACATGTGTTGTAGATACTGGCACACCCAGAAATGGGTAATATGCCGTGATGATATATTTATTTTATTTTTTTAATTAAATTACATATACGCATTAGAAATACCAAGAATCCTGTCAATGAACTTGAAGAATCTCGAACATTGTAGAAGAATAGGAGGAAATTTATTTATACTTTAGAATGAAAAATAGATGTAATTAGAATTTGTATGTGTGTACCAGAAATGTTAAATACAATATACTTATATAGGATATGCGAGAAGTCTTGTGCTGGCCACAACAGATTTTTTCTGTTTGTAAAACTTCATACTCATAATTTTGTAAACTATATCAACCGACCCCCGTATCGATTAACAGTTATTATCCATCATCCCCATATCTCTTTTTATATGTGTCTATTCTGCACGCTTCGTTTGCTATTGAAGAGCCTTACACCATCCCATGGCAGGATGTCAGCCTGTCATATTATTATAATCGCAGTATTGTCAATGTCATTATCAGACCATTGCGTAAACGTTTCGTAAAGTGGGCCGTGGATTTATTTAGGATGCGGTAGGCTTTTGTCATCAACTGGGCACGCGTACGGATTAAATAGTGGGATGATGAATTAATATTTATATGCAAATTAAAGGGTGGGAAATAAAAATTAAAAATCTGTTGTGGCCAGCACAAGACCTCTCGCCATTTCCGTATTAGGCTATATAAGTTCATATTGTATTTAACATTTCTAGTACGCACACAAAAATTATAATTAGTTCTATTTACTTCAAAAAACTTTTCTTAAAACTTTTTAACTTGCACTATACCTGTTATGCAATGATAATTTATTGATTCTTATTCTTTCGACTACTTTAAAAACAGACTAAAAAATCGGTTGTGGCCAGCACAAAACCTTCCGTCAATTCGATGTATTTTGTACAAATCCCTTACCAAAAGGCCCTTGGGACAGATTCTATATAATATCATGTAAAATCAAACACAAACACATACTATTTCTATTCTATAAATTCAATAAAATTATAACATAAACATACACTAAGTAAAATGCACTTGACACTTCTTCTTATTCTTCAGCTTCCCCTATTTTATTAGAGGTAGCTGTTTCCTCTTTTCTTCCACTCATTCCTGTCCAACGCATCTTCTTGACACAGGCATTCCTTTCAGTCTTCTGCGATACAGTCCTTCCATCTTCTCTTTGGCCTTTCTCTGCGTGTCACTTGCGAGGAGTACTATGACATACCAATTTTGTGATCCTACACTTTCCATATTTGGTTTTGCACTTGCAACTGCCATCTGTCAATTAGATTTTTTCCATGATAAATAACAAAGCTGACTAATCTACATCTATTGAATATGAAGGAAATTGGATAATCAAACTGTATAGAGAAGATTATTTTCTTTAATATTTATAATAACAAAATGTCAAAAAACAATATTTAACTGCGTTTATTTAAGAAAAACTGTTAAAAACTGCAAATAAGGGTACTTCCTGTGGATCAATTATAACCAAAATCTAATCAACTCTTCATATGGATGTACACAGGGGTGTAGTCGAGGGTATACGCGGGTATACGCCGTATACCCTCTGGATTTTTTAGGTGTCCGAGCGTGTACCCTCTGCTTTTAAATATTTGAGACAAAAATTATAAAATTTAAATCAACTAATAAAAATTTTATCCCACAATTAATATGATTTTTTTAGAAATTATATTGAAATTATCTTTATGTTTATAAAATGTACTTTATTTGATTGGCGTCGCCATCTATTATTGAAATTTTAATTTTGATTTTTGTTATATAGAAGCTGTATACCGTTTTCAGTTTTCGCAAAATGTACGATTCGTAGTAGGCAGGTTTGCGACTTTGATACGTAAGGCAGTATTTAATTATTTTATTTTTTTCTTTGTGTTTATAGTTTTTGTATTTTGAATTTTAGTTGAAAATTTAAAAGATGGCATTAACTTCGTATTAAGTCACAATGTATAATAGTCGCGCGCATGTTGTGTTGTGTTTCGATTTTAGACAGTTTATCCAGATAAATATATTCTCTTTTGTAAAATGTTCTGTGATCTGGCAATTTATTTTTATACATGAAAGGGAAAAAACATGCAACTTCGCATCCCTTGAAAAAATGTAATTTTCAATTATAAGGATTTGACCTTGAATGAAAAAAAATTTCGCCAGCAGCGCCAATTTTTTTTAGTTACTGTTCCCCCCCTGCGTATTTTTTTCTTCTTCATTATTGCCCCCCCCCCCCCCCTGCGTATACCCTATGTTTACAAATATATTTTCAGCGTATACCCTCTGCTAATTTTACGACTACAGCACTGGATGTACAGAAGAGGAATACGAAAGAATTATAATTTTTAGAATTGTAGTATTGGAGTTATCGTCGGAGAAAAATTTGTCACACGCGGACATACATACATATATATATATATTATATATATATATATATATATATATATATATATATATACACACACACACACACACACATACAGACATCATCTTAAAAATAGTAAATTCGTATTGTAGGGACCCTAAAACGTGCTTATTCATTAAAAACTCACCACCGAATTTTTTGACCAAAGACAATGCCTTCCTTACCTAAAGGTGACGGAAGGTAAAAACTATGGTACTTTTCCTGGTGCATATGTTTCTATTATAAATTTATAAATCAATCAAATTTTGCAAACACAAAACACTCTTGAAAATAACCATTTAAACTTTACAATAACAACTTGAAATTATTTCTATACCCTACACATAGAGCAGCTGACATATTCTCCCACAGTTTGCCGATTACTGTATCGTAATTTAAACAGTAACAAATTAAAACAAAGCATTCTTGATGGTCCTTTACTGTTGCTAGTGTAGCAGAGTGTGCTGTGCTTAGTGTCGATTGTTCCAAGGCAACAAAACAGAAAATTCGCGCCCTTTGCCGCGACACTTGATAGGCAATTATTTAGTGGTAGGACAAGGGTACTTCAAATCGCAGCAGGCGAAAAGTAAACTCGGGAACCCAGCGGGCAGCTGAGGAAAGAAAAACGAAGTTTGTTAATTATTTATGGGATGGGGTTTAATGCTAAAACAACCAGTGACAATGTTTGACAAAGTATTACAGTCATAAAACAAAGATAGTTTTAGAATAATAATCAATGGAAATATGTCAGTAAAATCTTGAAGGAATTTAGTGTTGTACAACTAAAATCACAGTGACATTTGTTGAAAACATTTACCTAACAAAATTTTTAAAGTCATGTGAATTGTTAATACATAAATATAAATAAATATATTATCAGGGCATATTACCTATTTCTGGGTGGGCCAATTTGCTTTGTATAGTGTAGAACAAGTTCCTTATATAAAAAATCTTTTGTGACCAGCACAAGACCTTCCGACAATTCGATGTATTTTGTACAAATCCCATACCAAAATATCATGTAAAATCGAACACGAACATACTATTTTTTACAAATTCCATACCAAAAGTTCATTTGAAAAAGTTCTAGGTATCCAATAAAATTATAACATAAACATACACTAAGTAAAATGCACTTGACACTTAACTATAATAATATTTAAGTGGGTTTTTTAAGAAAAACTGTTAAAAACTTCAAATAAGTGTACTTCCGGTGGATCAATTATAACCAAAATCTAATCAACTCTTCATAGGGATGTACAGAAGAGGAATACGAAAGAATTATAATTTTTTGAATTGTAGTATTGGAGTTATCGTCGAAGAAAAATTTGTCACACACGGACACACATACACACACATACACACACTCACACACACACACACATACATACAGACATCATCTTAAAAATAGTAAATTCGTATTGTATGGACCCTTATTCATTAAAAATTCACCACCGAATTTTTTGACCAAAGACAATACCTTCCTTACCTAAAGGTGACGAAAGGTAAAAACTTTTTTAGGCCCCACAGGAATTTTCGATTGTCTTTTGTTTTTAAGCTACAGGCTAATGCCCATATTCATAAACACTCGTAGTTTCAAACTGGCTCGTTTTAATTTTTGACAAATAGAATCAAACTTGACAAATAAAATTTTGATTTTTCTTTCAATGTCGACTGTCGACTGTTTTTATTTGATAAATATTATAACGAGCCGTTTAAAATTTTTACTAGTGTTTATGAATACGGGCATAAAACTTCTAAATCGTCTTCAGAGTTGCGATGGAAAATGTAATAGTATGTTATTTCACTGGAAAATACGTGACAGTCCAAATTGTGAATGTGGAGCAGAAGGAGAAACAATTCAACATACCTATTGTAGAAAAATGTCATTTTTCTAAATTTCGCCGGAACGGATGATGCACTAAATTTAATAGCAAAGATCAAATACATGTAACTTGTTTTGTTTTATTATTTTTTATGTATTAATTTATCAAATTTATACTGTCTTTCATTCAAAATAATAATAAAAATAATAATTGCTGCCGTGGAGAGAGCATTTGTTATTACATTTGTTACTTTTTCCATTAATATTTTTATAAGATTAATAGTTCAGCTATTTACTTGTTGAACATTATTAATTCTTCATTAATATTTATATTTTTTCAAAAAAATTGTTATTAACATTTTTGTTAATTATTAATTTGTTATTATTAATTTACCAAGACGGTTAAACAAATTTTATTAATTTATTATTAACGTTTTTGTTAAAAATATTTTTTCCGGTGTAAATTTAACTTTATTATCAAAAAAATATTCAGTTTTGTTTTGTTTCTAGCGATCAGTTGTTGCATCTTGCATAATTAAACACGTTCAATTTAGTTTCCTGTGACTTACAGCAGTGTACGGATGTATAATTTTTGTGTATTAAACGATGCCCAGACATTTGAAGTGAAATGTGTATGTACATTTATACTAAGTGTGTGCTTAAATAAAGAAAATAGACATTAGATGAGAAGATTATCTATTACTACTGTGTCTAAGGTAAGTGCCTCATTTCCTATTCTATGGCTGCATAAAAAGTAAAAAATCGATTTGAAGGCAGGGTCTTGCCTCTAACTCATCTTGGAATACATTGTTATTGTTACTTATAATATATTTATGTATTATTTATTTATGTATTTTGTAATACTATAATGCACATAGTTAAAATTAAGTGCACTATATTTGGTACACTTTTCTATCCAGTGAGTACCTAAACTTTTTAAACTATAGTAATTATAGTCGTTTATCCACTCGCCGCCTTAAGGTAAGAAAAGTACATATAGGAATCGTGCTAATAATCGCATATCGAGATTTTAGTAATTAATCACATTTTATGATCCTTAGAATTTAAAATCTAATTTTTTTCACAGATGACATAATAAAATAGTTCATACTTATATATTGGAATGTATTTTAACTTACTTATATTTCATGTTGATTTAAGTGATTTATCAAAAATGCCAAAGACAAATTATTCTAAAAAAAGATAGAATAATGGTCTTATTTGCAAGTGCGTTTTTTCATGCAGAGAAAGTTACTTTCTTTGTTATATAATATATATTAATAAACTTCCATTTGGACAAATTGCTGTTCACCTCTCAAATGTTGATCTTGTTGTTTGGCTTTCACCCACATGTTAGATGTTTTCTTTGTACTCAGGTCCTTTGAAAGGACAATAGTAGGTTAAATGTTTGTCTTGACCGCGGGCAAGTTTATGTCTATTTAGAATGACTGACGTGTAGGTTTATTTGTCAGAATTTGTACGTTTATTTTGCGATGAAAAGAACTGTTGACGTGGGTAGAAAACTTTAAGAAATCTTTAGATATGTACGAGATTTAGAAAATACAATAGTAACATACACAGCAATGCAAGAATAACCAATCTCAATTTATAGATCAGCCAAAAATCAGCCAAAAATAGACAGTTCAAACCACAGAATTTGTAACATTAATAAAGCAGAGCTATTTTCTTTCTCAAAACTACAAAATGTTGTTCTTGCACAGATATTTCTCTTCAAGTATACTGTATTCTTCTTATTCGAAATCATTTCTCTCGTATTCGCGAAGTGCTCAATATATTACAATGAGTCTGGGTTGGAGGGTTCATGTATCAAAGTGTATACCAATGTATGAACCACTCGACACAGTAGCATTCCGCAAGTGGTTTGGAGTGGTTTGCGACGATAACCGCAGGTTAGATCTCACGGGAACTGTACTGGTATGCGGGTATCTTCCTTCCGGTATACAGTGGAGGACTCTGAAGAGCCAATCTAACACCACGGGAGGTTCGAGGGGATTAGAAATGATTGAAAAGTTTCATTGAGAAATAAAAATAAAAAAATTTTGGCGATTATTTTGCTTTCGTATATTGAGTTTGGTCAAAAAAATCGTTTTTATATACAAAGTAGCTTTTGTCAACGCAAAATGTATCTTCGCCGCTCATGTGCGACAAAGTAGAAAAAACACTTGCTGTCCGAATTTCTAACTACAAAATGTTGACAAATGACAATGAGGTCATGCACGACTTTTTTTATAATTTTAATCGATAGCATAGTGAAAAATAATAGACCCATATTTTTTATTTTTCCTCAAATCGATCTTTAATCATGAAAAAATTGTAATTGAAAATGACATTCTTTAAAATAAGGCTGCTAGACCCCCGCTTCGTCCCTTGTACCATGACGTCACAGAGTGAAAGGTGACATTTAAAGATAACCTAAAATTTATGAATGTAAACATGTCTATGGAACGTTGCTTCGTGCAAAATAGAGAATAAAATAATATTCTGCAATATATTCAATGTCTCACATGCGTTTATAACCTTCTACCGTCTAATTCAAAGATTCAAAAGTGAAAGAAACATCTGATGTAACGTAGATAATTTCACGCTAAATGAATATTATATTTATAAAAATAAATATGTATTAATATATTATAGCATATTCAGATATGTAATCCTCAATTTATATTTTATACATATTTTTCTTTTAGAAATTATGTGTCCATATAAAATGCCTGTTTGAAATGAGTCTGAAGTTGGTTCATAACTTTGTGACGACAAAACATGGCTGGGTTTTGCAACTTTATAAAAATATTATAATTTAAAACGATTTTATGCAACCAAAAATATAAACAAAAAATCTGTTGTGGCCAGCACAAGACCTTCCGTCAATTCGATGTATTTTGTACAAATCCCATACCAAAAGGTCCTGGGAACAGATTTTATATAATATCATGTAAAATCGAACAAGAACATATACTATTTTTTTTACAAATTCCATACCAAAAGTTCATTTGAAAAGGTTCTATAAATCCAATAAAATTATAACATAAACTACACTAAGTAGTGTCCTTCCATCTTCTCTTTGGCCTTTCTCTGCATATCACTTGCGAACAACACTATGACATATCAATTTTAGATCCTACGTTTTTTTCCATATTTGGTTTTGCACTTGCAACTGACATCTATCAATTAATTTTTTTTGAATAATTATGTCAGCTGTTTCCATGATAAATAGCAAAGCTAACTAATTATTGAAAATTAATTTCTTTATAATGCTTTAAATTTACATCTATTGAATATGAAGGAAAATGTATAATCAAACTGTATAGAGAAGAGTATTTTCTTTAATATATATAATAATAAAATGTCAAAAAATAATATTTAACTGCGTTTTTTTAAGAAAAACTTTTAAAAACTTCAAATAAGGGTACTTCCGGTGGATCAATTACAACCAAAATCTAATCAACTCTTCATATGGATGTACAGAAGAGGAATACGAAAGAATTATAATTTTTAGAATTGTATTATTGGAGTTATCGTCGGCGAAAAATTTGTCACACACGGACACACATACACACACACACACGCACACACGTACACACACACATACATACAGACATCATCTTAAAAATAGTAAATTTGTATTGTAAGGACCCTAAAATGTGCTTATTCATTAAAAACTCACAACCGAATTTTTTGACCAAAGACAATACCTTCCTTACCTAAAGGTGACGGAAGGTAAAAATAATTTAATCATACTAATCGATGAATTAGACTATCCTTTTTCGATTTAAACAGAAAAAAGGTATAATATTTTATTCTGTAATCCATACGATATGATTGTTTGATGGTACAGTTTGCTCAGTATGTGTAACATATGCTCCACTAAAAATATTTCAATAGCACTTCAAATTGCAAACAGTCTTTCAATCTCAAATTTCATTTTCATTTTGGTTTGGCAAATTGCCCTGTACCCTGCAGCTAATTTCCTAATTTCTCTCCATCGAACCGTGAGCACTATTGGCAAAGCTTACCGCTTGTCGGCTTGCCTTAGTTCGTCGGAAAGCCACTATGTTTATCTGTATGTAAGAAGGAAGTAGCTTCTTTTGCTCTGACGAACATGAAGGAACAGCGGTTTCTATTTTACCTTATGT
Source organism: Ophonus ardosiacus (assembly GCA_943142095.1). Lineage (NCBI taxonomy): Eukaryota > Metazoa > Arthropoda > Insecta > Coleoptera > Carabidae > Ophonus > Ophonus ardosiacus. The sequence goes on along the minus strand of OW964828.1, from coordinate 50,401,369 downwards.
TGCAATATGGTGTTATTACCACCAGGTATATACAAGTATGGTACATTTGTAACCAGGTATAAAAATGTAAACCATGGGAACGACAGGTTGTAGATATTGTACAAGAGAAATTATATGTGAAATTAGAGCCAGTAAATAATTTAGAAAGAAATACAATAGAATCATTCAATTGAAAAGCTGATACCAAAAACAAGCTTAGTCTATGTAGTAAATGCGTATTAATATTTGTCAACGGGCAGTTTATCATAGTTTGTTTTTGAAAATGAGAGAACAAGACCATGAACAATTCTTCAAATATATGTATAAGTGCATGTATTTAATTCCTTGCTATTCCTCGTTGCATTGAAATTACGTAACCGTTTTTATTTTTGTGCAATTCATTTCCTTTATCGTACAAATTACGATGCTCATGAATACTGCTTATTAACAAAATATCAATTTGTTCTTGTGAATCCATCTTCAAAATTTATCACCATGTTTAATAGTTCTTGTAAAAATGGAAAATAATCAGACATGCAGTCGTTTGTAAATTATTTATTTCCTGGCCGACGTTTCGACTTTAACAAAAGTCTTCTTCAGGGCTAGAAATAGTCAAAATTGTAAAGTAGCAAGTGGATCCCCTATGTGACCCATTGGAAAGTCCAGGTGAAAATAGTAAAATAAATAAATAAATAAATAAATATGTTTTGTCTGGTCAATTTTTAAAAAATAAATTAAGCTGGAGCGTCCTGAACACATAAAATATGTAACATCAAAAAAACTTTTGAAAAATTGTAAAATAAAAACGTGTATCACCACAAGTTAAAAAATTTTCGCACTTGTGGTGATACACGTTTTTATTTTACAAATTAAAAATTGACCAGACACAACATATTTATTTATTTATTTATTTATTTATTTATTTATTTTACTATTTTCACCTGAACTTTCCAATGGGTCGCATAGGAGATCCACTTGCTACTTTACAATTTTGACTATTTCTAGCCCTGAAGAAGACTTTTGTTAAATTCGAAACGTCGGCCATGAAATAAATAATTTACAAACGACTGCATGTCTGATTATTTTCCATTTTTACATTCTGAAACCAGTCGATCATCGTAATCAACCTTTAATAGTTCTACCTTGTAATTGGTCGAACTTGAAATTTACATTTCTAAATTTGTAAATCGTTTATAAACTAGGTATCGTACGATAGTTTATGAACGCATATATGCATTTTAAGTATGTTTATATTTTAAAATCGAAATTGTAAATTCGTAAATTAAGTTCATCTTAAAACCAACCCTTACTTTTATAGATTTCTGTAATTTAATTTAACTATGATGTTGAAATATTAGAAAAATATTTAGTGTAGTTAAGAAATAGAAAATTAAAAATTGATGAACAATTATGTAATAATTGGACATTTTATAGGACGTTTTTATAGAAACATTTGGCATCCTCGAAAATAATGTCGCCGTATGTAACTCATATTCACAATATTTAATAATAATAATAATAATAATAATAATAATAGACATAGAAAAGAATTTTTAAGCGATTATCAATTACATTTAAATTAGCTGTAACACGGTACTGAGAGATATGCTCAAATTTCCGAACGCCGAATACATATCTTAAACAGCTATTTTGAAAAAGGTTTATTTTGAGCTTATCACCTTGACTCAAGTTAGGTATATAAACACAAGCACAATATTCTAACACAGGAAATATCAACGAGTTGACAAGACGAAGTTTTATCTCTGATGAAAGTAAATTACGATTATTGGTACAACATTTTGAGCTTTATTTTAGCAGAAATTAATTTTTTTGATAAGTGTTCTCGAAACGTGAGATTCTGATCAAAATGCATACCCAAACTCTTGACCACACTACTCCGTGGTAACGTTGTACCATTAAGAACAACTGTAGGTGTTTGGAATATAGTATATTTTTAGTGGTAAAACTAATAGTTTGTATTTTTCTTATTTGTGTAACAAATAAATCTCCTTGCAAATATCACCTGTTCTCGAAGTAAAGTCTCTTTCTTGACAACACTAATAAGCTTCTTAAACAGATGCTATCTAAAAAGTGACCGCTACTGAAGAGTTAACTCCCCTGCCGGGAAGGGGAGTTCTGTTAGCGTTGTCTAATTCTTTACAACAATGTGTCGGATTACTTGTGTGAAAAGAACTTATTTTTACTCGGTGTTAATTTTGAGAGGATAGAAGATATTTTGGGTTGGATGCAGTCACAAAGATTTTATACTTCCAGGAAAGGAACATGAAAGTAAAACGAAAGAAGGATAATGTTACAGATTAAATAATGATAAATACTGAAGAATATATAAATATAAAATAAAATAAATATATCATCACGGCATATTACCCATTTCTGATTGTGCCACAATCTGCTTTATCGCAGATATCGGTAATGATGATGACATATTTGTACCGTGCGGGCGCTTACCAGGCGTCACCTCAAGGGCACTCATTGCTGGCGTGGAGAGTGCACCACAGGGGTCACTTTTGTGCCATTTACCACCAAATTCACCAACCGTTAATTAAGTCTTGATTCTCTGATCAACACTGATCTGTAAATCAAGTTCTGGTTTACCTTGGAGATCAACAGTTTTAACAAAGCAACAGTATCAAATTTTGTTGATCAGAGAATCAAATTTGATTCAGGGATGGTGAATTCGGTTGTTAAAATTCGAAATATTTGGCGTCGGTCGGGATCAAACACGGTTCTCCCAGGTTCACGACCAGACACTCAGGCACGCGGCTACGAGACCCCATATGAACTTATTTATTTATTTATTTATTTCTTTATTTCTTTTTCGGGTCTGAACCATGTTATGTATGTATGAATGCATAATATATGCAAAATAAACTCATATAAACATCGTCAAAGTTAGTAATTTTACAATTTAGTAAGCCTGATGCATCGTCCGGCATTAATTAGAATGGCAAGGATGCATATTTCTCTCCTTCATGCCAGAGGAAAAACCGTCCGCAAAAACTGGCAGAAAAGTGGCCTAGCTAAATTGTATTTGTCCAGAAAATTGTACAGTTTAGAGGAGCTGGTGTTGTTTTTGCCAGATCTTCTCTCGTGCATTCCCCTTCTAAGTTGGGGCATATGACATAAAGTGGGTTCTACTTGGTACTTGGTACTTCACATTTCCTACTTGGGCAATTTCTGGTCATTACCTGGTGGAAGTTTCTCAACTGTGGGGATATTCATTATTTTATCTTCTGACTTCAACTTTTGATCAGAAGATGCACTGAGTTGAGGAATCTGTGTTTAGATTTTAGTCGTGACTAGAGCTGCGCAATCTTTGAAATCAATTTTCGGTCTCTCGATTATATTCATTTGTTGCGATTGCTCGATTTGATCTATTAATCGCAAAAGATCGATTTTTCCTAATAGAAATCTTAAGAACATATAAAAAAAATCTGTTGTGGCCAGCACAAGACCTTCCGTCAATTCGATGTATATTGTACAAATCGCATACCAAAAGGTCCTTGGAATAGATTCTATATAATGTCATGTAAAATCGAACTCGAACACATACTATTTTTTACAAATTCTATACCAAAAGTTCATTTGAAAAGGTTCTATAAATCCAATAAAATTATGACACAAACAAACACTACGTAAAATGCACTTGACACATTTCTTTCTGCTTCAGCTTTCCCCTATTTTATTAGGTGTCGCTGTTTCCTCTTCTCTTCCACTCATTCCTGTCCAACGCATCTTCTTCACACAGTCCTTCCTTTCTCAAGTCTTCTGCGATACAGTCCTTCCTTCTTCTCTTTAGCCTTTCACTGCATGTCACTGGCGAGGAACACTATGATATACTAATTTTTGATCCCATACTTTCCATATTTGGTTTTGCACTTGCAACAGACATCTGTCAATTTTTTGAATGAGCAGCTGTTTCCATGATAAATAGCAAAGCTGACTAATTTTTGAAAATTAATTTCTTTATAATGCTTTAACTCTACATCTATTGAATATGAAGGAAAATGTAAAATCAAACCATATAGAGAAGAGTATTTTCTTTAATAATAATAATATTTAACTTCGTTTTTTTAAGAAAAACTCTTAAAAACTTCAAATAGGGGTACTTCCGGTGGATCAATTATAACCAAAATCTAATCAACTCTTCATAGGGATGTACAGAAGAGGAATACGAAAGAATTATAATTTTTAGAATTGTAGTATTGAAGTTATCGTCGAAGAAAAATTTGTCACACACGGACACACATACACACACACACTACATACATACATACATACATACATACATACATACATACAGACATCATTTTAAAAATAGTAAATTGGTATTGTAGGGACCCTAAAACATGCTTATTCATTAAAAACTCACCACCGAATTTTTTGACCAAAGACAATACCTTCCTTACCTAAAGGTGACGGAAGGTAAAAACGATTTTAATAAAGAAACAAAAGATCCATTTCAATAATATATCAGAAAACCGATTTCAATAAAAGGTAAAAGATCAAAAGATCGATCTTTATTGATAAGAAGTTTTATTATGCAAATCACCACACACAATTCACGAATTAATATCTAACGCGCTACAAATGCCAAATGCTGCTGAAATTGAGGGATTTTTTAATAAATCTAGATTTAGAAAAACCGATCTTTCAGAATCTAAGAGATCGTTATCTTTTCAATAAAGAAGATCAATCCGATTTTTTTAAAAAAGAAAAGATCAATCTTGGCCGAATATTGTACCTGTGTGGAGCGCTCCATCATCCTGGCCGCCGAGCGTCTAATTTTTGGCGCCTAATATGAACTTATTAAAAAGAAATAAGAAATTTATGATAAAAAGGAGCAAGCCTATTAGAAGCAAATAATAAATATACATGAAATTAATCCACAAGAATAAATTTGTAACTTCCAACCGCGTTGAACAAACACCAACATATGCGAATTTCCCCTTAAGGGATTATCTTTTTTATACAGCTTAATTTCCCTTCTTCTCAATTTGAACATTTTGTGATTGCGGCAACATGGCGTCCTACAGTCCCGAAGCCAAATCCCAAATCACTGACTACAGACCATCCCTTATTTGTGTCTCACACCCCTAGGAACATCACAGTCTAACCCCTAACAGAAATGACATCTTTAGGATAATGCATGGCTTAATAATACACTCGTGTTGAAAAGGCAGGTCACTTTTACTAGAGTATATTATTCCCAAACCCCGCACCACAATTATAATACATCTCCAAGCATTACGGCATTCGTAAACGGATAATATGATATATACTGCAATCTTACGTTGTTATGTTTAGTGCTAGTAACAGCTGCCTCGCACTAATCCATGCATTGAAGTCTCCGTGCATATGTCACATATTCTATCTTTCTCCAACCAACAGGGGGCACATATGAGGGATATATTTGTCTTTGTTTAACACACAGGGTGAGTATCTTGTCTAAATGAGATGTGGTGAGATTGACAGCAATTGAAGTTTTAACGTTTAAACTGAAAATGTAACGTGAGAGATATGTTACAGTTATTTCAGTAATTAATTAAGTTTATTAAATTATGTCTTGCTCGACAAGCGAATTATAAATGGCATATTTATGGATATAATTTATTTGTTAATACATATGCAACTGAATAAATTACACAAGAAAATGATAAATATATGTAAATAAAAATGAGTGAATCTATAATTAGTAATAGTATCAGTGTTCGCAAGGTAGGCGGAGAATTATTATTTAGTTTTAACCGGAAGACAAATAAGTGTCAAATTAACAATTTACAGATAGCAAATTACAGGTTATATTTCAGGTATTAAAAATTCTTCACAACTCGTCAATTAAATAATACAAACTAATAATTAAAAGTTTTTTGTTCAATTCTGACGTTATAAACTGCCATTATTAACTCCATAGCAACAACTATAAGTATCTGATTATTTGTCAGTAAAATAAAACTAAAAAATCTGATTTGGCCAGCACATGACCTCCCGCCAATTCCATGTTTCAAATAGTAATGAACTTTAAGTAAAGTTTCACTTCCGATTGATCGTTTGTAAAGAATATCTACTTTGTTGTTCCAATAAATAGAAAAGTTTGTAATACGAAATTTTGTATTATATTTTATTATGTTTTTCCTGTAAAATCTGTTAGAGCTTCAAATTAAGTACTACATCCGGTTTATCATATATAGTCAAAATCTAATCTAATATGTTGTTTCAAAATATGTAAGAGAATTAAATATCAACTTTGCGAAGTTTTGGATCATTAATATATTTTAAGGAAAAATCGTCACACACACATTATTGTCAAAATTATAACCAACTTCCGTATGCTCTAAAACCGTACATTATCCATTTCGTAAATGTGTAGTTGCAAACTATTATTTGACACTTTGAAATCACGTTCTTATTGAGAGCTGTTTGATATATAATGCTGCAAACATCAAACTTCAATCGAATTATCCTGTATTTATGTATGATGGAAAACATATTATTTTTACAAACCTTAATTTCATTAGAATCATATTTAAACTACTAAATTCTTCTTAACACGGTTTCATTATTAATTTTAATGAAAATTGCTTCGTGACAGTGACATTTGTTTAAATATGTCAAATTTGTTATTAAAGTATTGTTTTTATTTGACGCAGAGGCAAAGTGATGTACAAAAATAAATTATTTTATAATATAATATAAAGTTATTTCAAGTTATTTACTAAATGATATTACCGTAGAATTGAAGATTGTGCCATTATATTCAATTAGTATTAGTAAAAGTTGCTAAAATTTATATTTAATGAATTTTTTACAAGAAAAACTGTTAAAAGCTTGTATAAATGATACTTCCAGCTATCCGATATACTCTAAAAACTAATGAGCTGTTCCCACATTAGTATAGAATAATTATACAAAATTTCAAAATTTTATGATTGATAGTATTTGAGTAATCGTGTCCACACGATCCACACGCACACAAACTCACAAACACACGGATACACGGACACACAGACACACACACATACATACCTACAGCCATCATTGTAAAAATGTTAAAATCGGATTCTGGGGACATCAAAACGTGCTTATTCTACTATATAATAATAAGCAACTTCTACACTGATTCTCATTTATTTATGACCGTTAGTGTATTTGACAATTTCCATTAAGTGAAATTTTTGACAGATTTGTTAGGTTAATGACAGTGTGGCTTAGTTATTTTATGTATTTATTGTAACCAAACCAATAAGAAATAACAAAATGTCACTAAAATTCGTTTAATAATAAAGCTCCTTCTATACTCGCCGTCAAATAAATATTAACTGATGCTCATTTTTTCCCTTCTCTCCACCCTGTCCCGTGCTTTGCAGTGTTGCCGCTTCTACATAACAGCATTTTCAAGATAACCAACGGAATTGGCAACAATGGTGAAATCTCCAGTCCATACTTATTTAACGGCAAGTATATTATCAATAAGCATGCTACAATATGACTTTGAAGCAGAAAATAATTCTAATTTTTAAATAATACATAAGTTTAAGATTTATAAATCAGATAATATCCATAATAATAATTATTACCATCACTTGCTTTAAATTTATAGCTTAAATTAACTTGCGTGCGAAAATGTGATACATAATTTGTGAATTTATATATCATTATCATTTATCTCAAAATCTTGAACTTATCAAAGATTTTATCTTAATATCCTGCCCACGTATTTTTGCAAATACAAAGTGTTACAATTCCAAAATTGTCTCTTAAAATTCCCTAATATTTATCGTGATTTCCACGGCACCCTGTATGACGTGACTTTCTAGGTATCCTAGCATAGTATGAATATTTGATAGGCTATAGTCAAGGTCAGATAATACGGAAAAACTTGCTCGATCTAATTTCACTATATGAAAGTAAAAGCGATCGCTTCTAAGACCTTGGAGGCAGGAATTTACAACGGTAAATAAAACGAGAAATATTTCAGAGCAATATTAAGATGTAATAGATGAAATTGTTACCTATATGAATATTTGTCTGTGTTCTTTAGTTGATCATCGCCAAGTGTGACTCGTTCGTCGCCCAGTCTGTCGCCCAGTTGTCGCGTACCAAAGAAACTTTAAGTTGAGTTTTAGCAACCAACATATATATCGCCTAATTTCAAAACCCGATAAATCCAGTTAGGTCAAACTGTTTTTATATATTCCAAATTAATAATTATATAAAAACATCAGTAAAGATATAATCTTGATGATAAAGAACCAATAATTATTTTGTTAAATAAGAAAAACTAATTAATAATAAATAATAAGTGTTCTATAAACGACAGTAAAATCTATATAATAATTAAAATAAATAGGACTTGTAAAAGATTAATTTTCTTTATCTTATTTTTCCGATTCCTGTATTAATTTTTGTTCTTAAGTTTTATTTATATAATTGATTATTGTATTTCATATATTATTTTAAGTTGTCCTAATGAAGGAATCGATGAATTCCGAAACGTTGACAAAAATATAAATTAATCTTTTACAAGACTGAAGTCTTATTTATTTTAATTATTACACTAATTAATAATGACAGAATTTAAATTTAAAAAATGTATCTTCTTTAACTATAGATAGTATAGACCTGCGATGAATTTTTATGTTTCTCCTATATAACATTAACATCTTTAAATATTTCCCGATTTTTAATTTGTATTATGTTCACCCCTACATTCTGCAATTGTTTAATTATTAAAAATTATTGAAATTATTTGAAAATTTAGTCGTTAATAAAATCCTGTGAGCACTATCTCCTTATTAAATTATTGCAAAGAAACAATTCGACATTAATAAACAAAATGTATGCCCAATAGGACCACGTGATTTCCAAACTGCTGTTCTGATTGGCTAATTTGGAAAAGTAAATCCCAACCGGTTTTGGATTTGTAGGCTTCTGAGACTTAACTGATATTTAAATGAAGATGTCATAAGGATTTTTTAAGGTTTAATACGTAAACATCACACCAAGTTATGGAAAATAAGTATCATACTCAATTTTGGCCAAAAATAAATTTATCGGGTTTTGGATATAAACTATTCATATGTATATTACTGGCACACGCCTTTGTTTACAAGCTGATATGTTAAATACATTTTCATATAGGATATATAGAGTGCATCTGTATCATACAAAAATTGTAATAAAAAGTATGCATAATTTTAAACCGGATTCAAAGCAGGATTGCTAAATCTACTCTGCTGTCAATAATGCTATAAATTAAGCAATTTATCAACGACCAATAAATTAGTTATAGAATACGGCTAACTATAATAGTTATTGTAGAGTGATTAAAAAGAAATGATGTAGTTGACAATACAATTTTGGGGATCTATTTATTCCACAGTTTACACAACACCAGGTAAAAGCAAAAATATTATTTGACATGTCATTTTGACAATAAATACCTACAAATAGGTTATTTCAAAGGAGCGACTGATAACTAATAAGATTTTAAGTGACTGAAATGCTTTAGATTATTGTTTATAGATAAAGTAAGAAATAAAAGTAAGTACGTAAGGGAAACAACAATGATTTTAAACAACATTGTAAATATACCCAAATTTAAATTTTCAAATGTCACTGTCAACAACAGGAAATTAATTTTTTGCATACCAACTGAATCAATTTTTTTATCACTCTGTATTATCTCGGCTGAATACAACTCTTGCTCGCTGCGCTCGCTCTTATTGTAAACTTTATCCTTGATATTAAGAGCATCCATTATCAGTTGTAATAGTATATTACGTTCCAAGTTGAGAAAAATGAAAGTTTACCAGACGAGTATAGCAAGTTTAATTACAATCGAGAGCGAGTACTTAAATGCCAGTCGAGTTCAGTAAAACCACATTTCTTTCGCGATGCGTACACTGTTTTTTCGTATTTTATATTAGTATTAAATTTTGAATTAATTTTTGGAGATCGATTTGCAAAACGATGGATCTAGATGATGAAAAGATCATGGAAAACGATGTAGAAGATAAACAATAAAAAATAAATTGAACAATTCCTTGTTTCAAAATGTATTTTAATGACTATTTCACTCATATATTTATAAACCAATCCAAATTCATGATTCTGCCTAGTTACCAAGTTTCATTTTGACAAAACAATCTCACAAAAAAAAATTTGCACCCTTTAAGCCAATAAGATACTGTATTTTACTAGTAAGTGAGTTTTCATAAGTGAAAATTTTTTGACGTTTTAATCGTTTTAAGAGTGCCTGGGAAATATTGTTTATATGCCTGTCAAAGTCCTGTCCGCTTATTTTTATTTTTGAAATAGTCATCCGAATACCATTCGTGGTTAAATTTTATCCTGGCAAAATTTTCAGATTGTTACTCGAACCTTTTGCTAATTTATCTCGTGACATTGATCAAAAATCATTTTTTTGTCTATGTCACTCAATAAGTTGCTAGGCAAGCGGCTCTCGTAACAATCTGAAAAATTTTCCGGCAAAAATTTACCACCTATGATATTATATATGACAAAACCGTTGCTATGCAGTAACAATTGCTATGTTGTACAGTAACCCATTACTGTACGATTTTGAGTATATGAAAATACTACATTACTTTGCAAAATACCAAAAATATATATTATTATACAATGTACATTTCATCTTCGTTCTGTCTTACTCCTAAAAATTAATTAAATTACCCCTGGCACAATTTCTTTCTTTTGTATTTGGAGTACCAGCCATTTTAGCTTAGTGCCACATTGCCCTAGGTCATATAGAATATCATATGTGGAAGACACACATTGTTTGCTAAACGATTGTTTTGTATATCAACCCCTAAACGAGGGTTGGCAGAACAGGGATGTCCAATACTGACAACCGTTACAAATCACAAACAGGGAAGAGTATAAAGCATGAGTTTTAATTTTAAATGAACCTGGATCAAATTCGTCCTTTTAATTATTCCAAATAGGAAAAATAATATACGACCTAATATAGAACCTTGGGGTACTCCACTCTGTATATCAAGTAATTTTGATTTATATGTACATATGATAATATAATAGTTTATTTTTATATTATTTAGAATTAACAACATAGACAAATACTTTGTGTTGATACAAATTTTTATGGGAAAATTATGACGAAAAAAACTATAATAAATTCCTCGTGCATTCCATAGCAATGTTATTTTATTCATACTAGACTAATAGTTATAAATTATGTGTCGCAATGTTTTTACAATTGAAATTTTATTTTGCTTCCTGCATATGTTGAATCTATTGTTCATATTAATAGAAGCTTGTAATTTGAATTGAGATATTAATATATTTAATACATAAAACATTATGGATATGATTTAGATTTACATTGGGAAGAATTTAAAAACTTTTGAAGGCTAGAAGAGAATAGAATATACATATTTATCATGTATCTATACTTGAAATCTATTGAGATATGCAATGTTATTTTTACCTTCCGTTACCCGGTAAGGAAGGTATTGCCTTTGGTCAAAAAATTCAATGGTGAATTTTTAGTGAATAAGCTCGTTGTATGGTCCCTAGCATACGATTGTACAAGTATCACAAAAATGTTTGTATGTGTGCGTGACAAATATTTCTCCGACAATAACTCCAACACTACAATTCTAAAAATTATAATTCTTTCGTATTCCTCTTCTTTACAACCATATAAAGAGTTGATTAGATTTTGGTTATAATTGGTTAACCTTATTTGAAGTTCTTCAAGGGGAAATCGAAAATTCAATAGCATTTCTCGTTTTCCTATTAAAAGCAAATACTAATAGATTTCAATAATTATTTTTTACCTTCCGTTACCTTTAGGTACGGAAAGTATTGCCTTTGGTCAAAAAATGGTAAATTTTTAATGAATAAGCACGTTTTAGGGTCCCTAGAATAGTTTTACGGTAATGTCTGTATGTGTGTATGTGTGTTTGTATGTCCGTGTGTGACAATTTTTTTTTTTTCGACAATAACTCCAACACTACAATTCTAAAGATTATAATTCTTTCGTATTCCTCTTTAGAGATGCACTCGATCATCGAGCCGGCCCGAAGATATTTTTTATCGGGCCGAATCGGGCTAATCATTTTCAAAAATTGAGGTGAGTCGGACTTTTGATTTGGCCCGGCCCGAAAATCTGAGCTCTTCGGGTCGGCCCGAAATATCTTATAGTTCAATCAAATGCATACTTTCCTTAATATTTTAATGAAAATGGATGAAGTTAAAAGGATCAAAATGATTTAATAACAACAAACTTCACATATTAATAAATAAAAATGTATTATTTTACTTCAAGAATTCAAGGTTATTCATTAAAGCATAATAATTATATTATGATGTTGCTATTGTTATTGTTATTACTCGCATAGTTAAATAAAAGTAATTTTTGTCCCTACCATAATGATTTCTTGTCCTATTTTTGAACAGAAATAAAGTTAGATCCTACCATAATGATTTCTTGTCCTATTTTTGAACAGAAACAAAGTTAGATAAAAAATCCTTATGTAATAATATAAGATTTGTGAAAAAGTTGTTTAAATTTTGTAACGGCTTTGGTAAACAAAGTGTTAAATATACGTAGGTCTGTAATTTTTATAACAAACTTACACTAGAAGGGTCTCTTTTTTAACTACTTATGTCAACTAATGTTGAAAGTTATAAGAATGTAGAGGTTTTTTATAAGTTTGACACGAAAAAAGTTAAACATTTCGCTTTAACATAAAAATCAACATTAGGAATGCCAGATGCACCCAATTTCGAGCTTTGGCCCGGTCCGGCCCGAAGCCCGGCCCGATTTCGAGTCAATTTTCGAGCCGGGCTAGCTAATTACTCGATTTGTCGATCTTCGAGTCAGGCCGGTAATTTTTATTTTCGGGCCAATTCGATCCAAACCTCAAAGCTCGGCCCGGCCCGGCCCGAATGCATCTCTATTCCTCTTTTTACATCCATATGAAGAGCTGATCGGAAGTTCCCTTATTTGAAGTTCTTGAAAAAACGCAGTTAAATATAATTTTTTAACATTTTATGTGATTATCAATAAGGAAGAATATCTTATTGTCTATACGGTTTGATTATACATTTTCCTTCATATTCAATAGATATATAGAGTAAAAAATTATAAAGGGATTAACTTTCATAAATCAGCCAGGTTTGCTATGATCACAGAAACAGCTGATATATTCAAATAATCCTAATTGACAGATGTCAGTGTCAAGTGCAGTTTACATAATGTATGGTCGTGTTATAATTTTATTAAATTTATAGAATCTTTTTCCAGGAACTTTCGGTATGGAATTTGTAGAAAATAGTATATATTTGTGTTAGAATTTTACCGGATACAATTCTCCGAAGCAAACAAATGCCCCGGAAAAAATGTGACTAAATTTGTAGCGGTAAAATTTACATCCAATCAGGATAAACAGAATTGTAATTGTGAATGTACACACACTGTCAAAATCTTTTACGGTGACTGGACTACGCGATTTTTGAAATATTAGTTTTGTGAAAACAGTCTTTGTCAAGACTTCTTTGGCCAGTGTTTTTAAAGAAAATAGTATGTATCTATTTTATTTATAAAAACTTAATTGATTTTACAATGCATAACCTCACACTACTTTTTACTCTTAGCGTACGGTAGAAACATACGAGTGTGTATAGCGACCTCAGGTTACACTCCTTCAGGGACTTTGTTTTCTTCGACGAGCTGTATATAGAATCTTTTCCAAGAAACTTTTGGAATGGGATTTATACGAAATACATAGAATTGACGTCAAATTTATTTTTTATTTTTCTGGAGTTACAGAAAATAACTGTGTTCCATATATTTCGGTAGAGTGAAGTTTAAAGGTAAAGGCTTAAATTAAAACACTGGTCGCTAACTGAAAGTAAAGACCCCATTAATTAAGAAAATAAATTCCTTGGCATCTAAAAAATTATATATGACCAAATACGGAACCAATGTCACGTAGTTAATGATAATATGGACTAAAGTTGTAAAAACTAATACCTCTGGCTTGTAATTTGTTTACCTTCTATTTTACTATACATAAAATTTTAATTATGCCATTATAATTTAATGTCTTGCATATATTTCATAAAAATCTGAATAGGAACTTGGTTTGCTTTGAAAATAGAATAATATTTTATTCATGTCGATACGCCGTCACTTACATACTAATTAGAGAGAGATATCATAAATTAGAATTAGAACATTAGAGAGATAAAAATTTTATGGTTAAGTATGAGCATTAGAATAAATATGAAAGGTATGAAAATATAAATGCAAAAACAACCAACTTCTAAATGTGAAAAAAGCACTCAATATACTAATTAGGGAGTAACAAAAATAAATTAAATTTAACCAGCGACAGAACTCGTCTCGAGTATAGTATGTCACCAAAAGTCGAGAGATCTTCATAAATAGCCCCTCAAATATAAAAATCTGATGTGGCCAACACAAAACCTCCCGCTATTTAATTTTTATTAATTTAAATACATACCTACCTAAGTATTTACTAACGCTGCAAACTGTTCCATTGCAGAAAACTATTGCTTTATTTACTATTTTCTTTTTAAAATATCACTGTTATTAATTTGAAGTGATTAGTTTTTTGACAGTGACATTTACTGTCAGTTACATTCATTTGAAATATAAACTGTGTAACAAAGGAATTGTGTTTATCTTAGGCTTCGTGACTAATAAAAAAAATTATTTTTAAATTTATCTGTAAAATATATAGAAAAAGTATTAATGTATTCCTGTAGAAAATTCAATAATCTTTAATATTCATAAGACGTAAAATGCGAAAAAAAGGCATTTAATGGTATTTTTTGAAGAAAAACCATTATGACCTTCAAGTGCCATTTCCTGTTATCTGATTTACACCAAAATCTAACGGCTTTTTTTCATATTAGAATAGGGTATAAATACAAGGTTTCAGAATTTTCTGAATGATAGTATTTGAGTTAGAGCGAAGACAAAATCCCTACACATACAGACATCATCATGAAAATGTTAAAATTGGATTCTAGGGACCTTAAAACGTGGTCATTTACTAAAATCTCGATACATATGTGAGTTTTAGCGATCCCTATACCTCCCTTACCAAGGGTAGCGGGAGGTAAAAAAACAAAAGAGTCTTTCAGCGATGATATCGCAAATTGCTGTATGTTTGTCAAAATACTTCCAACGCCCAGGGTCAAATTCAAGAAAAAATTATTCTTATTTTTACAATATACCTATGTTTTTACCTTCCGTCAACTTTAGGTAAGGATTGTATTATCTTCGGTCAAAAAATTCGATGGTGAGTTTTTAATGAATAAGCATGTTTTAGGGTCCCTAAAATAAGATTTTACTGATGTCTGTTTGTATGTATGTGTGTGTGTGTGTGTGTGTGTGTGTGTGTGTGTTGTCTCCGACGATAACTCCAAAACTATAATTCTAAAAATTATGATTCTTTCGTATTCTTCTTTCTTACAACCATATGAAGAGCTGATTAGATTTTGGTTATAATTGGTCAACCGGAAGTACCCCTTGAAAAAACGCAGTTAAATATCATTTTTCGACATTTTATGTTATTATCAATATGAAAGAATTTCTTTACTTTTTTTACGAAATATTTGAAATTTGTTGCCAGTACTATGGTGTACTATCTTTCTCTCGCAGCTTACTAGTCTGCGTGGTGTGGAGCGAAAGAAAGATAGGAGGGTCAGTTAAACTAAATATAATTAAGACTTTTTAATACTGCGAATTGCTACAAAATTAAACGAACTTTCATTTAAAATCATATAAATATTAGAGTGGGGGGAATCCATTGTATTTATCTTTTATTTAAAATATTTTTTTCAAAATAATCCATAAACGATTAACAGGGAGAAAAAAATACTAGTCAACTGTCGCTAATCAACCTTAATCAGTTGTATACGGTATTTTTTTTCTTTTTGTTGGACTTGTAGACAAAAATTAAATCTATGGCTTTTAACGAAAGATCAACATTATAGTAACTAAGTACATTTAGGTATGTATAATGAATAAATGAATACAGAAATGATTAGTTTTTTTCTTATTGACGGTTTTTATTTATAACAAACTGTACATATGATATACAAATAATATAATATACAAAAGTATAAAGATATGGCGTATTATACAATAAATTCTAAATTATGCACAATTTTTTGCAGTACACTGATATGCAAATGTGGAGAACGTAACTATTAACAAGTATAAAATATTTTTAATACTGGTTACTAAATCAGAATAATTTCCATTATTACTTAATAAAAATTCTTGGATTTATGAAATGATTATAATTTTAATTATAGTTTCTTATTAATTGTAAATAGTGCAAATGTATATTTACAGATCATTAATTCATGATTAAATAACGGTTTTGGAGTGGTAATACTTATTTATGCAACAAATGTAAGTATAGTCTTATTTCACGAATAGAAAAAATCGTCAAATCCTATGAGTGAAATAAGACAGTTTTTACTCGAGTTGCATACAAATTTTTTTTACGTCTACAATAAAAGTGTAAAAATACGTGCCGTAACGTATCAATAGGGAGTTATTGTAACTTCTAAAATGAAAGAACGTAAACGTTAACCTTATGTAGGAAACACTTTATTTTAGAAATAAAGGACTTTCAATTTCAATGTATACCGCATTTAATTAGTGTATTTACGCTAACGTTAACGCTAAGAGCAACGCAAACTAAGTTAGATCCACAGTTTTCACCGAAACATAACCTCAAAAGATACAGAACGTGTGACGTTAAACGCTCACTATTCCATTTTCCATTGCATATAAAGTGTCTCCTTATTCATATAACGTGAACCTTATTAGTATGCATGCGCACTCGGGGTGTCACATAACTTTAAAGTGCAAGTTATTTTTACGTTGAAGCTGCAATAACTCTCTATTATTTCACTTCGTAGCGTTAAAAAAGTACACTTTTTTCTCACTTTTATTGTATCAAAAAAAGACATACTGTATAAACCCATATTAATTAAAAAAAGAGTACTTTTTTAACAGTCGTAAAAAAAATACTTTTTAATAGGCTATTCCACGATATTTTTTTAAAAAATTTTACTTGAAGTGCATAAAAATATAAGACCAAATGTGAAAGTCCGAAAAATTCCTCCAAATAAGCGAGATATTAAGGTCCGAATTTTAAATTAGCTTTGTGACGTAGCTAATGTGGGTACACCAGAAGTAAATAAACAGTGGTTCACAAGCCATGAAAAAATGTTAAACAAATTACAAAATAATGTATATTTAAATTGTAATATTATAATTCATTATTAGAGACATAAAATAAATTATTATACTTAATTTATTTAACTTTTTTTATTTTATAAAAACAAAGAAATTAGAGTGTCACCCGAACAGCAACCGAACAGATCCGATACATCCGAAGAAGTATATTCTGAGTTAGGGCGGGGCTTCTCAAAATCGGAGGTCATACTAGACTCCCCATGTCTTCTAGAAGGAATAATTTATAATAAAAGAAATATGGTTTTCCTTATCCTTTAACTATTATCGTTCATATTTTCAATAAACTTTTACTATTTTTGATTACTGTGGAATAGCCTATTATTAGTTAATACTGGTAATAATATAAAAAAATATATTTTATTTACCTGCATATATTGTAAACAGATGTGTATTTTAAAAGAATAATTTAATAATTATTTAAACGTCATCTTTTGTACTATGAATTGCAAGGTTTAAGCGTCGGCAATCCGAACTTGAAGTGTTTGCGTTTACAATTTTAAGCTAGCAAATTTGATAATGAATAAAGCTTGTCTGCAAAAAATGATTTAAAATATGTAACATATTTCAAATTTTGTACTGCAGAAAATTATGCACAACTTTACAAAAATTACAATTACTTCTTACTATATTAAACTTTCTTACTGCCTGTAACTCCTCTGGTCATACTCATAGTCATATATGTCATTCCTTAGGGGTGGTCGGGGCCTATATTGTGGTTGTGGCTGTGGTCGATACATTGGTTGCGGGGGTGGCGGTGGGGGTGGCGCTGGTTGGTATCTTGGTTGGGGTTGGTATTGATCCTGTTGGTATTGGTCTTGGTACTGCGCCTGAGTGTACCTAGGGGGTTGATATTGTTGGTCGTATTGAGAAGGGACGTAGGGTTGTTGGTTTGAGGGTTGTGGGGCGGGTTGAGGCGGGGGAGGAGGTTGATATCTGACAAAAAGGACAATTAATTAAAATTATTAGTATTGGTTTAAATTCGAAAGATGCGTGGTACAAGAATACAAGGCATGCTCATGCGCAAAGTATATCGTAACTACTTGTTCTCGGTGACTGGCCGGTACGGTTTTTAATAAAATAGTTATATTAAAATTAAATTTTAAGGTTAAGGGGTAATTTTTATTAGTGTTATTTATAATTTAACCTTAGGCTCATTTTACTCTTATCAACTTTTAACTTTAACATTTATTCTTATATTTTTGTAATAATTTTATATCAATTTATACTACTATACAGTGTGTCCCATTTAGAGGTGCCATCATTGGGATCTCGAGAACTGTAAAAGATACGATGTCGGTTAAATGGAACTTTTTGTGCGCCTTTGGGAGGCCACCTCAGATATGCTTTTGTTTTTCCAAAAATTCTTATAGGGCACTAGATAATGAAGAAAAACTTAATATTGTTGATTTTTTCTTTTTCAAATAACTTCTAAACTATTAGTAATTGAGAAAAACGTTTCAAATATAAAAGATAGATATTTTTATTAAATAACCAGTGGTGTACGAAATAAATTTTTATATCCGTAAATTTTCGAGATATAACACAAACTTATGTTTTTTTAAATGGAACTCATATCTGATTTTAGTCTCAAAAAAATCATTATTTTTTATCTTTTCAACGATATAAGGGTTATTATGTTCTATATTTGTTTTGCCTTCAAAATTATTATTTTTTCCTTATTTTGCATTAAATTCACAATTATTTTGAAAATATTGGTAGATTTCTATTTAGAAATCACTTCTTGTGTTTAAATAATTTATTTCGTTAGAAAATTTTGCTCAAAACTCGTATCAAAGTAATTTTTATAATATTTTGTATCAGGTCTCCCTTGGCACATTATAGTGTAATTTGTAATTATTAGTCTAGAATGAAAATATTAAGTAATAAAGGCATAAAATAAATTATATCGATCAAATACAATATAATTAATAAAAACAATAATGTTTTTTTTTTGGAAAATAAGAAAATTCAGGAAAATAAAGAGAAAAATTAAATTTTAGGAGCAAAACAAATGTAAAACATAATAACCCTTACATCATTGAAAAGAGAAAAAAATAATTATTTTTTTGAGACTAAAATCAGATATGGGATCCATTTAAAAAAACATAAGTTTGTGTTATATCTCGAAAATTTACGGATACAAAAATTTATTTCGCATGCCAATGGTTATTTAATAAAAATATCTATCTTTTATATTTGAAACGTTTTTCTCTATTACTAATAGTTTAGAAGTTATTTGAAAAAGAAAAAATCAAAAATATTCAGTTTTTCGTCATTATCTAGTGCCCTATGAGAATTTTTGGAAAAACAAAAGCACATCTGAGATGGCCTTCCAAAGGCGCACAAAAAGTTCCATTTAACCGACATCGTATCTCTTACAGTTCTCGAGATCCCAATAGTGGCACTTCTAAATGGGACACACTGTATAGCAAATTAATTTCAGCAACTATAATAGTATATTATATCCGAGGTGGGAGATGTTTCATTATAGCCTAGGGCTTAAGTATATTACCGAAAGGCGAAGCCTCCAGGTGAGATAAAGCGCGAGGCTGTGATGAAACTCCCACCGAGGTTATGTATACTACTTTAAATTTTAAATCAATATTCAAAATAAATTAATGTTTAACCTTAAACTTATAACTCGAGCAAAAAGCGTCTTATTTCACTCATAGGATTTGACGAACTCGCTTACGGCTCGTTCGGTCATACTTTCCCGTTCGTGAAATAAGACTATACTTTTTACACTTGTTGCATATATAAGTATTATTAACGTGTACGAAGTGGAAAGTGTACCGAAATGCATCATAAGCCAACGCGACCACTTTGAGTTGAATGATGAATAAACCTTGTATTCTTGTACCATGCTAAAGCTGGGGTACTTCCTTACCCCATTTTTATCATATTTGAACATTTTTTTCTTCGTACCTTGGTTGTTGTTGAGGTTGTGGCTGATATTGATTCTGCTGCTCTTGTGGAGCCTGTTTGACAGCCTGTGCCCCAGCATTATAGTTGAAGTTGACTTTTAGCCCTGTAGGGTCCGTATAGGTGAATCTTCCATGTACTGCACCGCCCGGGTCTCCCTTAGCAGCGTGCGAAATGCCATCTTGTGTACGGTAGAGAAAACCAAAGGTTCCATCAGCGGTTGGGTGAACACGGGAGTCCTCTAGAATGGAGGGGTTCTGGCTAGCAACTAAAGTGATAGCCAGAAGGAAGAACTGAGAAGTAAAAGATAGAAAACATACAGAGAGGAGGAAAATGAAAAAATAAACAAAATTTGTTGTAACTAAAAGTATTAGTCCTGAAAGACTATTTTCGCCTACCCAAGATGATGTGGAGAAAAAGGAACAAAAAACTTTGCCTAATAATGTAACTGCTGAAGATGGGCTTTTTGGACCTCCGAAACGTTCAGAAAAATCTAAAGAATAAAGAGAAAGTTTTTTGTTACTTTTCTCCACATCACCATGGGTAGGTGAAAATAGTCTTTCAGAAATAATCTTAACATCAACAAGGTATCAGAAATAAGTATTACTAAAAACTAAAAGGTTAAATTACATGTAAAAACGAAAAATCCGGTAACCTTAACAATTTACCTAAAACCTCAACTAATAACTACAAAAATTCTCCTGCCAATAGAATGATGTCAAAATATAATACCAGTTTCACCCATATTGATATTTTTTATTTAAATTTCACTACATTTAAAAATGAAATAATGAAGTCTTGTACGTAAGTGTTTCGTCATTCAGATATTTTTTCTGTGTTAATTATTATTTTGCTTGTTTATTTGTATTACTTGTATTTTTGATTTTTTATTCTTGTTTTTGCGTTGTGCTGCTTAGTTAAGGCATAGACACTGTTTTATATGTAATAGTTTTGATAATATGTGGGAACCTATAATTGGTTTGTAAAAACTGTTGGTTCTCCAAATTTATAAATAAATAAATAAATAAAATAATTTATGTATGTATTTCGAGAACTACGTTCTCATCATCAGCAGAAACTACAAAATAATGCGACAGAGAAGTTAAGATTACTCAGCATGTAAACCATGCTAGAGATCAAAACAGCTCTGAGGAATAAATAATAATAATAATAATAAAAATTCAAAAAGTATACGAGTTAATTTGTAGATCATACTTTCTTCGGGCTGTATCGTTTCCCGCGAATCTCATGTTTTACACCATTTTGTGGACTGCTGTCTTAATATCCTGTTAGAGGTGTTGCGCTCAAATGGATTATAGTCTATTTAAGAATGACTGGTAGTAATAAATCATTCTGTCAAAGACATTCCAGTGGCGCGCCAATAATTGTTTGCACAGGGATAGTCGTTTTTGAAGAATATTTCGAACAGATGCTGGATTTGATACCTCAGGGTTCGGTCATAGTTATGGACAACGCCAGTTATCATTCGCGAGTAAGTGAAAAACTTCCAACAAGTGCGTGGAGAAAACATGACATAGAACAGTGGCTATCGTCAAAAAATATTGATTTTGAGATGGGAATTGTCAAAACTGAGCTTTTGGCTATAGCTAAATTACATAGACATAAATTTATTCATCATTTTATTGATGATATGGCAGCGAATCGCGGTATTACTGTCCTTCGTTTACCGCCCTATCACTGCGAGCTCAATCCAATTGAACTAGTTTGGGCTCAAGTTAAAGGTGAAACAACACCACTTTTAAATTGGACAATGTGAAAAAACTTTTTATGGATGCATTAAAACATGTGACTGCCGATAATTGGAAAAACTGTATTCAACATGTCATAAAGGAAGAAGACCAAATGTGCAAACTTGACCATCTGATAGACGAAACGATCAAGCCATTTATAATTTCAGTCGAACAAGATTCAGAATCAGATTCTGATTTTTAATAATTTATGTGTAAATAAATAAGTATATGTAATGTAATATGTATATTTAATAGAAATATGACAGGTACCAATATCTTGACAACACACATGAAATAAGTATAAATTTTAGTATGTAACAAATAAAAATGTAAATATTGAATGTATGTATGTAAATATTAAATGTATGCAATATAATAATAATGACTGAGAAAGTTATATTTAAATATTAAAAACTTTTATTTTTAGTAAATGTATAAACAGATCACTCTACAAATTCTATCTACGTCTATGACACAGTCCGACGGGGATTATCGGACGGCATTTCTATTGTTCGACAAGTAAGTTTCGTTCCAGGTACAAAGCGTGCGGCTTATTTTGACCATCCTAGTGTAGTTACAACTGATTTTTCTGGTAGTTTTATTTGCCGCATTGCTGGCAAAAATCCAATACTACTCTTGCAAATAATAATTTATTACTGCCAGTCATTCTCAAATAGACTATACCACTTTTTTACAAAACAGACTACAATTCGTGTCTTATTCGTATGAAGAAAACAACACCACTAAAATAGCAAACTCAAAATGACTTGAAATTAACGTTGGTCTTCCTCAGGGGACAATTCTCGCCCCGAAGCTATTTATTGTTTATATAATTGATTTAATCAATAATCTGACGAGTACCTGTACACCCTTCTTATACGCTGACGATATCACATTAGTAATTTCTAAGAAAAGTAAGAATGTATTAATTAATGAATGTAATCGTAACATTGAACTCCTAAATTCCTGGTTTAGTGATAATAAGCTATTTTTAAATGACAGTAAAACTAAAATAATTTTTTTCCATAGTTATCGCAACTTAAATAATCAAGATATTAATTTAAAATTTCCAAATAGCGAGAAAACAAATGACGATAATGCAAAAGTACTTGGATTATTGATTAATGAAAATCTAAACTGGAGATTTCACTGCGCCGATTTAATTAAAAAATTAAATGTTGTCTGCTATCAAATTAGGGATTTAAAACAAATACTAAATACAAATCAGCTTTTAATGTTCTGTCGAATCTAGACTCCGTTATGGTATCTGTTTCTGCCACCTATAATGTATTTATTTGCCAGAAGAGAATTGTAAGATGCTTAGCTGGCGCCAATTATAATGAAACATGCCGCAATATTTTCCAAAATTTTAAAATACTCACAATAACTGATGTTTATTTACATATACGAGATGTGCATTTTCATATATAACAATAAAAGTTCTTTTCCTTTAATTTTGGACAAACATAAACATAATACTAGAAATAATCACAATTTTTATATACCTAGCTCTAGAACGAACTTAGTTAAAAATTCTCCTGATAGAATAGGGCTAGAAATATATAACAAATTACCGGATACTTTAAAATTTGTTAAATCCGAACATATGTTTAAAAAGAAACTAAAAGGTTTTTTATTAGAGCACAACTTTTATAATATGGATGAGTATTTACATTTGTAATTGTTTTAGTTTTTAAGTTGACTTTTTCTATACTCTGTATTTTGAGTCCACAGAAAATAAAGTATTATTATTATTATCGTCTAGGGACAAATGAGATCAATGATGTAAAGTTAGATTTCTTATCTCCTTAGTTTATAGGAACCACCCTCTATGTAAATGTTTAATAAAAAAATCTCTCTATTTAATGAAGAGGTTTAACTTTTTCTCAAAACTTTGGTACGGTACATACGTTATTATAATAAATAATTTTTCACCGAAAGTAAATTAATTTTTACAAGACTTTACACATTAACTCTGAATATACTGACTATAATTGTCTTACGCTGTGTCCGATGTCGCTTTTTGGCATTTAGTATTTAGGATTTAGGTCTTCTTCATATAAATACAACTCCAAATGGCACACTAATGACATCCCTTGGTTTGTATGGCAACACTTTAGAACAACAAAAATGATTTATACAATTCTATTTAATTTGATGCTTCAGATTAAATGTTAATATTATATTTTATAAAATAGAAGATAAGAAGCTATTCTTTGACAGTAAATTTGGCGTTTCGCATAAATTATAGCAACGGACATGATATGTTTAATTAGTGTGTATCAACTTCAAGGCATAGTGTGCTCCTGCAAAACTCTAAAATCTAATTCCTAAAATCCTAAATAATCACTAGATTTAGGGCATATAAATTTAGGATTTAGATATTAGGGCGATAAAAGTGCAACATCGGACATAGCCTAATATAAAAGGCCAGTAAATAGTGGCTGCTTTAAAATAAAAAGTAAAATTTTCTATCTACGAGTATTAGAGTTGTTTATATATTGACCTATAACTTATTTTAATAGATAACAAAATAGTAAAAGTTGTTAATAATTTATTACTTGGCAACCAATGCTCACTGAGAATAATTTTAACAAGACCATTATTTATTATCACTACCTTGAAACAATTTTGATGTCAGTTAACTATGATCATTTACATACATTAAATTACTAATACGTTTTAAAAATTTAATACCATTGCATTTGAGAACAAGATTATAAGTTAAAGAAATTTTCGCGTCAATGTTTCCATTAATTAAAAACAAGCGAAAGGGTAATTTATAATCCAACTAATTATCATTTCTGGTGATTATAATTTGCGGTTTTTGTAGGAAGAAAAAGTTGTAATTTATAAAGATTTTTTTCAATGTGAAGGGATATGATTTGGCGGAAATATATTTTTTACGATTGTTTATGCGTTTTGTACTTGTAAATTATACGTGATTATAATGAGTGATTATTAGCACATACAAACATGCAAATCCTTGATACTATAACAAAAAAAATACCGGTTTATATTCAGAAAATTTATTAGTTTCATTCATAATTCAATTAATTTTATTGCACTTTCCACATTAGCTTTGATGTCTGCGCATTATAACAGACGTCACCTCACTGGCACTCAAAACTGTGGTAAATAATGAACAAAAATAACTATAAATATAAAAGAACATTTTTTTACTGTTTTTTATATTTGTGTTTTAGTTTGTTTAAATAAAACTTAATACAACCATTTAGTTTATATTCAGTATTTTGGAAAAAAAAAACAACATTGCTGCCATCTTCAAGAAGAAACATGAATAAATAATAATAATACAATAGCAACAAGTACCCATGGTAACATATTACAACATAATTTCATGTAGGAAGCCATGAAAAAGAATTTCATGCTGAATCCAAATTTTCAAACCGCGTTATCCTATCTTTAAGAGCAGAGTGATGGATGAAAAAATAAAAAAATTGCAGGAAAACGTTGACAGTTATTATAAAAAAGTCATCAATAATTTGTTTCTTTCGATGCTAGGACGAATGTAAACTGTTATAAATAGTGAAACCTAGTAGACTATGTAATAAGTACGTAATATTGTTTGTTTTTTAAGTGATTTCAATATTTTTCATAATTGTTTTGAGCAAATGGCCAAAATCATAAATATGCCGCCATTTCTCCCAATTGGCGGGAAGATCTCGTGCTCTGATTTCCGGAAATTTTTGATATTTTATTTAGCGAATTTTCTGAATAGGATTCCGTTTAAAACCTTTTCTTGTAATTACTTTAAAGTAAAATCTCAAATTTCTTGGACTATAAAACGTATTTGGAATGAAAATAAAACAATAAACAATTAATATTCATTTTAGGAAATTATGTTCAATACAAAAGTTTTTTTAAGAAATTTTGATCTACATTTGAGAATACTTGAATTTTATTTTTCTTTAATTGTTTTTGAGTTACGCTTGTCCGCGTAATTTTTTTAAATGGGCACCTATTAATTTTTGTCTACCATTCAATTTTCTTGTAATCACTTTGAAGTAAAATCTCAAATTTCTTGGACTATAAAACGTATTTAGAATGAAAATAAAACAATAAACAATAATTAATATGTATGTATAGTAGTTAAATAATAATAATAATGAATGAATAATAATTAATTTTTAAAAAATATTCATATAATAAAATATGATCTAAATGAAAATTAGGAAAATTTTCAAAAATTTGCTGTTTGAAGCGCTGTAGCTCGCTATCTATTAGTTATAGAAAAAAATATTATATAAAAGTTGTACGGAACCGCTTTTCGCGCCTTTTTTCCCAAGTTGGCGGTGATTTCCAAAGGCCCCCGAGGGGGAAAACTTGCATTTTTTATTAGGACACCTAAATATATAATATATCCAAAAACTAAAAATACCAGTCCTTTTGCAGGGTAAATCTACCTAATAACTGGACTATTATAACAACGAACATTTTTTGTTTATGAAGGAAAGAAAATTACTGGATTTCAGTCAAATATTAAATATATTTTCCGCCTCTACCAGTTTCGACACCTCATGTGTCTTCTTCAGGTGATGAAAATTTTTAGATTGTAAAACATGGATACATATATAAGACAATAATAAATAACATATAATACATACAATGGTCGTCAAAATTTAAATAAATAAATAAATAAATACATTAAAAAACTCATGTAGTCGTCAATAAAAGTATATCTTAATTTATTGATGACTACATGAGTTTTTTAATGTATTTATTTATTTATTTTTTTAAATTTTGACGACCATTGTATGTATTATATGTTACTTATTATTGTCTTATATATGTATCCATGTTTTACAATCCAAAAATTTTCACCTCCTGAAGAAGACATATGAGGTGTCGAAACTGGTAGAGGCGGAAAATATATTTAATATTTGACTGAAATCCAGTAATTTTCTCTCCTTCATCACCTTTCCAGTCAAGAAGTTCTTGAAGCCATTTTTTGTTTAATTAATGCGCTTTAACTTTACGTTATTTAGGGCATATAAAATTAGGATTTACATATTAGGATAATAAAAGTGAACACAGTCTAAGTGAATTTAAATTTTATATTCCAAAAATCCTTCTCTGACTTTGATCTAGGCTTGACCAACTCCATACAGATCCGTAAAACATTACTAGAAACTGTTTCCAACTTTTTTGTAAGAGCTGATTAACAGAAAAAAAGCAAAGGTAGACAATAACACAAAAACATGTAGGTAGGTACTTAAATTGTTTATCTTATATAAATAAGGGCCGTTTTCATAATCAGGCTTACTTTAAGACTTTAATTTAAGTTACTTTAATGCCCGTATTCATAAACACTCGTAAAATTTCAAAACGGCTCGTTATAATTTTTGACAAATAGAAACAAACTTGACAAAAACTTTACGATTTTTCTGACAGTGTCGACTGTTTTTACTGGATAAAAATTATAACGAACCTTTTAAAATTTTACGAGTGTTTATGAATATGGGCATAAGACTATCTTTATTTTCAAGTAATACTACAGAGCTCGCTAAAGTGTTAAAGTTATATTATAAAACAAAAACAACTTTAATTTTAGTTTAAAGTATTAAAGTGCAGAAAATTTATTATGAAAACGTTACAAAATTGATCACCTTTGCTTCCTTTGAACCCTATGAAATTTCTATGAAATTAAAGGAAGAAAGAAGTCAAATTTCTAGGAATATTTTGAAAATTCGAAGAATGCTTTGAGTTTGTTAAACCGTTATTAAAACCAAAGGAAATGTACTCTTTTTTCGTAAAGCACTGATGAAAACACTAAGTCAGAAATATGATACGAAAACGAAATGATAAACAAACAATTTTTTGTTTTCACATTATGTATTTCACTTTCACTATCAATAATCACATATCACAGTTCTGACTTAGAGTTCTCCTCACGCACTACTTCATAGTAAGAACTAAGATGTGTAAAGGACCACTCACCCAACACGATATCTTAGACATATTGGCTGGGTGTTGCCAGTAGAATAACAACTAAAGTTGCGCGTGATGGCAAGCAGTTTATATAGAGCGCGCCTAAGTAGAGAGATAGGTAAGCTATACGATTACAGTAGGAAGGTGCGTACCTACCATAGCAAGTTACCCCCCGTGGATCTCTGCGATTGAAATTAAATGGAGGAAATTGAAACATGTGAAACATGCAGGGACGAACAACCAACGTACATTGTAGAAATACGCATACAAACATATCAGTGAACGGATATCCTACATCTAATGGAATGCCTATTTAGAAATTAAAAGATATACGAGCCCTGGGCCATAAGAATGGGGTCATTTCACATTTTCTGATTTATTTTTACCTTCCGCTACCCTAAGTGAGGAAGGTATAGGGGTCGTGCTGAAAATCGCATACAGACATTTTAGTGAATAAGCACGTTTTGATGTCCCCAGAACCCGATTTTAAAATTTTTATAATGATGTCTGTGGATATGTATGTATGTGTGTGTGTGTATGTGTTGTGTGTGGATGTGTGGATTCTGTAGACACGATTACTCAAATACTATCAATCATATACCCATTCAATACTAATGAGGGAAGAGCTCATTAGTTTTTAATGTATATCGGATAACAGGAAGTATCACTTATACATGCTTTTAACAGTTTTTCTTGAAAAAAATACATTGAATATAATTTTTCAGCAACTTTTACTAATAAAAATTTAATATAATGATACTATCCTCAATTCTACGATAATAGCATTTAGGAAATAACTCTAAATAACTTTAAATATAAATGTATAATATAATTTATAAATAATAATAATAATAATAATTTATTATTATTAATTTTTATTTTATTTATTATTTTTATTTATTTTATTTTTTATTTTATTATTTATTTATTTATTTTATTTATTTATTTATTTATTTATTTATTTATTTATTTATTTATTTATTTATTTATTTATTTATTTATTTATTTATTTATTTATTTATTTATTTATTTATTTATTTATTTATTTATTTATTTATTTATTTATTTATTTATTTATTTATTTATTTATTTATTTATTTATTTATTTATTTATTTATTTATTTATTTATTTATTTATTTATTTATTTATTTATTTATTTATTTATTTATTTATTTATTTATTTATTTATTTATTTATTTATTTATTTATTTATTTATTTATTTATTTATTTATTTATTTATTTATTTATTTATTTATTTATTTATTATTTATTATTATTTTTTTAAAGGGGTCCCGTGGCCGCGTGTTTGAGTGTGACCCCTGTAGTGCACTCTCCACACGTTGACAATTATTATAAAAAAGTCATCAATAATTTGTTTCTTTCGATGCCAGGACTAATGTAAACTGTTATAAATAGTGAAACCTAGTAAACTATGTATTAAATACGTAATATTGTTTGTTTTTTTAAGTGATTTCAAGATTTTTCATAATTGTTTTGAGCAAATGGCCAAAATCATAAATATGCCGCTATTTTTCCTAATCGGCGGGAGGTTCCCGTGCTCTGATTTCCGGAAATTTTTGATATTTTATTCAATGCATTTTCTGAATAGGATTCCGTTTAAAACCTTTTCTTGTAATTACTTTGAAGTAAAATCTCAAATTTCTTGGACTATAAAACGTCTTTAGAATAAAAATAAAACAATAAACAATAATTAATACGTATGTATAGTATGGGGTCCCATGGCCGCGTACCTGAGTGTTTGGTCGCGAACCCGGGGGAACCGGGTTCGATCCCGACAGACGCCAAGTATTTTCCAATTTTAAATGGCACAAAAGTGACCCCTGTGGTACACTCTCCATACCAGCTATGAGTGCCCGTGAGGGGACGCCTGGTAAGCGCCCACACGGTAAAATATATCGTCATCATTACCGATGTCTACATGTGTTGTAGATACTGGCACACCCAGAAATGGGTAATATGCCGTGATGATATATTTTTTTTATTATTTAATTATTTTCATACATCATCTAGCCTATGCGTCAAACAAAATCATAATATTTTAGTAATAATTTTGACGTATATAAACAAATGTTACTGTCAGGAAATTAATTAAAATTAAAAGTAATAATGAAATCGTGTTAAGGAAAATGTAGTAATAATATAATGTATTTGAATCTAATAAAATTAAGGTTTGTAAAAATAATATATTTAATATATATAATAGGTCAAATTAAATATGTAGGTGTATGCTTCATCCCCTAAAGCTAATTCATTGACAGATTACATTTAAAATCATAAAAAATCCAACTGCCCTCGTAATTGAAGAAAGAATTACAGAAACGAAATATCAATTCTACAAGAATGTTGGAAGAACATTAGAAGAAGAGATCAATATAAAACTAATTAAAAAAATTGGAGAAAAAGAGTTTTTTCAGCAAGAACGTATGTGCCACCAGAGAAAAGAATAGAAGAGACACTTTTACTATAATAAAATCTTTATTTCTTAAAAGGAAAAATTCAAAAAAAGAAAATAAAACACAATATCGAAATATAAATGAGATTAAGGTATTATCAGTGTTGATATTTGATTATTATACAATAGCCAGTGGCTCGAAAAAAACGACCTATATATTTCAATTTTTAATAAAATTGTTTTGATTAATTTCTTCACACTGACTCCACCCACAATTCTCTAAATTCCAATTTCTTTTTTAATCTGAGCCGCATTTAATTAAACATAAGTGATAAGTTATGTGTTCTGATAAATTATCAGTTAAACAGCATAATTTTCTATGATTAATTATATCTTCTGTACGTAGGCGTTTTCATTAGCACTTACATTAACATTTACACTTCTTTTATCACGTGAGAAATGAACCATGTTTAATTCCAAGAACACCGAAGTGACCGAATGCCGGGCGACGAATTGTATGTCAACAATTTGCAAGTCAATTCATCGCATAGAAGTTTATTACTAGTGTGCTACAAGTTGTCCGTGAAGAAAAGATCGCAGATAAAAGCACAAATTAGATGAGAGATCTTAATCTTTATAACTTTATTTTATTTAGGATAATTTGTTTCCAAATTTTTATGAGAACGACAAAATATATAACAAAATTTTTTTACAGTCTTTTAGAGATATTGGATCAGCTTTAAATTTTGCCGAGCTTGCTTCAAAATCACACCCAAAAATGGGTTAATTTTTGAGAAAAAGTTAGACCTCTTCATCAAATAGAAAGAATTTTTATCTCTTGTTAGAGGTATTGGATTCATGCTAAAAATCGCATATCCAGATTTTAGAGAATAAGCACTATTTAAGATAATGGGAAGAGCTGAAAAGGTTTTTGTAACAACTGGACAACCGGCAGTTATAGTTTCTTTAAAAAAATTCTAAATAGTACTTGGAAATTTATGTTATTATAGTCTATTTGAGAATGACTGGCAGTAATAAATCATTCTGTCAAAGACATTCCAGTGGCGCGCCAATAATTGTTTGCACAGGGTTAGTCGAAATGACTAAATTCGGTAGAGAATGTGAATGACAATGTGATAAAACTTTTTATGGATGCATTAAAACATGTGAGTGCCGATAATTGGAAAAACTGTATTCAACATGTCATAAAGGAAGAAGACCAAATGTGCAAACTTGACCATCTGATAGACGAAACGATCGAGCCATTTATAATTTCAGTAGGACAAGATTCAGAATCAGATTCTGATTTTTAATAATTTATGTATAAATATATAAGTATATGTAATGTAATATGTATATTTAAAAGAAATATGACAGGTACCAATATCTTGACAACACACATGAAATAAGTATAAATTTTAGTATGTAACAAATAAAAATGTAAATATTGAATGTATGTATGTAAATATGAAATGTATGCAATATAATAATAATGACTGAGAAAGTTATATTTAAATATTAAAAACTTTTATTTTTAGTAAATGTATAAACAGATCACTCTACAAATCCTATCTGCGTCTATGACACAGTCCGACGGGGATTATCGGACGGCATTTCTATTGTTCGACAAGTAAGTTTCGTTCCAGGTACAAAGCGTGCGGCTTATTTTGACCAGCCTAGTGTAGTTACAACTGATTTTTCTGGTAGTTTTATTTGCCGCATTGCTGGCAAAAATCCAATACTACTCTTGCAAATAATGATTTATTACTGCCAGTCATTCTCAAATAGACTATACACATATTAAAGAATATAAAAATTCTCTATCCAATGCATAAAATATTTTTATTATATCTTCTTTAGATTTAGAGATAGACTAAATTATAAATATTAATTGGAGTATCCTTTGGGAACCTTCTTGGGATTCATACTCGAGTGAATTTGGTCTTAATATTCTATATATTTATTGAAATATTTAATACAGCAGTCATATGTACGTTTCGGGCAAAAATTAACCCATCTTCAGCAATAATTATATATAAAATTTCACATTTTTGAAATCCAATTTTCAATACATTTTTACAGTTTATGTGAAAATATCAGGTGAAGCTCATCATGGTGATAGCTTGTTTCAGTTTATTTTTCATCGTTCCTGTTATGATTATCTATAAATCATGGATATGATTTTTTCACATAAACTGTAAAAATGTATTGGTAATTGGATTTCAAAAATGTGAAATTTTATATATAATTATTGCTGAAGATGGGCTAATTTTTGCCCGAAACTTACATATGACTATTGTATTAAATATTTAAATAAATATATGGAACAATAAGACCAAATTCACTCGACTATAAATTATAAATATACAAAATAATCCATTGTATAATGAATCAATCACCCTACGGAAACCATTTGAAAAAATAAAATGTTTGTAATTGACATAAATGTCAGTGTCAGTAGTATAATGGACTGTGGTCAGTGTCAAAAATCTAGACATTACTGAACACTTTTTCTGGGAAGTACATTTAATATTTCTTATTTTATCATTAATTAAATACTTAAAATTATAAATAGACATAGAATTCATACATGGATGCTATTATAACGAGGAAAAGACTCGGATATAATTGGTGTAAAAAGAAAGGGGATTCATTTATAAACCAAAGTATGTACAGTATCAGTGTCAACTAAACACGCGCTTACTATGCATATAATTCATCATATGCGCTTCAGAAATACCGCCAATCTCGTCAATGAATTGGAAAAAGCTCGAACATGTAGGAGGAAACTTGTTCATAGAATGAATTGAAAAATAAAGAATAGATGTAATTAGTATATTTTGTGTGTACCAAAAATGTTAGATACAATACTTATATAGCTATACAGAGTGTCTCTTAAATAGGGGGACATGGCTCAACCACAGATTCCTGAGGCTAAAATAAGACGATTTAACCAAACTTGCTTCTACTGGAAAGTGTACCATTTCGCCAGAATTCTGCTTCAAAGTTCTTCGAAAAAAAAAAAAAAATTGCTTATAATAATCGGACGCTTTATTCGATTTGGATGAAATTTGGTATAACAGTTTATATGGTTATAAGTCATCTTTTAAGGTGATACTTATTATTATTAGTGAACCATTAGTGTATGAAACTTAGGTGTCCCTACATTAATTAGACCGTAACTTTTTAATGGCAATTCCGAAAACGTGAAATTATTTTTCTTCAGAAAGATACATTCAATAGTAAACTTTTCCCTCTCTGTGTAATTTGTGATATCTGTTACGGTTCACACAGAAAAAAATAAAATCTGAGTGTCTGCACTGCTAAATTTTTAAAATAAATTTAATCTAGCAGTCTATTCAAATGTCAAACACCTAATTTCTAATGACAGTAACAATTGTTTTACGGGTTGTCAAAAATTTTCTTCGCAATATTCTAAAATTAGTAACATCCGTTTGTTCAGTCTAATAGTATTTTACTACCATTATTATAAATAAGACGATTACATATCTCAGCTAACTCCTAAACAAGTTGTGAAGATTGACAATTCGTTACTGTCATTAAAAATTACTTGTTGAAGCAGAATTCTGGTTAAATGGTACACTTTCCGGTAGAAGCAAGTTTGGTTAAATCGTCTTATTTTAGCCTCAAGAATCTGTGGTTAAGCCATGTCCCCCTATTTAAGAGACACCCTGTATATAAAAATGGCGAGGGGTATTGTACTGGCCACAACAGATTTTTTGACATAAGAGGATATTCCTTTCTTTAAACTAAGGAGATAAGAAATCAGAAATCTAATTTTACAACTCTGATAGGGGACCATTTTCTTCACTCATTTGGCTTTGAACAATGTTATATCTATTTCCTGAATCGTCAGAAATATTTTCTGCAACGGTTAATCGCTTTGGTATTTCTAACCATTATTGTATAATTTTCTGCTAAGAAACGTCCAAAAGTCTTCAATCAGTTGCACCTGAGAAATATTTGGGGGATTATATTTTCTCTCTTTCTCAGTTTTCTATAAAATGTTTGCTCCTTAATGCTCTGCAGCATTTGGAGATTCGCTCAAGCTGAACCGCTGTCTATATGGTTAAATTATTTCTTTTCCGAAATTTTAAATCATTTCTGACCAAAGATCTATTAACAATCATTTCTAAAATTCTAAATTCCAACTTTGTCTTGAGCACTCGAATGAGTATGCCAATTCGACTTGGGGGCAAAAATTCGTATTACCCAATTTTTGATAAATTAATACATATTACACATGCCAGTATTGTTCGATAAATAGTCGTTTGTCCAATATTTTGATCTCCAACGTTAAGTTCAGGTTTTTGGCTATCTATAATCATCTTTCAGAATTTTTTTCTGGCAATTTTAACATGATATATTATAAAAAAATAATTAGATTAGACCTTCCTTATTTAATAATGAAATTTGGAGCGTTAAACTTTTGTTACATAGGTTATTTATAAAATTTGATTTTTCAAATTATAACACCTGGTTAATGATATAATAACAATAATTATAGGAAATAACATTTAAATTAAAATTACTAAATAACATTTGACGACAATTTAATTAAAAATATTGTGCTATTTAATTAATTTATAACTTCTAGCAGCAATTTATTATTTTAATCTTTAACCAAATTCTTTTGATCTAAACAAGGCTAGTGGCATTCTACTAATTTATTTACAAATTTATTATTTTTTAATTAATACTATATTTCACTCCTATCTTTATACTACAATAATTATTTATCTGCGAAGGTAATACAAAAGTGATCTATTTATTATCGAATGTAAAAATGTTTAAATTTTGAGGACAGATGTAGTTTCATTAATTCTTAAGCATTTTGTGATAAGACAACCACAAGGGCGTTGCTGGTAAACAAATTTATAGACATGTCTTCGAGATAACCTTACCAAGAATTAAGTAAGTAAAATTTATAATACTGTCGGTTTAACATGTTTATTAATGTAAGGAAATCCATATTTGCATCATATAGGAATTTGAATTGAAAAATGAAAACTAAATTATTATTTTGATTTAGAATTAAAAATTAAAATGGATTCTTAAGGTTAAATAATTATAACTAAAAAGAAAATAAAAAGGAAAAAAAAGACAAACTTATAAATCAAATAACACTATTAAACCCTAAAGATAAAAAAGATAATAATAAAAAATCCGACGTTTATAAAATTGAAAGAATGTAATAAAGTTTACGTCGAGCAAACTAACAGACAAATTGATACACGGCTTAAAGAACATTTCTATTATTTAAAACCGGTAATCCTGCTAAATCTAGCGTAGCACAACATATGTTTATTAGCAATCATAAAATTCACAATTCTAATATACAATTATTTAAAAAAATGTTGATAATAATAGATGTTTAGATGCACAAGAGAATTCGATAATACATAAATTTAAAGATAAATTGATGGACGTGGATCTAGGTCCCATCCCAAATTCTAAATTATATTGAGTTAATAAAAGACAATTAGGTATCCACTCCTCTCCCTATAAAATCCGAGTTCTCTCTCTTATTTCTCAGAGTTGTTTTGACCTCTGACATGATTTACATAACTTCTCTGCATTATTATTTTCTAGTTTCTACTGGTGATGAAAACGTAGTTCTCAAAACACGTGCATAGTTTTTTAAGAATTATTGTTAAAGTTATGGGATTTTTCTTTTTACCTCTCGCTAAGAGGGATGTTTGAATTATGCTAAAAATCGCATATCCATATTTTAGTGGATGAGCACGTTTTAAGGGCCCTAGAATCCGATTATAACATTTTTACGATGATGTCCGTGTGTGTATGTGTGTGTGTGTCGATGTGTGGAAGTTGGAACCACGGTTTCTCAAATATTATAAGACTTGCAGTTTCCTCAATTTGACATTCCTGGAAAGAGCTGATTAGATTTTGGTAACAGTTGGGCAACCGGAAATAATAGTTTCTTGAACAAAATCTTCTAAATATATTTTTATCGAAATTTTTGTTATTACAAAAAAATATTGAAGAACATAAAATTCTCCATCTAATACACTTAAAATTATTATTATATCTTGTATAGATTTACACATAAAGGCACTGTAATACAGTATTGGCCATAAAGATAGTAACTTTTAAAAAAATTCTATTTCTCTGAAGTGAACATAAGAATATTGAAAATAAATTACGTAAAGAATAACCTCTTAAAATAAATTTATTTTATGTTAAAATAATTTATATTAAATTTATAGAATTTATTTAATTTGCATAATTCTTACTTTTGTCTGGACATAAAAATAGCAACTACATAATGAATGTCTTTATTTTCTCAATTTCAACGTTTATATCGTATAATTGTTTAAATAATATAAATTAGTACTTCAAAATTATGAGTCGTAATAAGACTGACTAAAAAATTTTACAATTTAATAATTAAATCATATGAAAATGGTGCTTCGCGGAATAAAATGTCGAAGAACTTTAATTTGCATAAATCTACAATAGCACGAATAATAATCCATTTTCGAAGGAAGGGTAATATTGAGCCTTCTACAATTTCTAGTAGATAAAAAAAACATCAAACCGAAGCGACAGAATGATAAAACACATATCGTTAAAAATCCGTTGTTATCATCAAAGAAAATTTTAGGCTTACTAAGTAATGTTAAAGATAAAATATCTTCAAGACAGGGAAGAAGAATATTAGTTGCCGGAGAACTTTATAGTCGTCGGCCTGCAAAGAAACCACTTGTTTCGAAGAAGAACGTGAAGGCCCGATTATTTTTTTTGCAGAAAATCATGTAAACTGGACAACTGACATGTGGAAAAGAGTATTATTTAGTGATGAACTAAGATTAATTGATAGAAATGGAATAACAAAATTACTTGAATTCATGATGAAACGAGAAGAAGTAATAAATTCTCGTGGTTCCGGTTATTACACTAAATATTAGAAAATTTAGTTTTTATATTAATTTTATAAAAGTTGCTATTTTCATTTTTATGTCCAAAAAAATATATTTTTTTGCACATAAATCAATTTTTAAGAATAAAAGAAGTATTTCGAACTTTCATTGTCTTTATTTTTTTTTGAGTTACACAAAGTTTCGATTGATAAAATCTCCAATTGTTATCAAGTGAATCAATTTTTGTTAATATAATGCAAATTATTTTAATGTAAATTAAACTTGGTTCAAAACACTAATACTGCAATAATTTATTTCTGAAATCCCAGTTTTTACAGTAGAGCAATTGAATTTTTTTTTAAGTTGCAATCTTTATGGCCAATACTGTATATAGAATAATTTAATATAGTACATCGCAGAGGCTAAGGCACTAAGGAAACCAGTTGACAAATTCAAATGTTTATAACATAGTTTGTAAATAACAGATATCAGTGACAAAGATCAACAGTTTTAGTGACATTCTGAAAGCTTTTTCTGGGAAGTACAGTTACTCTTTCTTATTGTTTCATTAATTAAATATTTAAAATTGTAGGTGAAATGCATATATTCATCAGAAATATCGCCAATCTCGGTAATGAATTGGGAGAATCTCTGATATTTAGGAACTTCCTCATACAATGAAAAATAGATATAATTATAATTGTATGTGTGCAGAAGACATGTTAAGTACAATAAAAAACAATATTTGGGTAAAGTTCTGTAATTTTTTGTTATAAAATGACAGTTCGATAGATAAGTGCAATACAATATTTATATAACATAAAATGGAAATGGCGAGAAGTATTGTGTTGGCCACAACAGATTTTTTAGTTTGATATAGAAATTCTACAAGAAGTATACTTTTAAATTGCTGCTCAACAAAAAACCATATTTAATAAATACTATAATAACGTCTTATTCAAATTTCAGAAGAAAAAAGTTTGTTAATTTTTTTCGCAATACCTACCTTAGATACATTTTGTAATATAATAATAATTCTAAAAATGTAATAATTATTCCATTTGTTGTCTATTCTCGTCGACGGTATAAGGAAATAATAGAACGCAGTTGTGTCGTAATAATCAACAATGCAGTTTTTTCAGAACATGTGCATTGCAACCATACCATAGCTAATGAAAATGAAAGTGCTGCAGAAACGCATTCAAAGTCATTGCAGATAACAGTACCTACTGTTCGCGCACGGATATCATAAATATATTCAAAGTTCACGCATTCAGCATATGAGATCGAAAACAGATACGATCAATAAGCACAAATTGTGAAAATGTTATGTGACAGTTTAAACGTGACTGAAATGGGAACACTGAAATAATTACATATAACTTACAGTAATGTCCGCTTATAACGAACCCGTTTTCAACGAACTCGTTTATAACGAAATTTCGAATAAAACGAACGTTATTTCGAAAATAGTATTTGAAAAGTTTCTGTTTATAGCGAAATTATTAAAAATCTGATGTGGCCAGCACATGACCTCCCGCCAATTCCATGTTTAAAATAGCATTGAGCTTTAAGCAAAGTTTCACTTCCGATTGATCGTTTGTAAACAAAATCTACTTTGTTGTTCCAATAAATAGAAAAGTTTGTAATACGAAATTATATTTTATTATGTTTTTCCTGATAAATCTGTTAGAGCTTCAAATTAAGTACTATATCCGGTTTATAATATATAGTCAAAATTAAATCAAATTATATAAGAGTATTAAATACCTACCAACTTTGCGAAGTTTTGGATCATTACAGCACAAGACCTTCCGTTAATTTGATGTATTTTGTACAAATCCCATACCAAAAGTTCATTGGAAAAGATTATATATATCCTGTAAAATTATAACACGAACATAATACAATTTTTTACAAATTCCATACAGAAAGTTCCTTGGAAAATATTCTATAAATCCAATAAAATTATCACATGAATATACATTATGTACCTATACGCATATATAAATACTCTAAAAATGCGAACACTTGCGTAACAATATCTTTACAAACAAATAATATTACTATTAAGTTTATATCTCTACCGATTTTTGAATTATTGCCCCAAAAGGCAATATACCCCACATTTAGATAAAAACTTCAAAATTTTCAAAAATCTATTTTTTATGTACCTAGATACTTCTAAGTGCGCTGATTTCAAATTTTGAAACCGCAGGTCGATATCTCTTTTTATTCTCGAGATATTCAGATTTAAAGTTTTGTTTAAAACTGCCCATTTTTGGGTAATAACCCAAAAATGGGTCGAGATGTGAATTTGGCGACAACACCATTTGATTCTACGGGCAAAATTACATAAGTACACCAATTTTCAGAATTTTTGAACACCGCATACAATCTTTAAAGCAAAATAACTGAAAATGGCCAAAAATCGCAAAAATCTAAGGTGTACAATTTTTTCAAATATTGACCATTTTCAGGGGTTTTCAAGCTTTTATTCATAAAAAATGAACCGGTTGCACAAATATTATGAAAACTGCTATACTTGTGTATTTTTGTCCGTAGAATCTAATGGTGATGTCCCCAAATTCATATCTCGACCCAATTTTGGGTTAATACCCAAAAATGGGCAGTTTTGGGCAAAATTTTAAATCTAAATATCTGGAGAACGAAACGAGATATCGACCTGCGGTTTCAAAATTTGAAATCAGCGCGTTTAAAAGTATCTAGATATTTAAAAATTAGATTTTTGAAATTTTTGAAGTTTTTATCTAAATGTGGGGTATATTAACTTTTGGGGTAATAATTTAAAAATGCGTAGAGATATAAACTTGTAGTAATATTATTTTATTTTAAAGAGAATGTTACGTAAGTGTACGCATTTTTGGAGAATTTGAACAACTATGTGAATTTTTAGATTTATTCAAACAATTTAATATAGTTTGCAGGAATAGTAAATATGTAGATATGTATTTAAATTAATAAAAATTAAAAAGCGGGAGGTATTGTGATGACTACGTCAGATTTCTATAAAAATATTCTCAATATACTCTTTCACTGTATGGTGACAGAAACTGCTAGCTATTGTTTGCAATATTCACATCTTAAAAGCTCACATGGTTGCTGGGCTCGCGCTGTTATTGTGTTGTGTTTTGTGTTTAGACTTCAGACAGTTTATCCAGATATATCAACAATCCGTTAAATATCTTTTTTTTTAAATATTCCGTGATCGGGAAATTTATTTTGTACATGAAAGGGGAAAAATATGTAGCTTCACATCATATTCTTAAAAATGTAACTTCCATTTTGAACTTGAATGTCCCGATTTCCGTCAGTCTAACCAAGTATACTCTTTTTCTATGGAAAAAAATCTGGCCAACCTATTTTTAAGTGTTATAAAATTTTAAGTAAATGCAGTTTTTATTACAAAAAAAAAGTTGTTATGCTAGGCCGGGTCGTGAAACAAATGTCGGCAAGTGTTCCATTAACTTCCGGCATCAGTAAATGTAATCTTGAGAAATAGTTTTTGCTTTAATATGTATATTATTAAAAAAATAAATAATAAATAAATAAAAATGTTGTAATTAATGCCAATACCAATCTTTATAAACATTTACACATAAGTATTAATATAACACTGAAAATAAATTATTATTCACTTTCAGTAACAGAGAGCTAATGCGCCATAGTATTCGATACTATGTACTACATATCAGAAGTACTGGTTGCATTAGACAAACTGGTTATTATCAAGTATAACAAATACGATATTTATATTCTGTTTTTATAGATCATTTTAAAAATAAAAACAGCATAAAAAAATAAGAATACATTAACATTTAAACAGATTAGTTTTACAAAGAGGAACTGTTAAAATAAAAAAGAAATACATTTATTCAGTAAAAAAAAAAAATGTGAGGACTAATCTTCAGATATATTTTTTTCACAACGAAAATTAATAAATAATAACAAGAAATTATTTAAATAGTTTGCATATGACGTAATAGTTAAAAATATGAACTAGTTCACAACTTATACTCGTATTTTGTTGACCCACTACAGTAGTTTCTTATGAAGTTCAAGGGTACATATATATAAAAATATTTATTTTGTTTTTGTCGGTCAGACTGGCGCCCATGGATTATACGAATACCACGCCCGTCTCCATTTTTAGAAATTTGAAATTTAGATTGGGATTATAACATAACCAAAACAACAATATTTTAGAAATTATACAAAAATGACGTTGATTCATTATATACTATATATATATATATATATATATATATATATATATATTATTATTATTATTATTTACTATCAAATAAAATATCTATATCTTCATTACCACTTGAAATTTTTCTATAAAATGTTATTTAGTTAAATTTCTAAGTAATGTATGCTCTAAAGATGTCCGAAAACCTGTAAAAGTTAACAGAAAACTCTAAAACTGTTAAAAAATTCAAAACGTCAAACGCTAATTCAGAAATAAATAATAACGAAACAAAGAGACGTAACCATAGTAACCGAATCAAGATATTTGATATACCGCGCTAATATGCAGCTAAACAGATTCTGATTGGTCGAAAGCCGTGTGGAATTATTCCAAACGGTGTGCGGAATTATTCCACACGATTTGTTGGATTTGATGTCTACATGTGTTGTAGATACTGGCGCACCCAGCAATGGGTAATATGCCGTGATGATATATTTATTTATATTGATTCCAACATAATTTTTAGTTGTGGAATGTGTAGTTTCCAAAATAGTTTTGGAAAAAGATTTTTTTTGAAATATTCCAGAAAGTGTAGCTTTTGTAATTTATTGAAAAAGTAGAGCTTTTTATAGATACTCGTAAATTACTAATCCCACCAACTCTAACAACGTTGCTAAAATTTGTAACCAATAGAAACAAATGTAAAGGCTGTTATTTTCATGTTTTATTCATTATTCGCAATTATTAATGGTTATTTGCTATAGCAATGTTGCTAAGACTTAACAACTTTCTTACAGAATTCGGGGCAATAAGTACCAAACATGCGTCCTCAATATAATAACAACATGTACTTTCACTTATTTTGACTTTTGCGCAATAATTTTCTGAAGAGTATCTACAATATCTATAACCTATCTATTGTATGGTATATAACTGCAAACCTGCACTTTGTAATAATACCAAGTCAAAACGATTTTAACCTTTAAACACAGGCGCGGTGTCTATATAAAGCAAGTACTTTTTGCAATACTCAAATACATTTTTCACTTTGTCTTTTAATCCTTTCCAATTAATTAATACTGGTACTTATTACAAGTCATTTATAGATAAATAAATATCATCACGGCATAATACCCATAACTGGGTGTGTAATCTGCTTTGTGCAAAGATTTTGGTAATGATTAAAAATTTGTTCGCATCGTGCAGGCGTTTACCAAGCATCACCTCACGGGCACTCATTGCTAGCGTAGAGATGATATCTATAACTTTATTTCAGTTTTACCTCCCGCTACCCTAGGTAAGGGATGTATACGGATCGTACTAAAAACTGCATACAGGGATTTTAGTGAATAAGCACGATTTAAGGTCACTAGTATCCGGTTTTAACATTTTTACAAAGATGTCTATGTGTGTGTGTGTGTGTGTGTGTGTGTGTGTGTGTGTGTGTGTGTGTTTGTATGGATGTGTGCATGTGTGTGTGGATGTTGTAGACACGGTTTTTCAAGTTCTACAAGAATAAAGACCAATTTAACTTTGTATTCCTTAATCTCACATTTTAATAGGAACAACTGAAAAGGTTTTGGCTACAATTAGACAACCGGAAGTAGTAGTTTCTTAAAAAAATATTTTTATTTGGACATTTATGTTACTACAAATATTAAAGAATATAAAATTCTCTATTCAATCCAGTGAATATTTTTATTATATCTTCCATAGATTTTGAAATAGAGACTTATAAATATATACAATAATCCTTTGTATAATGAATCAAACAGCCCATGGAAACCAGTTGAAAAATTAAAACGTTTGTAATTGACGTAAATGTCAGTGTTAAAAATCCAAACATTACTGAAGACTTTTTCTGGGAAGCACATTTCATATTTCTTATTTTATCATTAGTTAAATATTTAAAATGATAGATATAGCTACCGCACGTTAAGTTGACACTATCCTTGAATGCAGAAAACCTAAAATTCATACATGTACATTATAATTTTTGAAAGAAGTCCGATCAAGGCCATCTACGAATTGTATCTATGAATTAAAATTTTGTGCTGTTAAATTTAGTAGTGTCTTTTACTTAGTTTTTATGAGGGTACATAATATCTTGTGTACCTCATAAAAACTTTGTAAACGACACTACTAAATTTGACAGCATAAAATCTTAATTCATAGATACAATTCGTAGATGGCCTTGATCGGACTTCTTTCAAAAATTTTACTGTACAAGTCGAAATATAATAGTAATATAATATGCTATTGTTATAACAAGGAAAAGACTCTGTCAATATTTAAAATTGCTATAATAAGAAAGGGGATTTCTTTATAAGCCAAAGTATGTACAGTATCAATGTCAACTAACACGAGTTTGCTACACATATAATTCATTATATATTCGTCAATGAGTTGGAAGAATCTTGAACATTTAGAAGAGGAGGGAAATTGTTCATAGAATGAATTGAAAAATAAAAAATAGATGTAATTAATTTTTTTGTGTGTACCAGAAATATTAAATACTATACGTGAGTATTTTTTAACGTGAAACATTGGGTTTGTCATATCCTGGTCATATCCATGGTTTCGACTTGATATTTGATTGACAGCAATGTATTTGCCCGTTCCATTTAAAATGAAACATAGGGAACGAATCTGACAGAAGTATTATATTTAAATATTGTAAGAAATTTAACGGAGTCAGAAAACCACTCGAGAGCACTAAACATTTTTCGGGCACAAAGGTGCACACAGTATTTTTTCTACATCTAAATTTAATTTTTAGAAAACAGGTATAATTATTTAAACAAAATTTACCTCTAATGCCATCTTGTCAATATGACAGATAACCGTTGAATTTTCCTATAAGTTATGATTTGACATTTGACAGAAGTATTATATTTAAATATTGTAAGAAATTTAGTCGAGTCAGAAAACCACTCGGGCACAAGGTGCACACTATATTTTTTCTACAACTAATTTTAATTTAGAATGCAGGTATAATTATTTAAACAAAATTAACCTCTATTGACGTCTTATCAAATGTCAAATTCGTTCCCTATGTTTCATTTTAAATGGAACGGGCAAATACATTGCTGTCA
The DNA here is from genome assembly GCA_943142095.1 of Ophonus ardosiacus. Lineage (NCBI taxonomy): Eukaryota > Metazoa > Arthropoda > Insecta > Coleoptera > Carabidae > Ophonus > Ophonus ardosiacus. The sequence continues at coordinate 50,356,820 of OW964828.1, read as the reverse complement.
ATCAAATGTCAAGTCGTAAGCATGGATATGACAAACCCAATGTTTCACGTTAAAAAATACGCACGATACTTATATAAACTAATATAAAAATGGCGAGAGGTATTGTGCTGGCCACGACAGATTTTTATATTTATGATATTGCAATATTATTCATGTTGCCTTCAATTTTTAAATTATACGCAATAAAATTCACTATATTCAGTGAACGTAAAATAAGATACCTATACTGTTACATTTCATAAATAATATATATTTTTTTATAAATATGCATTTGTTTAACATACAATTAACAAAGAAATTAATACACTACATATATTCAATATTTCATTGTTATATCCAATTATTGCAATTATATAGAAAGCATTATTACTATGAACACAATTATGCTTATGTTTGTTAAGTAACAATATGATACTATTAATACGGGTCATTTAATTCGTACATATATGAAAGTAGATATTTTAAATAAGATGTAAATAAATGAAGAGAATCCGGGTCGTCTGAATCACAAATAGCCACACAATGCACACAGACATTAGTTTTCGTAAAACATTACTAGAAACTGATTTCTAAATTTTTAGCAAAGTCTCCCACATCTATTTTTTATTTTTAAAACCTCTCAACAGTAGTAAATCACAATTACTGAGTAAGTTCACTCACAAACACAAATATACATGCCTTAGTGGAATTCGAACCCAGAACCCCGAACGCACTCATGACTAAGAGGCGTTCCTCTAAACATTGAGCCTCCGGAACCAACAACATTGATTTTGAAGACTTGTCTCTTCATTTTATCCCACAGAAGTTCGACCGAATTCAAAGCAAGCAAAGATAACCAATAAATAAATATATCATCACGGCATATTACCCATTACTGGGTGTGCCAGTATCTATAACACAAGTAGACATCAGTAATGATGACGAAATATTTTACCGTGTGGGCGCTTACCAGGCGTCACCTCACGGGCACTCATAGCTGGTGTGGAGAGTGCACCACAGGGGTCACCTTTTTGCCTTTTAAAATTGGAAATATTTGGCGTCTGTCGGGATCGAACCCGATAACAATGGCAAAAATAATATAAAATATTAGACAAAAAAATAGTATAAATATAATTCATATGAATTATCGAAATCTACTTCCTGGTTCCTGTTTCCCATAACAACTCTCTTTCTAATTCTACTCCATTTCACAATAGCCCAAGCATGTCCTTGCCAAGTCCAAGGTCATTTAAGTCTATATGGACTAGAAGAGCGACAGTTGACTGTCGAGAGACCGGAACTTGAAACAGTTGAACGCTGTGGTCGTTGCCACGAGGTTAACTACTCAGGCAACGTGATGTAAACTGGGGCAGCGCGCCCAAAGACCTTTAGGCACCTACGCCCATGTGGGTGGGGAAGAGAGAGAGATGTAGATAATAACAAGAAAGAAAAACAAAGACAACGAAATATAGGATCATCTCCATAATAATTATTTTTGATTCATTATATATTTTGTTTTATCGGATTTTTGCTTTTTGCTTTTTTCCTTCTTCGTCCTCTTTGGATGTCCAAATCTCTTTCTCAAGCTTCCTACCGTCCGTCTTAATGGATTTCGAACGTGGTAGGATTTTTTTGGAAATAAATGCCCTGTTTTATTTCTGTATTCCTTATCACAGCGGCATTTTGTTTAGTTATATAATATGGAAGAAACGAAGGAGATTTTTGAAGCACGTCCCAGTAAAAGACGAAGAGAGAGACCTAAGAAAGACTAGATGAAATCAGAAAAGTGGTAGAGAGAAGAGGAATAGAATGGAACAATATAAAAAGTAAAGCCCAAGACAGAAAGTAGCGGAGAGAAATGTAGTGAAGAAACAGCTACGAATAAGCTCACCTCTCCTAAAGATCGACACCAGATATGGTAGGGTCAGAGGCCGCGGTGCCGCGGAGTCGCTAAGCCCCCTCTGATCAAATCTAATATTGGCCTCGTAGAGCTTCGTACAGTTTCGTGACTTTATAGTTCGTTACTATGGCAATTTGTTTATTTGAGACCCTTTTAGGACGCAAGGCAAATTTTTACTCAAAATTTTATTCACCCTAACTGCCTAACTACTATAGCTACAGTTTAAAAATACATTGGAGATGCAAAACACGTCTGAAAATAATTATTTTTGTAACAATTGCGGGAAATTAGTGATTCTAAAACGAATGGAAGTTCTCCAAAACTAGCGCAGCAAGTTTTAGAATTTGCACTAGAGCTAGAATCGGCTATATCCCGCATTCATTTTGAGTTTCATAACTATTTCCAATAAGCCAGTTATTTTTTATCATATCAAGCGTTATTAAACGCTCTATTGGATATGCCTTCTTTACAAATATTTATTAATGATGAACTAAGATCAGGACAAAACAAACATGGTCTGTTTAATTTGGATTGTTTTAAACCTTTTGGAAACAATTTATCTTTATAAGACAGTTTATGAAATTGCTGTTTGTTAATTTAAAAAATCAGCCATACCTTCAGAATGTTGTCACTCCCAGCCAAAGCCATTACAGTCGAACTTCAGTAAGTCGAACTTATTATACTGAAGTTCAAACATATGCTTTGTCATTATTAAGTTAAAAAAAAAAATACTGTGCATACTTGATTTATCACGTTTAAGTCATTTTCATTCCTGATGATATGTCATTGAAACGTACTTTAAAAACTTTATCTATAGATGAATATTGAAGCTTTTTTTTATTGAAAATCAAAATAAAAAATTCTCTCGTCAGTCACAAATAACTGACTTTTTTACACTAAAATAATGTTTATAACTTTGATCTGTATATATCAATCTGTATATGTATATCATAAGGTAAGTGATTTTTACTCGAATAATATAATAATAATATACATATGCATTTTATTTAATAACTCGAAGTCTTGATAACTCGAACTTTTTTTGTGGCAAGTCATGGTTTGAGTTATAGAAGTTCGACTGTATTTGTTTTCATCTAAATTTAAAATACAATAACACTACGGAAAAAATAATAATAAATAATTAAACATTAAATAACATTTTTAATTTCATTCAAATAAATATTATGTGACATATATATATATATATATATATATATATATATATATATATATATATATATATATTGAGCCCCCCCTGAGATAAAATCGTTCCGCGGCCCTTGAATAGGGTAACAGGATTATTAAGTAAGTATGCAATATACCGACAAAGCAGTCATATCTCAGATTGACTTGTGGAGGTAGTAAATGTGTAAGTAACTACAGCGCCATTAGTTTCTGACTAAACGTTCCCATTAAGAATGTAACCAAGTGACATTTCTCAACACTATATAGTTAGAAATTCGGACAGCGAGCGTTTTTTCTACTATGTCACGCAAGAGCGGCAAAGTGACATTTTGACAAAAGCGACTGCAAATGCCTACTTTATATAATAGACTGTAGAATAAAAAACTTCAGGTATAAATAATGTCATTTTTATTCATAATTTTTCCCTTATGTCTCTGGTTTTTATACTGTGTAGGTAGTATTGTGACTCCTTTAACTTGAATACGAAAAAGTAAAACAATTTCTATCTTCGGTGTGCATATAAGAAACTGTGCCGGCCTACTTTTTAAAAAATGCTACATTTTAACAAACTGGTTAAAATTTATTATTTATGTCAAAATGAGTATGTATTTCAATTTACACACATACATTTTTAATATTTACTTTCACATTTTTGTTCAATGTTGCGAAGAAATTTTGATGCAACGCATTTCGAAAATGGTCTCGATTTTGCCATTTCGCAGAACTAAAAAGTGCTATAATTCAGCTCTTAATGATGAAACATATACAGGTATAACGTTATGAATCATTTGATATATGAACTTTAAAATGAAGGACAAAATTATTAACATTACAAATTACAAGACATGACAAGAGCGACAACAATAATATGATTTTGAATAATATTTTATTGAAAGTTTCTTGTTTGTTAATGTTTCTTATTGTGAGGCAATTACCAAAGCTTTCGTTAGTGTGCAATTTAGTTTCATGGTTCACTGGCTTTGAATATTCACAAGATCAAATAACAAAAACATTGAGTAAGACAAGAATTTGAAGCATTTCTGTTGTGGTTTACCTTACACTATATACGCCCAATATTGTGTTGCAATGATCTTGTATTCAACAACAACAATATTATAATATGAATGAATTAAGGTGAATTAATATCAAAATTTCCGCGTACGAAATATTTTCTTCCGAATGTGAATATATTTGAGATGTCATCCACTTTTTCTTTTTACCTTCCGTCACCTACAGGTAATCCGATTATAACATTTTTAAAATGATGTCTTTGTGTGTGTGGGTGTGTGTTTATGTATGTGTGTGTACGAGTGCACGCGCGCGCGTTTTTGTGTGTGTGTGTGTGTGTGTGTGTGTGTGTGACTGTGTGACGATCATTCTGAATCTCTCTCTGAAACTCCAATACCGCAATTCCAAAAATTATAATTTTTGTATATTCCTCGAGTTTAGATACAAATAGAGAGCTAATTAGATTTTAGTTATAATTGGTCAATGGAAATTACCCGAAGTTTTTAACAATTTTTCGTGAAAAAACTCAGTTAAATGTTATTTTTTGACATTTCATGTTATTGTAAATATTAAAAAATATTTTATTCTGTATAGCTCTTACCACGATCACGGTTTAAACTAAAACGCTGTTTTAAGAAGTGTCAAATTCAAATTTCAAAATGTAATTTCACCCTTATATTAGAAGATCGATAATTATTCGAAAAATTATAAATAGATGCAGGCCCATTCTTTTGACGTAGGGCTCGTAGTTTAAAGGTGAATCAAAAGTTTTAAATGGTTCACGTATGTTTTAAAATTCTTTATTACGGACGTTTCGGGCTTAAGGCAAGCCCATCTTCAGCTATTGTTACATTATTATTAGCAAGTATAAAATATTTCTTACCTAATGGTGAGTATATAATAATACTGATGAATTTTATTACAGAATCTTAAAATTGTATTAAACACTATGATCTTTATAAGCTGATAAAATTTTAAGATACAGTATTTCAACAAACCTTTGAATCAATTCAGAGTTGGTGAAATACTGAAGATTTTTATCAAAAGAATACATTCAATGACTGGTCTGATAAATATTAACAGTTATATTACATGAAATACTCTCCCTTACCAAATCGGTTTTCTTTCGTGTCATCGACCGTAAACCATATTTAAGGTGTGACCTTAAATTAACTTGACGCCTTGAATATTGTCTAAAGTTGTCCCAATGAAATTAACTTTTTGCAAAATCAGGACACCGAACTCGAGCTTGAACCGAACCAAAACTGGAATCAAACCGTAACCTTTTAGCGAACCCAAATCCAAAACCGAACCCCAAATATATTGAACCCGAATCGGAACCGAACCGGGTATTAAAATTCGAGTATAGTATAGTTTCAGTGCGAAACGTAAGCATAATAAAACGCCTTCGGCGTCTGTGTTGCTGCTTATGTTGACTGTTCGTGAAAATTCTTTTCGTGTTCTTGTCTTGCGTTTTGTGTTGCATTATAAATTCCAGCTTGCATTTTAAATTATTTCTATATAAATATTGATATTCAAAAAACATTAATTCAATTTTATTAGATCGAACCGAACTTGAACCCAATATCTGAATCCGGAACAAAACCGCAAATTTTATTAGTGTTTGAACCAGAACCGCCCGAACCCATCTCTCAAAAAACAAATTAACATGAACCCGAACCGAACCCAGTTTTTGGGAGGTCCGATGCCTTGTATGCAACTAAAATTTAGGGGCCTATTCAGAACTCAGTATTTGTATAGTCGTTATGGTCTTTATGGTTGTTTTTTACTGTAAAGATTGTTAAAATCAAAATTGGTATTCTCAGTACTGAAGGTGGTTACTGTCAACAATTGTTACGTGTTTTGACAGTCTTTATCATAACGACTGTTAAAACTATTTATTTATGGTTGTTATCACATTGTTATTTCTAATATTTGACATGTGACAGATTATTGCATTAATCATATATTATTAATAATGCCCTTTCTGCTAAATATTAGCAGGATGCAGTTGATTATTCGCATGGATCCTGCTTCGACTTAAATAATGATAATAAGAACGATAAAAACCGTCGTGGATGAAAGTTACTTTTGACGTAGATACATATTTCTTTGAAAATATTATATTCTGGGGTAGGTATTCGTGAAAACCTAGATAATTTATTCTGGTGCTAATGTGTGCTTTTTCTTCAATCAAAATTTTAAAAAAATCTTTCCATAACTTTTCAGTCACGTTGGGATCAGTGGTAGGAATTAACATACCCGTTCTAAATAATTTAAAAGTTTTCAAATATGACAGAAATGTCATATTCTTCTTTAGTTGTTTTGGCAGAATGTTTGCATTTTAAATATAATTGGCAACACATTATTAAAAGAATAAAGCGTTGACATATAAGGTTAGGTTAAGTTCATATATGCATAATGAAGTTAGCTATTGTCAAATAATCTGGTTCATTCACAAGTATTATTTTGTAAAGATTGTCAATAATACCGACGTAGATTCTGAATTGACAAATTCATAAAGATTGTTGCAAATGTCTTTATGATAATAATCTTTATATCCGTAACAACCTTTATGACTGTGTTTCTCTGAATAGGCCACTTAAATTGGCAATCTAATCGATGTCATTTCTTTCAATAGCGTAAATCCGCGATAGTTTCATTAATATTAATAAACATATCAATAATACAATCAATTATTACTCAATCTGTCCACCTACACTTCTACCCATCATCCCAATCTTCTTTACCTTATCCTGCTGCGGAAGAAGATACCTGTCCAAATTCCCCCGTTGGCTTCAAGGCTACACGCTTGATCTACTCGGTATATAAGCTCGGTAATGGTCGACTCGGGGCAGTTTCTCCGCTCTTGTAGTCTGTTTGCCCCACGGTACTACTTTATAGCTGTGCCAACATGAAACACGCAGTGAGTACCAGTGAAACAATAGTGATTCATATGTATTGTGGAAAAATCGGAAATACGAATAGTTTTGTGGTTCTGAAAAAAATATACTTAACTTTTATCAATAGTTTCAGTATTTTCTAAGAATAGTTTTCATAAATAATAAATTCATGGTCTTCTATACTCGGAATACGTGACGTCACAAAATAATAAAAATATGTTACACTTATAGTTAAATATTTTTATTCCAACAAATATACAATTGTTATTTTTATTTTTTTAATAACTACATATATATTTTTTTAAATATTTATTTACTGCTTTTACGATATTTACAATTTATTGTTTTATTTACATTAAACTTTATATTTCTTTAAATTTTGGTCAATCTGCTTCTTTTGGCTGGTGATATGAACAACTGACTAATTGTGATTAGCGAACAGTTGACTAGCACTATTTTACTCTGTCAATCGTTTATGGATTACTTTGAAGAAAAATAAAAGATGTGTACAATTAATTTTTCTGTAATTATACAGAGATAAAACAAAACTAGTTATCTGCTCGCTATTCATCCTTAATCAGTTGTTCATGCTTCCATTGTAGGCATTTACCAGGCGTCACCTCACAGGCATTCAAAACAATCGTGGAGAGAACATGAGTCATTTTTTCAAATAGTACTATTTGAATATTGGAAATTATTTTCTCAATATTTTCTATTTCGGAATAAAAATAACATATTCTAGCACTCTTTTTGATGCTGGAATGAACTTCATTCTTAAACGATTTTTGGTGACATTTTGTTATTTGAGATTGGTATAACTGCATTATATACACAATATCAATGTCCCCAACGGAAATGAATTGTATAATATTTTCTATTAAGAAATAATGTAAATGAAAATTGAAAATAGTATAAAACACTTGTCGTTACAGAAGGTTATTCAAGTATTAGTTTGTTCTCGCACTTGCCGCTATGCGGCCTGTGTCCAAATATATTTCGTCCTTCTGACTTGTTCTAATATACAGGGTTGTCGAAAAAGATGGTATCACTCATATGGTACTACATAATTTTAAATTTTCTTTTGTTGCAGACTAGATATGGTCACTCGAAGAGAGAAGGAAGGTAGCAGCTTGGATCGAAGTGTTTGGATCATCCTCAATAGTAACCATTGCTGAATTTTTTTTTTTTCTTACTATTAAGGGTAACTGAAACACTTCTATCCAAGCTGCTACCTTCCTACTCTCTTCCAAAGTAAGTCGGGTGGCCATATAGTTAGGCTGACCATGTGTACTTATTTTAATAGGACAGTACTTTCTTTTTGAATGATGTCCTACTGTACTTAAAAGGTTCATTAAGTACATGTAAATGTACTTTTTTTTAGAACTTTAAGTCAAACTTAACGTAATTAGCTATGTATTTGTAAATATATAGGTATATGTTGCTGGTCAGATTCGGCGTCGATCGAGTAAAGTATTTTTCGTTCTTCCTCCTTATCACTAAATATTAGTTCTAACATTAATTATTTAAGTATTTTATTCATTTCTGACGTTTAAAATTTCAAAGCAACAAAAAAAAATGTTTTAACATGTCAGTGTCTCGACAAAAGTTTTATTTCAATCTAGAGTTCATTTTTTGTTTGGGACAAGCGCATCAAATGCTGAAATACTGAAATGTTCTATTTACTCCAGAGCAGTCCTCAAATTTTAAAGGAGATTTTAAATTCCCAAAAGTACTGGTATCAAATGACTGGTACAAACATGATGCGGAGCGTAATAGGATTTTTTTTGCAACAATCAATTTTTGTATTATTTTGTTATATTTTATGAAACATTATGTTTTACTTGACTTATATGTGCTTATTATTAATTACTTTTTACATCAAAATTGAACTAAAACGAAATAAATTTCTCATTTTTATTTTCAATTCTGCCTCTAGTATTTTTTGTACTTTTTTTCTAAAAAAATTATGGTCACCCTACATATAGTCTAGTCTGCTACAAAAGAAAATTTAAAATTATGTAGTACCATATGAGTGGTAACATCTTTTTGGACAACCTGGTACTATTCAAGTTTTAAATTTGACGTCAATCGAAATTAAACCCAAGTAGACTAAATCACAACAAAGAATTTCATTAATTACTTTTTTATATTATAAACTGCTTTTATAAAACCGTGAATCTTATCCTTGTCTAAAAGGATACTAGAACAACTAAACTATGAAACCACTATTTTTCCATTAACTGCCTCGTCCGAAATTTGATGGCTTTTAAACTATTAGTCTTTGTCGTTCCTAGATTGTTCTCTTGGCGTTATGCGCCTTCACTTCCGCCCAAAGTCAAAGATACGACCCGCGTCAAGCAGCCATTCTTTCCGAACAGCGCTATTTGACCGGTGACGGAAGTTTCGGCACAGAATACAAACAAGAAGATGGCACAGATTTCAAGGAAGAAACTGACGCTTACGGCAACCGTAAAGGATCATACAGCTACGTAGATGCTAGCGGCCAAAAACGTACCATCAGCTATACTGCTGGCAAAGATGGCTTCCATGCTACAGGGGATCACTTGCCTCAACCCCACGTGCCAATACAGCAATATACTCCTGATCCTCAGTATAACCCCCCTGCGTATCAAGAGCCTCAATATGAAGAGCCTCAATATCAACAGCCTCAGCCTCAGTACAGGCCGCAACCGCAGCCTCAATACAGGCCTCAACCACAACCACAGTATAGGCCTCAACCTCAACCACAACCTCAATATCAACCACAGCCTCAATATCAACCCGAGCCTCAATATCAACCGCAGCCTCAATATCAACCGCAGCCTCAATATCAGCCTCAACCACAGCCTCAATACAGGCCTCAGCCTCAATATACAACGACCCCCGCCCCTCACAGATTTTACCCTCCCGGTAAATTGTCCCTCCAAAGATCTCCAGATGGTTTTTCCTACAGCTTCAACAAACAGTAAATTTAGTAGTTACTAATAAATGGTTGCTTCGATACTACAATATTACAAAGGCCCTAGAAATGGTTTTGTGGTTTGTTGAGCCAACCACAAACTTGGACAGCAAATTATTTGCCAAATAAAAAAATATTATCAATTGTTGGTTAAAAGTTGTACCATTTTTAAGGAAGAATGCATTTGTACCATTTATTTGTATATTAGTTAAGTAGTTATTTATTAAATGGTAGGAAAATATGGTCATACCGATATGTAATTTATACCATTTATTAGGTAATGGTTTGTACCATAAAAAATGTTCTTATTCACCATCAGTTTTATGTTTAAAAGAATTTCAAAATACTGTTTATTTCTTGTAGTATGGGAGCAACCAATTTTTCTTCTAATTTTTCTTCTCGTCTTCCCGACCCAAAAGTGGGTGGGTGTGATGATAAACTGATAAACTAGGTAATGTGAATTGTTGTGTGTGTTGTTCATTGTAATATTCATGTCATTCTATTTTAATAAATATTAAATTATGTTTGTTATTGAACGTTTCTTTGTTTTTGAAAGGTTGTTTATGCTAAATATCAAGGTTACCATTGATGAAGAAGTTTAAAAGAGCAGGTTAATTTAATTTAGGTTGCAAAACAAAAGACATGCCATCAGTGAAAGGCAAGATTTTACCAAAAAAATCTTAAAATTGGTAAAAAACCATTTTGTGTATATATGTATATTATAAATAAATAATTATAAATATATCATCATGGCTTATATTACCCATTTCTGGGTGTGCTAATCCGCTTCTGTTTCAACGATATTATCTCTCAAACTGTCATGGAGAGTGCACCACATGAATAATTTTATGTTCTATTATTTGGAAATAATTTTCAAGTTAAATTTTTTTCTTTTCCTGGTCTTGGGTGCGGCAAACTTTTTGAGGAAATGTCCTAGAAATCTAGAGCAGGAATTTGGAAACTACGTATAATCATGTACGTATATATTAATGTCTACGTATACATATAAGCGTGCCTACAAGTAATATGGTGTGTTACTTACGGTTGAGTCAGTAACAATCACTTCCTGCAGTAAACTGGACAGCCTTCAATCTGCAAGAATGTTAAGAAGGTTAACAGATTGGTATTTATCACACCAGAGGGAATAATATTATTGTAATAATAGTAAACCATTGATCTTGTATTACATTTTCTTTGTCGAAGAATACAAAACGTTTCGAATGTTAATTACATTCATCATCATATTGAGAAGATTTAGTTAAAATTAATAATAATAATAATAATAGAACAGTTCTGCAGGCCTTATAAGCCCATGGCTTTTTTACATATTTCTTTCCATTCTAATCTATTTAGAGTCTTTATTTCCCAGTTTTTTATATTGAGTCTATTTAAGTCTTTAAATACAGAGTCACACTACTTTCCCTTAGGATGTCCTATTTTCTTCTTTATTCCTATCCTTCCTTTGAAAACCTTCTTCACTATTCTGTCCTCTGGTAGCCGCATTATATGTTCCAAACATCTTGGTCTTTTAGCTTTAATGAAACCAGTTATTGCACTGTCACCATACAAACGCATCACTTCCGCATTTGCCGTCTTCTCACCAATATTTCTTCTTTTTTTACACCGAATATTTTCCTTGACGTTTTTCTTTCCCACACAAACAAACAATTTGGACTATCATGTATTTTCCAATAAAATAGCATACTGTTACATTTACCATGACATGTACGAAGACGATTTAGCTTACACCAAATAGCCCTTGTGGTTGATCTAAACCTAGTACTTCTTTTGTGGGATCTAAAATTAAATTTTATTTTGGAATATAAACAATTGATACTAACAATAACTTATACAGGAAATTTATTTTAACATGCAACATAATGGTCAATCACTTCCATGGTTACTCGCTATTGTCAAAAAATGACAGCAATGTAATATTTGTCCATTTTAAAATGCAATATACAAAATTTGTAGTTTTGTATTATCAAAACTAATTTCCAATAAATTAGCCTACATACGATTAACAAAAAAATCAAAATATGAATGTTGCACATCTTAAACTTTAGCTTACAAAAAATCATTTTTCACGTAATAAATGTTAAAAAATACTCCCATTCACACTAAGGCAATATTCTAGTCGGTCGTAATAAGAATTGACACCATTTGTGACGTGTTCTGGATGCATCTCCTGTGCTGCAATACTACTTATAATGTTGCATTTTAAAATGGACAAATATTACATTGCTGTCATTTTTTGAGTAACCATGGAAGTGATGAACCATAATGTTGCATTTTAAAATAAATTTTCTGTATATTATTAGATTCGTTAATTTTTGCGGTCATTTTGGTATATAACTGATGAACAACAAAAAAATCTCTCGCCATTTCCGTTTTATGTTATATAAGTATTGTATTGCACTTCGCTATCGAACCGTCATTTTATAATAAAATATTACAGAACTTTACCCAAATATTGTTTTTTATTGTATTTAACATGTCTTCTGCACACACATAATTATAATTATATCTATTTTTCATTGTATGAGGAAGTTCCTAAGTTTCACAGATTTTTCCAATTCATTAACCAGATTGACGGTATTTCTGATGGATATATGTATGCATATTATCTATAATTTCAAATATTTAATTAATAACACAATAAGAAAGATTAAATGTATTTCCCAGAAAAAGCTAACAAAATGTCACTAAAACTGTTGATTTTTGACACTGAAATCTGTCATTTACAAATTATGTTATAAACATTTAAATTTGTCAACTGGTTTCCTTAATGTAGTTCCCCTACTCGTCTTGTTATATCCTGATATTCTATATATTATACCGTCTTTATCTCTAAATTTATAGAAGATATAATAAAAAATTTAAATGTATCAGGTGTAGAATTTTGTTCTTCAAAAGTAGTAATATCAAACATTTTCAAAAAATAATATTTGGAAGAATTTCTTTTAAAAACTACTACTTCCGGTTGTTCAATTGTTACCAAAACCTTTTCAGCTCTTCCCAGGAATGTCAGATTGAGGAATTCATAGTTAAACAGGTCTTATATCTTATAGTTTTTGAGGAATCGTTCGTCAACATCCAGCCATACACACACAAACACACACACACACACCAAGTGATAATAATATTTTAACTATTGATATCGTCGCTATTTGAATTCTAATTATATGTCAACTTATTTGTCGTCAACTGGTACCGGTTTCCCGAAGGTGTGTCATAAAAATCACGCCTTTTTTTGATACATTTGAATAGTGCAAAATAATACGTAAATGTAATGTAATGGAACCTTGTAAATGTAGTGTTGGTCTCGTATATTCGTACGTAAACTGCTTGTATACGTTGCTGTTTTTTCTAAAAGTTTATAAATATTCATTATATCAATCACATATAGTTATCTGTTACTTATTGCAATGTAATAGCAAAGAATGGCAGTAAAATTAAAATGCCAGCAAGACGAGAAGAGAATAATAACAAGAATAATACGTAAACGTCCAGTATTTATAGTAATTTATTCACACTCAGTTTTATAAACGCCGTATTTTTATTTTTATCTTTAGGGTTACCTAATAATGACTTAATAGTGTTATTTGATTTATAAATCCCTTATTCCTCAGAGCTGTTTTGACCTTTAGCATGATTTACATGCTGAGTAATCTTTAACTTCTCTGTCAGTGCAAAAACAAGTTTCTGTTTTACTTTAAATTGAATTTTATTATGCCAAACAATGACGTTTGAGTTTAGGGAAACTAAGACTATTGTTGAAAATCCGATGAAAAAATTCCTATTAATAAGCGAATTATGGTCTACCGAATTTTGAAAAAATTGACGTGACGTCACGCATATATGTTTTTATATCAAACTGTTTTCATCATGGACCTAAATTTTAAATTATATTTACACAAAATAAATGAATATTATAACACTGTATAAGTCTACTTTATAATTACAAGTGTATTTAAATTATTAAGTTTAATGCAAGAAATTTATGTTAAAATAAAAACTGTTTGAAAACTGCAGTTCAGGAATGTTAGCCCCTCCTTTCGAATTTGAATTTCTTAACTACCATTGGTAGCAACCCCCACCTCCACGCTATTTGTTAGGCATGTATGGCGGTCTTTCAGTCGCCAATCAAAATATTATATATTGAATTCATATTCGTATCGAAGCGCTATAACAAAAAACCCCTCATTTGCAAAATATTTCAATGGGCTACTTGCGTACCTTTTTTTTATTTAATATTTTTGAAGAGAAGGTAAAAACTTGCTACCCATATTTTTTCTTTTTACAAAATTTTTATTAATTAGCCAGAAAAAAAGTAATGAAATTTTATTATTTGAATTCCCGCCATGTATGACGTAGAATTACGTCGCACCAATGAATAGTCGTAAAGTCACAGCGTGGTGCCATCCCATAGTAATGGTATGTTTGTGCGGGTAATGTAGATCACCTGTTTGACGTTTCAATAATAGTTTGGAGGTTAGTATTTTAGTTTATCTTTTTGGTATCGATATTTTAAATTACAAGTAACTACCTATGTGTTTATTTATTAAGTAATTAATGTATTTGAGAGACCAGAGAGAGAGAAAAATGAACTAATGTCAAATTCAAATTAAAAGTTTCTCGCACGCCATGCCATCTGTTGATAACATTCTTAAACATGCTTCCCCTCCCCCAGTTCAATATAAAGACGTCACAGAAAATTTTGTTTCTTAATTTAGTAAAAAACAAATAATTACATTCGTATTTTTTTACTATTTTCCTTTAATTTGATTGAGCTGAAATCCCCTATAATACGTTTCATAACCCATAGCCAACCACGACGTAGAATTATTGAACACGCGATATTTATTACATATTTTTATATGATCCCTTGTTTGAACCTTGAACAATACGTGTTGCTCTCTAACTTTTAGATATTTAATCGTAAGCCTAAACTTTTTGTTTTATGATGTTCCATTTTTTGCTGTAATCCAAAATCAATTAGCTGTAGTTTATTTTATAGAATTGTATTACGCCTGAACAGTACTATTAATACGTACACCAAAGTAATTCTAGTAGTAGTACTGGCAGTGATATAAAACACGCCTGAAAAATACTATTAATACGTACATTAAAGTATTTCTAGTAGTAGTACTGATTGCTATTCACAAGTACTGTAAGTTGTACCACCTTCACAACTTCAACGTATTATGTTTGCAGCGATTTGAATTATATAACAAATTAAATTCCAAATTTTTTCTACCTTGCTCTATTAACATGATTTATTTATTGCAAAACTATACTGTAATGTACCAGATATACCAAATACGCATTGAAAGGTTTATTAGTTTCACTTGCTACACATTACAATATCATATATTATGACACATGGTATACGTTGAAATATTCGCAAAGAATTTTCGAACGGAATAACTGTGCAAGTCATTGTCAACCTTAAAAAGAGCCTTGACTGTGGCCTTGCATTTGATATAATTAATAAGAAAGTAACGCAAAAAAAATTAGACTCTACGCCGATAAACATGAAAGAATTCTGTGGCTGTGGGTGTCTTAAATTTTAATTAGTCTGGAAAAGAACTCTTGCGGTTCTTTTTCCAACTAGTTATTTATGAATTGTCATCAATTGTTGCAACATATAGATGTATGAGGCCCGTGCAAGCGATATGAGATAGGCTTAGAACAGTAGAGTTATTGGGTTGGGTAATAAGGGTTGGAGAATATCTCGGGCGCCATTTGCCAAAACAAGCTTCCTCAGTTTGACAATTGATTCAACGCACTACGAACAGTAAAGGAGTGAACAAGGCGATAGAATTTAAAGAAGACACCATAAACATAAAGGCCATAAACTGTAACGCAGTTAGGTATTTGTTAATAACAACATCAAATATTTAAATCTTTAATGTGAAATGTCAAAGACTATAATAATAGTGCTCGAAATACCGGTGGATCCAAAAGACCACCCGCTCACCCATATTTAAATAAAAAAAATCTGTTGTGGCCAGCACAAAACCTTCCGTCAATTCGATGTATTTTGTACATATCCTATACCAAAAGTTCCTTGAAAAAGATTCTATATATCCTGTATAATTGTAACAAGAACACACTATATTTTACATATCCATACTGAAAGTTCCTTTGAAAAGATTCTAAAATCTAATAAAATTTTAATACGAACACGAACGTACATTATGTATTGCACTTAACACTTTCTCCTGCTTCAACTTTTCCCTATTTTATTAGAAGTCGCTGTTTCTTACTCTTCTCTTCTACTCATTCCTGTCCAAAGCACCTTCGTGACACAGTTCTTCCTCTCTCCAATCTTCTGCTGTACAGTCCTTCCATCTTCTCTTTTGCCTTTCTCGTACTTCTGGCATTATAAGTTCCTATCTAGAGGCGAGGCCGCAAATGCAAGTCACTGGCGAGGGACACTCTGTCACTTATATCACTTTCAGATCATATACTTTCCACTTTGGCTTTGCACTTGCCACTGACATCTGCCAATTAGATTTTTTTGAATATATCTGTTGTTTTCATATTTTTTGCAAAGCTGACTGTTTTTCGAAAGTTAATCTCTCTTAATCTCTCTATAACTCTATATCTATTGAATATGAAGGAAAATGTATAATCGAACCGTACAGAGAATAAGATATTCTTTCTATTGATAATCACATAAAATGTCGATAATGATATTTAACTGCGATTTTTCAACAAAAACTGTTAAGAACTTCAAATAAGGGTACTTCCGGTTGACCAACTATAACCAAAATCTAATCAGCTCTTCATAAGGTTGTAAGGAAGAGGAATACGTAAGAATCATAATTTTTAGAATTGTAGTTTTGGAGTTATCGTCGGAGAAAAATTTGTCACACACACACACACACACACACACACACACACACACACACACACACACACACACACACACAGACAGACACACACACAGACACACACACGGACACACACACAGACACACACACACAGGCACACACACGGACACACACACAGACACACACACACACACGGACACACACACACACACACACACACACACACACACACACACACACACACACACACACATACATACATACATACATACATACATACATACATACATACAGACATCATCGTAAAACCAGTAAAATCGTATTGTAGGGACCTTAAAACGTGCTTATTCATTAAAAACTCACCACCGAATTTTTTGACCAAAGACAATATACCTCCCTTACCTAAAGGTGACGGAAGGTAAAAATCTCATTTTATAAGACAGACACCATAATGAATAATTTAAACGTGTGTATTTAAATGCGATAATGGGATATGTATGTATATGTTCTCGGTACGGCGGAGAATGCCCCTTACAGGTAATCGTACGCTTCACATATAACGTCAAGTCTTAAGGGAAATACGGTTCTTACGGGTTATACGGTTCTTACGGGTAATACGGGTCTGTGGTTCTTACGGTTAATACGGGTCTGCGGTTCTTACGGGTCTTACGAATCTTATGGGTGAAGAATTGACTCAGATCCGTATTCCATTTGGTTCGGGTGGGTGGGTATTTCCCTAATAATTAATCATATTCCTTTAAATATTTTATAAAATTACAACATGGTGTCCTTCCTCAGGTGGTTGTCCAGCCGAATATTTACTGCGCTTACGCTTACCAATGCTTGTCTCAAAAGATCTTCTAAAAATCTTCAAGGTTATTAAAAGCTCTTTTGTGATTTTTGGGTGTCATGTTAACCTTGTAAAAAACAATCAGTGCATCACGTAAAACTTAATTTTGTTCGTGAAATGTTCACGTGATCTTGAACTCTACTGACTAAGATTTATGCCACTTATTAAAGGTGTAATCGAATTACTCGCAATTATAAACAGCACGTGTTTTACGTTTTATGTTTTATGTTTTTTGGACCATGAAAACTTGCTACAGTCAGATCCTATTGCTAGGCGGATCATTTATAAATTGAGTAATTTCAAAGTATCTAATACCTTTCAAATGAAATATATCCGTAAACTATGATTCACGATCAAATAAATCATGTAGTCATTTTTAATATACTCCTATGTGAAGCCAATAGATATTTAAATCTAATATTGTAATTTTAAAAGTTAATTATTTTATTTTCTATAATTTCAAAATCAGAGTAAATTAAACAGTACATTAGGTATAGCGCAAATATATTCAACCTTGGTATGTGCCGTTTTGTTTTTATCATAACCTTTCACATTATTAGATAAACGATTGGTAAACGCCTTGCCATAAAAAAATAAATCATCAACATCAATGAATTTTGCAAAATGTAAACTCTTATCTAATAAGAAAAGATACTATGATACCAGGGCCGGATCTAGGGTGTGGTCACTAGAATTCGATTTTAATATTTTTCAATCATATCTGTGTGTGTGTGTGTGTGTGTGTGTGTGTGTGTGAGTGTGTGTGTGTGTATGTGTGCGAGCGGATGTTGGAGGGTCAGTTTCTCAAATTCTGTAAGACTAAAGACTAAATCGTTAATCTGACATTTGGTAACAATATGACAAACGGAAGTACTAGTTTCTTAAAAAAAATCTTCTAAATATTATTTTTTTTGGAAATTTTTGTTATTACATATATTAAAAAATAAAAATACGATACGTTGATCATTTTTATTAGGTATATCATCTATACATTCAGAGACTTATAAATATGTAAAATAATCCGTTTTTAAGACAAAAAAATGTCGAGTAATAAACGAACTTTGAAAACGAATGTAACAACTCAACATATATTTTTCTCAACGAGAAAAATTCATTTTTATTACTCGTAATAATCTACTATTGTCAAGTAAAATTCAGAAATTCAATTGTTGCACTTTTTTGTTGTTCGTTGTTTCCATAGCAGCCTTCGATTTACTTTTTTCAATTCAATTTTAGTATAAATAACAATTTTTGTTCATTTTTCTGTTAATTATAAAAATAAATTATTATTGTTTTATATCATTGTAAAGCTAAAATAATCTCTATTTAAAAATACCACAGCTTAATATGACCTCCATATGAAAAATAAAAGTTGCTATCAGTAACTCGTAAATGGTTAGATATAAAAATTTTTTGAGTACTTCTGCAAATTCACCATATAAAAGTGCCTTAAGAAAGTGCAAACCAGAATCTCGTATTATTTCATATAACAAAATTATAAGCAAAAAAAGAAAA
Organism: Ophonus ardosiacus; assembly: GCA_943142095.1. Lineage (NCBI taxonomy): Eukaryota > Metazoa > Arthropoda > Insecta > Coleoptera > Carabidae > Ophonus > Ophonus ardosiacus. The sequence goes on along the minus strand of OW964828.1, from coordinate 50,337,679 downwards.
TCGCTAAATTTACATTTTCACCTATATCTAGTGACCTATGCATTTTTTCGCAAATAACAAAACACCATTAAAATAGCCTCCTAATGGGGCAACTTTTGTCTAATTTAACCAACATCGTAGCTCTTACGGTTCTCGAGATACCAATTAAATGGGACACCTGTATATTACATATACCCGTCAGAAATATCTCGTTAATGAATTTGAAGAATCTCGAACATTTAGAAGAGAAGGAAGAAACTTAGAATGAATTAAAAAATATATTAATAATATATGTAATTAAATTTTTGTGTGTACCAAACATGTTAAATACAACATGTACTTATATAGCCTAATCTGGAAATGGCAAAAGGTATTGTGCTGACCACAACAGATTTTTAATAAAAGATACACCTCATAGATCCTAACATCAGGAAATTATGTCCAGTAAACCAAGTTAGAGCCATGTAACCATAGACTTTATAAACAGGTCCTAGTGACAAAGGTGACTCAATTACTTGCGTAAAATGGTACAAATTGTACTACAATCTCTACAAGAATTTACCTTAATTATGTACCAAATAAAAAATAATAATTTACCATTTAGTTTGGAAAAATAATTTGCAAATTATATTTATTATAAATAAATATATTGACACACTTTTGATTCAATTTAAATCTAAAAATTTGTTCAACCGCATAATTGTAATATACAGGTGTTACTAAAATAAAAAAAAATATAAATACCGCGTTCTATAATTATCATTTCGCTACTTTTTGGCCTTGATAATTATACGTATGTATATGAAAAAAATATACATATTTCATACGTATTTCTTGTATGCAGCAAAAAATAAATGGTACCTACCACACAACCTGTAAAATGTTCTACAAAATGCTAATGGACATAATGTTGCAAGTTGGCCTGTTTAGCGTGTATGCACTTTTGTGTTAATCTGTTGATTATATATAAAATTTGCAACCTTTGTGGGCAGTCAATAAGCTGATAAGATCTTAATTGTTAATTGACAGGCATTGTGCAAATTAAAAATATAAATAAAAGATTATATTTTCTGAGAAGAAATAAAATTTATGGTATAGAAAACATGTCGTGTTATAGAAAGTTTAAAATAATTAGAAAATAAATAAAAGTATTAACAACTGAATTCAAGAATAATAACACAAACTGTTGACGTATTTTATGCAAAACACATGACTAATTATTTTATAAATAATAAATAAAATTATGGAATACCGTCAGCAAAACCGTGGCAATGTGGCTTAATCTATCGTTGATTTAATAAATTTTTGAAACAAAAATATTTTAATTAGTAATTTAGTGCGATTGAAATATGCATGGGAAAGTATTTTATTACAAATTTAGTGATGGATTAATTTATTTCTGAGAACTTTTGCGAAACATGGACGAAATATTTTAAACCAATTATGTACTGGCTGGTCTATTAAAATATTATAAATTGGATTCCATCTAGAACTATATCAGTCATTAACGAAATATCATATACTTACCTATTAAATAGTATACGAGATATTTCGTTTTAATTTGCATGTTTTTAAAATTTATTACATATATACTCGAGTACCTGTTATTTTTCAGTTCTTTAATATTATTTCCAGTATTAATATATCTAAGGTTATATGAAAATTGAATTTTTGTAGTATTAAATTACAAATGTCACTAATTATATGATTTAAACTGTTTATAGCACAAAAGCCATTCAAGATTTTACTGAACCAAGTTTACAGTACCGAAAAATGTGTAACAAGACGTTGCAATCAGCTGTTAAACGTCGTAAAAACTAGAATAAAGGTTTCTAAATCTACGGTTTTTAAAATACTTATTGCATAGCAATGTTCATCATATAATTAATATTGAGGTTAATATGATCGTGAATTTTCTGACTTTTATTAACCATCAAAATGAAATTTTAATACATTAAAATTCAGTCTCAGCCATGTTTGTCACGTGCAGGACACTGATTGGCTACGTTTCTTGTAAAACTAAACCGAGTCTCATTTTTTTAACTTTTATTACTTTAAATATATGCCTACATATTTATTGATGCTGGAAATTATATTATGTTCTTTGGCATTCGTATAATATAACTATAACTATTGTTTTATTGACTATTACTATTTTCTTTTTAAATAAATAAATATAAATATATCATCACGGCATATTCCCCATTTCTGGGTGTGCCAGTATCTACAACTCATGTAGACATCGGTAATGATATATATTTTACCGTGTGGGCGCTTACCAGGCGTTACCTCACGGGCACTCATAGCTGGTGTGGAGAGTGCACCGCAGGGGTCACTTTTGTGCCATTTAAAATTGGAAATATTTGGCGTCTGTCGGGATCGAACCCGGTTCCTCCAGGTTCGCGACCAGACACTCAGGCACGCGGCCACAGGACCCCAAAAAACGTTACCATTATTAATTTAAAATGATAAGTATTTTGACAGTGTCATTTATCTGTCAGTTACATATATTTGAAATCTGAACCGTGTAACTAAGGAATTGTGTTTATCTTTTAATACATAGACTCCGGGATTTATAAAATAGATTAATTTATATATTTAGCTATAAAATATATAGAAATAGCATGAATGCATATCTGTAGAAAATTTGATAATCTTTAATTTTCATAATAAAATAAATCAAGAAAAAAATACATTTAAAGGTATTTTCCGAAGAAAAACTATTTTGTACTTCAAGTAAAGTACCATTTCCGGTTACTAGGTTTACAGCAAAATCTAATGGCTTCTTTTCATATAAGGTAGAAATACATACAAGGTTTCAGAATTTTCTGAATGATAGTATTTGAGTTAGAGCGTTGACAAAATCCATACACACATACAAACATCATCGTGAAAATGTTAAAATCGGATTCTAAGGACCTTAAAACATGGTCATGGTCATTTATCAAAATTACGACATGCGATTTTTAGCACGATCCCTGTTCCTCCCTCACCAAGGGCAGCGGGACGTAAAAATGAATAAAACTTGAAATCCCCTATTATAGTCAATGCAGAAGTTTAAGCTGTGATTCTTTATTGTTATATTATCATAATCCTTTAAGTTACTGTTTATTTACAAAAAAATAAAAATGATCAAATTTTGACGTTTCGAGTTGTCAAGTATTGAAATTCTTTGCTAGAATAGAGTAAAGGTGTAAATATTTTCGAAATGCATACATGTTTGTAGTCACGTCTGCTAGATCTAGATTTCTAGATCTACGTATACAGATACCAGTTTACCTGTGTACGTGTAACACCGCCGTTCGTCTATTCATAAAATGTATCACGCACCAAAACGAAAGTATCTTGCCTTGCGTAAGATTCTCAAATTCTTCTTAGCTAACAGCCAATAAATTTTCTAACGATCATCTGGACTGAAATGTAGATCAATTTGTCTATCAATCAAAAAAATTCATAAAGATTTGATCAAAGATAGATAGATGGATGATATCATGACTGACAGAAAATCCAAAAATAATTATAGACTTCAACGCTGAAAGATATTCATTTACATATAATATATTGCTATTATTATCCCTACTGTCAGCCTAGTTACCAAATCAAAAATGTAAGAAAGAATGCGAACAACAAATTTTAAATAAAACAGGAGACCCTGTTTCATCTCCAACTCTGCGGCTTTAAATAAAATCTGATGTGGACACTACATGACTTTCTTGTACGCCTATTAAACTATACATATTTTGTTAATAACTAAAATAATCCATAGCAAACTTACAAAAACCAAAAAGTATATTATTTTTTAACTTTACATTTCTCGCTTATAAAAAGAGCTAATTTAATAATTCTTGATGTGCTAGACGCAGAATTCAATTCTCTAAAACTTCTATTTGAAGCATTTATTTCTAAAATAAAAATAAAATCATTTTTTTCAAGAAAAACTGTTCACAGATTCAGGTAATGTATTACTTCCGGTTACCCCATTTTAACAAATCTATTATGTTATTTCCATTGATATGAAAATATTATATACCAAATTTGAAAAGTTTTGGATTATATTTTAATATAGTTTTCCATTAAAATCTATTATAGGTTTCAAGTAAAGTACCACTTCCTGGTATACCATTTTAACTAAAATCTATTATGTTATTCCCATTGATATAAAAGCATTATATACCAAATTTAAAATGTTTTGGATTATATTTTAATATAGTTTTTCATTAAAATCTACTATAGGCTTCAAGTAAAGTACCATTTCCGGGTAGATCATTTTTACTAAAATCTATTATGTTATTCCCATTGATATAAAAGTCTTATATACCAAATTAGAAAAGTTTTGGTTTATATTTTAAAATAGTTTTTCATTAAAATATATTATAGGCTTCAAGTAAAGTACCACTTCCGGAAGTTATGTAATGACCAAACAGGGAGGTGCACAACTAGATGTTATAGCAGTCTTAATACAAAATTTCTACTTTCTATGATTTACAGTTTTGAGTTATGCAAGATATGTACGTACATACGTACGTACAGACGTCACGACGAAATTAGTCAAAATAAAGTCAGGGAAAGTGAAAATGGATATTTCCGCTGAAAACTAAAAACTGAAATTTTCGTGATTATAATACTTCCTTTACTTCGTATAAGGAAGTCAAAATACTTGTTCTTATTGGATATCAATGTTTATCATGTATAAGTAATAATAAGGTGAATATAATCGTTAATTTTCGTATTTTTATTACCCTAATATCAAAATGAAACTTTAATTCATTTAAATCGAGCGCTTAAAATTCAGTATCAGCCATGACGTACCCAGCGCGTTCGACATATTTCCGTCTCACTCAACGTATGTTCTTGGTTTACATGACGTTACACGCGGTGTCGATTTTCTCAGGTCACATTTATTGAAACTTTAATATATTTATACTGTCTTATTGAAACTTTTCAACGAAAATACAAAATACGGGGTAATATTTTTATGTACATAGTAAAAAATAAAAGAACGTGGAAACTCCTGTTATGACAAAACGGCACATAATAGGGTCCTCCACCGTAGTAACAAATTAGAACAAGGGTCAGTTATATTAAAACTAGACCTTAAAACTGTAAATTAAGGACTATCAAAGTTTAAAAATAGTTATTAGTTTCTAAAATAATCGAGTTTTTATTACCATTTCCTCATCTCTATATCTACGTCACACGTTTATTCTATTCCAAATTCTTACTACTTTCAAACCTTCTGCTATCGCCTTTTTGAAATACGGAATCCATTTGTAAGTATATAAATGCAGAAAATAACAACAATAAAACAACAGAAATAAACCAAATAATACTAGTTTAAATTTATGATGCCATGACAGATTACAAGCGTTGGTATGAAAGTGAAAGATATGTTCAATGACATAGGCTACCAGTGGTAATCAAATCTGAGACTATAATACGTAGTATTTTTATTAATTATGACATTAAATTACTTATTATCCACCCATATTTCCAATTATTGACCACAAGGGTTATTTTAATATATTTATATATTTTATAAGTGCTGAAAAAATAAATATGTGTGACTTCAATTATTAGCGAAATCCACTGTTTGAGAACAAAATCATCTCTACATCTACGTCACAGAATATTAAAAAGAATATTACGGCTTAACGAATAACAATAAAGACTTTCTAAAATTACATATCATTTTCAGTTAAGATGAAGTTTTGTAAAAAAATATAAAAAAATTTAGTGGAGGACCCTATTGTCATTGCTTGCTTTTACATTGAATGCCAACGTGCCATTATTAGAAATGAAGACTTGCGTTGAATGGATTCCCAGCTTACTCTGTATAGTAAAATAATAATCTTACTTTCTTACTGTTCCTTTACCATAAATAGTATTTTTGATTGAAAGAGAATTATTTGCAAATTATGTATAATGACTGATCAATAATTCAAGGGTATCACATATTTATTTATTAAAGAAATCTATAAAAATAGAAATGCAAAATATTATTGCAAATATATATGAAAAGTCAGAGTAATTTAATTTGTTTATTAATTAGTATAAGGTGTTATTTTTTACATACAATAATTTACACGTAATAAGCATTTGTTTGTTATTTATTTATAACAATTTTCAACTTATTGATAAAGCAATTAATTACAATTTCAAGTAAACTATTAATACTGTAACAAGAATAAAAACATTTATAACATAACAATTTATTTATCAAGTACTAGGAAACTTCAGAATTGTTAAACAATTCTAAATAAAACTTTGTGTAAAATATAGAAATAATACTAATGAAATCATAAACTATATTAAATTGTAACATATTAAGTAACATAAAATACAGAAACCAAATATGGTAGTCGTTTCAATTTCTATTTTAAAATGTAAATAATTAATTAGTTTACAAAATAAAAATTGGCCAACTCACATATTTTTTGTTAATACTTGACGCATCAGTAATTTGGAAACATCCTTAAATTAATTAAAATGAAAAGTTATTACTTAATTTTCATTTTTATCCATCCATAATTTTTATTATTATGCAATATTATCATCCATCCACACACACATATAATATTTCTGTAACGACTTGGAAAAGTATTAAGACTAAAAATTACATTTTTCTGAATAAAGTTTTTTTTTTTTAGTTTGCAGTTGATTTCACGAAATACTAAAAATCGTGTATACTAATAAGCATTAGTTAGAGAGTTAACTTTTTAAAAACCACGGGTATATTATAGTTCTTGCCAAAATATATCGTCCCTAACTTCAATTCACTCTGACAGCTGGAAACTTGTAAAGAGATTATAAGGGTAAGAAAACTAGAGTTGTACTTAAATAAAATACTTGATAAAAAATTTCACATTTTATATTCGTTGAAAACTCACGAACAATTAGAATAAAATTTTACCATCATTTATAAAATAATGTGGAGATTATTTATCGTTAATATTTTACAAAAACCCGTTGTTTTTCTCGTGAAATAGATAATTTAGGTACACCGCAATAAGTAAATCAAGGACCTATATCTTGGCAAGAACTATGCTGACACTATAAGCTATATAGAAATTAGCTGCATCTTTAGGTATCTATAATATGAATATTACCCAATATGTTACAATTATTTTTATTTAATAATTAACTTCATAAGAATACGCTTGATTCGGCCCAGACACACTAACACGTGACTGTGCTTTCCTCGCGTCTCTCTTCTCTTTCTCTATGTCCCTCCTCTCTTCCTCTAAATAATCGTGCATGCTCTTCACTTGTCCTGCTGTATGAGGAGGGAATGGTGATGAGCTAGGGATAAACAAGGCTTGGTTAAGACGAGATTGGTACTCCTGAGAGTTATCCCTGATTTGGTGCGACTGCAGATCTTGAATGGAAGGATAACGACTACTCTTGTAAGTTGGTTCGGAGTTTTTGGACAGAGGTTGGTACGAAGATAAAGGAGCTTGGACGTGTTCACCGATAATTTTAAAGCCGTCGTTACCTAAGAAGAAAATTTTATTACTATACAGGGTGGATGATTATTCATTGTCCAGCTTATATCTTCTGAAATATTAAAAATACAAAAAAAAGTTAAATACAAAAGTTGTTTAATACAACCTGATCTATAATTTAGCATAAACAATTTTTTCCATGGCCTACCACTTTTTTGGAATAATATTTAACTTTAATTTTTTAAATGGAACACCTGTATAATTTGACAGAATAAGATTCTTAATAAATTTCTCTTTACAATGATGTGTAACAAGTAAGGATTTACCTTTAAATTATGTCCTATAAAACAAATAGAAATATGATAAAAGTAGGCTATGATATTCTATTATTTCTACCTGTAACTTCTGTCACACATGAACATTGGCTATACGTAGGGGTTTTTCCTTTGAATAAAATTATGTCTAATAAAGCAAGTAATAGAATTACTAGCATTGCTGATTTACAAAATTATTAATACTTTTATTTAAGTATCAAAATTTAATACAACATATTATTATAAATTTTGATACAGGATAGCAGCCCGACGTTTATTATTATTTGATCTGTGGAAACAGAAAAGCATATCAACTTTTTCGCTATTACTGTAACCGACGTTTCTTAGTTAAATAAGAATCTTAACACCTTTCTCACTATTAGAATCAGTATTATTAAATCTGTGACAGATGTTACTGGTATAAACAATAGAATATCACAGCCTACTTTTATCGTATTTCTATTTGCTTTATTAGACATAATTTAAAGGTAAACCCTTACTTGTTATACATCATTGTAAAGAGAAATTTATTTAGAATTTTATTCCGTAAAAATATATAGGGTATTCCATTTAAAAAAACAAAGTTAAATATTTTTCTAGAAAATTGGTAGGCCTTGGAAAAAAACTGTTTATGCTAAATTATAGACCGGGTTGTATCAAATAACTTTTCTATTTAACTTTTTCTTGTATCTTTAATATTTCAGAAGATATAAGCTGGACAATGAAAAATCAACCAGCCTGTATACAAGCCCAGTCGTGTATGTATTGGACCAAAAAATTTTGTGCAGAAAATTATTTTTTTTTATAACCGTGCGTAAATTCATCATCATCTTTGGCACAACAGCCCTTGTAGGGCCAAGGCCTCAAGTACCGTAGGTACTCGTTTCGTGACCGTAGTACTAGAGCAGTCGGTGTACTTAATCCGTGCGACGTCCACTGATTGCTATGCAACCAGTGCGGCAGCGGAGATACCCCTTCTACAGCTAGCACCACCTATGTTTTAACATGGACAACTGGTCGGGTCATCGCATGCGAGTGCGATTAATGCCTGATATTGTGGCATTTTAACGACTACGCACTTAGCCGGCCGGTAGATTCGAACCGAGGAACCTCAGATTCGATCTGAACATGTAGAGACATAGCGCTTTAATGCACACGGCCACTACACCGGCACCGTGCGTAAATTACATACTTTAATTATTCTTTACAATGTGTAAAGTGTCATTTTTTAAACGCTAGTGCATGAAAAGTAATTTTTGACGACCACTACGAAAAGAACATAAATCCACACGCTAAACTATTACTGAAAGTTGATCACTAGCAATACTGTATGATATGAAAGCTCGTTAGCCAATCAGACGTCCGCAACTGTGTGATATGATTTCATCACACGCTGCGATAACTGAGCGAACTAACCTAAAAATTTGTATTTAAAAATTTGACAGTTGCAGATAATTTGTTGAATTTACACGGATTAAGAAAGTTGGACCCTGATTTATCAGATTTTAACATAATTTTTGGCGAATTCTGACAGCAATAATGTTAATATTTTAATATTTTTATGTAAAATAGAATGAGCTTCAGTTTTAATCGATTTTTGGTGACATTTTGTTTATTGAAATTGGTGTGTCTGCATTAAATACACAAAATATCTAAGCAAAAGACAAAATAATCACCGTCACCAACCTAACTATTCTACCAAAAATATTAGATATGCGCCGGATATACGTTCCGAAAATGCGGGATTTTCTTTTTTATTTCTGGAATTAATAATTTATTCAAAATAAAAATATTTTGTCATATAGGTAGTTTTTATTTATTTAAAAATAATCATAACGGGTGTTCCAATAAGAGTGTAATGCTTAAAACCCCAGGTAGTTTTTTTAAATCAAGTATGCTATGCTCTAATGGGGTCATTTTAAAAAAATAATTGTCGATTTTTTTTATAAAATCATGAAATCCATCTCATTTAATAAATATAGTAATAGAAAATAATTTGAAATATGCAACATTTCATTCATAAATTTGCTAATAAACTTTCGCGCTTTTAAACACGGACTAAATTTGTGACGACACAAATTCATACTCACACAAAGACAATTCTGTCTCACACACACACGCTTCACAACAGGAAATAGTAACCTAACCTAAAAGTATGACAGCTGACAGCAAGATATACAAGAGAGAAGATTATTATTACTTTCTATTTCTTTAAAAGTACTAGTGCAGTATAAGGTATGTAAATAAACCATTTATTTAAGTAAATACCAAACCAAATAATCATAGTTCTAAATTAAACCGGTAGAGCTCGACTGTCGTATCCGTGAATATGTGTCGTCAGCCGTTGAAATATTTGAAATTAAACGCAACTTTTAAAAAATCATATCTCTGATTCTAAAGACTTAAAAGATGAAAAACATACACATACATGCTTAATTTGACCTATTTTTTCAAGAAAAAAATAAATCAGAAAATGTGAAATGACCCCATTATGTACGACATGCGACATCGAGTCTATGGGGTCATTTAAATAAATGGTTTATTTACATAATTTATACTGCACTAGTACTTTTAAAGAAATAGAAAGTAATAATAATCTTCTCTCTTGTATATTTTGTTGTCAGCTGTCACACTTTTAGGTTAGGTTACTGTTTCATGTTGTGAAGCGTGTGTGTGTGAGAGTGAATTGTCTTTGTGTGAGTATGAATTTGTGTCGTCACAAATTTAGTCCGTGCTTAAAACCGCGAAAGTTTATTAGCAAATTTATGAATGAAAAGTAGCAAATTTCAAATTATTTTCTATTACTATATTTATTAAATGAGATGGATTTCATGATTTTATAAAAAAAATCGACAATTATTTTTTTGAAATGCCCCATTAGGAATGTTAAAACTTGAATGTTAAATATTAGGCAGAATATTTGGTTAGTTCAGTGTTCGGTTGTTCAACCAAAATTGTATTTATATAAAATATCCTATAATGAAAATTGTCAACTATTTTTATAAATTAACAATGTAAACGAAAGCCGAAACAGAGATAATAGTATAAAACACTCGTTATAGGCGTTATTCAGGCACTCGGTCGTTCGCCCACTGGTGTCCGAATTTCTAACTCGTGCTAGAATAGATTGCCTTCTGTATTTGGGGTATTTAATACAATAGTACTTATAAAAAAAGTACAATTTTTGTCTTTTTTATAGTACTCCCCCCTATCCAAATTCCTGGGTGCGCCACTGATGAATTCTACACAAAAAATTGTTCTTATGTTCTTACCGGCTATGTATCTAACATTGGTGATCTTCCCCATAGCATTGACATAACTGTAAGTTCCCTGGACATTTCCGTCAGCATCTTCAGATTGCTCATGTCCGTTTAGATTTTCTTGGCTGGTTTCTTCACTGTCAAAATCTGAATTGTGTAGCGTGGTACGATACTGCGATGCAGCTAATCCAATCACCAGGAATATAAAGAAGGTTATCTACGAAAATATCGGTACACAAAATCAAATTAGTAGAAATAGAAATCCTCATTGTTTGATGTAATGGGGTATTCTAATGTAGTAAAATTTAAAGTAAAAATTGTTATAACATTGTGAATTATGCTTTAAAATGACCAAATAATGAAAAAAAAAATCAATTTTTTTTTTCCTAACATGAGTTTTCTTGTATTTTATTTTACCGCTGAACAGGTATCACGTGGGTTGTGACGTACGAGGGACTCATGACATCTAAAAAAATTTGTGCATGACTATACCATATACAGGAAACAGCTGTTCCGCCATTGATGCATTGTGAGCAGTCTTGATGGTGTTAGTCATAGTGTTAGTTGTATGACGTTTATATGTTTACAAGTTTTCAACTTTTCTAATTTGGTTCTTATATTAGTTATTATTGTTAATACAAGTTTTCATTACGGAAAATTCACTTAGATAACGTAAACAAAATTGAAATACATAGAAAACAAGCGACAAGTAACCAAACAAACATAAAATGCCGAATGACAGATAGACTGCCGCGCCAAGTGTTGTGTTTGTACCTATGTAAACATAAAATAAAATAAATAAATATATCATCACGGCATATTACCCATTTCTGGGTGTGCCAGTAAACATGCCTCGCCATTTAAATGTCATGAGTCCCTCATACGTCACATCCGGTATAATTCAAATTTTCAAAGAATATTTAAAAATTCATATCTCGCTCAAATTAAATAAAAAAGAACTCAAAATTTTTGATTTGTAATACATATACGTGAAAGTTTCAGAAAAAAAAATAAAAAAAAATCATTAGAATAGTACATGGTGATTTTTAATTGTAATTGAACAAAACACAATAAAAAATAATTGGAAAATGTGGAATAGCCCTATTATGTCATTTGTTGTGTTCTCTTTAAATGACCATTCAGTTCTGCTCGAGTAAAATAGTAACATTGAAAATTGTGCAAGTTCTATCTACGCCGTTCAGTTGCACAGCATTTTACCTCCCCCTTTACCGCAAATGATCTGCTTTTGATGAGAGATTAGTTTGTTGTATGAGCAACTGAGTAATTAATTATTGACAGTTGTCAACATGGATCATGTACATATTTCCATATGAAATCTCTAAAAAACATGAATGAACAGACAAGCAGAGGATAGTATTTTAAAATACTATTTAATTATTTTTAATAAATATTATATAAAAGAAACAGTATGATTTAACAAATAAAGCACATAAAAGTATTTTATAAGAATGATTTTCTTAAAAATAAATTGCTGCTCTCGTATTCAAGTATATTAAATTATTGTTGAAACTGCACAAAAAATTGTTCACTTTATAGTTGTTTTATTTGTGAAGTGATCGTTCAATTTTTTTCTCCTCACTCTCAACTTGCTCAGTATATTCACAAATGAGCGCTCAGATAAAAAGAATACAGAGTTATCGAGCTGATATATTTATGTATTTATTTTCTGTCGCTAAGAGAGGTATTGGATCCATGCTCAAAATCGCATATCCGGATTTTAGTGAATAAGCACGATTTAAAGGTCACTAGAATTCAATTTTAACATTTTCTACAATGATGTGTGTGTGTGTATGTTTGTATGTGTGTGGATGTATGAATGTGTGGATGAATGAGAGACGGTTTCTCAAATTCTATAAGATTAAATACTACTACGTATTCCTTAATTTGAAAATGGGAATGACTGAAAAGGTTTCTTTAACATTTGGACAACCGGAAGTAGTAGTTTGAAATTTATGGTATTAACAATATTAAAGATTATAAAATCCAATATATTGTACATTTTTATTATTCTATAGATTTAGACATTTTATAGAATTATAAATACATACAAAATAATTTATTGTGTAATAAATCAAACATCTGGAAACTAGTTAAAAAATTAAAATGTTTGTATTTGACATAAATGACAGTGTCAAAAATCTAGAGACATTACTGAAGGCTTTTTCTGGGAAGAAAATTTAATATTTCTAATTTTATCTTTAATTAAATATTTAAAATAATAGATATAGCTGCCGCACGTTAAGATGACACTGTCCTTAAATGTGAAAAAACTAAAATTCGTACTTAGAAAAGAACTCCGTCAACATCTAAAATTGGTGTAAAAAGAAAGGGGATTCATTTATAAGCCAAAGTATGACAGTATCAGTGTCAACTAAACACGTGTGTGCTATACATATATTTCATCTTCATCATATACCCTTCAGAAATACCGCCAATCTCGTCAATGAATTGAAATAATCTCGAACATTTAGAAGAGTAGGAGGAATTGTTCATGAATTGAAAAATAAAGAATAGATGTAATTATAATTTTTTGAGTGTACCAGAAACGTTAAATACAATATTTATATAGCCTAATATAAAAATGGCGAGAGGTATTGTGCTGGCCACAACAGATTTTTTTTTTTTTGTATGACAGAGTGACATCAATCTTATACAAAGCTCTGTACTGTATGTGATTTATTTGACAATATAATGCTTATATAACATTTATTTTTTGTGTAAATTTCACATAGTTTTTATTTTTCCTACAGAAAAACTTTCCTAGTCACAATTGCTTCAATACGAGCAAAAAGAGAAAATGTAATAATGCAACATACATACCAAGTAATCTACGCTTTCCTCGGAAAATTTTTATGAACATGAAAAACATAGAGATTTTAATAGAAGGTTACACAAGTAACCTTTAAAATTGTTATAGCACGTTCGTATTACGAATTTTTTATTAACATTTTTTAGTTGTTTATTTAATTAAAATTAAGCCATGTAGATATATAAAATCTGAATATTTTTATGGAATTGACTTTCTTTTTTATAATCTGTAACTGTCTATAACGATAGGTACTAAAACTAGAAGATTTATTAAGTCGGTAGATCATTTTATAAAACATTTAAAGGTCTATATTTCGAAATTCACGATCAATATAATAAATTTGTTATAGATAATAAATTTGCTTTAAACATTTAAATGGCCAGTAATTTAAATTTTGAAATACTGCAGATTTACTCAAGTATAAAATAAATTAGATACCTACTATAAAAATAACTTTAATATCGTGATTTTAATTTGTTTATAATTGTTATTAATGATATTCAATTGCTTAATACAATTTTACTCAATTCAAATTTTGAACTCAATTGTTATTAAATATGGATATAAATTGTTATGGATAAAATAAATATATCATCACGGCATATTACCCATTTCTGAGTATACCAGTATCTACAACACATGTAGACATCGGTAATGATGACGATATATTTTACCGTGTGGGCGCTTACCAGGCGTCACCTCACGGGCACTCATGGCTGGCGTGGAGAGTGCACCACAGGGGTCACTTTTCTTCCATTTAAAATTGGAAATATTTGGCGTCTGTCGGGATCGAACCCGGTTCCCCCAGGTTCGCGGCCAGACACTCAGGCACACGGCCACGGGACATTGATGATATATATATTTATATGGATAAACAAATAATATCGATTTAGATTTACGTAATTGTAAGATCAAGCTGAAGAGTCAAAAGTGACTGAAATTTAAAATTAAAATCCTGTCCGTGAAACATAGAACCAGGTGTGACATCTATGTACCTTATCAAGAGACCGAATGTCAAAACCACCTTGAACCTTGACTTTGAATGTAGTTATATGAATTTAGATGACAAAAGTGTCAATATTAAGTCCGATTTCAGTCAAAAATATTATATCCTAACATTAGATTATTCACTGCTACATAATTTTGACAACTTTTTGTTTTCATTTCTTGTGGACAAGGTTCAAGGTGGTTTTGACATTCGGAAACGGCAGGTTTTGTAAAACATAAAGTCACTTTACTTTTAAAGTTTGATCTAAAAGTGAAAAAAACACTTTATGTTAAAGTTGTCAGTTTAAAATACTTTAAAATAAAGTCTTTCGACTGCGACAGTTCCTTTAACTTAAAGTGAGATTATTAAACGCTCTTTTCACTTTTAGATCAAACTGTAAAAGTAAAGTGACTTTATATTTATTATGAAACCGACCGTTACTGTGTTACTTTTCGTATAGTTACATTGTTAATTTTGTAGAATGTTCTGTAGACTTGAAAATGGTCATAACCACGACCGAAATGTCGTTTTTTATGATTCAATAAAGAATTACTCGTCGTTCAGAAATTTTCATTATCCAAGAATTCTTAGTACTTCATATGGTTTCTGTTAATCACGTCTCAAATGAATACTGAAAAGCAAATTATATACTAATTTCACCGCACTTGTAAAAATCTTCTAATAAGACTTGCAATTACAATTTTGCAATGTTAAGAATTCTGGTATTTTTTACCAACGTTAGTATTACAGTTTTAGTCCAGTGATTAACATTAGAATGTAGCAAGGCCTAATTATTATACCGCATAATACTGTTATTTGAAACAATAGACGCAAAATTTATAATATATTTTTATTTTTCTGACAATGAGAAAATATGATCTGAACTTAAGAGGAATTAATAAAAAAAATTTCTATTGTTATTGAAACGTATATACGTACTATTTTTCTTCTTGACTTACAGTAAGTGAAAGACAAATAATAATAAACTACGAAATTTGTACAAATTAACTATGGCAATGAAGTTAATAAACTGTGTTTTAATAATATTAACTTAGGAATAAATACATTAAGAACTAATTGTAACAATTTGCGAATAAGAAAGTACCTACCGGAACTATTTCAGTATGAAAAAAGTACCGGAACACTGAAATTTTTAAATTGCAAAAAGCATAATTTAGAAACAAGTCTTAATTAATTTTTATTATATAATACAATATTTGAAACATTGACCAGAAAAACTATATTTTTTATTTTAGGTAAATTAATTGACGTTAAAATCTTAATTAAACATGTTAATTATTTATAATTAAAATGTTCTTAATTTTTAAAAAGTACCGGAATGAAAACCCAAAGCGTTGTCAAAACTGTATGACCACTAATATGATAATTGATTTAGGGTGATTATAGCGAGCATTTTTTTCTGTCAAACATTTATGGATGATTTTATAGAAAAATTCTTCAAATATCAATTATAACATATTGTACGTAATTTTTATACGATTAAAGTAATAATAAATGCTAATAAATTTTAAATCATTAGGGTCCAGACAATTTCGTCAAGGTAAAAGAAAGCAGCAGTATATGTTGCCGAAACGTTGGTTTATATAAATATAATACAAAACTTTAACGAAAAGGTTGTTTTATTCAAAAAGAAAACAATATTTATTTTTTTAAATTTTATCAAATGATTTTTTACCTTCCGACACCTTTAGGTAAGGACGGTATTGACTGGTCAAAAAATTCAATGGTGAATATTTGTACGATGATGTCTGTGTGTATGTGTGTGTGTGTGTGTGTGTGTGTGTGTGTGTGTGTGTGTGTGTGTGTGTGTGTGTGTGTGACGATAATTTCGTCCGCGATAACTCCAATACCCGAAGGGCGAGTGAGTTAAATTCTTCGAGTGTATAAACATTCTTAGCTCACGTGGTTTGTACAATATTTTATTCAATTTTGACGAAATAATAATAAAAACTATTATAATATTTAATTTTGACAAAATAAAAAATTGATCAATTAGTAGGCTAAGCATGACAATCATCGCTGATAGACGTCAAGTCACATATTAAGTGTTATTTTCGTTCTTGATGTTATTTTTAAATGAATTTTTTGTTGCAGAGTGCTAGAGTGATTTAAATTTTGTGAGAGTGATTTAAAAAAAAAATTAATTTACATGTGAAAAAAGTGTAACTTATAGTTGTTGCTATGGAGTTAATAATTACAGTTTAAAACGTCAAAATTGAATAAAATATTAAAAAGCAATAAAATTTCATAAATCAGTCAGTTGTGCTATAACCATGGAAACGACTACTTTGTTAAGATAATTCTGATTCTGATTGACAGATGTCAGTGTCAAGTGCATATATGGTATGTTCGTGAAATAATTTCCTGGAAATATGTATTGTTTTGCAAGAAACTTCCTGTGTGGAATTTGAACAAAATACATAGAAGATACTGTGCAGGGGTTGCTATGCTAGCGTAGTGAAAAATACCCCTTACGTCTCACCTTCCTTTCCCGTCCAACTTCCACGGTTGTAAGGGAAACGAAGTATTATTTGTCGCTTTGTTATCATAGCGTAGTCTTGGGATCCCTACTCTGGCCACATCAGATTTTGTTAATATAATTTAAACTTTAAACATTTAGGGCCTGTATTATAAACGACCAGTTAAATTTAGTTTCAAAGTAAATTTAATAAAGTGAACAAATTCGAATCAATTTCTATGTTCTAATGAGGTTTAAATCATTGATGTGAAAAGTTCACGTCGCATTTGTCCATTTAATTAATTTTATTATGGAACTAAATTTAACTGGATGTTTATAATACTGGTCCTTAAAATTAAAAAAAAAATACCTTATTATCGATCAACCCTGTACACCCACGCACTCTTGTACCTATGTTCACCATACTAACGAAACTATACTAGTGTCTACATTCACTAATAGTGCAATACAAGAAGTTAACTATGACAAGCAACTGATCTGTTGTACAGCCGCCAAATGACTAGAACACACCGCACACGTTCAAAACATAGGAATTTCTCCTGCGGGTAGAATATTTTAGAATTAGTTTTCGTATAGAGAGTTTGAGTTTGGAGGCGGAGTTACAATCAATTATTAGCTCATATACCGATGAAAAATAGATCATTAGAGAAATATTTATAAGTGAAATTTTGTGAAGATTGGTATGAAGCATAAAAATTATTCTAGTGAAAAATTTATGCTTTAAGGCTGGTTTATGATGAATTTAATTTAGAAATTTAGATTTACAATAATAAATTGTACATTTCTGCCTTTACTGGTTCATAATGAATTTAAGAAATTTATGATTTAGAATTTACATTTAAAATATCACCATATTTTATATTCTAAATGTAAATTTGTAAATGCGTGCAATCATTTCACTATGGAACGCCGTTTTACTTTTTATTCCATCCTTTTTTCTTGATTTTAAATAATGTGACATATCCTTAATTGAATTAAAGATATCTTAAATATAATTTCAGATATCTATAATTCAATTCGAGAAATCTCTAGTTGGTTACATTTAAGATATCTTAAATTCAATTTTAGATATCTGAAATTCAATTCGAGATATCTGAAAATGAATTTTAGATATCTAAAATTCAATTAAAGATATCTCAAATTCAATTTACATGCTCTCCTATATGTAATTTTAGATATCTAAAATTATTTACAGATATCCGAAATCGAATTTCAGATATCTTAAATACAATTTAAGATATCTTTAATTCAGTTTTAGATAATTAATTTGAACATATCCATAATTCAATTTCAGATATCTGTAATTCATTTTAAGATATCAGTAATTAAATTTCAGATATCTTGAATTGAATTTGTGATATCTGAAATAGAATAGTGGATATCTTAAATTGAACATATTCATAATTCATTTTAAGATATCACAAATTCAATTCAAGATATCTCAAACTTAATTACTTATATCTTATAATGAATTACAGATATCTGAAATTGAATTATGGATATGTTCATATTTAGATATCTAAAACTGAATTAAAGATATCTTAAATTGTATTTAACATATCTGAAATTCGATTTCAGATATCTGTAAATAATTTTAGATATCTAAAATTACATATAGGAAAGCATGTAAATTGAATTTGAGATTTCTTTAATTGAATTTTAGATATCTAAAATTGAATTTAAGATATCTTAAATGTAACCAAATTAGAGATATCTGAAATTGAATTATAGATATCTGAAATTATATTTAAGATATCTTTAATTCAATTAAGGATATGTCACATTATTTAAAGTCAAGGAAAAAAGATGGAATAAAAAGTAAAACGGCGTTCCATATTTCACAGTATTTCAAACAATGATTTTGGCGGGGAGAATTAAAATTTTAAGTGACCATTAAACTACTTATAACTTACATTATGATATTGATTTGAGAAATTTGTCGAAATGGATCCTCAAAATCCGTTATTTGCCTTAAATCGACCTAATGAAGTTAATAACTATTGCGCTATTACTCATGGCACTCCGTAAATAGCGAAAAATTGTTACTTTTATTTTGCCTCTCCTTGGCAAACGAAACGCATGTAAACAATAATTTTTTTATCTGATTAATTACACATCCAATTTTTTTTGGTCGAAAATTTATATTGGTTGTTTATACATTAAGCCACAAATGTATATTTTTCAAGTCGAAAATCAAACGTAATATTAATTTCATTTTACATACATTGAATATACATGATGCTTTTCATATAAGATTTTCTAAATTATAGAAGTTATAAAAAAAAAATTCGTTATACAGGCTGGTTGATTTTTCATTGTCCAGCTTATATCTTCTGAAATATTAAAGATACAAAAAAATGTTATATACAAAAGTTGTTTAATGCAACTTGATCTATAATTTAGCATAAACAAATTTTTTCCAAGGCCTACCAATTTTTTGGAAAAATGTTTAACTTTAATTTTTTAAATGGAACACCCTGTATATTTTGACAGAATAAGATTCTTAATAAATTTCTCTTTACAACGATGTGTAACAAGTAAGGATTTACCTTTAAATTATGTCCTATAAAGCAAATAGAAATATGATAAAAGTAGGCTATGATATTCTATTGTTTATACCTATAACTTCTGTCACACATGAACATTGGCTACGTAGGGGTTTTCCTTTGAATAAAATTATGTCTAATAAAGCAAGTAATAGAATTACTAGCATTGATGATTTACAAAATTATTAATACTTTTATTTAAATATCAAGTAGCAATCTGTGACATATTACTGGTATAAACAATAGAATATCACAGCCTACTTTTGTCGTATTTCTATTTGCTTTATTAGACATAATTTAAAGGTAAACCCTTACTTGTTACACATCATTGTAAAGAGAAATTTATTTCGAATTTTATTCCGTAAAAATATACAGGGTCTTCCATTTAAAAAATAAAAGTTAAATATTTTCTTGGAAAATTGGTAGGCCTATGCTAAATTATAGACCAGGTTGTATCAAATACTTTTCTATATAACTTTTTCTTGTATCTTTAATATTTCAGAAGATATAAGCTGGACAATGAAAAATCAACCAGCCTGTATAGAGCTCAAAAACCTGAGAATTGTTAATTATCACAATTTTAAAAATATTTTTAATTAAACTTCCAGTAAAATTTATAGGAAATAAGCATTGGACGATTCTCTAATTTTTTTAAGTTAAGATAGAAAATATGAACTTTTGATTCTAATTATAATATTATTAATAATAATAATAATAATAATAATAATTACTACATATTTTTCTAAGCATTTTTGAAATAAATAAATAAATAAATAAATATATCATCACGGCATATTACCCATTTCTGAGTGTGCCAATCTGCTTTGTCACAGATATCGGTAATGATGATGACATATTTGTACCGTGCGGGCGCTTACCAGGCGTCACCTCACGGGCACTCATTGCTGGCGTGGAGAGTGCGCCACAGGGGTCACTTTTGTGCCATTTAAAATTCGAAATATTTGGCGTCGGTCGGGATCGAACCCAGTACCCCCAGGTTCGCGACCAGACACTCAGGACTCACTACATTATTTTATTAGATTTATAATAAAAATATAATGGCGGTTAGTATGAACAACTGATTAAGAATAATTAGCGAGCAATTGACTCGCTTTGTTTTTTTTTTTGTCAATCGTTTCTGAATTATGTTAGAGAAAAATACTTCAAATAATTTGGCAGAGAAAAAACAGTACTAGTCAACTGCTCGTTCATCACCCTTAATCAACTCTTTTGAGAGCTATTTTTTAAAAACTTTGATGCACATTTAATGAAAAATATGCTTAAATATTTATTGTATCATTATTTTATTTTTTGCAAAAATCATGTCGCTACTATTATGTAATAAAGTATTTGTTTTATAACTCAAAAAAAACTAATGTTTTATAACAATTCAATCTTATAATTATCAAGAAAAAACCCTATTAAAAATAAAACCAACTCATTGTATGGTTTTTTGCTACCCACCATACACGTAGTCATGGTGACCGGTGTAATAGGCGTAGACGACACTATGGTTGAGTGGTTGTGGTTAGTGCGATGGTTGTGTACGAGTGGTTGGAGGCGACACTAAAGACTGATGCCGGGACTACTCTGCACGCCTTTATATCCACAAGGTCGATTTCCACTTCATCAAAATGATAACAATTTAATTCCCATGCTGCACGGGAAAGATAAATAATAAATAACCATAAATGGTTCTTAGATAAAATATGGAACGCAGTGAAAATAATAACAAACTTAGTTTCTTCTTCAGATCCTCCGACATTTTTTTTTTTCAAATTTTCAAAATAACTTGATTAAAGACAATTTTCGAATTACTTTTTTTTAAATTTTTGGGTACACCAGTAACTAACACATTTTAGTACCCATACCCCATACAAAATAGATACATACTTATAAATATTTACAATTTTGATTTTAAGTATTTATAACAATTTGTGTCCCTTAGGCCGATTGCACCAACGCAACTTAAACTTAAATAATAAACTTGGCTTAAATTGACAATATTGCACCGAAACAAAATATCAAATGAATTGTAATATATTACTGGCAAAATTTCGATTTGCATTTTTTTGTTTAAGCCCAGCTTAAAATATAAATATTGTTGGTGCAACTGGGCATTAGGAATTTTAGTATTTACGTAATTTTTTTGTGCAGGTAACTGGGAAGTGTTAGTAAATTTACGAGTTTAATATCAAGTTGCCATTGAAAAAAACAAAATAAAACTACAGAGTACCAGAAACCCGAAAACCATGCTCAAACTGAATTTAATATCAAGTTATTATTGAAAAAGAAAATGAAACAACGAGTTATGTATGTGCACAGAGTTTAAGATCAAGTTGCCATTGAAAAACAAAATAAAACAATAGAAGACTATGCATAAAATGAGTATCAATATCAAATTACAATGGACAGACATAAAAAGAACCACATAAAGCTATACACAAACTAAAGTTACCATTGAAAAACGAAATAAAACAATAGAGAGCTATATGCACAAACTGAGTAAGATCAAGTTGCCATTGAAAAACAAAATAAAACAATAGAAGACTGTGCACAAAATGAGTTTAACAAAATAAAACAAGAGAAATCTATGCCCTAACCAAATTTAATATCACGTTACCATTGAAAAACAAAATAAAACAACATAATGCTATATGCACAAACTGAGTTTAATATCAATTTACCAATGGAAAACAAAATAAAATAATAAAAGACTGTGCACAAGAGGAGTTTAACATCAAGTTACCACTAAAAAACAAAATAAACCAACGAAAAGTTATATGCACAAACTGAGTTTAATGTCAAGTTACCATTGAAAACCAAAAATTAAAACAACAGAAAGCTATGTACAAACTGATTTTAAATCAAGTTACCAATGAAAAATAATATAAAAGAACAAGCTATGCACCTATTAAATTTAATACAAAGTTACTATTAGAAATGAAATTAATATAAAGTTACCACTGATAAACGAAATAAATCAATAGAAGACTGTGAATAAAATGAGTATAATATTGTTACTGTTGAAAAACAAAATAAAACAACAGAAAGCTATACAGTATACAAAAGAATGACAAGAAATAAATGATATTTTTGCCTTTATCATCACAAAGCACAATGTAAGTAATAGTAAGAAGGACGGTATACAAAATATATATATCTATAATTTCTTGTTAATATTCCCGAAAATGTATTGTAACATGTAACGGATAAGAATTCCGCGTTCTATTAATTTCTACAATTACACAATTTTTATATAATTTTACTTAACATTGAATATTTTCTATTTAACCTTGCAAATTTTTAATTACTTTTTCAATTAATTAATGTATACATCTTAAATATTGTATAAATAAATTTTTCTTTATAAGTACCATTAAGAAAAATTATTAATTGCTTTAGCGAAAGAATTAGGTAAATAAAATTTCTAAACAAAATTGTATAAACAAATAATGTTTTTATAAATAATAATTTTATTTACGCTGTGGGAATTGTTTTAAATGTGCTATTTACTGTAACAAATTTTAATAATAAATAAGTATATCATCACGGCATATTGCCCATTGCTGGGTGTGCCAATCGGTTTTATATGCAGATATCGGTAATGATGACATATTTGTACCACATGGGCACTCATTGCTGGCGTGGAGAGTGCACCATTGGGTTCACTTTTGTGCCAATTAAAATTCGAAATAATTTTTAACTTCGATTGGAACCGAACTCAGGTTCCCAGATTCGGGACCAGACACTTGCGCACACGGTCGTAAGACCCCGTACAATAATTCAAATATCCCGCGTTACATCGCCATCTATTGCACGAATTAAGAACTATAGTATATGAGCTTATGATTATGGTCTGAAGATAGCAGTACTGGTAGTACTCTATAGGAGTATTCTACAACTATTTCACGTACGTTGTGTTCAACTTAGTTACTAGTATAACTTTAAGTTAAAAGGTAAATCTAAAGTCGGTCGGGATCGAACCCAGGTTCCCAGATTCGCGACCAGACACTCACGCACTTGGCCATGAAACCTCGTACAATAATTCAGATACGTTGCTATCTATTGCACGAATTGAAAACTATAGCATATCAGCTTATGGTTTGAAGATAGCAGCACTGATATTAGTATACCTCTATAATACAGGATATGGCCATGAGCCAAGATCGCTGCCATTAACTGTCCAATGTCAAACGTACTGAGAATTCATTTTCCTTTTTATTTGTAAGAAATGTGATTTTACAGTGTTCAGAAAAAGAAAACCTAATAGACACTTACAAAATTGCAATTTGCACGAACGCCTCTAACGTCAAAGCATAGATATCAAGGTTGCTATGGTTACCCCGTACAAACAAAGACCTGTCATCAGCCGTAGACTCTACACTCTAGCTATCGTTTTAGTGGAATAATCGAATGATCTTCAATATTATCAAACAAAAAAGTTGCCCCAGATACATCTGGTTTTAAACTCATTTTTATTAAACACAACGTACAAATCACAATAAAGAATTAGGTTTAACACTGAATAACAGATGCGAATACAATGACAGATAAGAACAGGTAACGGGACGCAAGACAACGAGGGGAGGTTTATTTGGATGCATGATCTTCTATCTTTCTCTTACAGTGACGTCAATTTTGTAAGTGTCTATTCGGAGTAGGCAATGAACACAGAAACATCTGATTATTATTCAATTCAAAAGTCAAGTTGCCAAAATTGACCGTAAAATGTAATTTTAAGGAGGAAAGATAATAAAGAAGGATACAGGATATTACCATTCACCGTTTTTTAATTTATTTCTATTTCTAAAATAAGGATTCAAGAAATTATCATTTAATTTAATACTTTCAAATTGACATACTTTTTTGTTCATAGTCTTCTCCAAGTTAGGATTTTTTAACACACTGAATTAAAAAGGAATATTAAATAATTACATTATGAATTTCAAAGGTAGTAAAAATGTAATTATTAAGAAATACACAATTATTAATATGACATAGGGCTCAATTCTCAATTTTCACCGGGGTGATATGCAGTGAAAAATTTTCACTTTATCATTTGGAGCTATTCTCAATTCCAAAGTGATCTGATATAAATGAGTGAGAAAGTGTAGTATTTACCGTATGTTGATAATATTGGTTGGGTACAACAAAAAGATATACAAATTTCGCGCATGTGTTTGTTCATATTTGACAAATAATATCATGACACTGACAAATGATATGATATAAATTTATCATTTCATATATCACAATGATAAAAATTGAGAATTGGGCCCATAGTTTTAGAGGTCATGTATGTAGGATATTAGTTGTTATTATCACATCTAATATAATATTTGTTGTTATTATTTACAGATTAAATTTAAAATTAAATTGTTTGTGCTTAATATTAGTAATTTTTATGTTTTAAATAACGTTAAAAGTATATATCTAAATGTGTTTTTCATTAAAATGAAACAAATCGCCACGAAAGTAGACAGTAATTTATAGAAAAACAACACGTGACTGTGGACAGGTAATGGCGGACGAAATCGAGCCACTCCATCATACTCTGTAGAGGTACCCCAAAATATTCCGCGTTGAAGTGCCATCTATTGCACGAACTGAAAACTATAGTATATGAGCTCATGGTCTGAAGATAGCAGTACCGGTATTAATCTATGGCGAGAATCTTTGAGCACTCTACAGGAGTATTCTAGAACTATTCCACGTACGTTGATGTTCAACTTGGTTACTAGTATTAATTTAAGTTAAAAGGTAAATTTAAAGTAATGTGAAGCAAAGTAAAGAATTATAAGGGTAAGAGAATACAGCGATTAATTTGAGCATTCATTTTTGTAGATTGCTTTGAAGTGTTGAGCACGTTTAAATTTTTGTTTTTGCATTGACTGATTCACGTTGTAACACTGCGTTTGAAGGAAGCCATCTTTGCAATCTCTAATCAAAGGTCCTTGGCTCGCAGATTCATTGTCTGGTGGAAAGCCAGTATACATAATTCACATTATATCAAATGGCTTTAAAACGAATCAATAAGGTATGTAGATGATTTTTATCTATATTAAAACTTTCCTCACTCCTTCCCACGTAGAATACAAAGACATAAAGAGTAGTTTAACGCCCTTAACGATTTTATACTGAGCAATGTGTACAGCATTGGAATTCCTGCTGTCGTATTTCCGACAAGTTTTTATAAACTCATTTATATGAAAATTACAGCGAAAATCGTATTTACAGTGAAATATATTTTCCTTCAAAATATATTTTTCTGGCTGCCAATTTAGCAAAAATGCCGGAAGTAACGTCGAATTGAATTATTTGTCAAAATCATTAAAACACGAAAAAATCCGGCATTGATGTGGTATTTCATTTTGGATTTCGGTCTTGTGTTCATATTACTAACCTCACCTTTTAAGGATTTTCGTGTGTTCTAAAATTATCATTAAGGTTATTTTTTATATTTGCAAGGTCAGACAGGACCTTTAGGTATTAATTTTCATCTTTTCCTGACAGGAATTACAAGACCTCGGCAGAGATCCTCCAGCACAATGCTCAGCAGGACCGGTTGGAGATGATTGTAAGTGTTGAGTCATTTCATTGATTATTTGCTGCTTTATTTTTCACACTACTTTCCTCTTTATTTGTTGTAATTACCGAACTTTCGGTCTAATGTTGCGAAATTTTCTTTTAAAACGCGTATTTTGTTCGTTATTATTTTACCCATTTTTTTGTAGAATGATTGAAAATCTTAATTAAGGTTGTAGTTGTTTACTATTGCTATTTTTTCATATTTTAATTCGTCAGTAATAAAGTTCGTTGCCCTCTTGAAAAATGGCCATTGCTTACAAATATCTCTTAACAATGCTGGTACTTTGATTGCTTGCCACATTTTACTTTCTAAACTGTTGAATTCAGCTTTACCAGTTTTAGAACATCTCGTTTATCTTATTTGATTATAAATTTATAGTGCGATTCTGTAATTGAAAGTTACAAATCTATAGTGGTATAAAAATTACAGAATTAATAAATGTAATGTGTTGGTGACGTCACGAAGGCCAGCCAATGTTTTGTGGTTATATTTGTGTTTTCCCTTGCTAATAAGTTTTGGACGTTTTTCAGTATTCCACTGGCAAGCCACAATAATGGGACCAGTAAGTTGACTGAAGATTGAAGTTATCTTCAGTGCATTTTCTAATTGTAGCGTTTCTTTCTAGCCCGACAGCCCTTATCAAGGTGGTGTCTTCTTCTTAACAATTCATTTCCCAACAGATTATCCATTTAAACCTCCAAAAGTGGCATTCACGACTAGAATCTATCATCCAAACATAAACAGTAATGGTAGTATTTGTTTGGATATTTTACGTTCACAATGGTCACCTGCGTTAACAATTTCAAAAGGTAAGACATTTCATCATTTATTATACTTTTCTCATGGAATTTATTCGAAATATTAAAATTGAACACGTCAACGCAGTAGGCGTAGGTCATTGCAGTGCATTTAGGTTATGTTTTTTCAATCCCGAAATGTTTCAGTTCTAAAATTATTCATTAGATATCTTATCTAAATAACTTTTATCTCGGTTTTTGCTTATCATTATATCTATTTTTCTTTGTTACTCGCTGTAAATACAAATTTCATGTTATGAAAACAACGTGAGAACAACATCTGTTGTTTCATTCTGACGTCATCGGTCAATATCTAATAAGAAATCCCGTTGTTCTCGGAAATTTTGGAAAATTTGATTGAAGAAGGTTTTATACTTTTTCGAAATTTTATATTTCTCATTATTATTGTATCTCTTGCGAAAGTTATTGCAAGTTAGCAGAAATTGTATCTCCTTATGC
Source organism: Ophonus ardosiacus (assembly GCA_943142095.1). Lineage (NCBI taxonomy): Eukaryota > Metazoa > Arthropoda > Insecta > Coleoptera > Carabidae > Ophonus > Ophonus ardosiacus. The sequence goes on along the minus strand of OW964828.1, from coordinate 50,309,972 downwards.
AACGTTTTCTGTGACGTCATTCATCGTTTATTCATTGTTTCTGGAATCTCACGATTAATAAACAAAATGGTGGCATTTTTAAGCGCGAAATTCGTAATTAGAACTACTGAATCATCCGCTATGCAATACATAACAATGACGAATTGAAATTATCTCAAGTTTTTATAATTTTTTTACGTGTGCATTTATGATAAAGATGATATGTTGTTGTTGGGTATTTTTATTATATTGAAATGACAAAATTTATTTTTACTGTTTCCTAATATTCTGTCGTATAATTGCACTAAATTGGTAATGTAAAAAGAAAGTAGCATTGTAAAAACTATTTTTAACTACTTTTAGTTTTATCTAGGTAGTCTTGCAGTTAAAAATATGCTTTGTACTATTTTGTAAACAGCTTAATTGAGCCGACACTTTTCTGTGACAGTTTTCTAATTTTTTTTTACATATTTACTAAAAATAATAAATCTTTTATACATTATAAGATCGCAGCGTTTCAAAAAGTAATTTGAAATTTTGCTGATACAAAAAAACTAAATAGTAATTTAATTGACAATGTATATTTCTGTAAGCATATATTACGAGAATGCCCTATATAATATATGATGCGAGAGAAAGTTAATTCATATAAAGAATACGAAGGACTGTCAGAATGTTGTTTTAAAATATATAAAAAGCGAAAGTAGATATTAACACAATAGTTTTCTTCCAAAAATTATAATACAATTGCTTCAAGAAATGTAGAAATGTTTTTGTCATGTATTTGCATAAAAATTGTCTTTTATCTTATAATAATGTACATACAAACGTATATGAATCGTTATTTGGACTTATCTAGCTAGATAATTAAAATTATAGATCGACTAAGTACAAAATGAATGTTTAATGGTAATTATATAGAATCAAACTATTCAACCTTGTATATAAATATTATTCATATATTTTTCTTTCTGCTTTTTTTAGAATTAATGTTGAAAAAGTATAACTATAAAATGGTATATAAATTATGTTAATCGTGTTATAAAAATTGGATTCGTATTTTTGTATTTTTCCAACAAATCACACAAAATAATATTTGTCCGCTACATTCTGACGCACGCATAATATAAAGTTGGCCGTGTTTATTATAGGGCGCTAGAAAACATGAGCGACCTTGAAATACTTAAAATCAGCTGTTATGTTTAGGCTTCTCACATTGGGCGCATTCAGCAGATGTGGTCGCTGAACATGTTCACCATTTTTCTGCTGGATGTATTGTTCACTAGAGACCGTTCACTGACCGGTTACACACAGCTGATCGTAAAAAAATTACGGTTAGATGTTGCTTGTCACTTGTTTACGCGCACCACTTTACCGAAATTTAAATTCAGTGGAATTTCTTCTGCTAGTAGAAATAATCTAATGTCATCCATTATATGTGCAGTAAAGTAAAAAAAAAAAACACCGAAAATATATTATTTGTTGTCATATATTATGCATATATCAATAAGTAATTGATTGAAAAGTTAGTAACTACTACTTATTGTCAAATTATTAAAATTTTCTTATATTACATTTTTTTAATTTGTTTAGACCCACTACAAAAATTAATAATCATTAACTGTTAGTTATAGCATGCGCACGTGATGTTGGGGCTGATGATAAATTTGAAAATTGCGTCTATTAACAAACCAGAAAAAAATGACTGTAATAAACACGTGGTACTTATTGTTTTGTACTGTATGAGTACAATACAATAAGTAGCACGTGCTTACTACATTCAATATTTTTTGGTTTGTGTATAGACGCAATTTTGACATCTGTCATCCGTCTCAATTTCACGTGCGTAAATAATAACTAACCGTTAATGATCATTAATTTTTGAAGTGTGCCTCGGGTATAAGTTTACGACTATTTGACATTTGAAGCGTTTGAACTACGTGAATGTGGAAAGTGCATTCAGCAAAGACCTCCTTGTTCAGTGATCGGTCGATCAGGTGTTCAGTGACCACAGAAATCTGCTGAATGCGCCCATTATGTTCATTTGTTTCAGCAAAATTCGACAATTATTAAATTTGCGGGGTCAAATTTTTTAACGTGAAATATTGGGTTTGTCATATCCGTGGTTACGACTTGATATTTGATTGACGGCAATGTATTTGCCAGTACCTGCTTTCTAAATTAAATTTAGTTGTAGAAAAAAATTTGTGTGTACCTTGTGCCCGAATGATTGACTCGGCTAAATTTCTTACAATATTTAAATATAATACTTCTGTCAAATTAATTCCCCATGTTTTATTTTAAATGAGACAGGCAAATACATTGCTGTCAATCAAATTTCAAGTCGTAACTTATAGGAAAACTCAACGGTTATCTGTCATATTGACAAGATGTCATTAGAGGTTAATTATGTTTAAATAATTATACCTGTTTTCTAAAAATTAAATTTAGATCTAGAAATAATATTGTGTGCACCTTGTGTCCGAAATATGTTTAGTGCTCTCGAGTGGTTTTCAGACTCGGCTAAATTTCGTACAATATTTAAATATAATAGTTCTGTCAGATTCGTTCCCCATATTTCGTTTTAAATGGAACAGGCAAATACAGTGTGTTCAAAAAAAAATTCGGGGTAAGCTATGAACATTATTCAGTTCAAAAGTCAAGTTGTCAAAATTAATCGTGAAATGTTATTAAGAAGAAAAGGTTAAAAAGAAGGATACAGATTTTTGCCCATTCATCGTTTTCATTGACATTTAATTAAATACTTTTAAATTGACATACGTTTTGTGTTCATAGCCTACTCCTAATTAGGTTTTTTTAACACACTGTACATTGCTGTCAATCAAATGTCGAGTCGTAACCATGGATATGACAAACCCAATGTTTCACGTTAAAAATACTCACGGTATGTACAGAGTGATCAAAAATGATTGAAGGTCAAGTGACATCTTTTGTTCCAAAATAATGTCAAAACTATATTTCCATTTTTCATAATTCATCAAAACTATATTCCATTTTTTATTCATATCATTGCCATACGTTGATTCTTTAGATATTTATTTCGCTTATCCTTGTAATAAATCTTTAATTTCATTATGGCTTTTAATGAAGAGCGAGATAAATTTGTTCTTGAAGCGTATTTTTTTTCGGGAAATGTAAATAGTAATGCTGTCATACTAAGTGAGCGGCAAGTGTCAAATTTGTATGAAGCGGCACGCTTCAATCATTTTTGATCACTCATTTCGAATAAATTAGTTATCTAACTTCCAAGACTGTAGTTTTATTCTCAGACAAAATTATGTACGTTGAGACAAATACCGTGAGTATTTTTTAACGTGAAACATTGGGTTTGTCATATCCATGGTTACAACTCGACATTTGATTGACAGTAATGTATTTGCCTGTCCCATTGACAAAAGTACTGTATTTAAAAATTGGAAGAAATTTAGCCGAGTCAGAAAACCACCCAAGAGCACTAAACATATTTCGGGCACAAGGTGCACACTTTTTTTCTACAATTAATTTTTAGAAAACAGGTATGATTTAAACAAAATTAACCTCTATAGTTACGACTTGACAGCAATGTATTTACCTGTCTCATTGAAAATGAAACATAGGAACGAATTTAACAGAAGTATTATATTTAAATATTGTAAGAAATTTAGTCGAGACGGAAATCGCTTGGGCACAAGGTGCAGGCAATATTTTTACAGCAACTAATAGTTATTTACATTCGAGTGCGTGTAAGTTGTATTTTACAGCGCAACAGCTTTGTTTAAGGCACGAGCCCTTAAGGCGAGTGCCTTATTAGCTGGAGCGCTGTAAAATAATTCACGCACGAGGATTGTATCAAAATTTTTGGCCGACGATAATGAAAATCACTTTTTTATACTTTTTTTATACTTCTGAAAAGGGATAGTTTTAAATACTGGGGTTAAGTCTATTTCCAAATTTAAATTTACTTACCTTCATTAGAGTTCTTCTACCAGCGAAAATTTATTTGTAATAATAGTCGTTGTTTATGACTGATAATGTATTTATTTGCTCATGTTTTCTTCGTAATACATAATAGGTAGGTGTCGATATTTGACATTTGAGTATTCTTCGCCTTGCGCATTTGACAGGTATATCGATCGGTGACTATGTCGGTAACGGCGGATTTTTACAATAATGACAGATGTCGCTGCCGTGATTTTGGTTTATATAAATTAGTTTTAAATACAGAAAATGTTAAATTAAAAAAATAACTTACGTAGGTAGTACTTTTTTACATAAACTTTATTATAGTAAAGATGATTTCTTTTCTAAATGCCCATAAACGTCCAGTGTATTTTGATTATTTTACCGCATAGTTAGACAAGTTACAACACAGTAAGCGTAAAAAGTAGGTTACACTTGCTGTGCACACAATTGTAAAGTTCACATTACACTTCAGGAGGACAAAAATTTAATTTAGAAAGCAGGTATAATGGGGTATTCCACCATAACAAAAAAAATTAAAAAAAATCAATTTAACATAAAGTATGGCTCAATAAATAATAGTTAAAACAATGAAAACATTTTTTAAATAATTACTTTACGAGATATTTCACATTTGCTAAAAGGGAAAATTGACGTCATACAATTGCTATCTTTCTCTCACAACGTAGTCAGAGCAGTGTGTGTGAGAAAGACAAGTATGGGGGAAATGTGACGTTACACTGATTTCTCGAAAATAAAATACTGTTAAACTAGGAACAATTAAGATTTTTTAATACTATGAATTGCTTCAAAACTGAATGAAGTTTTATTTAAAATAAAAAAATTGAGTGGAATACCCCATTATTTAAATAAAATTAACCTTTATTGACGTCTTGTCAAATGTCAAATTCGTCCCCTATGTTTCATTTTAAATGGGACAGGCAAATACATTGCTGTCAATCAGTTGTCAAGTCGTCGCCATGGATATTACAAACCTAATGTTTCACGTTAAAAAATACTCATGGTATAATGCAAACCCAATAATTGTAAAAAAGATGAGTGGTTATTTAGTTGTACATATATGAACTTGTGTGTGTTTGTTGCCTGTAGTTCTACTGTCAATCTGTTCGCTGTTATGTGACCCGAACCCAGACGACCCTCTGGTGCCCGAGATCGCCAGGATATACAAGACGGACCGGGAAAAGTACAACGAGCTGGCGCGCGAGTGGACTCGCAAATATGCTATGTGATGCTCCGGCCCCCGCCACAACTAAACAAATCACATCATTCTTTAGAAAAACCATCAAAAATACCTAAAAAACAATTTATTTAATTATAATATGATATCACGAACCAGCAAAGCAAACAAAACAGAACAGTAACAGTACGCCGGTCTTGTTACTTTACTCCACAATAAATAATAAAGAAAGAGAGAGAACCATTACATATTGATTGTAAAAGTATTGCATTGCTTTGGAAAATCCTTGTTTGTTTTAATATATTGTGGTTGTAAGGACTAGCGATGGGTTGGCTTCATTTTCCCTTCCTTCGTTTATTACACATTTACCCTATTATACATACATTACATTACCCTATTATTCAATTGAATTCAGAGTATCACAAACAAAAATGGAAATATTTTGCGCGACAGAGACTGAGTGCGTGGCAGTGTCTACAATAAATACATCCATGTACTAATTGTATAACTTAATAACATAAAAAAAAACATAGTTCAAGTAAGATGAACCGTAGTCTTGTGATTTCAGCTAAATGTGTTTGGTTCTCATGCATATACACACGGCTGGTATTTCTTTATTCGTAACGTAAACGTAACGAGTCGCGACTAATCCAATTCTATTCTATGTAACACGAGATTGTTTGCAGATTTACTTGTACTATTATTGAACTATATGTAAAACGTTTTTATACATAAATATAATGTGTAAAATTACAACATCCGTCTATCTCAACAGTAGTTGTCACCAGCAATTTATTCTATTAGTGCAAGGAGATTTCAAATTCACAACAATTTCAAAACGGACTTAAATTCTTTTCACTGTAGCGTGTTATTCAAGTAACCCTACAACACTTAACTAACCCTGTAAATAATAAATCTGGCAATTTAAGATCCCTTAAAACTGACCAATTACGTCATAGTTCATAATTTTGAAAAACAAATAAAAATCAGTGTGTTCTCCGGAAAAATTCGGTTTATTAATTATTATAGAATCAGTGTTGATAAATATGATTTTTTGTGATGACATTTTCTGCAGAGAACACATTGATTTTTATTTTTTACAAAATTTTGAACTACGAGCTAATCAGTCAGTTTTAAGGGGCTCTAGTTCTTATAGAGAACATGTAAAACATTTTATACCAAATTTACTAACTATAGGGTTATTCTGCAATGGGTTAAGTGTTGTATGCTAAATTGAATAAAACCTTGCATAATCTCTGTCATTTCTTAGGGGGAGATTATATGAAAAACAATGTGTGATTTGTAAATAAGTTTTGGAATTTGAATCCTCTTTTCTATTTTTGTTTTTATTTTATTTTCTATTATTATTATTTTATAAATATATATAATTTAATAGTTTGTAATAATAAACGGATTGTAACGTGTGGACCAGCACTCTCTTTGAATCCTATCTGATCCTCGCTGCCCGTCGAAGAAGACCTGTCCATCTTGTTTGATAATGGTAAGAATAAGAACTGGGACTTATTGGTTGCGTTACTTTAGTGTTTGTGCTCATCAAATGACGCAAACCTTTTATGTACTGTTTAACTTAAAAGTGATAAGAGCGATTGTAAAATAACATTTGTTTATCAAAATATTCATAGTAGAACACGAGCCCGCAAGGCTTTTCTTACAATGTATTTATAGTAAATGTAATAATAAAATGGAGACTTGAGGAATACACTGTTTCATAATCAATATCACCTTGACATTTTCATCTGCTATGTATATATTGTAATATTACTAAAAACGTTCAAATTTAACCGGCAAAATAAATTAATTAATAAAACAAAATATTGATTCAAGTTACGTAATTTTATAGAAAAATATTTCACTCTTGGAATCAACCGCTCGGTCATTTATTTGAGGTTGGCCCACTCAAACAGAACCACAGACGCGTTTCGCTCGTATTGGAGCTCTTCAGTGTAGTGTACTGACACCTTTAGGTAAAGTGAACCTCCAAAAAAGCCTGGTTTATTATACGTCACTCAACCTAGTCAGTGCCTCTTAGAGGCGTCAGTGCACCACATTGAAGGGCTCAAATAAGAGCGAAACGCGTCTGTTCTGGTTGAATGAACCAGTCCCTGATAAATAACCTTGAGGTTGATTTAGAGGATGATGCCCGTACTCATAAACATTCGTAAAAATTTAAAACGGATCGTTATAATTTTTATTCAATAAAAACAGTCGATATTGAAAGAAAAATCGAAATTTTATTTGTCAAGTTTGATTCTATTTGTCAAAAATTATAACGAACCGTCTTGAAACTTTACGAAAAATAAAATAAATAAATAAATATATCATCACGGCATATTACCCATTTCTGGGTGTGCCAGTATCTACAACACATGTAGACATCGGTAATGAAGACGATATATTTCACCGTGTGGGCGCTTACCAGGCGTCACCTCACGGGCACTCATAGCTGGTGTGGAGAGTGCACCACAGGGGTCACTTTTGTGCCATTTAAAATTGGAAATATTTGGCATCTGTCGGGATCGAACCCGGTTCCCCCAGGTTCGCGACCAGACACTCAGGCACGCGGCCACTTTACGAGTGTTTATGAATATTTTTTAAATATCATTAGAACAGTTTCAATTTTAAATGGAACAAAAGTGACCCCTGTGGTACACTCTCCACACCAGCTATGAGTGCCCGTGAGGTGACGCCTAGTAAGCGCCCACACGGTAAAATATATCGTCATCATTACCGATGTCTACATGTGTAGATACTGGCACACCCAGAAATAGGTAATATGCCGTGATGAAATATTTATTTATTTATTTATATTTCACTAATGCCCGTATTCACCAACATCAAATAAATCTTCAAATAGCTTATTCATTGAATAAGAGAAAAATATCGCATCAAAATATGACAGCTAGAACAAATACCTTCATTTGTGTTATGGTATCGATGCGATATTTTTCTCTTATTCAATGAATAAGCTATTCGAAGATTTATTTGATGTTGGTGCATACGGGCATGTGTCGCAATTGTTGTACATTTATTATATGAAAATGGCCGAAACATTGGTTTTTAAAATAAAATTACATAACTTGAACTAAAAGTTTGTTTTATTAATGAAACAATTATTTTAAATTGTTATTAATATGTAACAATGTTGAACAAATAAATTATATTATTTTCTAATATAGTGTTCTTTCAAATTAAAGCGCTATACAAAAAAAATACGTCCCAATGTTTTTTTTTTTATTATTTTTCTGTTTACATTTGAACGTTTTTAATAATACAAACCTATTAAACTTTAATATACATTATATTACATCCATTGTAATTTTATGTAATGAATCATGAACTAATAAAATGGGATGTGTAGTGAAAAAAAATGTAAAAATGTTTCCGCCCGGGATCGAACCGGGGACCTTCCGCGTGTTAGGCGGATGTGATAACCACTACACCACGGAAACTTGTAAAATATGTCCTACTGGTCGAATTTTCAGGCAAAATATTTTTATATTTATTTAATTCTTTATAATAGTTATGTTTAATAATACTCTTCTTTATATTGTAGTTATAATAGGACGTTGGAACAAAATACATTTTTGATCTCTTTAAAATGATCATTTATTTTATTGTGTTTCATAACCTACATTGCATACACAAATTTTCTAGACAAAAAACTTTTTTACCTCTTGCGAAGAGAGGTATTGGATTCATGCTAAAAATCGCATATCCAGATTTTAGTGGATAAGCATGATTTAAGGTTCGTACAATCCGATTTTAACATTTTTACGATGATGATGGTGTGTGTGTGTGTGTGTGTGTGTGTGTGTGTGTGTGTGTGTGTGTGTGTGTGTGTGTGTGTATGAATTCCTCAATCTGACATTCCTGGGAAGAGCGAGCTGAAAAGATTTTGGTAACAAATGCACAACCGGAAGTAGTACCTAGTTTCTTAAAATAAATCTTCCAAATATTATATTTTTGGAAATTTATGTTATTACAAATATTAAAGAATATAAAATTTTCTATCCAATACATTGAACATTTTTATTATATCTCCCATAGATTTAGAAAATAGAGAATTATAAATATATAAAATAATCCATGGTATAATAAATCAAACAGCCCATGGAAACCATTTGAGAAATTAAAATCTAATTGACATAAATGTCAGTGTCAAAAATCCAGAGACATTAATAAAGTCTTTTCTGGGAAGTACATTTAATATTTCTTATTTATTTTATCATTAATTAAATTTTTAAAATTATAGGTATAGTTGCCACACGTTAAGTTGACACTTGACACTGTCTTTATGCAGAAAACCTAAAATTGGTATTTGGACGTCGAGATGTAATAGTAATTATATGTTATAACGAGGAAAAGACTCCGTCAACATTTAAAATTGGTAAAAAAAGGGGGATTCATTTATAAGCCAAAGTATGTACAGTATCACTGTCAACTAAACACGCGCTTGCTATACATATATTTCATAATATACCCTTTAGAAATACCACCAATCTCTCCTAATAATTTTCAATTTTTCCCCCCATAAATTAATAAATCATCTTTTATTCATGTGTAAAACAAAATAATGTAGACTTGTTACCCACATTGAAAAGCTTATAAAATAAGCAAAAAGATAAGAATATTTTCATCATAGGTTGTAATGTAAAAAATCATAAGTTTGTGTCATATCTCGAGAATTATGAAGTTTTCAAAAAGTCTAATTACGCCATTTTATTTTACCTAAAAAACGGTACAAAATTTGTTAAAACAATTTTTCTCTAACTACCATAATAAATAAGTTATGAGTTTTTTCGAAATGAGCGAGAAACCAGTTTTTGCAAAAGAAGATCGAAAATTCCTGTGGTGACTATTCAACTTTTTTCAAAAAGTTGACCCAGGGATGTGCAAACGATTTTGCTCTATCAATAATATTTCCCGAGATACCCTAAAAAAACAATGAAAATGAGACATCCTGTACATTTATTTTATTTGAAGTATTTTTCTCCAAAATAATCGAGAAACAATTGACAGAGAGAAAAAATGCTAGTCAACTGCTCATCACCCTTCATCACTTCTTCATATTACCAGACCAGTCTTTATGTTTATATGACATTTTCATTCGAAAAAATCTGTTGTGGCCAGCACAAAACCTTCCGTCAATTCAATGTATTTCGTACAAATCCGATACCAAAAGTTCCTTGGAAAAGATTCTATATATCCTGTAAAATTGTAAGACGAACACACTATTTTTTACAAATTCCATATTGCAAGTTCCTTTGGCAAGATTCTATAAATCCAATATTATTATAACACGAATGTACATTCTGTAAATTGCACTTCACACTTCCTCATTCCTATCCAACGCGTCTTCTTCAGACAGTTCTTCCTCTCTCAAATATTCTGCTACACAGTCCTTCCATCTTCTCTTTGGCCTTCCTCGTACTCCCGGCATTGAAACTGCAAGTCACTTATGCGAGCGACACTCTGTCACTTATGTTACTTTCCGATTCTATACTTTCCACTTTGGTTTTGCACTTGACACTGACATCTGTCAATTAGAATTTTTTTGAATATATGTGCTGTTTCCATAATTATAGCAAAGCTAACTGATTTTTGAAAGTTAACCTCTCTTAATCTCTCTATAACTCTATATCTATTGAATATAAAGGAAAATGTATAATCAAATTGTATAGAGAATAAGATTTTCTTTCATATTTATGATCACAAAATGTCAAAAAATGATATTTAACTGCGGTTTTCCCAGAAAAACTGTTAAAAACTTCAAATAAGGGTACTTCCGGTTGACCAATTATAATCAAAATCTAATCAGCTCTTCATATGGTTGTAAAGAAGAGGAATACGAAAAAATCATAATTTTTAGAATTTTAGTTTGCGACTTATCGTCTGAGAAAAATTTGTCACACACACACACACACGGACACACACACCTACAGACATCAATGTAAAATTAGTAATATCGTATTCTAGGGATCTTAAAACGTGCTTATTCGTTAAAATCTAACCACCGAATTTTTTAACCAAAGACAATACCTTCCTTACCTAAGGGTGACGGAAGGTAAAAACCTCCCAAAAAATTGTTAAAGTTTGTTAAATTCGTTATGAATCACCCTGTACATTTACGTATTATACTTCAACAAAATCAAAGTGGCATTCTAGTGCCAAAATTATTGACACCCTGTCAAATACCTGTCACTTCTCTTTCATCTATCACCATGGTTTAAATTCCTAAATATTTCGACGCCTTATTTCCAAATTTGTACCATCGCACAGTAGGTATCATTTTTTATTTTTATATCACCAAATAATCTCTTCAATTTCTTGTATCTTGAGCATCTTGAGTACCTACCTATCTTTTCATCAAAATCCTGCACTCAGCAGCAGGAGAAATGAGCACAGTGCCTGCGTATGAGTGAAGTTTCTCAGAGGAAAGGTGAAAGAGGAAAGACGACCTCAGGCACTGTCAGGCAGGCCTCAGTCAGTTCTCAGTGCTTTGGAAACGGTCGTGATAGGCGGTCATTCGTCGATATGAATGTAAGAAAGTGTTAGTGGTCGAAAAAGAGGATATATTTCAAGTACTAACTGGAAGTGTAACAAAAAGGTAAGAACTTCTTTTATCGTTTGGGATAATGTAAATTTTAAGTTATGTGTAGGGCGCGAAAAAGATTGATCTTCTTTTTTGAAAAGATCGATCAATTGAAAATCGATTTTTTTCAATAAGATCGATCAATTAAAAAATCATTTATTCGGATTCCGGAAAATAGATCTTTCTATAAGATATCGATCTTTTAGATTCTGAGAGATCGGTTTTCTAAAAAAACATATTTATTGATCGATAAAAAATCTCTTATTTCCAGCAGTATTGGTATTTGAAGCGCGTGATATGTTAATTCGTGAATTATGTTTTGTGATTTTTGACCTGGGGAACCGGGTTCGATCCCGACCGACGCCAAATATTTCGAATTTTAAATGGCACAAAAGTGACCCCTGTGGTGCACTCTCCACGCCAGCAATGAGTGCTCGTGAGGTGACGCCTGGTAAGCGCCCGCACGGTACAAATATGTCATCATCATTACCGATATTTGCGATAAAGCAGATTGTGGCACACTCAGAAATGGGTAATATGCCGTGATGATATATTTAAAAAATCGATATTTTGCGATTGGTCGATCAAATCGATTAATCGCGACAAATCGATTTTATCAAAAGATCGAAAATCGATTATAAATAAAATATTTCTTTATTTAAAATTCTGGGTATATTGAATGTTTCGGCAGCACATAAATTGCTGCTTTTTTCAGGATAAAAAAATTAATATTGATTAAAAAAAAGAAAACAAAGCAGGTTAATAGCATAGCATAGTTAATTCTGAGTAAAATTGTATCTCTGCAACTTCAATTTCAGAAAAAGTAACTTCAATTTCAGAAAACGTAAATTCTTTTTGTGAAAAATAAATTCATTTTCAGATAAATTATATGAAAATATTATATTGAAGTTACTTTTTCCTTAATTGTATTTACTTTTTCTGAAGTTGAAGATACTTTTTCTGAAACTGGAGTTGAAAAGATATAGAGCCTCAAGTAAAATGCCACTTTCGGTTATTCATTTTTACACAAAATTTAATATGTTTTTTCTACATTACATTAATTAGAAATGTTTTTATTTTACAGTTTTGACAATATTTCGTGACAATTTCACATTTTATTAAATACTTTCAAATTTTTAGCTTGCATTTTCAAATGATGTATACAGGGTGTTAAAAAATAAGTGTCCCAAATTATGAGGGCATATAGTACTGACCAAAATGAGTAAAAAAAAGTTTAATCAACATGGGTCCGATCTTCAATAGTTTCCGAGATAAAAGGGAATGAACATTGAGTTTTTTCGGTGTTTACCTCTGTTATCTCGAAAACTGTAAGAGTTACGACTTTGATTAAATGAGATATTTTGTTTATCTTTCACAGGTTATCTTAGATGTGCTTTTGTTTTTTTTTTTAAAAAAATCAAACAATTTTACTAAGACAAAAGTTGTGGCGACCTTTGCCAATACTTAGTTTTCAAATAACTTCGTAACTATTAGAAAGTGAAAAAAAATGTTTTTTATAAAATGTTATTATTTTTTTATAGTCTATTTACTGGCAAAGACAAAATTTTGTTCGACCACTATCTTAGTCAATTTTTCTTCGATTCCAATACAAAATGGCCTCTTTCTCAAAAACAGTTGAAGAACGGACCCATATTGATTAAACTTTTTTTACTCATTTTGGTCAGTAGTATATGCTCTTATAATTTGTGACACTTTTTTTAACACTCTGTATATTTAGACACGCAGAATTTTGTAGATATACTTTTGTTTCCTACATTCTGTAAAGCCTTTCTTGTATTTCACGGTGCATGTTGTCATTATTTAATTTTCCAGTTATCAAACATAATTTGTATATTTGTTCAATCAGGAAATATAATTTCTGGTTCGTGTTTTATAATACAAACAAACAAGTCGAGTGAATTTACTCAAGTGAACAATTTTTCCGAATTATGTAATGTTACAACTACAAATAATACTTTTTGGTAAAAAACGAAAGTACATGTCTTTCACTGTTTCACTTTTGTACTAAGTTGTAAAGTAGGTAATTAGCACAAAATTTGAGGAAATTACGATAAACAGTAATAGAAATTTAATGATTTTGAAATTGCGGGGTCATTTTCGATGTAATTGCTGAAACCTTGAAATTAAATTTTTTTAATGATTTCCTACATGTTATTGAATTTTGGACTTTACTCTTTTCATGTTTTTCGTTTTTTATTAAATCGTCTGCATTTTGACTAATGGACTAATCTTTAACAGCCCGATTCACAAAAAGTTTAAGCTTATCCTCATTTTTTGATTAGTGAATTCTATTCTATTCCGGTATTTAAACTAGGAATAGATTAGACTATATTTTAAGTTATAAACTGTCAAAATTAGAGTAGAATTCGCTAACCCAAAAATGAGGATTAGCTTAAACTTTTTTGTGAATAGGGCTGTAAAATAATAGCAATATTCAATTGTTTTTTTAATCATTCCAATGTATTTTAAATGGTGGCCATAGTAATTAATTAGTTAGGGTGACTAAAATTTTGAGTAAATACTACCAGTCATAGATACTTATAAATAAATATATCATCACAGCATTATTACCCATTTCTGGGTGTGCCAGTATTTACAACACTTGTAGACATCGGTAATGATGACGATATATATTACCGTGTGGGCGCTTACCAGGCGTCACCTTACGGGCACTCATAGCTGGCGTGGAGAGTGCACCACAGGGGTCACTTTTGTGCCATTTAAAATTGGAAATATTTGGCGTCAGTCGGGATCGAACCCGGTTCCCCCAGGTTCGCGACCAGACACACAGGCACGCGGCTACGGGACCCCATATAGATACTTATAGTAAAACTATATTTGAAAAGTATCAATAATACTATTAAATAAATAAATAATTTATTAATAATTACTAACATATATTTAGCCATTCGCTAACAAATGATTATATAAAACCATGGAGTCCCGAGGTCGCGTGCCTGAGTGTGGTCGCGAACCTGGGGAACCGGGTTCAATCCCGACCGACGCCAAATATTTCGAATTTTAAATGGCACAGAAGTGACCCCGGTGGTGCACTCCCCACGCCAGCAATGAGTGCCCGTGAGGTGATGCCTGGTATATGCCCGCACGGTACAAGTATGTCATCATCATTACCGATATCTCTGACAAAGCAGATTGGCATACCTAGAAATGGGTAATATGCGGTGAGGATATATTTTTTTATTTATGTAAGTCTGCTTATTCAGCAGAATTTTCATTTCTTCTTTTTTTTGTTTCCTAATATAAATAAATAAATAAATATATCATCACGGCATATTACCCATTTCTGGGTGTGCTAGTCTGTTTTTTTTTCACAGATATCGGTAATGATGATGACTTATTTATACCGAAATTCGAAATATTTGGCGTCGGTTGGGATCGAACCCGGTTCCCCAGGTTCGCGACCAGACACTCAGGCACGCGGCCACGGGACCTTTGACTATTATTTATTTAGAAAATTAACAAAGTACTTAAAAGGCAAGGGACTCAGCGATTTTGGTTGTAGCTGAAAGAAAAACAAACTAAACAAAAATTTACTAGATTCATTTACCAAAAACTAGGTATACTAAAGTACCGTGTGAATCAATTATTTAAAGTATAATTTATGTAGGTTGCTCTAATAGGAAATAACTAGCCAATTACATTATTACAAAGGGTAAAAAAGGTGAGAACTCAATGAACGTTCTTGCTATTAACTCGGTCAATCAATTTTATATTTCATTTGTACATTCTATTTTATAGTAACAAAGTGTACATAAAATGATATCCTGTAGTTATAATTCAAACTATTTTTAATATTTGTAACAGTTGCTGTTCATTATTATCTATTTAGGCCGCAAAGCTATTCTTCATGATATAAAATAACGTATGTAATGTACCCGGTGTAATAAATTAAAAATACCTATACGTATATAGATTGTAGATTGTAGGTATAATTACTGTTATCTATATGGCAAGCAGAATTGTACACCAGGAAAAAAATAAAAAAGAACATCATTATGAATAAATATACCGAGTGTAACACAATAACCGGTCCATAGGCGTTTAACATGGGAAAACAGTTTTTCTAGCCCAAAAGTGACCTATTAATTTTAGACAAAAATGCTTCAAATAAATGTTGTAGAAAATTAAAATCTACAACCATTTTTTAATCACATTTCATATTGAACGTTTTGAAACCGAAATAATTGAATTTAAAATGTTATAAAAATTACGTTTTTATAGTGTTAGCCATGGTATCTAAGTTCATGGGCGTGCGAGTTTCTATTATAAATTTTTTATTAGTAATTTTATTAAATTCAACTATATATTCTAAAAATAACAAAACAATTTACAATAGGGAGTTATTGCAACTTCTAAAATGAAAGAACGTAAACGTTAATCTTATGTAGAAAACACTTTATTTTAAAAATAAAGGACTTTCAATTTCAATGTTTACCGCATTTAATTAGTGTATTCACGCTAACGTTAACGCTAAAAGCAACACAAACGAGGTTACATCCACACTTTTCACCGAAACATAACCTCAAAAGATACAGAACGTGTGACATTAAACGCTCGCTATTCCATTGCACATAACGTGTCTCCTTATTCATATAACGTGAACCTTATTAATACGCATGCGCACTCGGGCTGTCACGTGACTTTAAAGTGCACGTTATTTTTGCGTTGAAGCTGCAATAACTCTCTAATAACTGTTCGAAATGTTGCCCGTTAACTTGTAAACATAAACTCTTCGCCTCATGTTTTCGACTACAAATAAGCCTCGACAATAAATTTGTGGTGTACGTCCATTAAAACTATTTTCGATAACCTAGAAAAACCTCATTAATTAAGCTCTTAAAATTATTTTTGTAATTCACTTATCAAGCAAATAAGTAATTAAATAAATACACCAACAAAAGTCTTCAAAAAGACTGTCGTCGGTAATGTAATTTATGTAAGCAAGCAATAAAGACGGTAAAAAGAAATAAAGAACCTAACGAATATTTGAACAAATATTTGACAGTTGACAGAACAACTGCTAATACTTATTTCCGCGGAATAAAATATTGAGAACTACTCAGGTCACGTGACTATCACTGGTTCCGATCACCCTGTATTTTATTCTACCAGTGGCAGTGGTGATCATTTGTTTTTTTACGCATAAATGTAAATTTTCTGTATATACGATTACATAAATTGAATAGTTACAATATGTAATACAAATATGTGAGAAAGTAAGACGAGACAACATATTAAAAAACTAGTATGTAATTATTTTTATGACTTTTGAACATTAAACTGTAGACATTTATAAATGTATATATGCACATTAAAAAAATATTTTAAAAATGCGTACAAGGAAATAATGTTTATACATATAGGTCTTACGATATACAAAGTCTATGGCATATCCTTTTCGAATCAGTCATTTAGATAAGAATTAATACTCCTGGAAAATATTATTTATGCACAGTTATTAAATATGTAAAATTATGATATTACCTTGTAATCATGCGAAAATTTTAAAACTATTTGCTTTATTTGTGTATCTTTACTTATAATTTTATTTGTATTAAATTCAATTATTCTATGTACATATGAAATATATGTACATTATACATACATACCTGGCGTGTGGCCTATTAATTTCAGAGAAAACTACTTGAAATAAATGTTGTAAAGAATTAAATTCTGCATAATCATATTTTCTTTTGCACATTTCGCTCGACATTTCGTAAGCGAAATAATTGAATTTAAAGTATTATAAAAGTTACTTCGTTATAGTGTTAGCCATGGTATTGAAATAAAATCTAAAACAAATTTTATGACATTTTACTATAAATAAATAACTTTTATAAAATTTTAAATCAATTATTTCGGTGACGAAAATAATTTGGTCTAAAATTACAGAAAAACTGTTTTCCCATGTTAAACGTCAATGGCCTGGTTTTCATGTTACACCCGGTATATGTACTCGTAGTTATGTAAATAAAAATTAATTTAGTCCATCGACCTTTAAACTAATGGACCAAGTGTCTCCTATTCTTTTATTGTTAGAATAATGCTCCAACATAAAAGGATAGAAATATATATTCTGTCCTTCAACAGTACGGAAGTTCTCAGTTAAAGTATACTGCGCATGCGTTCGTACTCATTGTACATCTTTTTCAGCCAAATGTAAACCTCTATACATCGCTCTCTATCACTAAATAGATGTCAAAATATACAATTGACGTTTCGTGACTGTGTATTATTTACTTTTTTGGAGAACATTTACAATTATTTCTGTCAATACATACGTATATGTGTTGTGAGGTGTGTACGCGACAAAATAATGGGGAAACGGTGTATTTCGTGCAGTCAACAGTACGTACGCGGTTCAGCTGTGTCATTTCATATGTAAGTTCTTATTAATTATTACTTGTTCCCTATAATATAATATGTATATAATATATTGTATTAAAAATATATAATTATGCACAAAAAAAATTAATTCTATACTCTTAACGATTATGCATCAAGTATAACAAGTTAGGGACAAATATTTTTTTTATTTTGCCGCGTTTTCTTAACTTCCGTACTGTTGAAGGATAGAGATACAGTGTCTGCACCGTTATGGCGGGACAAGCGTTTTGCTCGTACGCTGCGTCTATTAGTTTAAAGGTCGATGATTTAGTCAAATATATTATAACCATTTTTTCATTCCCTGTCTGATTGTCCTATAACAATAGGGACCCTAAATGAAATAAAATACCAAACTTAGCCCAATGGAATAGTTTGGGCTTGGGCTAGTAGCAGTGAAGGTGGGGTGGTTCGCACTTGCTAAAATAGGGTAGATAAGGGCGCCAGTGACTCAAACGGTCAAATCACTAGCCTTGGCATTGGAAGGAGTTCAGGAAGGCAAAATTTTATGTTAGGGCAACAAGTGATAGTCAAACGCACCGAGTAAAAATAAATGCAGGCCTCGATACAGGCTGTTTCAAAGAAAGTGTAATAGTTATTTACATTCGAGTGCGTGTAAGTTGTATTTTACAGCGCGACAGTTTTGTTTAAGGCACGAGCCCTTAAGGCTCGTGCCTTATTAGCTGGAGCGCTGTAAAATACTTCACGCACGAGAATTGTATCAAATTTTTTGGCCGACGATAATGAAAATCACTTTTTTCAATGAGATAGGTTGTACTTCTGAAAAGGGTTAGTTTAAAATACTGGGGTTAAGTTAATTTCCAAATTTGATTTTACTTACCTTCATTAGAGTACTTCTTCTAGCAAAAATTTATCAGTAATAATAGAAGTTGTTTATGACTGATAATATATTTATTTGCTCATGTTTTCTTCGTAATAAATAATAGGTAGGTGTCGATATTTGACATTTCAGCAATGCTCGCGTATTTGACAGGTATATCGATCGGTGACTATGTCGGTAACGGCGGATTTTTACAATAATGACAGATGTCGCTACCGTGAGTTTGGTTTATATAAATTAATTTTAAATATAGGAAATGTTAAAGTAAAAATATAACTTAAGTAGGTAGTACTTTTTTACATGAACTTTATTATAGTAAAGATGATTTCTTTTCTAAATGCCCATAAACGTCCAGTGTATTTTGATTATTTTACCGCATAATTAGACAAGTTACAACACAGTAAGCGTAAAAAAAATCACGTTATCGGCGTGGCCAGTAAAAAGTTACGGTCTAGTCAATGTTGGGACACATAAGTTTCATATACTAGTGGTTCACTAATAATAACAAGTATCATCTTAAAAGATGACATAACCAAATGAACTGTTATACCCAATTTCATCCAAATTTTTTTTTTTAATTCTCCGTATTGCATCTCGAAACGCCAGTACATTTTTTATTCCAAAAGCTACTACCACCTTGTTACAAATGTCTCCCGTTTCCACAATTTGTTCAAATTATAATAAAATATGTAAACTCTGTGACATTTTTAACTGCTCCTTACATGATATCCGCAATGTAAATTATTATAATTGTAATTGATATTTGTTTATTTGTACACATATGTATTAATATTGTTCATTAGTCCTGTAACTTATCTTATATATTACCTATGTATTGGACTGTAGTCTGTAAGGTAATAAAGCTTATAATAATAAAAATTGAATAAAGCGTTCTGTTATTATAAGCAAAATTAATTATTTTTTTTCGAAGAACTTTGAAGCAGAATCCTGGCTAAATGGTAAACTTTCCGGTAGAAGCATGTTTAGTTAAATCGTCTTATTTTAGCCTTAGGAATCTGTGGTTCAGCCACGTCCCCCTATTTTAGAGACATTCTGTATAATAAAAGTTTCATAGCAGGTCCTTCAGTAAATCTTATGGATTGTGCTCATCGACCTTTAAACTAATGGACCAAGTGTCTCCTATTCTTTTATTGTTAGAATAATGCTCCAACATAAAAGGATAGAAATATATATTCTGTCCTTGAACAGTACGGAAGTTCTCAGTTAAAGTATACTGCGCATACGTTCGTACTCATTGTACATCTTTTTCTGCCATATGTAAACCTCTATACATCGCTCTCTATCACTAAATAGTTGTCAAAATCTACATTTGACGTTTCCTGACTGTTTGTGCATTATTTACTTTTTTGGAGAACATTTACAATTATTTCTGTCAATACATACGTATTTGTGTTGTGAGGTGCGTATGCGACAAAATAATGGGGAAACGGTGTATTTCGTGCATTAGGTACGTACGCGGTTCAGCTTTGTCATTTCATATGTAAGTTCTTATTAATTATTACTTGTTCCCTATAATATAATATGTATATAATATATTTTATTAAAAATATATAACAAAACTAATTATGCTCAAAGAAATTAAATCTATAGTCTTAGCGATTATGCACCAAGTATAACATGTTAGGGACAAATCAAATTTTTCATTTTACCGCGTTTTCTTAACTTCCGTACTGTTGAAGGATAGAGATACTGTGTCTGCACCAGGGATTTTAACTACTGGATGGAGCAAGTGTATATCGATATATGTATTTCTTGTGTACCCGGCTAGATCAAGAGAGAACACATCTGTCAAATTTACGTCAAAAATTAATTGTGTTTAAGTATATTTGATCATGAAACGTGAAATAAGTACAAATACATCTAATGCAACGCTAAATTAGAACACCTATAAGAATATAAGTCTTTTATTTGTCAAATTATTTTTTTGAAGAAATCATAATTTTAATCATAACTTACTAATGGAACGACACAGCACCGTTCATCACATATTTTGATACACAATTTTCAACACAACACCTTCGAACCATTCTCATATATTAAAATAATTATATTTCAATAATGATATCAAGAATAACCTAAAATCTGTCAAACCTGTCAAAAAAAAGATTTGGCAAGTAACGGAAACAAAGACAACAAATCGTAATTATGTATGACTATCTCTGTCGATCTGGCCGGGTACATGGTAAAGATTCACTCGCTCCATCCAGTAGTTAACAAATCCCTGGTTTGCACCATTATGGCGGGACAAGCGTTTTGCTCGTACGCAGCGTCTATTAGTTTAAAGGTCGATGATTGTGATTTTCTTTAGCTGTATATTTTGACTACATGTTCAGCTAACGAAATTGCACTCTATTCAAAATACTTATCCGCTAATTCTTAACAGTTCTATAGATATACAATATTTGGAAAAAAATCTAGCTCTAGCCCAAATTTCTGCCTTGTTTCCAGATTTGATAATGACCTGCCTGTCGGCCCACTGCATCCACAAGTCGGACTCGTCTGCCAATGATCCCTCGGCGATCTCTTGCTGTTGCGAAGACCCAGTAAAAGCCAATGGGACCTGCTACACGGCTAAGGTCAGTGAAAGTCACACACACGCACATGTATAGTCATTGGTTTGGCACCAGTTGGCCTACATACTGTAGAGAGAAACTATTGCTTGCGAATAATAGGATTTAACAGAGAGAGTCGATAGCTAGAGCTGGTGCCGTTAGAAATATACGAAATTCGATTCGGATAAAAAGAAAAGTTAGAAAAGAAAGCAGTGTCAAATTTAATCTTAATTTTTTATTTTATTTACTTCTTTTATTTCAATTTCACAATGTTTTTCACGAATTAAATTCATTTATTTTTCTAATTGGTACATTAGTTAAATTATTTGAAAAATAAACACGGTCAAATTGTGTCACAAGTTTTTGTACCAATGCATATTATTAGTCTGTCGAATTATTTTTGAAACATACACTGCTGGACAAGAAAAAAATGGAACACTTGGATTTTTAATTTTTATTTTTGTTATTATTTCGAGAACTATAAGAGCCACGAAGTTGTTTAATTAGACAAAAGTTGTCCTATATGCCATTTTAATTGGTTCCTTTATTTGAAGGTCTTAACAGTTTTTCTTGAAAAAACGCAGTTAAATATCATTTTTTGATATTTTATGCGAATATTAATATTAATATGAAAGAATATCTTATTGTCTATACGGTTTGATTATACTTTGTCCTTCATATTCAATAGATATAGAGTTATAGAGACATTATAAGGGCCGGTTTTTCAATATCTGGTTAAAATTTTAACTAATAGTTAAATAACTTATAATTATTTGAGTATACGTGAAGATATATAATTTTAATGTTTATTATATTATTGATGTACAACTGACGATGATTGCATTGCAATCGAAATGTACATATTGAAAATAAAAAATAATTTGTGAAGAAAGGTATTTTATTATTATATTTGATTTAAATAGTTAAATAAACAAAACTGAAACGAAATGAACTGTCAAATGACAAATTTATCAATGCTGTCCACAAAACGGTGCAATATTGTTTACATAACTCTAAGTTAAAATTTTAATCAGAGATTGAAAAACTGCCCCTAAGAGAGATTAACTTTCAATAATCAGTCAGCTTTGCTAAAATTATAGAAACAGCAGATATATTCAAAAAATTCTAATTGACACATGTCAGTGTCAAGTGCAAAACCAAAGTTGAACGTATAGGATCAGAAAGTGATGTAAGTGATAAAGTACTAAATCATCTTTAAAAACTTTCAAGTAAGATTGTCATTAATGGTTACAATATTTTAAATTCGTAGAATTCATAGATTTGAAAATTTTACACCATTGCATTGCGCTTGCGCAGTCATAACAAAGTTGCCATGTTGCCATGTTGACGTTAAGAAACCATTTTAAACGAAAATGACTTGAAAAAAAAAATATTTTAAATTAAAATGAAAATGGTAATTTCTGAAACCATTCAAAATGTAAAATACAAAATAGTTATTTTGCATTTTAAATGTACATTTTGTATTTAACTATTTGAAGTCCCATCTCTGTTCGTAGCTCTTATAGTTTTCAAGATAACAAAAATAAAAATTTGAAAAACCAAGTATCCGGTTTTTTTTTGTCCAGCAATGTAGTTAAATTATTTGAGTCAAATAAACATGGTCAATTCTATTATTAAAGTTGGTCGAATTAAATTTCGAACACTTTAAAAATTTTAACAGTATGTTGGTGAGACCTTTTTGATTGAAAAATGTTATATAAACATAAATCCTATTCTTGACATCTGTAAACTTTTTATTGGTATTCAAGTAGTATTTTGCAAGTTGTATTTTTATTACCCGGAAAATACATAATGTTGAAATTGAGGTCAAAAAGTCGAGATTATACTATTGTAAATAAAGAAAATTGTTTGCTATTCTTTAAAAGGTATTACTCCTGCTATGATGAAAGAGAACCGCATTCTTTTAAAAATACATTTAAGTTTGATGCGAAACTTTCCCTAGGATTTTGCAATTAGATAAATACAGGACATACCATACGATATAAAATATAAATTTACGAAAAATCGTTACCATGGTAAATTATAAAATAAATAAATATATCATCACGGCATATTACCCATTTCTGGGTGTGCCAGTATCTATATCTACAACACATGTAGACATCGGTAATGATGACGATATATTTTACCGTGTGGGCGCTTACCAGACGTCACCTCACGGGCACTCATAGCTGGTGTGGAGAGTGCACCACAGGGGTCACTTTTTGTGCCATTTAAAATTGGAAATATTTGGCGTCTGTCGGGATCGAACCCGGTTCCCCCAGGTTCGCGACCAGACACTCAGGCACGCGGCCACGGGACCCCATGGTAAATTAATATTTTATATCGTATGTACGTGTCCTACAAGGTTATTCCTACGTTTTTAAATATGTATATTCTATTAGATAAATGCAGTATAATAAGATAATGTTTTGATTTATATTTATTTGTAGAGAATTATCAGTAGCAAAAAAGTCTAAATATTGACTATTTTTTTACATATCCACTGAATTAGTTAACATACAAAATCTTTGTGACCTTTTCTGATGTTTTTCTTTTCAAATAAATAATCTAAATTTATAATTAAATTGATAATCAAATGCAAAAAAAAAATGTAAATGAAAGTATATTATCGTACTCTGATACTTGTTTTGAATATAGATGTATTTATTGTAATTAGCTAACAATGCACATTTTTAATGTGTAATTACTTTCTTAATTACACTGATTGCAGAAAAACATCTACTAGAAAGTTATAGAATGTAACGAATTGTCAATAAAAAGAGGTATTTCTATTTCTTTTGTTATTATAAAGTGACAAGATAATATTAAGATATTATTCTATTGCTTTCTTCACATGCACATATTTTTGGACAGTTACTGAATGGAGCAACTCAACGTGACAGACATAATGTAATAGGTAGCTATTTATTTTAGTTGGTCAAATATTTCGTCAAGGTCAGGAAATAATTTTTGTATTATTTAACACAATAACCTACTTTATATTACACAATTCATTTAGGTAACAATGTACGTGGTATGTATATAAAATTTAAGTGCAAGTTCTGTATATAAATATACTTTTACTGTAGTGAAAATGTTTGTAGAAAGTTTTAGTTTATACTTGAAATACTTAAATAATTTCCATCTGTCATATCCATTTACTTTATTACGTAAAATGAAAAATAATACTGGTCTAGTAAGAAAACTTGACTCTCTCGGGTTCAGCAATAAAAATATAAATATTGTAATTATGACAGGCGGGACATAACTGTCACTGCTTGGTTTTACATTGACTGCCACGTGCCATTATTTGTGCCGCTCTGTTGAAATGGAAACAAGTCGTCGGCCGACTGTTGAAATGTACTATGTCCACAAATATTACTTTCGAGAAAAACTGCTTCAAAAATTTAAAATTTTATTGTAAAGAATGGATAATTATTACATATGTTTATTTTTTTGTTTGTATTGTCTCATTTTTCTTGACTTTGTATAAAATTTGTTAAATTATAATTTTTAAATATTTTCGAAATATAAAAGGACCTAATAGGACCTGGTTCAAAATAACATACCAAATTTATATAAAAAAAATCCGATGTGGCCAACACAAAACCTCCCGCTATTTAATTTTTATTAATTTAAATACATACCTACGTATTTAGTAATGCTTCAAACTATATTATGTTCCATTGCTAATAACTATTGCGTTATTTACGATTTTCTTTATTATTTAATATGTCACTATTATTAATTTGAAGTGATTAGTTTTTTGACAATGACGTTTACCTGTCAGTTACATTCATTTGAAAAATAAATTGTGTAACAAAGGAATTTTGTTTATCTTAGGCTTCGGGATTAAAAAAAGAAAAATGATTTTTAAATGTATCTGTAAAATATATAGAAAAAGTATTAATGTATACCTGTACAAAATTCCCCTTCCTTACCAAGGGTAGCGGGAGGTAAAATTCAAATTGTGAGAGATCTCTGAGAAGGCTACGACGCTCGACGCGTAGCTACAGTTTTATATATTATTAATTCGATAATCACTACAGAAACATGTGAGAATTGACAAGTATATGTATTAAAATAATAAACCTTTCTGTCAAAGCATTAATTTATTTTTTGGATAAAACGAGCCATCCTACAGTTCAGAAGTGGGATTGATTCATAGATTCATAGATTCATAGATACATAAACGCGATAAGTAATATTAAAGTGTACGATGAGTGCTCTGAAGAAAACTCCTGTGTTCGTACAAAATGGATGAAGAAATCAAGAAAGAATTAAATGCATTCAAAGAAGAAAGAAAATTTTATACGGAACAAATGGAACAGATGATAATGCAAATGTCTACGATGGTGGAGCTTATTAAAGCCCGAGACGATGAAATCTCTGTTCTAAAAAGTACCGCTGCGGATAAGATACCGGAAGCAAAAGGTTGTTGCCCTGCAAGTTCTATAGCAATTCCATACACCGAAATTGCTAATCAAATACCAACATTTAGTGGCGAAACCAAGGAAATTTTAGACATAAAAACGTGGATAGAACGTGTGGAATCTTTCCGATGAAATTATTAGAGTTTTAGCTACCAACAAACTGACAAATACAGCACGTAAATGGTACGATGCGGAAGAAGGAAGTTTTAAGAAAGAGTGGCATGCGTTACAGCAAGAACTTATTGACGTTTTTTCTCTGAGAGAAGATCCTGGTATTCTTATGGATAAGATTCGAGCAAGAAAATGGCGTAGAGGCGAATACTTCGAAGAATACTACCATGAGAAATTATTGCTGATTAGAAAAGCAAGAATAAGTGAACTTGAATCAGTATCGCATATGATCCGTGGCATCGAGAATTTTCCGATTAGGACACAGATGATAGCAGCCCAGCATAAAACTATGAAATCCCTTTTTCAGGCAATGAAATTATTAGCCCCTGAAATAGTAAACTTGCCGAAACGATTAGAAAATATTAAGTGTAACATTTGCAAGAAGGAGGGACATTCAGACCAAAATTGTAAGTACAAAGACAACAATTTCAACAATAAAAGAGAGTCTAAAACTAGAAGACCTATCGAGAAGGACACATTTCACGATTTTGTACTTTTAAAAACAACAATATTTCAAGTCCGGCTGATAAAATTGAAAGATCCAGCATAAATCCAACAAATACAGTAAATATTTCTTCAAACAAATATTACAAAATAGCAGAAGGCTATCTACATCCAATCGACAAAGGTACAAAACCTTGGCAAACTCTCCACATAGATTATATAGGACCATTAGAGAAATCAGACAAAGGAAATAAATTCATTTTTGAAGTCATTGACGCATTTTCCAAATTTACAATTTTGAGACCAACGAAGACTACGAATACGACTGAAGTTATAAAATATTTGGAAAATATTTTTGAAATATTCGGAACACCAAGAAGAATAATTTGTGATAGAGGAACCGCTTTTACAAGTATGGAATTTAAGAATTTTTGCGAAGTATATGACGTTTCACTGGTGCATATAGCAGTACAAACGCCACGCGCAAACGGTCAAGTTGAGCGCTACAACAAAACACTTATGCCTTGTTTATTAAAAGAAACCGAAACACCGACAAAATGGGATGAAGTCTTAGGTAAAGTACAAGTTTCCTTAAATAAAACGATACAGAAAAGCATAAAAATAAGTCCTGGCGAAGTATTATTTGGCTACAAGATAAGATATGGTCGAAATTCGTTAGAAGATCAGTTAGAAGTAGACATAGAAGAATATCAGTACAACCAAAGAAGAGAAAAAGCAAGACAAGAAACCGCAGAAAATATAAAGAAGAGTCAACAGATGAACAAAGCACATTACGATAAAAATAAAACAAAAGCAACGAAATTTCATAAAAATCAGATAGTTGCAATAAAAAGAACTGGTACAGACCCAAATACAACAACGAAGATGACGAAGAAATATGTTGGCCCATATATGGTAAGTAAAGTACTTGATAACGATCGCTATGTGGTTATAGATGTCCCCGGAAGCCAGCTTAAACAAAAGCCGTACAACAGTATCCTGCCTCCTGAAAGACTTAAACCCTGGCCAAGAAGTGAAAGTAGTTCATCCAGTGAAGAAGACGCAGAAAATGAAGTAGCTTCAAGAACTTCGGAAGCTGAAGAAATAGAAGATACAACAAAACAAGAAATATCAGAATTCGATGAGAATGTCATTGAGACAATGACCAATCAGGAAAGGCCGAGCTGTGAGAGATCTCTGAGAAGGCTACGACGCTCGACGCGTAGCAACAGTTTTATATATTATTAATTCGATAATCACTACAGAAACATGTGAGAATTGACAAGTATATGTATTAAAATAATAAACCTTTCTGTCAAAGCATTAATTTATTTTTTGGATAAAACGAGCCATCCTACAAAATAAAGAAATGTTTTGTACCATGTCTACAATCATTATTATTACCTCCCGCTACCCTTGGTGAGGGAGGAATAGGGATCGTGCTAAAAATCACATATCGAGATTTTAGTAAATGACTACGTTTTAAGGTTCCTAGAATCCAATTTTAACATTTTCACGATGATGTCTGTATGTGTGTATGTGTACGGATTTTGTTAGTGCTCTAACTCAAATAATATCATTCAGAAAATTCTGAAACCTTGTATTTCTACTCTATTCTAATATGAAAAGAAGTCATTAGATTTTGGTGTAAAACGGATAACCGGAAATGGCACTTCACCTGAAGCTCATAATGGTTTTTCTTCAAAAAATACCATTAAATGCTATTTTTTCGTATATTATGTCTCATGAAAATTAAAGATTATTGAATTTTCTACAGGAATACATTAATACTTTTTTTTATATATTTTAATGGCGTCCCATGGCCGCGTGCGTAAGTGTCTGGTCGCGAACCTGGGGGAACCGGGTTCGATCCCGACGGACGCCAAATATTTCCAATTTTAAATGGCACAAAAGTGACCCCTGTGGTGCACTCTCCACACCAGCTATGAGTACCCGTGAGGTGACGCCTGGTAAGCGCCCACACGGTAAAATATATCGTCATCATTACCGATGTCTACATGTGTTGTAGATACTGGCACAGCCAGTAATGGGTAATATGCCGTGATGATATATTAATTTATTTATTCTATATATTTTACAGATAAATTTAAAAATAATTTTTTTTACTAGTCCCGAAGCCTAAGATAAACACAATTCCTTTGTTACACAGTTCATATTTCAAATGAATGTAACTGACAGTAAATGTCAATATCAAAAAACTAATCACTTCAAATTAATAATAGTGACATTTTAAAAAGAAAATAGTAAAGAAAGCAATAGTTTTCTGCAATGGAACAGTTTGCAGCGATAGTAAATACGTAGGTATGTATTTTAATTAATAAAAATTAAATTGCGGGAGATTTTGTGTTGGCCACATCAGATTTTGAGAATTATTAAGTCCTATATCTTTTTTTTTCAAAAAGTGGATTTGGTATATTCCAATAGTCAGCGGACGTTATATTGAATGAAATCCTTGCCTACTCCGCATAGTATAGTAAAATAATCTTACTCTTCTTAATAAATATCTTATGAGAATGAAAACTCTAGTTCCATAAATTATCTCAAACATAGCATTTATGTTAAAGGAACAGTGAAAGTTATTTATAGTTTTTTTTATTTCCTGTTTAACATTTCACTTAATTTTAAATAATTGTATGTCGTAAAATTTTCTTTTTATAATTATCCTTTCGTATTTGTATATAACGTTATTTTAATAAACAAGAATTGACGCAAAGGTAATTATGGTTCTAATATGAATGAGTATCCGCTTAGAACATGCATATACAGGCTATTAAAAAATAAGTGTAACAAATTGTGAGGGCCTGAGGGCATATAGTACTGACCAAAATGAGTAAAAAAAAGTTTAATCAACATGGGTCAGATCTTCAACTGTTTTTAAGAAAGAGGCCACTTTGTATTAGAATCTAAGAAAAATTGACAAAGATGGTGATTGAATAACATTTTGTCTCTGTCAGTAAATAGACCATAAAAAAACAATAAAATTTTATATGAAAACTTTTTTTCACTTTCTAATAGTTACGAAGTCTATTTGACAAGTAAATATTGGCTAAGGTTGCTACAACATTTGTCTTAGTACACTTATTCGATTTTTTTTTTTAAACAAAAACATATCTAAGGTGATTTCTAAAAGGTTAACAAAAAGTCTCATTTGGCCAAAGTTGTAACTCTTACAGTTTTCGAGATAGCAGAGGTAAACCCCGAAAAAATAGTATATTGTGTTATTAGGAGTAAATGACACTTTTACTCCGAATGACACATTATATTTTTTCTTCAAACATACGTATTTAAATAAAATAATTACAACTTGACGTTACTATAGTTATAAATATTTTACGTGAAGGACGCTTGCTGACTTCAATTGCTCTCTTGCTATGGATACTTTCGTATTTGTTCACTTTTTTACAAACATTCAAGTGAAAATTTTCACGTTTTGACATTTAAATAAAAACTATGCAATTTTATATTCTCCTTATGTGCAATTATATCAGAATTTGAAGTATTGCCATGTACGGCCCTTGAAGTTGTTCAATTGATTGGAAGTTCAACAGTATTGCTCAAGGATGTGATATGTCGCGGAATCGCTGAAAAACAATATGAACTTTTCTTATCACTTTAATTCTAAGTATTCTTACTATCATTACCAATATGTAAGTCTGCTATTTTATAATATGTTATTTCGTTAAATATATATTGTTTATATTTCAATTTGTAGGTTATCAGTTTAAATTTGACAGCTGTTGGATACTTCTTATTCGCTCATTTTATATAGTTGCTTTGGATACTTATTTATTTCATTTCTACCTTGTGAATCAAGTCACAAAAGATGCCATTTTTATGACGTTTGAAGAAAATAGTAGATTGTGTTATTAGGATTAAAAGTGAGACTTTGTTTGATGAGCAATTAGTTTGCATTTGCGAGGCGAAGCGCAGCGAAGCCGAGCGAAACAAAAATTGCGAATCAAACATAGACACTTTTAATCAGAATTACACATACTATTTTTTCTTCAACCGAAATAAATATGATGAATACATACATCTAAAAACGATGAAGGCAAGTTTTCGAAATGTAAAGCTCAGCGGGTAGTTAGCCATGACTTTTGTTTTGTTTACATATTTCTTTGTTCTGTGCTGTCAAGTTGCAAAATTGTATAAATATTCGTATTTGCATTTAAATTTTGATTTAAAATGTCTGGATTTGAAGAATCTGATTTACTATTTGATATTGAAGAAAGTGCAAAAGAAATAGTGGTAAATTTATTGCCATCAAATCGTTTCATGGAATTATTTGCTATACAGGATTAAAAGTACTTTTAATACATGTAAGAAAAAGTGTTACCTAGCAACAGTTAAATTTTTATACTAGTAACAAAAAGATTAACTTTTAAAACAAAAAACAGTATTAAAAGCATAGCCTTTTAATACGGTTGAAGAAAAACACATTTTTCTCTGCCTTATATCTCGAAAACTATTGAAGATCGGACCTATGCTGATTGAGCTTTTTTTACTCATTTTGGTCAGTACTATATACCTTCATAATTTGTTACACTTATTTTTTAACACCCTGTATATTGTTTTCTTTTGGTTTCTTCGTTTAAATGTTTGGCGCCCTTTTCTACCCTAACCACAATAATACATCCAACAAAAAAATTATTATATAGAAATCTCATAATTTACAATTTATTTAATCTTATCACTAAATGATAATCAAATTTTATTCATAAAGTTCTATCGGTATCAAAGTATAATGCTTATTATTTGGCATAAAAGTTATGAGTAATAGTAATTCACCGTTTGAATTGTTTGAAGGCCAAGTATGTAGTTTACTTTATGTAACATAGTTTGACGAATGTCTGCAGTTTGACGGTGGTTTCCGCGTTGTGAATACGCATTACTTTTTGGGTCCAAATTCTGAACATGTCATCCAGGATTGAGACTGTGGGAGAACCAAATGGACTGCGAAACAGGTTTGGCATGGTTCGAAAACAAAGATTTTTATAAATTATTGACAATATTTGAAAAAATTAAATTGTACGAAAATAAAATAAAAATACAGTACGGTGTTTTCGAATATGGAAATCTTTAAATTAATTATAAATTAGTTTAGAATGCGATTTTATTTGAATCCTTGAAATGCGCTAAAAATTTTATTTAATGTTTTGTTTTCTAGAAATGTATTTTGAGCGCTAACCGATGTATAGGCCATCCAGCGATCAAGCGGTTTACGTCATAAATACAATATCACTAGAAACAATGACGTCATATGTTAAAAAGTTTACATGAGCATTTTAATTAAAATATGATCTGTGGGTTGTCTTCATAAAACCAAATTTTTCTTAAAAACATGTCTGGTGTAATATTTTTCCAGCGAAATCCAATTTTATTTAAAATATTCTGAACGATACTGCTTACGCCGTTATAAATACTTCATTCTTGTAGTAAATGCAACAAACTATCTAGTATTATGTGAGATCCTTAAAAAAATACAGAATACTGCATACCATACAATTTCTCACTGTTTCTATATATTGCGTATAGCGTTTGCCACACGCTGTACATATAGATTTAATTTTCAAATTATTATTAACAAATAGAACCAAATATTACCTCAATATAAGATTTCAGTGAAAGTAAAAACCCACCAATCTATTTTTCATTTTCAAAATAAGTCAATAAATTAACTACAAGCTCTTGAATTTGACATGACAGAGCATTTGACATTTTGACAATGAACAACGAAACCAAAAACAAAATGAAATCACAATACACGTTGAAAAGTATAATATAGACATATAATATTTAGTAATATACATGTTCAGAATTACCAATATTAAAAAAATAATCAAACGTCATTTTGCAAAAAATTACAAAATTTTACTTAATAATAATATATCCTAATATAATTATTTCTATTAAAGGTGTTAAATACATGATAATAATAAAAAAACCAATAAAATACCGTTAATAAAATATATTTAAAAAAATAAAGAAAATTTCAAAAATCCCTAAACGATGACGTAAACCGCTTGATTCGCTGGATAGCCTATATTACTGTACAGGTTGGATGGAACAAAGTCGAGTAGCTCATATGAAAAAATTTCTTTATTATACACACTACAGAAAATTGATGTAGGTCTTTATGGGCCAACTTTTGAGACAACTCTAATAGATACCATAGGAATTCTCTATCGTCTTTTGTTTTTGAGCTACAGACTAAAACTTGTTTCTCCCTTATTTTGAAAATACCTCATATCTCGCTTATTATGAGAGATATAGAAAAATGTTTAAATAATTTTTTTACTGTTTTTTACGCGGAATAACGTGGTGTAATTAGATTTTCTCAAAACTTAATAATTTTCAATATATAACACAACCATAATATTTTTAAATGGGAACATATGTTGAAAATAGTCTCATCTTTTTACTTATTTTATAAGCCTTTTAACGATATATAACAAGTCTACATTCTTTTGTTTGAATTATGAATAAAACTTGAATTATTAATTTTTGAGGTGAAAAAAATTAAATTTATTCAGAAACAAAAGAAAAAGATTAATTACAGATCATGATTTGTTTATTTTTTATGTGATTTTCATTAGTTTTACTCAGTTTCCTAATTTATATACCATATTTTCGAACGCCAATATAAAATAAATTAACTAATCTGAAAATAATTAAAACGAATTTTTAGAACATAATAGATATATAATCAAAATCAAAATAAACATATGATGAACTGTAATTGATTTTTTCATTTGTTTTTTAATAAATAAATATTTTTTCTGTATCTCCCATAAGATAAGATATGAGATATTTCCAAATTAAGTGAAAAACAAGTTTTAACCTGTAGCTCAAAAACAAAAGACGACCGAAAATTCCTGTGGTGCCTATTAAAGTTATCTCAAAAAGTTGGCCCATAAAAACCTGCATCAATTTTCTGTAGCGTGCATAATAAGAAAGTTTTTCATATCAGGAACTCAAATTTGTACCATCCTGTACATATTTGATTTAAATATGAATAATTTATTTAATAAAGAAGTTGTAATAGAAAATGAGAAATTTGTTGACGAAGTATGTAAGGTTAAATAAATGTAAATATTTTCATAAAAAGTAATATTTAAATGGTTAGAAAGTGAGATAAAATAAGAAAATGATGAAAGATACAGTTAGGTATAATAAATTTTTATGTTTTGTTTTATAAAATGAGTATTTAAAATATAATGACTGATTTCAGAGGAATGAAATTTTCGCATTCAAAATTATTATTAAATTTTTTTGAACTGAAAGAATGTAGATAAATATTACTGTAATAAGGTATAATAAATATATCAGAAAACGATGATAATTAAATTTTAAAATAATTTATCGGAGTTTTATATCATGTACTATATTTTAAAACAAATAATTTGCGATTAGTTTTTTTGACTTGCCTTCGTACACGTGTATTCTTAAGTTTGTAATTGTTTTTCAGCTTTAATATTAAGAAAAAAAAAATAAGTATTATTTCATTATATTCCGAATAATGCATTATTTTAAACTTCAAAACAATCTATGTACTTATGTAGTATTTATTGTATACTTATCGAATTTCCTTTGTATATTTCAATAAAATTATTTATTTTCCAATCGTATTCATAATTTATTCATTATAAGAAAGGTAAACTTTTAGTTTTGTTTCCTGTGTTGCTTTTCTGAACATCCTTTATTACATATTTATACTTACCAAAACAAAATTAATTGGTATTTATAGTTTCTTTACGACTTAGGATATTAAGAACAATTTATATACATAAATAATGAAAAATTAAGGAAGTTAAATATCACAAACATAAAATAATAATAATAAAAATAAAATAACTGATGGAAATATAATACACAGTACTAAAGGTTAAATTCTGAATATGTTTTTAGAACTTATTCAGGGTTATGTCAGAAAAAATGACTTTGGGTCCAGCAATAAAAATATGTATAAAATATAAATATCGTTTATGCACGGACGTATTATAATTTGACAATTATACACGAATTTCTTTGACATGAACGTCATTTTATAGCCCGCGGGCCTCATTATAGCTCCCCGGGCTATAATGAAACGTCAAAACAATTATAACCTACAATATAAACAATTTAAACAGGCAACATGAAAAGTTTTTATTACAAATCGAAAAATTTTATATTCTTTAATGAAAAATGAAAATTAATTTTGTGATATTTATATGGAAAGCACGGAGATACACAAAATAAAACTCAAATGACATAGGTAACTAATAAATAAACAATAAATGGTTGTTCTCCGCTTTCATAGCAACACTAGATACTGGATGTACGAGGACAAATTCTTTTCGATACAATTTTTCTAACAATTTTCGTTCGTGCATAAAGTTTTGTATGTACCACGAGCGTAACTTGCTTTTATGGCCTTTGACGTGTTTTTATCCCTCGGGTTCGTCCGGGGCTTAAAATCCCGCCGCAGGCCGTAAAAGCCTCCTTACGCTCTTAATACATAAATAACTAAATTATAATCAGGTCATATCTGTCGCTGATTGCTTTTACATGTGTGCTGCTCTGTTGAAATGAATACATGAATTAAATGGATCCATCTGACTGTTACCACTGAAATATATACTAACTGGAATGCGCGTACGAACCGTGACTGTGAAGCATATTGAAAGCCTGCTGCTGGAGTAGTCGGCAAACATCGACACAGTTCGTGAGTAGACGGAAGCCTGCTGCTGGAGTAATCGGCAAACATCGAGACAGTTCGTGAGTAGACGGAAATTATTTCGTGTGGCGCATGTTTAAATAAATGAAGCATAATATGAAAACAAAGCGATCAGCTATGATACGAGTTATTCGGCTAGGTTCGGTTCGGCACGAACGTGCGCGAACAGGGCCAGCCATTATTGTTCAATGAGCTTCAGTGCAGCGTACGCTGATAGGTAGAGTATGCGAGTTCCAGTTAGTATATATTTCAGTGCCTGTTACTGCCTGTTATGCCGGGTCTTAGTTGTGGAAACTAACTATATCACAATTATTTTTACTATGGCACATGACAGAACACTTGTGTCATTACATTTCTGGTAATGGGACTCTAGAAATTAGTGATGTGAGATGTATTATGAGTTTTTTATACCAGCTCATGGTTTTTCTTTCACTGGCATGTCAGCATTTAGTCCTGGAAATTTACTCCCGACATATACTGATTATATTATATTATCGCTTTTGGTTTTCTAATACTTCTCCAAATTTTTTGTTCTGTAATTCTGCATCTGATATAAGCAACAAGAACGTACTTTCTTTTGCACCGATGGTCCTGGCAATTGATTGTCCATTGTAGAACTCAGAGTGCCCAAAACCCAAAACCAACTATGTACTTGTATAAAGTGTACCTGAGGTGCCTATAAAAGCGCAACTTTAAGTTCCTAATGCCTGTGAGATACTGAAGCATAGAAGAATGTATATAATGATGGCACAGACGTTGTGTCATCGGCATAGCACGCAAAATACCAGATGACACAACGTATGTGTCATAGGCAGTGAACGTGTTAATATAATTACTATTTTTGTTGTTAAAAGTAACATTTTTAAGCACTAGTGCTTAAATCATCTATATATTGCTTCTTTTTATTTCTAGGAGAAAGAATTGGACCCCCCTTCAGAAAGCAGGAAGTCCCTCCTGAGGGAATCTCCATCAGGAGATTGCGCGCCGTGTGAAGCCAATGGAGATGCTGTCCAGTGCACTCCCCAGGTCAGATGTGACCTCAAAGGCTTTCGCTTGCTCCAATTTGAAGAAGCGCCAGAGTACCTCAAATTTAATCCTTTCATTTTATCAGGATACAGGGGGTTGTTATGTACGAAATTATGCATGGAAAGGTAAGAAAAAACTGAGAAACGTGTCACTTTGTAAAGGTACATTTACAATCAAATTTGAACGAAATTATTGTAAGCTTCGCAGAGGCATTTTCATGTAGCAATTTACAACGAAATTTTTGACTTGATGCACTTTGGGTTCGGATTCCATGTCAGCATAAACCTTGCAAAGTCTAAACTTTCATTCTACCGACTTAAATATTTTATCGTGTAATGTCTGTTTCCACAACTTGATCCCTATATCATCAATTTTTCAAATCGCCAGGGGTGGGTTATACGTCATGTTGTCGGGTGAAATCACGATTTAAAATATACTGGTTATGCCACTTGTCATGTTTTTCATTGTTTCTGATGGTCCGCTTGATACGTGTTTCCTTGATTAATCCGCTAGCTGCGCTACGTGAGAACGACCCTACCACAGCAAACTATTTTTACATAAAATATAAAAAATGAAATGCATAATAATTTATTTTTAATATAAATTTGTACATTTAATGGAAACCTGAATCAATACATTGTTAGAATTTAAAATTGGAAACATTAAATAAATTGA
This sequence comes from Ophonus ardosiacus, assembly GCA_943142095.1. Classification (NCBI taxonomy): domain Eukaryota; kingdom Metazoa; phylum Arthropoda; class Insecta; order Coleoptera; family Carabidae; genus Ophonus; species Ophonus ardosiacus. The sequence goes on along the minus strand of OW964828.1, from coordinate 50,272,890 downwards.
TAGAACCGAACGCTTCCACATTTCCATTCGGTAATAATATCTTCTTCCCGAAAATGTTTTCGACAAACATCATTCAATCTTAATTCGCGATCATCTCTACCAATTGCACATTGCCATATTTTAAAAAGTGATATATCGAGTGGAGCAGCAAACAGAGATTCTTTTTCAGTGGATTTCTTGTAACAGGTTTCACATCCAGGAATGAAACATTTTCTATTTAATTTTCTTTTCATTTTGCATTAATGGGGGATTACGGCTCAATCGAATTAAAGGAAAATAGTAAAAAATTACGAATGTATATGCTGAATAACGAATATTAATAAAAAAATGAAATGGTATAATTGAGATTTTTCGGAAATAAAGGGTTTTTTGTTATAGCGCTTCGACGCTAATATGAAAATATTTTGATTGGCGGCCGAGAAACCACCTATACATGCATTACAAATAGCGTGTTAGAAGGTGGGATTACTACCAATGGAAGTTAAGAAATTCAAGTTCGAAAGGAGGGGCTAACATTCCTGTACTACAGTTTTCAAACAGTTTTTATTTTAACATAAATTTCTAGCATTAAACTTAATAATTTAAATACACCTGTAATTATAAAGTATGTAGACTTATACAGTGTTATAATGTTCATTTATTTTTATGTAAATATAACTTAAAATAGCATATATTTCAAGAACATTTAGGTCCATGATGAAAACAGTTTGATATAAAAACATATATATGTGACGTCACGTCAATCTTTTCAAAATTCGGGAGACCATAACTCGCTTATTAATAGGAATTTTTTCACCGGATTTTCATCAATAGTCTTAGTTTTCCTAATATTTTCAGATGAAATTATAAAAAAAAAATGGTGTAATCCCCCATTGCAATATCTTTCAACAAAATATTTATATTACATTACATATAATACGAATATGTACTTCAAAACCTGTTTTATTTACCTTTCTATAAGATATAACATGTAATATTTTCAAAATGACGTGCAAATGATAGGTGTCAATTGGGTCGTTCTCACGTTGCGCCTCTAGCGGAAAAAACGAGGAAACACGTACCGCTTTGGACCCTCGTTTTGTGCAGAGTGACACAACCAGTATTTTAAATCGTGGGTGAAATAGAGTAATTTCCAAAGCATTCATGAAAAACAAAACAGAACTGAAAATATAACCTATATTGCGTTAATTTTGTTATTTATCAAAATTATTCTAAGTATAGATAGTTATTTAGATTTTAAACTGATTGTGAAATACTAAATACTTTTTTTACTTTAGTGTGTTTTGGTGGACGAACGAAACCATAAATATCTGGTCCCACATTTTTGGCCTTTTGTTGTTCACTGGTTTAGCCATAAACGACGTGGTTATCATCAACATAGACGCTCCATTTGGAGACAAAGTTATAGTCACCTTCATTCTCTTCTGCTTTCAAGTAAGTAACTATCACTTTTCTAGCATCACACCTCGAGATATTCACACAACAATTTCACTTTAAGAGAAAACTATGGATTCAATGGAAAATTAAAGAGTAATTTCTTTATAGGTGTGTATGTTTTTATCAGCGTTATACCATACCTTCAACTGTAGATCAGAAGACGATTATAATCACTTTTTAACCTTTGATTTGTTTGGAATAGCATTGGCGTTATATGCAGTGTATATCTCAGGCATATATTACGCATACTGGTGTGATCAGGTAGGAAAAATAAATATGATATTTATATAAATTTTCAGTACATGAAATATTATATTATTACAGTACAGTATTATCTCATATACGGGTGTAACATGCGAAAACAGTTTTTCCTTAAGCAAAATGGCTTATTCATTTTAGGCAATAATGCTTTACATAAATGTAACCATTTCAATAATCACATTTTATACTGAACGTTTTGTAACCGAGAATATCGACATTTAAATTTTATAAAAGTTATTTCTTTATAGCGTTAAGCAAGGTTTCCACGTACAAAGATTATTGTCGCCACTAGACTAGCGTCAATCTAAGACGTGTTTCTTCGGACTGTGATTATGATTTTCTAAATAATGATTTGTTCAATAATGATTCCTTCGAATCATGATTAAATTTAATCCCAAAGGAACAACAAAATTAACTCGATCGATGCGAAGTAATATCCAAATCGAAAATAGTTTAAAGATGGTTCGTGGTGAAGCAGAAATAATATTTTTGGTATGGAATGTGACGTAAAATATGAAAACAAGTTTCTTTCACTTTTTTGTACCTGCAAGATCTAATATTAGAAAAATCGAAACCAATAATGAATGTTGAATCTACTGACTCAAGTTCTAGTAGTTCGGATGATTCTGACGTAGAGATAAATTTGCACATTCCAATATTTCTTTGTTTGCTTTTTCCGCCATTTTCAAATCTTTGTTATTTCAATCACAGTGATCATGCGAAAAAACTGATTCAGAAGGGAAAGGAAAATGGCGTGTTGTGATCACAAAATGAAAGAGTGGGAATAACGAATAACGAACGAAGGAACAATTTTCTTTTTGATCAAGTTCACTTTGTTCAATTTTATCACGAATCACAGTCCGAAGAAACATGCCTTTAGTTGCATATGAGAACATACTAATTCAACTGGCGCCAATAGACTAGTATCACTAATCAATGCGCCAGTAAAAGTATGAAGCAGTTTTGTACTTCTTACTTCTTGGTGCCATTTAGAGACAACACGCCAGTGCAGTGGTAAAAGCTTAAAAAAAAAGTCATCGGAACTAATAATTCAATTTCTGGAGGTATACGAGCAATATTCATGCCTTCGAAATAGAAAAAATTCATCCCATATAGATCGGAATAAAAGAGATGATGCATTAAGAAAAATTGTTGAGTTTATGTCTGACTCAGTTAAAGATTTTCATATAAACTCTGTTAAAGCTAAAATATTAAATATTTTTGAAGCTCAACAGACAAAATTTGCACTACCATATTAATGCTTGCTTGAAGTAACTCAATTGACGCCATTTTTAATTTGGTGTCAGTTGAAAACTAATAGAAATTGTGGAAACGTATATTGATGCCACTAAAATTGGCGACAAATTGGCGTCAATAATCTTTGCATGTGGAAACCTAGTTTTGTCCGTTTAGCAACAAATATAATGACATTTTATCTAACAGAAAAACTTTGTTTGAGTCATCAATCATATTCTTAAGTGCAAATTATAAGTATTTTCTAATTTTTTGACAAGTTATACGTACAGGATTAAATCAATCGCAATCTTGGGGCCTCCCTAAATTTACGGATTTACCATCCAACAATTCTAATAAAATAATTTTAAAAGTAACGCTTTACAGACTAGTATGTCAAAATTTAACTTTACGTACTCATTTATCAAATTTGAATTAACCTTAATTTCTAACTTCTATAAAAAATTGTAAATGGATATTCTAAATTCACTTACTAATTAATTCGATGAAAACTACGTCTAACTAATCATTTTGAAGTGGTAAATTGGAATGTCCAAAGAAATAAGTGATGTTTGTGCTGATTGATATTTTTTATTATTGTAATCAAGTTTCCATTATTGTAAATAAACATTTCTTTGTTGTAATCAAAATTTCTTTATTTAAGGATTTCTTTATTTGTAATAAAAAAAATCAAAATCAAATCAATATTATTTTAATTCAATGTAGCGGGGCCCCTAAAATGTGAGGAGTCCATAGGCAATTGCCTACTCTGCATAATGGGTAATCCGGCACTGTAATATATACCATAATTTGGGACAGAAGAACTATCTAATTTATGCTTTTACAAATCATTTGAAATTAATTTTATTTAGTAATTTATTCAAAGAATTTTATAGTCTACAACTTTTATTCGAAGTATTTTTTGCTAAAATAATTTGGGGAGCAATATACAAGAGAAAATTGTTTTCCTATATTTTGGTCTATGTATGTAACGGATAACGAGATAATACTGTATTTTAAATATTTTAATACTATAAGCTATAAAGTAGGTAGGTACAGATCAGAATTCACGACAACTTAACATCATATTATTTGCGAATATATTTTTTGTTATCTATACAGATTCTTCAATTATTACTGAATTTATAATAATTTTGAGCAAGTTTTAACAAAATTTTTATACTTTCGTAGATACCGGGTGTTACAATTGCAGATCTTGAACCCTCTCTAAACTATGGTAGAACAACTCAGGTCAGTTCCTTATACCCTTTATCCTACTATGAATCAAGAAAACCATAACTATAATAGGTGTGTTCGTTTCACTATTTTAATTTTACGGCAAAATGCTGTCATGAAATCAACTTACTCTCCAGCTGCAAAATATTTGACACCCCGTTTTTACTGCTAGCGCCAAATAATGAAACGAACATACAGTTTAATTTTTAAAGATGTCTGATGATCATTTTCGAAATGTTTAAGATTTTAGCTTCACCCATTCTGTCAAATTCAGTAGTGTCATTTACAGTTTTTATGAAGGTACTAATTTATTATTATTATTAAACAACTACATTCTAAAGATGTCGATGCATCCTTAGGCCAAAATACTCGCGTTACGCAGAACGCGAGCCAAAACTAAAACTCTACATGACTTTCGCGACAACCGACAAACGACTCAATTGTCCCTAATCTTACAAAGCAAGACCTTAATAGAATTACTCTGTTTCAAAATTCTTGTTTACGTTTTGTTTATAATGTTCGTAAATATGATCACATATCAACATATAGGCAGGAAGCTAATATGAGTTTTATAGAGGAGAGAACTAATTTTCTATATTTGTGTCTAATTCATAAAATTTACACGACAAACATTCCATCCTACCTATACTGTAAACTAAATGTCAGAGAGTATAACTATAATTTTCGTGGTACTGATTTATTTGTAGTTCCTTCTTTTAAGAAAACTAAATTTAAAGGTTCATTTTCATATCAAGCTCCCAAATTGTATAACAATATTCCTAATTTCTTAAAGTCTCTATCGGTAAGTAATTTTAAAAATCAATTAAAAAGTCTACATATAGCATAAAATTAAATTGTTTAAATTCTGTTTTCATGTATATTTTTGTACTTTTTGTCAGGGCCGGATTAAGGTATTTTCAGGCCTGAGGCGCTAACAATATCCGGGCCCCTAAAATAAAACATAAGACCCCAAAAATATAATTTATTTCATAAATTTAACAGAAAAATAATTACAACAGAAATAAACTCATAAAACAAAAAAATTCCACTCTAAAAAATAAAAATTCGACAAAATGGTGCCGTAGCCGGGCCCCTAGCAGGCCCGGGCCTTGAGGCGCGCGCCTCATGCGCCTCATGGTTAATCCGGCACTGCTTTTTGTACATTATAGTTTACTACTGTGATTGTTCATTTGTATTAATTTTTTTTGTATGTATTACTACATTATGTATCGAGGGTTAGGTGGAAGAACAGCTTTTAGCTGAACCTCGCCTTTGAGTTGGCTCTCAATAAAGTTTAATTATTATTATTATTATTATTATTATTATTATTATTATTATTATTATTATTATTAAATTGTAGAACAGGCCTACACGTAGGCTTACAATAGACTAGGGCTTTGCGATCTTAGAAATTTGAAATCGATTTTCGATTTTTTGATAAAATCGATTTGCCGCGATAGATCGACTTGACCGATCATTCGCAAAAGATCGATTTTGTCTATTAGAAATCGTAATACTGTATCAAAAAATCGATTTCAAGATTGATTTAAATAATAGATCAGAAAACCGATTTTAATATAAGATCAAAAGATTGGTCTTTATTGATAAGAAGTTTCTACTATGCATACGCACATCAAATCACGAAACACAATTCACGAATTAACACCTAATGCGCTACAAATGCCAAATACTGCTGAAATGAAGAGATTTTTTTCAAGGCATCGAACCCGAACCTGAACCGAACCAAAACCGGAAACAAACCGTAACATTTTAGGGAACCCAAACCGAGAACTGAGGTTCGGAATATTTTTGATTGAACCTGAATCGAAACCGAACCGAAATTCAGGTTCGGGGTTCAACTCCGGTTCAGGTTAATTTTTAGTTGGAAAAGTAAATACAACCGACAATCGACGTCTTAGGCGTTTGCGTTGCTGTCTGGACCGACTTTTCGTGAAAATTGTGTTCGTTTCTTGTTGCGTTTTGCGTAAATTCCGGCTCTCATTTTACATTATTTCGAACCTGAACCGCGAACAAAACCGCAAATTTTATTAATGCTTGAACCAGAACCGCACCCGGACCCATTTTTCAAAAAAAAAAACAAATTAACCTGAACCTAAACCGAACCAAGTTTTTGGCGGGTTCGATGCCCTGATTTTTTTTTATCGATCTTTGAATAAATCAATTTTTTAGAAAAACCGATCTTTCAGAATGTGTCGACATCTTTAGAAAGATCAATTTTCTGGAATCCGAATAAATTATTTTTTAATTGATCGATCTTTTTGAAAAAAATATCGATTTTTCAATTGATCGATCTTTTCAAAAAAGAATATCAATCTGATTTTTTTTTTAAATGATCTATCAATCGGTCTTTTGACATCTAGACTAAACACACAGTTAATAGTAAAAAGAATAATTATTAGCAAAGTGGAAGAACAGGGAAGCTGAACTCTTGCTTTTGGTCTACTTATCGTTCAATAAAAATGTTTATTATTTTTTATTATTTCTATACAGAATTTGACTTAGAAAGTTAACAGAGTTGAAATATTGTTATTGAAATCATAATTTACAAGAGTTTATAATACAGTTATTAGCCTGTTATTGCTCTGCACTCGCCTTGTCACTACAGCTATTTTATTATTGTTATAATATGTTCAAAATTCAAATAGCAAGTATATGAGCAAATGTAAAAAATATGTGAAAAATAAGAGACATCTTTAAAAAATTAAATTGTGCCGTACCTAATACATTTTGTTGTGCTAATCCCTAACTTCTGTCATTCCCTTATATCCTTAATTCCCGTACAATTTTCAGTTTTCATGTTAGAAAGTTTTTTTTGTAATTGTGCTAATTTGATGTGTTACATAATATGAGGAATCTAACACATGTCATTGACTTATGTGGTTCAGGAGACGCATGCTAGATGTTAAGGAAGTTAAAACGTTAAAAATGGCAATTTTCTTGAGAAACTTCTATCGTAATGAGAAAGTGTAGCAACGGAAATAATTTATTTGCTCCTGAAGAATAATTCATATAGATACATGACATCATAACGGATGACAGTATTTTAAAAGTGAAAATGATAAATGCAGGATCTTATTAAACTATTACCAAATGTTGTCATTTATTTTCAGTATTTGTTATTATTAAATTTTACCAATTTTACCTTAACATTTTGATTAATGTGCGAGAAGATTTATTTGCAGCAAAAGTAGATAAATCTAGATATTCAATGACCCTTTTTTAATTTATACGTGCTCGTTGTGAAAGTATAAAATTATGAGCAACGTAAAGTTTCCGTAAAATATCTAATTAATTTAATATAGATGAAATGCAACGATAATTTTATATATCTGTAACGTGTGTAATTATTTTCTATATAAACGCATTTGACATGAGAAATTCATATATTTGTTCTACTATTCTACTTGTTCTATGTATTATTATTATCTCGCCTTTTGCTCATTGCTAGGAGAGCCATTCTACTTTTACGTAATTTTAAGTAGTAAATAACAATATCAATAATATTTATGTTTAAATGTTATTACGACTATGGTAAAATGTACACTACATAAATATATATATATATATATATATATATATATATATATATATATATATATATATATATATATATATATATATATATATTGGGTATCTATTTGAAATCTGTTATATAGAAAATACAATGTAATTTTTTATTTTGCTAGATACTTAATTATTTTAGAGGAAAGTTGTAAATTTTCTTTATCGATTATTTAAATAATAAAAACCTGTTGAGGCCAGCACAAGACCTCTCGCCATTTCCATATTAGGCTATATAAGTATTGTATTGTATTGTATTTTGCTATCGAACCGTCGTTTTATAACAAAAATTACAGAACTTTTCCCAAATATTGTTTTTTATTGTATTTAACATGTCTTCTGCACACATATAATTCTAATTATATCTATTTTTCCTTGTATGAGGTAGTTCCTAAATGTCAGAGATTCTTCAATTCATTAACCAGATTGACGGTATTTCTGATACTTATATGCATTTTACCTACAATTTTAAATATTTAATTAATAAAACAATGAGAAAGATTAAATGTACTTCCTAGAAAAAGCTATCAGAATGTTACTAAAACTGTTGATTTTTGACACTGACATTGATATCTGTCATTTACAAACTGTATTATAGACATTTGAATTTGTCAAGTGGTTTCCTTAGTGCCTTAGCCTCTGCGATTAGATTATTTTATATATGATAGTATCTTTATCTCTAAATCTATACAAGATATAATAAAAATTTTAAGTGTATTAGATGGAGAATTTTATGGTTTTCAATATTAGTAGTAACAAAAATTTACTAAAAATAATATTTAGAAGAATTTTTTTAAAATACTACTACTTCCGGTTGTTCAATTGTTACCAAAACCTTTTCAGCTCTTCCCAGGAATGTCAGATTGAGGAATTCATAGTAAAACAGGTCTTAAGTCTTATAGTTTTTGAGGAATCGTCCCTCCTACATCCAGACACACACATAGACACACATCCGCACATACAGACATAATTTTAAAATTTTATAATCGGATTCTAGGGACCTTAAATCGTGCTTATTCAGTAAAATCTGGATATGTGAATTTTAGCATGAATCCAATACCTCTCTTAGCGAGAGGTAAAAAATAATTCATACATAATTTACAGAGAAAAATAATGCTAGTCAATTGCTGGCTAATAATCCCTAATCAATTATTTATACTACTAGTCATTTTGTTTATTAGATTTGGCAAACTAATTTCGTTTTGCGTTATTTCGTAAAATAGTACAAGAAGATTTTGATTTTGTGCAGTTTTTAATATGACACCAAAGTGACCCCTGTGGTGCACTCTCCACATCAACAATGAGTGCCCATGAATTGACGCCTGATAAACTCCCACACGGTATGAATAATCATCATTACCGATATCTGTGTACAGAGCAGATTGACAAATCGAGCATTGGACAATATACCACAGTGATATACAGGGTGCCCATTTTAAACAGAATACATTGGTAAATATTAGTACTTGAAATCGAATAATCACAGTAGGTTTAAGAGCAAAACAAAATTTTATAAGCCAAGGGCCCAATTCTCAATTTTCACCTTTGTGATATGATATGAAATGACAAATTTAAATCATATCACTTATCAGTGTCATGTCATGATATAATTTGTCAAATGTCAACAAACACATGCACCAAATTCGTATTTTCTGGTTATGCGCAACTAATATTATCAACATACGGCCAATACATACTATATTACACTTTTCCACTCTTATATCACATCATTTTGCAATGGGGAAGTTTAGCATGGTAAAATTTCTACATAACTTACTATTTTCTCACAAATATAATACAAATGACTGCTGAAATTAAAATTAAAAATTAAAATTATTGCTCCATTTATTTATAATTAATATTTTTTGGGTAAACTCTAAGTACGTCACAAGTTAGTTATGCGCAAACTCAGACAGAACGGTGAAATCGAATCATTTGAACGTAGGTCGTAACAACACCTCAGTCTCAAGTGACTGGTAACCGCAACCGCGTGCGTCAGTGTATAAGTCGACATACGTTGCACCAAGCCTCTACTGACGTCATCACAGCTTAAAATCGGCTTTTCCGGAAAATCTGGGCATTTTTGAAAAAAATAAAACATGTTAGATCATTTTTCAAGTCATTTCCCATGGAATAAAAAAATTAAAAAAGTCGCTAAACTTCCCCATTGTGAATAGCTCGAAGCGATAAAGTGACAATTTTTCGCTGCATATCACTTCGGTGAAAATTGAGAATTGGGCCCCAAGTCACTTATGAAATGTAACGGGCTGCCTATTTTTAAACTTTAAGGCGGGAATTTTTAAAATGGGCACCTTTTTTTAGTAACTGCAGAAAAAAAAACGCTGTATTTCATATACGTATAACAGATTTCAAGTTTACACCCAGTATTATGTCTTGTTCTGACTTTATTCTTCTTAGGAATGGGGCAACTTCTATATGCTCTCAGTAACAGTGATCTTCATCATGGCTATGATTATTCAGATTCCCAAATTAAAGGTGGACAGCCACGTGAAAATGATAGTATTTGTTGGATGGGCTCTTTATGGAGTTGTACCTACAGCGCATTGGCATATGCTTATGGGAGGCTTCAAAAATCCACTTGTACAGGTAGGTACATACGAGTATACGAACCTCTCGCTATAATAGTTTGTCCAAGAGCAAAAATCTGTTTTCATTTTAACGTTAAATGGGGTAGGTGCGCATTTTCCAATTTATTATTTTTTTTTCTGAAAGAATTGTTCAAATTATACTCTTTAATACATGATTTACGTCTGGCAACTGTATATTTTTCAATATATAAAAAAAATTATTTCAAATTTTCCTTTGTGTGACGTGTATTATTAATACCAATTACAGTCTTCCTTGCCCTAGTGGTACACTCTTGATAGTACACTCTGTACACAATACAGTAGTTAACTACCATTTTTATCTGAAAAGATATATATATATATATACCGTGAGTATTTTTTAACGTGAAACATTGGGTTTGTCATATCCATGGTTACGATTTGATATTTGATTGAAAGCAATGTATTTGCCCGTTCCATTTAAAATGAAACATAGGGAACGAATCTGACAGAAGTATTATATTTAAATATTGTAAGAAATTTAGCGGAGTCAGAAAACCACTCGAGAGCACTAAACATATTTCGGGTACAAAGTGCACACAATATTTTTTCTACGACTAAATTTAATTTTTAGAAAACAGTTAAACAAAATTAACCTCTAATGTCGTCTTATCAAATGTCAAATTCGTTCCCTATATTTCATTTTAAATGGAACGCGCAAATACATTGCTGTCAATCCAATGTCAAGTTATAATCATGAATATGATAAACGCAATGTTTCACGTTAAAAAATACTCACGGTATTGAAACATTGGGTTTGTCATATCCATGGTTACTTGACATTTGATTGACAGCAGTACATTTGCCCGTTCCATTTAAAATGAAACATAGGGAGCGATTTTGACATTTCATAAGACGTCAATAGAGGTTAATTTTGTTTAAATAATTATACCTGTTTTCTAAAAAATAAATTTAGATGTTGAAAAAATACTGTATGCACCATGTGCCCGAAATATGTTTAGTGCTCTCGAGTGGTTTTCTGACTCCGCTAAATTTCTTACAATATTTAAATATAATACTTCTGTCAGATTCGTTCCCTATGTTTCATTTTAAATGGAACGGGCAAATACATTGCTGTCAATCAAATATCAAGTCATAACCATGGATATGACAAACCTAATGTTTCACGTTAAAAAATACTCACGGTATATATATATGAGAGAAGCACTATTTCAAAAGAAATTATTCATTTTCACACAAATTCATTAGTTTCATTATCTTGTCTTCAATTTGCTGCTATAGAAATGAAAAATAAAATATTTGTATGATACAATTAAGACATAATTCAACTTCTTCGCTTTGTCGTGGTATTGTCGTCTATTAAACGCTAAGCAACGTATTTTAATATCAAACTTTCGACATAAAAATACATTTAAGACGAACTATTATGAGAAGGGGCTCGTATGTGCAATACTTACCTAAATACTACACATTAAGAAACAGAATATACTTGTACACAGTGTAGTATGTAGTAATATAAGTATTTATAACGCGAGCAGTGCCGCAGGAGGGGGGGGAATATTTTTTTAACAAAAATATCTTTTGCTTTGATAAGGGTTTTTATATTTTTTTAAAACCCTTACTAGAAACTGAATATAAAAAATCCTGAATACTAAGATTCACAAAAATTTGTTTAGAAGACAACAGTGAAGCCGTTGTCGCACTACCCTTTTGCTACGCCACTGATCTAAAGTAACGTGAGCGCGCTGATGATGTGAATAAGTGATGAAAGATGAAGTATTTATAGAGAATGAAAGGTGCATGTTTCTTCTATGTGAATAAATATAGTAAGATATGTTAAAATAAATATAAATACATTTTTAGTTACACAGATTGTTAATGAATAAGTGTTACATATTCATAGAGAATGCAAAATAAACTAATGCATCATTTTCCAAAGCATATTTTGATACATTCGTTCAAAAACACTAGGATTTGTTTAAATTTCTTGTAAAGAATTAGAGAAACGCTCGCCATGTTTCACAATCTGAATCATCCTCTCGGTCATTATTCAGATGCTAGGCGTGCCCAGTTAGTAACCACAGATGCGTTTCGCTTTTGACTGTGATTAATAACTGGTCACAGCATTTGGAATGTGACCGAGAGATTGATTCAGATGCTGAAATCTTGCAAAACGTGACGAGTGTTTTTATAATTCATTACTAGACATTGTTTCACCTAGAGTTCGCTATTGTACTTTTGTTTTAAATATCTTATGCTGCCAATCAGTCGGCCGTAAATTAAAACCATGTTAGCGTAATCACGAACATAAATCTGTAATTCAATGCTAAAAGTTAAAATAAACAAAATAATAGGTTTTATTTGCACAACAAAATATGCAACTAATTGCCAATTTTTTACTACGCGTGCGTAGTTTGAAACTGGTTTTAAACTGATTGAACATTTTTGGGTTCTGCGAACTGAATTAAAGGTTATTGTTATTACTACCATCTGGAGTGAATAGAAAATTTTTATCTTATGTTGATTGTTGTTGTTGGCATTTATCATTGTCACATAATGAAAATATAATCTAACTTTATTGTTTAAAATTTACTTCCTGCGTTTATTTCTGGTTCTTTTAAATTTACACTCGAGAAGCTACATGACAATAAAGCAAAAATTTAGTGGTTTGGAAGAATTTATAATAAATGTTAATTTTCTTTTCTCTCGCTTTGGCTAACATAAGTGCATGTAGGAACAACAATGCACGCTAATGGCAAGAAGTTCCAGTGCGCATGCCACAAACTAAAAATTTCTTTAGAATCCGCGGACTATTCTGACGGTTGGAAATTGATCAGGGATTGGAATATTTTACTGAACGAACAAATGATTTTTAATCATAGATTTAAAATTAGATAATTACATTTTTGATAGCTTATGTTCGAACGCGGTGCATTTTCGAATACGAGTTTATTAGTAAAAATTAGTCTATTTTGCATCCCCTACTTACCTTATAAATTTGTAATACGTATTCATTAATACCCTCTATAGGAATCTGTAGCGATATCAGGAGTATTTAAATTGTACAACGAAAAATAAAATTATAACGAAAATAATCAAATTTAATTTAATTGATAAAAACGATGTCTGTACAAATTACACTTAATGTTTATTTTTCCGTTGTTGTTCAGTTGATAATAGACAATTGATTGCCTTTGGTCACCTAATTGCTTGATTTTGAAATTTATTTTCTACATAAGCAACTAGGATGCTACAAATCTAATATTAACCGTAACAATGTCAGGAATTTTTGCCGTTTGCAAAAGGATGAATTAGATAATAAATAAGCTCTACCTGTTAAGGAATTAGAAAATACTCGTCATGTTTAACAAGAAACCACAGACGGCTGTTATTGCAGCTCATCAGTGTAGTGTAACTGCCGTCTTTTTATAGAGACAATCCTCCACCTGGGCACAGTGAGAGATATACAGGGTGATTGGTGAGCAAACGGCCATACTCAAAGAACGTGTTCAGGAGATCAAAATAAACAAAAAAAGTCATATAAACATGTGTCCGATTCTTAACCGCTACTTATATATTAATTATTAATAGTAAGCGATTAACCGCGGAAAATAATAGTTCACATTTGTTTTTTGTGGTTATCACGTTCAGCTGTTATTGTTAGAAATAATTACTGTCTATGGGGGTGGCTAAAATCTTTAGTTTATGCTACAAAAGTTCAAACAAGAGAGGAATTATTAGACCGCATCGTTAATTCTGCCGTTGTTATAAGAAATGACCAAAGAGCACTCCAAAGAGCCACACGTGCGATCCACAAGCGAGCTAGTAAATGCATCGAAGTTGGCGGTGGTATTTTTGAAAATATTCTACATTGAATTGTTTTTCCTTCACTTGTATAGCATAGTACATTATAATAAATTATTTGTTTCGTCATTGAGGTGCTGCTTTTATTATATTTTTTTATTCAATTTTGACGTTTTAAACTGTCATTATTAATTCCATAGCAACAATTATAAGTAATACTTTTTTCACAAGTGAATTAAATTTTTTTAATTCACTCTGCAACAAATAATGCATTTAAAATATCAGGCACGAAATTAATACTTACCATAGTATTTATTAGATATCAGCCATTTTCATTATTTTTCACAGCACATATGACAGACAATAAAGCTTTTTAAATAGACGACTTGACATCTATCATCGACGATTGCTCGGACGATTGTCATGCACAGTCTACTAACTGATTAGTTTTTTGTTTTGTCAAAATTAAATATTATAATGGTTGTTATTACTATTTCGTCAAAATTGAATAAAATATTGTACAAACCACGTGAGCTAAGAATGTTTATTTACTCGAAGAAATTAACTCACTCGCCCTTACGTGCTCTTCTCATGAATAAACATTACCATCTCCGTTGTTTATTTGATATCCTGAACACGTTCCTCGAGTATGGCCGTTTCCTCACCAATCACCCTGTATATCTCATATAAGATAGATGGCTTAAGAGGTAACTAACCACATATAGACCCAGCTATCGAACCATCTGTCTTATATGAGATGTATGTCTCTCGCTGTGCCCTGTTGGTGGATTGTCTCTACAAAGAGACGGCAGTTACATCACACTGATATGCGATAACAGCGAAACGCGTCTGTGGCTACTAGCTGGGCACCGCCGGCATCTGATGACCGAAACAACTTGTGAAACATGGCGAGTGTTTTCAAATTGTTTCACTTTGAGTTCGCTACTGTATCTTTGTCTTTACCTATTAGAAACAAAACTTTAAAATTAGGGCATTTTACTGTAAACAACCTGTACAGTACAAATTTTTTAAACGTCGTTCTCATACATTGTTTACTTTTCTAGGTCCTGCTTCCCCGAGTTTTGGGGATGTACCTGATCAGCGGTACAGCTTTTGTCATCTACTTAACAAAAATTCCTGAGCGATTCTTCCCAGGAAAAGTCGATTTCTTAGGACACTCGCATCAGTGGTGGCATATGTTCATTCTTTTAGCGTTGTATTACTGGCATAACTCTGGCATGATTTATGTACAATATAGAATGAATCATGCATGTCTCACCAACATGAATATACTGTGATAAAGGGTTAGGATAGTTTAAGATGTTGTTGATTAGTAAATAATATCATTTTATATTTATAATGAAGAGTTTTATTAAAATTAAATTGTTTAACACAATTCCTATTCCTACAATAAGTAAGGTAAAGGTAAGTTCCTGCAATAGGTGAAAGGTAAGGGTCTATTTTACAATAAATGTGCTTAAATCGACACCAAATTCATGTGTCCGAAACTACAGGGAATTTTTATTATATTGGTAATATTGCAACTTATTATTTTCATTTTACAAATACTACAAAAAAAAAGAAATACCATTGAGGTCACACCAGGTAAATGCCATTAACGGTAAGTACAGATATATCATTACCTAAAATTAAAATATCTGATGTGGCCAGCACATTACCTTTCGCCAATTCGGTATATTTTGTACAAATCTCATACCTAAAGTTCATTGGAAAATATTCTATATATCCAGTAAAATTGTAACACGAACACATACTCTTTTCTACAAATTCCATACCGAAAGTTCCATGGAAAAGAATTTGTAACTTGACACTGACATTTGTAAAGTAGAATTATTTCAGTATATCAGCTATTCCAAGATTATAACAAAGCTGGTTGTTTTATGAAAGTTATTGTCTTTATAATTCTTTATCTCTATATCTATTGAATGTGAAGGAAAATGTACACTCAAACCGTATAGAGAAGAGCATTTTCTTTAATGGAGGTAGATACAGGAAAGTAAGAATTTTTCGGACTTGCAGTCAATTAATAAAATTTATTCACGCCGACGTTTTGACTATACAATAGTCTTCTTCAGGGCTAGAATGGTTTAGTCGAAAAAAGGAATCCACATGTGGATAACAGAACATACAACACGGACAATTAAAAAAAAATAAATAAATAGTTAAAAACAACATATCACAGAGAGAAAATCGTCAAAAAATTAAAAACTTGTCTTGGATGAGTACAATACATATGGAAATACAAATAACTATAGTAACGTATAAAAATTTAACATAATTTTTTGACGATTTTCTCTCTGTGATATGTTGTTTTTAACTATTTATTTATTTATTCATATTTATTTATTTATTTTTTTGTCCGTGTTGCATGTTCTGTTATCCACATGTGGTTTCCTTTTTCCGACTAGACCATTCTAGCCCTGAAGAAGACTATTGTATAGTTGGCGTGAATAAATTTTATTAATTCACTGCAAGTTCGAAGAATTCTTACTTTCCTGTATCTACCTCCATCCTAACACAGTCGAATATTGATTTTTCAATTTTCTTTAATATTTATAATAACGTAAAATGTCAAAAAATAATATTTAACTGCGTTCGTTTAAGAAAAATTGTTAAAAACTTCAAATAAGGGTACTTCCGGTAGATCAATTGTAACCAAAATTTAACCACCTCTTCATATGGATGTAAAGAAGAGGAATACGAAAGAATTATAATTTTTAGAATTGTGGTATTGGAGTTATCGTCGGAGAAAAATTTGTCTCACACGCACACGGATACGCACACACACACAAACACACACACACCCGCACACACAAACACACACAAACACACACATATACACACACACAAACACACACACACGCACACACATACACACACACACACACACACACACAGATACAGACATTGTCTTAAAAATAGTAAATTCATATAGTAGGGACCCTAAAACGTGCTTATTCATTAAAAACTCACCATCGAATTTTTTGACCAGACATTACCTTCCTTACCTAAAGGTGAGGGAAGGTAAAAATCGTATATTTTTTAAGAGTCACAATGGCTGATTGCTGGTACCAAAAGCCTGAAAACGCTGTTTTAAAAATGTCAAATTTCAATATTTAATATCAACTTTATGTAGAGAATATTATTTTCTTCAAATATTATTTGTATACAAACTACGTTCTGCTGTATAATAATATTTTGAAAAAAAATTTATTAAACATAAGGGTGAAATCAAATATTGTAATTTGGTATTTTCAAAACAGCGTTTTTAAAACATGTCTTGTGGTACCAGCCTACGAATATTTTTCAAAATAAACATACTTTCGATAAGTTTCTAGTTATTATTATCATCACATTATGATAAGGTATATTTATGTAAATAAATTAATTTGTTTACTATTGTCTAAGGTAGGTACGTACCTACCACAAAATGTTAGCTATTTTATTTTATGCTCTAGCTAATAACATTTCGATTATATTATTAAATGTTATTACAATTAATAATTCAATTTAATCAATTTATATTTACAAAAAAAATTAGTTCAAGTTCATAGTGATTACCATCAATGACAATTTTATCAAATAAACGAATCGTTTATATGAAAATAGTCCATACAGTTACATTCATATGTTTACATTGTAATAAACAAAAAATACTTTATTTATAACTATTTTTATCTATTTTGATAAAAAATGCATGTATTCGTTTAGTTTGTTTTAAAGTTTTCTACAAAAAAAATACTGCTAAACATTTTTGTTTTTGTATAATTATAAAGTACTCCTGCTAGTCAAATGCGCATTAGAGGGGCAATGAATAAATAAATAATAAACAGTTTATTATCGATTGTGATAATTTGAAAGAAATTTGGAAAGTCATCCTGCGCTGCCAAGTTGTGCAGAGCACTCTGGATTCTGGTAGGGAAAACTATCAGCAGGAGTTGATCAACATGCGTAGCAGGAAAGTGTAACGCAGTAGAATGCTAACAGATGGCAGAAGATGCAATTTAATTTTAAATGTACACAAAAAGTTTCCCCGCTAAAAATTTAAATATTTAAAATATTCACGTTCACATTAACATTTCTATTTTTGCAGTTTTTATTATTTATTAAAAGCCAGTTTATTAATCTCTGGTTAAAATTTTATCAATTAAATAAACAAAACTCAAATGAAATGAATTGTCAAATAACAAATAGATCATTGCTGTCAGTAATTCGATTCAATATTGTTTATTTAACTTACTGTTAAAATTCTAACCTGAGATTGTAAAACTGGCCCTAAGGTGTTAACAATTACTCGAAATCTCAGTCAAACAGTATTTATTTTTACAACACCGATGTTTTGGTGCACACTTGCACCTTCTTCAGTGTATTAAGCCCTTACAAAATATTACATATCATATATACAAAATATATTGGTACTTAATATTCAGCTTTACACACACGTACAAAAAAAAAATCATAAAAAGAACATCACATCAATCTGCTCTCAAAAACAAAACAGAATTATTCCGTTGTGGTTTTTCGTAATAATATATTAAAGAACAAAAGTCATAATTGTCATTTTATTTTGTGACAAGGAAGTTTGGAACACGACGCGTAACGGAGTGATTGACAGTTATGAAATGAGTTTTTTATATTATTTTTTCGGTTTTGCGCCTTTTATGCATTTTTTAAATAGAAAATAGTAGTGTCAAAATTAGAGAATTTTGTCAGTTTGTTAATGTGACGTTTGAAAATTCATTTAACAACTCTAACCTTATTTTTTTAACACCATACGATATTTTCTATTTTTTTTTTACTACATACTCCATTTCTTCTCATCTTCGTATTCTTAGATTTAAATTCAAAATTACGTAAAAATTAAATTCTTAACAATCGTTTGTGTTCGTTTATTTAAAGAAATTTGACAACCTTATAAAAATAAATATCAAGTTACAGCACTTGAATGAACCATTAACGAACACCTTAGGGTACTGTAACAGCTTTCTTACAGATGCAAAATAGAACAACCCCTTATCCATATCACAGTACGATATAAGAGAAATTTGAGATTGTTTACTTCTTGCTAAGAGTATAGAATTAAAATAGAATCACATAGACCTTTAGTATCAACAACTGATTACGGGGGATTCGCGAACAATTGTTTATAGTAAGAATGGGTCCAGCAATAAAACTATAAATATAGTAATTTTGATAAAGCGGCATATTGCTTATTCTTTGCGTTATAATATTGGATGCCAACGGGCTGTTATTTGCGCAGCTTTTTACCTCTCGCTGAGATATTGGATTCATGCAAAAATTCGCATATCCAGATTTTATTGAATAAGCACAATTTAAGGTCCCTAGAATCCGATTATAACATTTTTAAAATGATGTGTGTGTGTGTGTGTGTGTGTATGTATGTATGAATGTTGGAGGGACGATTCCTCAAAAACTATAAGACTTAAAAAATATTTAACTGCAGTTTCCTCAATCTGACATTCCTGGGAAGATCTGAAAAGGTTTTGGTAACAATTGAACAACCGGAAGTAGTAGTTTCTTAGAAAAATTCTTCTAAATATAATTTTTTGGGAGTTTTTTTATTAAATATTGAAGAACATAAAATTCTCCATCTAATACACTTAAAAATTTTATTATATTTTGTATAGATTTAGAGATAAAGACACTATAATTTATACAGTATTCTAATCGCAGAGTGTTTATAACAGTTTGTAAATGACACATGTCAGTGTCAAAAATCAACAGTTTTAGTGACATTCTGATAGCTTTTTCTGGGAAGTATATTTAATTTTTCTTATTGTTTTATTAATTAAATATTTGAAATTATAGGTAAAATGAATATATCCATCAGAAATACCTCCAATCTGGTTAATGAATTGGAAGAATCTCTGACATTTAGAAACTTCCTCATACAATGAAAAATAGATATAATTAGAATTATATGTATGCAGAAGACATGTTAAATACAATAAAAACAATATTTGAGCAAAGTTCTGTAATATTTTGTTATAAAACGACGGTTCGAAAGCGAAGTGCAATACAATACTTATATATCCTAATATGGAAATGGCGAGAGATCTTGTGCTGGCCACAACAGATTTTTTAATTAGGATGACAATATTAAATGAAAAGTTTGTCATAATAACCAAATATTCACCTGTTTTTGCAAATTTAGCACGTTTAAAAATTTTAATCACTCGTTGCTCGGCAACCCGTGACTAATGAAACCTTGTTATAACAACCGTTTTACAAACTTAAAACTAACAACTAATCTTCAATTTTACGCAGAATAATAGATAAATAGCCTTGAAAACAGGAGAATTATGTCAGACATGATATTTCTATATAAAATTTTTAATAATAACTTGAACTGCAGTTCATTTTTACAATATTTTAATTTTCATATCCCTCAGAAAACGACTCGATCTAGCTCACTATTTCACTTACATAAAGTTGCTACTAACACCTATAGAAATTCACCCATTAATAGACTAATGTCAACATACAATGAAAATTTCAGTCATCATAGACATTTTTCATACAAATTTCATGGCATTTAAAAGGGAAATTTTGAAGTTTTGCTCCGTTAATAATTAGTTATCATGTATGTCAGTGTTTTAACACTTATTTGTTTGTATTCACAGTTTTTTTCTCAATTATTCATTGTTTGTTTTTTATTATTTTTTTGTTGTGCTACTTTTTGCATTGTACCATTCTTAATATAAATTTATTAATAGGTGGGAACCTATAACTGGTTGGATAAAACTGTTGGTTCTCCAATTGTGCATAAATAAATAAATAAATAAATAAATAAATGTCATTTTGACACGAGATATGTTATTTAAAAAAAATAAAAGCTTTTTGTTTTAGAAATACCTATAAATAAATTAGAAAACGGTGGATGTCAATATTCTGTATCATTCTTTATTATCTATTCTTCTAAAAATTACATTTCACGATCAATTTTGACAAATTGACTTTTGAAGTGAATAATAAACATACTTTTCTGTGTCCATAGCATACTCCGAATTAGGTTTTTTTCTGAACACATTGTAAGTGAAGTACTTACCTACCGCAAATTTTGGCTATATAAAACATAATAATTAATAATCACATTGAGTTAAAATGAGCCATCTTATAATAATCCCATAATCAAATCCCCTGATTAGTATTACTTTCTTCTTTTCAATAACTCTTTCTGGTGGTGAAACCTTCTATTGCCGTCTTTCTCTTTCCCGTACAGTACGTGCTATATACCTCAGCTACTTGATCCATTGATCCCGCAACTTGTGCTGCTAAGTTTGACTGGATTTGCCGGCTCACGGGTTTCCTTAATAATTCTTCTTTATTACCTCACCCGCCGCGTAAACGTCTACCCGACCCGGAGTAGACTATACCGCACTACATGAGATGAGAATCATTCGCTAAGGAATAGTAAAGCAAAAAAGGTAATCAAACATGTCAGGGAATGGGATTGATATTGATTGTATACCCTATTTTGGGTGTGGGAGTTTTAATGACAGATGCTAGGGCCTATTTTGTAATACACTGGTTAAAATTGAGGAGTTTTTAGTAAAAACGACTTTAATCCAGACAGTACCTTCCTTACCTTAAGTGACGGAAGGTACTGTCTGGTCAAAAAAATCGGTGGAGATTTTAATGAATAAGCACGTTTTAGGGTCCCTAAAATACGATTTTACTAGTTTTACGATGATCTA
The DNA here is from genome assembly GCA_943142095.1 of Ophonus ardosiacus. Lineage (NCBI taxonomy): Eukaryota > Metazoa > Arthropoda > Insecta > Coleoptera > Carabidae > Ophonus > Ophonus ardosiacus. Next base: position 50,251,010 of record OW964828.1, on the reverse strand, counting down.
AAAATTATGATTCTTTACATCCATATGAAGAGCTGATTAGATTTTCGTTTATTATCAATATGAAAGAATATCTTATTGTCTATACCGTTTGATTATTTTCCTTCATTTTCAATAGACATAGAGTTAAAGAATTGTACAGAGATTAACTTTCATAAATCAGCTAACTTTGCTATAAACATAGAAACAACTGATATATTCATTCAGTGTCATGTGCAATTTATATAGTGTATGTTCGTGTAATAATTTTATTGGATTTATAGAATCTTTTCCAATAAACTCTCTGTATAGAATTTGTAGAAAATAGTATACGTTCATGTTACAATTTTACTGGATACATATATAAAATCTTTTCCAAGGAACTCAGTTTGCTCTCAAAATCGATAACAGAATCGATTTCGTAAAAGAATAAATGCTATTCGAGTAATTGTAAACACGATGTCTACGGAAGCGTAGAAGAGCCAACTTAACATTTCACCTTTTTAGAACTTGAAATTTCAAGTGTTAAATTTTTTTGCGTATTTCCCTTCTACGCTTCCGTACCATGTCCATACTACATTCAAGATTTTTTTCCCACATTTAAAATGTAATAATTTGTGATTAAGATACTTTTTTATATGATCGTTTTTACCTTCCGTCACCTTTAGGTAAGGAAGGTATTGTCTTTGGTCAAAAAATCGGTAGTGAGTTTTTAATGAATAAGCATGTTTTAGGGTCCCTACAATACGAATATACCATTTTTACCTTCCGTCACCTTTAGGTAAGGAAGGTATTGTCTTTGGTCAAAAAATTCGGTGGTGAGTTTTTAATGAATAAGCACGTTTTAGGGTCCCTACAATACGAATATACCATTTTTAAGATGATGTCTGTATGTGTGTGTGTGTCCGTGTGTGTGTGTGTGTGTGTGTGTCCGTGTGTGTGTGTGTCCGTGTGTGACAAATTTTTCTCCGACGATAACTCCAATACTACAATTCTAAAAATTATAATTCTTTCGTATTCCTCTTCTGTACAACCATATGAAGAGTTGATTAGATTTTGGTTATAATTACTCCACCGGAAGTACCCTTATTTGAAGTTTTTAACAGTTTTTTCTAAAAAAAACGCAGTTAAATATTATTTTTTGACATTTTGTTATTATACATATTAAAGAAAATACTCTTGTCTATATGGTTTTATTATACATTTTCCTTCATAATCAATAGATGTAGATTTAAAGCGTTATAAAGAAATTAATTTTGAAAAATTAGTCTGCTTTGCCATTTATCATGGAAACATATGATATATTAAAAAATCTGTTGTGGCCAGCACAAGACCTTCCGTCAATTCCATGTATTTTGTACAAATCCCATACCAAAAGGTCCTTGGAACAGATTCTATATAATATCATGTTAAAACACATACTATTTTTTACAAATTCCATACGAAAAGTTCATTTAAAAAGGTTCTATAAATCCAATAAAATTATAACATAAACTGCACTAAGTAATGTCCTTCCATCTTCTCTTTGGCCTTTCTCTGCGTGTCAATTGCGAGCAACACTATGACATACCAATTTTAGATCCTATATACTTTTTTTCCATATTTGGTTTTGCACTTGCAACTGACATCTGTCAATTAAATTTTTTTGAATAATTATGTCAGCTGTTTCCATGATAAATAACAAAGCTGACTAATTTTTGAAAATTAATTTCTTTATAATGCTTTAACTCTACATCTATTGAATATGAAGGAAAATGAATAATCAAACCATATAGAGAAGAGTATTTTCTTTAATAAATATAATAACAAAATGTCAAAAAATAATATTTAACTGCGTTTTTTTAAGAAAAACTGTTAAAAACTTCAAATAAGGGTACTTCCGGTGGATCAATTATAACCAAAATCTAATCAACTCTTCATATGGATGTACAGAAGAGGAATACGAAAGAATTATAATTTTTAGAATTGTAGTATTGGAGTTATCGTCGGAGAAAAAATTGTCACACACGGACACACATACACACACGCACACACGCACACACACACACACACACACACGGACACACACACACACACACATACATACAGACATCATCTTAAAAATAGTAAATTCGTATTGTAGGGACCCTAAAACGTGCTTATACATTAAAAACTCACTACCGAATTTTTTGACCAAAGACAATACCTTCCTTACCTAAAGGTGACGGAAGGTAAAAATTCTAATTGACAGATGTCAGTTGGAAGTGCAAATCCAAATATGGAGCTTATAGGATCTAAAATTGATATGGCATAGTGTTCCTCGCAAGTAACACGCAGAGAAAGGCCAAAGAGAAGACGGAAGGACTGTATAGCAAAAGACTTGAGAAAGAAAGGACTGTGTGATGCGTTGGACAAGAATGAGTGGAAGAGAAGAGGAAACAGCGACCCATAATAAAATAGTGGAAAGAAGAAATGAAGGAAGTGTCTAGTGAATTTTACTTAGTGTATATTTATGTTATAATTTTATTGGATTTGTAGAACCTTTTCGAATCAACTTTTGGTATAGAATTTGTAAGAAATAGTATGTGTTCGTGTTCGAGTTTACATGATATTATATAGAATCTGTTCCAACGACTTTTTGGTATGGGATTTGTACAAAATACATCGAATTGACGGAAGGTCTTGTGCTGGCCACAACAGATTTTTAAGATGATGTCTGTATGTGTGTGTGTGTGTGTCCGTGTGTGACAAATTTTTCTCCGACGATAACTCTAATACTACAATTCTAAAAATTATAATTATTTCGTATTTCTCTTCTGTACAACCATATGAAGAGTTGATTAGATTTTGGTTATAATTAATCCACTGGAAGTACCCTTATTTGAAGTTTTTAACAGTTTTTCCTAAAAAAAACGCAGTTAAATATTATTTTTTGACATTTGGTTATTATATATATTAAAGAAAATACTCTTCTCTATATGGTTTGATTATACATTTTCCATCATAATCATTAGATGTAGATTTAAAGCGTTATAAAGAAATTAATTTTGAAAAATTAGTCAGCTTTGCTATTTATCATTGAAACAGATGATATATTCAAAAAATTCTAATTGACAGATGTCTGTTGGAAGTGCAAAACCAAATATGGAAGGTATAGGATCTAAAATTGATATGTCATAGTGTTCCTCGCAAGTGACACGCAAAGAAAGGCCACAGAGAAGATGGAAGGACTGTATCGTAAAAGACTTGAGAAAGGAAGGACTGTGTGAAGAAGATGCGTTGGACAGGAATGTGTGGAAGAGAAGAGGAAACAGCGACCTCTAATAAAATAGGGGATAGCTGAAGAAGAAATGAAGGAAGTGACTACTGCATTTTACTTATGCCCGGTTTCACCATTGCCGAATAAATTTACAAATAGTTATCTGACAAATAAATTTTATTCATCGGTTAGTCAAAGTTTCGTTTCACCAACCAAAATCGTTGAATAGATAGTTATTCACGGAATATTATTTTTCTTTCCATTATTTTGCATTGAGTATACAGCTAACAAGGTCATCTCCCTGACAAAACTGTCATGTTCGCTGTCAACGAAAATCATTTTTTGATTTGTGTCATTGAAATCAAATGAAAATGAGTGAAAATATAAATAAGAAGAGGGAAAGAAGCAAAAAATTCCTTCACGAAGAAAGAAATGTTTAAAAATTGTAGTGGAAGAATATTTGTATATTATAGAAAATAAGAAAACTGACGATGTGTTGTCACAAGAAAATATTAAAGAATGGAATATATTTGCACAAAAAAATATCCTTCATAAAAGAACTGGCATATTTCTCTCATTTATTGGCTCCAGATGATGCTGAATCAGAATTTCTTAAACGCATTGTTTTGATAATCAGAATCGCATGCGAAAATCTACTTCGTCAAATTGATTATAAATTATGATCATGTGATTATAGGGATCATTACTTTTTCGCCTGAATAACAATTTCTTCATCAGAAGATGTCAACAATGATGAAGATGAGATTCTAATATTGACGGAAATATAAATAACAACTAAAGATAACTGCAATTTTCATATTTATCTATTATCCGTTTTAGATTGGTACCTTTTGTAAATATCCTTCTGATCGCCACTGAACAATTATATTATAACACGCGCAATAAAAATGTCAAATGTCAAACTATTCGTTGAATAAATATTTAACTGGGCAAAAATCTCCAGATAATTTAACTGACGATTTATTCGTCGAATAACTGCTAACTGACGTTGGTGGAACAAAAATATGCTATTTTATTCGACGAATAGCTTAACTGATGAATAAATTATTTATTCGTCAATGGTGAAACCGGGCATTAGTGTAATTTATATATATTTTATTGGATTTATAGAACCTTTTCGAATGAACTTTTGGAATAGAATTTGTAAAAAATAGTATGTGTTCGTATTCGATTTTACCTGATATATAGAATCTGTTCCAAGGACCTTTTGGTATGGGATTTGTACAAAATTCATCGAATTGACGGAAGGTCTTGTGCTGGCCACAACAGATTTTTTTATTGTTTACCGATAGGATTTCCAAGGCAAAAAGCTTTATTTAAAAATTACTGATAGGTGATGTAAATCAATAGGAGGCGGAGGTGGTAAGTAAATAAAAACAAAGTTCAAAGATTGCTTTAAAAATGACAAGTGCAATTTTTGTTCTGTACTAGAAATACAAGAAAAGCAAATCATGATATTGCAAATCTTTTGATGTTTTGTGTAACATTAATTCCAAATTAATTTTAAACAGTAAATACAATATATTATAACAACTCTCATCCAGTTGCCTATTCTATTGAATCATGTGTTGCTCCATTTATTCCTTATTCAAAATTAAATTCCCCCATTGTCTTCTACTTTCTTGTCACTTGTTCCCTCTTTCGCCATAAATTCCTCCATTTATGATTTCCGTATATCAATCAATGGCATATGACACCATGACGCAAGCATTCTCTAATTATGCATACGTAAAGATTTCTCGGTTAATTTAGTCTCTACCACCATGGTCCTTCACAGTCTAACTCCCGTTGTTGCCCTTAACCTCTGTGTCAGGGAGGTTAGACTGTGTAGCTCGTGAGGAACCACTTTGGAGCCGTCGAGAATACCTTATTACGGAGGGTTAGACTGTGAGGGATCTCGGTGAGTGAGGGATGAAAGAGAGCAGTCTAACAGAAGAGAGGAAACGTTGTCATGGAAACGTGTTGGGGTATTGGAGAGGGGCACGCGCCATTTTGTCCCCAAGCAGGGACGGAACGCGCGAAATTTGCAGGAATTTTCTTACAAGATGTGCAATAATTGTCACTAATTTAGTTTTCTGTGAACAATTTCCTGACCTCATTATCTGTAAGGTTCATGTTTCTTTGATGCTGGACATTTACATATAATGTGTTCCGAAGATTCTTTTTCCTTTTCACAGGGTCGACAGATATTGTTTTCAGCTATACAAATCTTACATATATGGTCCTTTTTGCTTAGAGCTGGTATATTCTTAGCGGTTATTGACGAATGTGAAATGAATGAACAAAAGTTTTAAGAAAATGTTAGACCTCTTCATCAAAAAGAAAGAATTGTTTTATTGAAACGTTGACATATGGGGGTTGTTCCTATAAAATAAGGAGATAAGAAATCTAATTTTACAACGCTGACTATTATCTTCAATGTTGAGGTAATAAAAATTTCTGGATTGCAGTCACAAAATTTTATTTACTAAATTCCCGGGTCGACCGGCTTCGAGCTCCACTTGAGCCTTCCTCAGGAGATGAGAATTATGAAAATTTTAGATACATGGCATAACAAAATATATGAAAAATATGAAAACGCAAGCACATGGATTTCGTCAAAAGATAAAACAATAAATTATGTAAAACTTTTTATAAAAAACTAAGAACAAATGTTCTACGTGTACCACACCCATGGAACTCTCCTTTTTTCATATATTTTGTTATGCCATGTATCTAAAATTTTCATAATTCTCATCTCCTGAGGAAGGCTCATGTGGAGCTCGAAACCGGTCGACCCGAGAATTTAGCAAATAAAATTTTGTGACTGCAATCCAGAAATTTTTATTACCTCATCAATAAATCCAGTCAAGGAACCATTATCTTCAATGTGACCTAGTTTTTTAATTTCTCTCTAGATGATGTTAAATCTTCTTCCCGGATAATGAGAAATATTTTTGTCTGTTGTTCGTTTTGGTATTTCCTGCCTTTATTGTAGGTATACTTTCTACTAAGATATGTCCGAAAGTCTTCAATTAGTCGCGGGTGATTATACTCTCTGTCTCTGTTTTCTATAAAATGCTGGCTCGTTAATGTTTTTCAGCATTTGGGAATTCGCTCTATCCGTTTGGTTGTTATTCTTTTCGAAATTTTAAATCTTTTTTACCTCTCGCTAAGAGAGGTATTGGAATCATTCTAAAATTCGCATATCCAGATTTTAGTGAATAAGCACATTTTAAGGTTACTAGAATCCGATTTTAACATTTTTTACAATGATGTCTGTGTGCGTGTGTATATGAGTGAATGTTGCAGACACTAATGGGAAGAGCTGAAAAGGTTTTGGTAACAATTGGACAACCGAAAGTAGTAGTTTCTTAAAAAAATGTTCTAAATATAACTTTTTGGAATTTTATGTTATTACAAATATTAAAGAATATAAAATTCTCTGTCCAATACATTGAACATTTTTATTACATCTTCTTTAGATATTAATATAGAGAAGAATTATAAATATATAAAATAATCCATTGTATAATGAATCAAATAGTTCATGAAAACCAGTTGAAAAATTAAAATGTTTGTAATTGACATAAATGTCAGTGTAAAAATCCAGAGACATTCCTGTAGACTTTTTCTGGAAAGTACATTTATTATTTCTCATTTTATTATTAATTAAATATTTAATATAATAGATATAGCTGCCGCACGTTAAGTTGACACTGTTCTTGAATGCGGAAAACCTAAAATTCGTATAAAGTCGAGATGTAATAGTAATTATAATATCCGTTAACATCTAAAATTGGTATAAAAAGAAAGGGATTTATTTATATGCCAAAGTATGTGCAGTATCTGTGTCAACTAAACAAGAGCTTGCTATACATATATTTCATTATATACCTTTCAGAAATACCGCCAATCTCTTCAATGAATTGGAAGAATCTCGAATATTTAGAAGAGTAGGAGGAAACTTGTTCATAGAATGAATTGAAATATTAAGATTTTTTGTGTGTAAAATGTTAAATACAATACTTATATAGCCTAATGAAAATGGCGAGAGGAATTGTGCTGGCCACAACAGATTTTTTTGCAATTTAATTTGCTAGTAAATTGACTACAGTTTAGCCAGCTAATGTATCCTTACAGTCCCAGAAAGCGAAAATATCAATGTCACTATTTCTGTCTATAGACGAAAGGCCCTTCAATATTTGACTGTGTAATGTCTAATGGCTGTTTGCACCAACGTAACTTATAGCGTTTTCCGCTTGTACATTCAGTGCGCACTGAGTGCAAATTTAGCTGCACTGAATGTGAGTGGCGTTTTTCACTTATCTTTTCAGTGCGCACTGTTCCGGATTTTTATTTTCCACTTACTACGAAATCGCACTCAGGGCAACATCAACTCTCACTCAGTACGCATTTTGTTGCACCAACTACTATAGCAAGTGCGACAATTTGAGTGCAAATATGGCGGCTGAAGATTTGAAAAATGCCGTAGTGGTATCTACTATTGAAAGACTTTTATCTTCATCTTCGTCATCTGATGATGTAACAGAAACGGCTCTAGACTATTTAAATAAACCAGATCAACCCAAAATAATTAATTTCATATCTAGTGTAGTGCATAAATATTTTGACAAACAGGTAATAATTACATATATTGTTTTCCACAATTAAGAAACCTAAATTTTATCAAGTTTCAAGAATCCTTCAGAATTAAAAGAGTTATTACAAATGACACATTTTATATTTATTGTCAATTATGTCAATAAAACTTTCAAACCCCAAACTTAACCTCAACTTTTGCACAAACAAATGTGAACTGAAATAGGAACGTATTTCCACTTGTCCCTGGATGGGTGCGCACCGTTCACAAAACCAAAACAGTGCATGACGTCATACATTGCACTGAGTGCGTTCCAGTGCGCACTAAATTTTGATAAGCGGAAAACGCTATTAAATATTAAACTCGGCTTAAATTGACAATATTGCATCGAAATGAAATGTCAAATGAATTATAATATATTGCTGTCAAAATTTCGATTTGCATTTTTTTGTTTAACCTTGTTGGTGCAAATGGGCATAAATGACATTGATCTAATGTCTAATGGATGCCGAATCCTTTAGGTTCCTTTACATTTATGGTTCTTGATTCCACAATCAGTCTCATTTTGTTAAATGAGACTCTTCCGTTTGCCTTCGAATTGCGTCTTCTCCGTGCGGGAATGTTGTCGCTCCGGGCCTGTCCCGAAGCAGAGACGCTGTGCCGGAGGCTCCGGGGGGTTCGGGAGTCGGGCGTCGGGCTGTGGAGTTAGCGGGACCGCCACAAATTTATATCTGCCTCATCCGCCGGCTCAGCCGAGATCATTACAAAAGCTCTCTACTCAATTGCGGATACACCGTGGACTTTGATCTATTTGTGTCCAACACAACCTTATTTACTTCTTAACGGAAATTCACACCGTCAACGATTCAATTAGTCACCGCAAAATCACAATTGAATTCATTGTTAATCACCGAATGGTTTACTCTAATCATTTTGAAAGTAACCTATTGTTATTTGTGTATTAAGAGCCGGTTTTTCAATCTCCAGTTAAAATTTTAACTTCGAGTTAAGTAATAGTTATTTACATTCGAGTGCGTGTAAGTTGTATTTTACAGCGCGACAGCTTTGTTTAAGGCACGAGCCCTTAAGGCGAGTGCCTTATTAGCTGGAGCGCTGTAAAATACTTCACGCACGAGAATTGTATCAAACTTTTTGACCGACGATAATGAAAATCACTTTTTTTAATGAGATAGGTCGTACTTCTGAAAAGGGTTAGTTTAAAATACTGGGGTTGTCAATTTCCAAATTTGATTTTACTTACTTTCATTAGAGTACTTCTTCTGGCGAAAATTTATTTGTAGGTATAGGTAGGTGTCGATATTTGACATTTCAGCAATATTCGCCTCGCGTATTTGACAGCTATATCGATCGGTGACTATGTCGGTAACGGCGGATATTTACAATAATGACAGATGTCGCTGCCATGATTTTGGTTTATATAAATTAATTTTAAATATAAGAAATGTTAAAGTAAAAAAATAACTTAAGTAGGTAGTACTTTTTTACATGAACTTTATTATAGTAAAGATGATTTCTTTTCTAAATGCCCATAAACGTCCAGTGTATTTTGATTACTTTACCGCATAGTTAGACAAGTTACAACACTGTAAGCGTAAAAAGTAGGTTACACTTGCTGTGTATACAATTGTAAAGTTCCCATTACACTTCAGGAGGGCAAAAATAATATTACATTGTTTTGTTGACAGCAATGATAAATCTGTCACTTGAAAGTTCATTTCGTTTCAATTTTGTTTATTTAACTCTTAGTTAAAATTTTAACCAGATATTGAAAAACCCTAAGAGCGAAAAGAATATAAATTCAATTTATAAATGGCCCTATTTTAGTTTTCTGTTTGTGTTTGAAGTGTTTCATTGTTCGAATTGTAAAATAGCGAGGAAAATTGCGATATCGAACTTTCAAATACACCACCGGACGTCCTTGATGTGGTACAAAGTGCAAGTTCGAATTTATTACCTGAAAAATCAAAACAAATTTATAACTTACTTACTTACTTAATCCTGCACCTTTCTACCCTCACGGATGTAAGGCGTTCCCTGTAGTACAAAGTGCAAGTTCGAATTTATTACCTGAAAAATCAAAACAAATTTATAAAAAGGTGTATAATATATTTATTCAATAGTACAAGGTAAAAAACATGAGAATTATGCTTGCTTTCTTTGTTGAAAAGTCCAAAGTACCGTAAGTCGCCGAGATGAGTTGGTAAAAATGGTCATTGCTGATGTAGAACACAATAATGGATCGATTTGTATCCATACCGAAAGTTCCTTGGAAAAGATTCTATAAATCCAAAATAAATATAACACGAACATACTCTAAGTAACTTGCACTTGACACTGATATCTGTCAATTAGAATTATTTGAATATATCAGCTGTTTCCATATTATAGAAAGCTGGCTGATTTGTTAATCTCTTTATATTTCTTTAACTCTAAATCTATTGAATATGAAGGAAAACGTGTAATCAAACCGTATAGAAAATAAGATATTCTTTCAAATGATATTTAACTGCGTTTTTTCAAGAAAAACTGTTAAGAACTTCAAATAAGGGAACTACCGGTTAACCATTTTAATCAAAATGTAAGCAGTTCTTCATATGGATCTAAAGAACAGGAATACAAAAGAATTATAAATTTTAGAATTGTAGTATTGGAGTTATCGTCGAAGAAAATTTTGTCACACACACAGACACACATAGACACCATCACACACACATACACATAGAGAGAGAGAGAGAAACTAGTAAAATCGAATTCTAGGGACCCTAAAATATGCTTATTCATTAAAAACTCACCACCGAATTTTTTGACCAAAGAGCTTCTTTACTTAAATGTAACGGAATGTAAAAATCCCAGACTCGAAATAGAATAGAATTTGTAAAACTAATAATTAGTTATTTTTGTACGAATAATATGATTTGAAGCCAACTTCAGAGTGATGTTGTCAAATTTAAATTTAATTAGCTTTAAATACATTGCCATTGCCCAGCTGATGGCTGCGACTTATATTAAAGTTTACCCCAATTTAAATTGTAGTATTATAACAAATTAAAATTTAATATCTTGTTTAATTTCTTATCTACATTTTTTGGCATTTAAAGATGTGTTTGTGCAAACTATCTTGTGACTGTGTGTAATTTCGATTTGGTTGGTTCTCTTTGCGAGTATTTTTTCAAAGACGGAAGAACATTCCACTTTATTACAGCCATAGCTACCGGTATTCATTAGCAAAGCTTCCCCGACGCAGTTAAGGAAAGAGGGGTATAAAACACACAGAATATCACACGAAGAGAAAAAAAAACCGAAGATTCTAGACTCGTAGAAAATTATATGAGTTTGTAGAAGTGCTGGTCTTTAAATGTTAATAATTAAATACGACAGCCTTGGAAGGGCTCTCACGAACTATGGGGTGACACCTGGTATATATATATATATATATATATATATATATATATATATATTTACATCCCACTAACATTGTGGCGTCCCCTGTGTAATTTTCTACATTCAAAGTGACGTCCTTGTGCATAAGACGTCCGTATACCGGACGTCATATGCACATGGCCTTATAAATTTTTTTCTGGCATCAGGGGAGCCTCTAGTATCGTATAGCAAAATTTGTTATGGACGTCAGAATGATAGCGGAATGGAAAATGTATATTTTTTGTAGTTCAAAAAAATTCCACTTGCGGAGCTAGTGTCGTCCGGCGTATATACGCTGTATATACTGAAGTTTCATTCCAGCGACATTCTGAACTCCGTACACTTGGCAACACTGGAACATTGGGTTACTACATTAGCGCGCAACTCTTCTAATCGTATTTAAAGCTACTTTGTGCACACATGATAGTATTTAAATTAATATTTATGTAATCAAACTTTTGTTTTGCAAAATGCTCTTAGTAAATACAAAGTCAAAATGTATGGTTTCAATCAAATAAATTTAAAAAATGTAATTATTTAAATACTCGTATCATAAAGCTGAATTATTAATTACAAAATATTGTGTAAATTGTAAATAAAAGCCAAATCTATGGGTAAGAAGATTAATGATTAAATGAATGGAATAAATATGAGAACGGTATACCACAGTGAAATAAATAAATAAAATATTTATTAACTTTTGATCTAAAATACGAAGACCGAAATTTGAAGTGTCGAAAAAGAGAGTGTAGAAATAATTATTAAAAGAAAAATCTGATATGGCCAACACAAAACCTCCCGCTATTTAATTTTTATTAATTTAAATACATACCTACGTATTTACTAACGCTGCAAACTGTTCCATTGCAGAAAACTATTGCTTTATTTACTATTTTCTTTTTAAAATGTTACTATTATTAATTTGAAGTGATTAGCTTTTTGACAGTGACATTTACTGTCAGTTGCATTCATTTGAAATATGAACTGTGTAACAAAGGAATTGTGTTTATTTTAGGCTTCGGGACTAATAAAAAAAATATTTTTAAATTTATCTGTAAAATATATAGAAAAAGTATTAATGTATTCCTGTAGAAAATTCAATAATCTTTAATTTTCATAAGACATAAAATGCGAAAAAATGGCATTTAATGGTATTTTTTGAAGAAAAACCATTATGAGCTTCAGGTAAAGTGCCATTTCCGGTTATCCGATTTACACCAAAATCTAATGGCTTCTTTTTATATTAAAATAGGATAGAAATACAAGGTTTCAGATTTTTCTGAATGATAGTATTTGAGTTAGAGCGAAGATAAAATCCATACACATACACACATATACACACACATTCACACAAACAGACATCATCTTGAAAATGTTAAAATTGGATTCTAGGGACCTTAAAACGTGGTCATTTACTAAAATCTCGATAAGTGATTTTTAGCACGATCCCTATCCTATACCTCCCTTACCAAGGGTAGCGGGAGGTAAAAAATGTTTTAAACATATTAATATGTACTACAAACGATTTATTACATATAGATATTTTTTACTCTAGGTACTTTTTCCTATTTCTCCTCTACTTACTGAGGTGTTTCAATAAATTGTTTTCATTTAATTAAAAAATATTGTTATTTATTTTAGATAGTTTAAATACGTTAAAATATTTGCTTTTCACCTCCCGCTACCCTTGGTAAGGGAGGTATAGGGATCGTGCTAAAAATCACATATCGAGATTTTAGTAAATGACCACGTTTTAAGATCCCTAGAATCCAATTTTAACATTTTCACGATGTCTGTATGTGTCTGTATGGATGCTCTAACTCAAATACTATCATTCAGAAAATTCTGAAACCTTGTATTTCTATCCTATTCTAATATGAAAAGAAGCCATTAGATTTTGGTGTAAATCAGATAACCGGAAATGGCGCTTTACCTGAAGCTCATAATGGTTTTTATTCAAAAAATACCATTAAATGCAATTTTTCGCATTTTATGTCTTATGAAAATTAAAGATTATTGAATTTTCCACAGGAATACATTAATACTTTTTCTATATATTTTACAGATAAATTTAAAAATATTTTTTTTTATTAGTCGCGAAGCCTAAGACAAACACAATTCCTTTGTTACACAGGTCATATTTCAAATGAATGTAATTGACAGTAAATGTCACTGTCAAAAAACTAATCACTTCAAATTAATAATAGTGACATTTTAAAAAGAAAATAGTAAATAAAGCAATAGTTTTCTGCAATGGAACAGTTTCCAGCGTTCGCAAATACGTAGGTATGTATTTAAATTAATAAAAATTAAATAGCGGGAGGTTTTGTGTTGGCCACATCAGATTTTTATTTTTATTATATTGTAATTTGAAAAATTTTATTATATGCGCTAGTGAGATATGTAAAAATATAAATAATCAAAAGTAATGACTTTTAAAAACACCGTATTTTTATTGCAATCTATATGCAAACTTAGAAAGAAACGCAGATAAGTAAATTAATCATATGTCTATTATTGTAATATCCGTAAAAATTTCAATTTATTGCAAAAATAGCCGAAGTGAATTCAAACGGCGGCTTTTCATAAGTTTTCACTATTTTATTGATTCATGAAAAATAATTTGTTGAACAAATAAAATTACTTAGAATAAGCGTATTAAAACCGGAATTGAATATTAATAATACGCTTATTATTATAAATTTCATAAAAATTTGAATTTATTGTGTGTGTGTGTGTGTGTGTGTGTGCGCGCGTGGGTGCGTGTGTGTGTGTGTGCGTGCCTGCGTGTGTGTGTGTGTATCTTGTGGGCACAATTACACAAATACCATCAATCAGAATATTTTGAAATTTTGGATACCCATTCTATACTAATGTGGGAAGATCTCATTAGTTTTTAGTGTATATCGGATGTATTACTTATACAAGCTATTAATAGTTTTTCTTGAAAAAATACATAGAATATAATAGATAAAATGTATTAACGGATATCTCGGCGGTGATTGTAAGGAATTATATTGTTGTTATTCCACAAAGTGGTTAATTTTATTTAAATTTCCAATATTTCGTTACACATTTTGTAACTTCATCAGGGAATAAATTAGTTTTAATTGGTGTACTCTCTTGATAAATTGATAAATACAGAAACATTCAATTTTGTTATTGTTACTTGTTTATGCTCTGCACTGATTTACATATTATTGTAAGAATTTTGACTATATAAGTATAAAATATAAGTTACATCAAAAGAAAACTTGTAAAATTTACTCAGTGAGCGTCACATGTTGGCCGAAATGTGTGGGCCCACACTTTTATTCCCTGATGAAGTTACAAAATGTGTAACGAAATATTGGATATTTAAATAAAATTAACTACTTTATGGAATAACAACAATATAATTCCTTACAATCACCGCCGAGAAATCCGTTAATACATTGTATCTATCAACAAGTACGGCGTTACTTCCTCCTAACATTGAATATAATATTTCAGTAACTTTTACTTAAAAATTAAATATAATGGTACAATCTTGAATTTTACGATAATAGTATTTAGTAAATAACTTACAATATGAATTTATAAAATAAATTATTTATATACATCATCTTGCCTATGCGTCAAACAAAAACAATATTTTAAAAACAATTTTGATATATTTAAACAAATGTCACTGTCAGGAAGCAATTACATTATCTTGTGTAAAGATACGAGTACTATTTTGAATTTTTGTTAAGTTTTTCTATTAGTTTTGTCAATATTCGTGAAATTTATTTTGCGTATGATATATTTGTTAAATGTAAAATAAAGTTTGTTATGAGTGAATGAAAATATCTGTACTTTTTAATTGTAAGATTTTGGGGCTATTTAAATAAATATATTTAAATAGTTCATTCTTCACTTATTTTCAAATATTTACATTTACCGTCAGAGAAAATGGAATTGTTGTTCTTGTACACCAAGTGCAAGAACATTTCACATTTCTTACTTGTAAACCGGGTATCTACTTTATTTTTGTTATATGTATAAGAAATACAACAGTAAAATTTTAATTTGGAGAAATAAATATTTTTCCTAATAATTTTAGAACAAAAGTGTTAAGTATTAAAAATGACATTTTAAATGACAAACTAGAAGTTCCATTTTCAAATTGCTTACGGATTGCCAAAAGAAATTATCATTATCAAACATTGTAGGAATCTATGATGTTTGCAGCTAAGTAAGCATATTGTTGTGAAAGAGTGTGCTTTGGTTTCTACATCAGAATAATGTATTTAATATTGGCAACGCTGCTGGACGTCACTGTAACGGTAGTATGAATAAAAATATACAAATTGGACGTCATAAGTACTGATTATGTATGAAGTATATACTGTGGACGCCGGATTCACTCAGTATGGAGGAGCTCATAATGTCGTCAAATGAACGGAAACGTATATCGTTGTAAATCGACTTTATTGAAATTTGAACCGAAATTCATAATCAGGGGGAAAAATAAGTAGATATACTTTATAAAGTCGAAGCCTATCTCTATTCCTTTCGCTGGTTGCCACAATGTCCTAGCCATGAAAGGACGCAGCAATGATAGCGGGATGTAAATATATATATATATATATATATATATATATACAGGGTGTATCAAGATAATGGAACAGTGCCGTTTATTCGTGTATGTGAAAAGATACAGAAAAAAGTGATTAGGATATTTTGTAAGGGATAGAGGGGGACACATTTTAGCATAAACTTTATTATCATAAATCCAGTGGTACTCAAACTATAGGGCAATAATATATGTTTTTAAATGGCATTATATATATTTTATTAACTCATTAAATAGAGAATTTTGTTCTGAATTCAACGATATAATAATTTCATACCCTTATATTGCGAAAAAATTTATAAAAAATAATTCAAAGTTAGTATTTCATTTCTACTGTATCTAAGTAATCTGAGCAAACATTCATTCAATAAAACAAAAAATTTATTTTAAAAGTTGAATTTATTGCCAAAATCGTAGATTACTTGAATGTAATAAAACTAAAATAAATTTTATTTTGTTTTATTGATTGAATGTTTGAATTTTTATCAAATTTTTCGCAATGTAAGGGTATAATATTATTATATCGTTGAATTCAGAACAAAATTCTCTATTTAATGAGTTAATAAAATATATACAATGCCATTTAAAAAAATATAATATTGCCCTGTAGTTTGGGTACCACTGGATTTAAGATAATAAAGTTTATGCTAAAATGTGTCCCCCTCGATGCCTTACAAAATATCTTAATCACTTTTTTCTGTATCTTTTCACATACACGAAAAAAATGCACTGTTCCATTATTTTGATACATCCTGTATATATTATAAAACTACTATAAGTTTTTATTTTTGTGAATTTTAACCAAAATTATGTCAAAATTCTTCTTTTTTTTTTTATAAAACCAATGACTTTAAAACATCTTCACCAAAACTGTCCTGATGATGTGTAAAAACCAAATACACGAAAGCTCGACAGATTTTGAAAGAATCAACTTTAATTACAGCAATTTGTGAATTGAAGCAAATAAGATATTTGGTAATTTTGTTTAATTTTTATCTTCTAGATTTAGTGCTGATTAGCAGTATAGGATTGCTCGTTTCGGAATCAAGGTTTTTACTGCGAAACCGGGTTTAACCGTGCCCTTGTAAAATGCGTAATAAATACTAAGTGTACAGTTGGTTGATTGTTAAAAAAATCGTTGTCGCTCTTAAAAAGGTAGTGATTAAAAAAAGGATCTGTAAATTAAAATAAACAGATGACAATTGAAAAGAAAAGTTTGCAAGTCTATATTTTAACCTCCGCCACTCTTGATAAGGGAGGTATATAGGGATCGTGCTAAAAATCGCATATCGAGATTTTAGTGAATGATCACGTTTTCAGGTCCCTACAATCCAATTTTAACATTTTCTCGTCGATGTCCGTATGTGTGTGTATATGTGTGCGCGTGTGTGTGTGTGTGTGTGTGTGTGCGCGTATGTGTGTGTGCTTGGATCCTCTTATCGCTCTAACTCTAATACTATGAATCGAGAAATTTTGATATTTTTCAAAACTATTATATTATGGAAAGAAAACATTAGATTTTGGTGTAAATTGGTTAACCGAAAACGGCACTTTACTTGAAACTCAAAATGGGTTTTCCTCGTAAAATACATTTAAATTCGCAATTTATGTTATTACAAAAATTAAAGATTATTCAATTTTCTACAGATTCGCATTCATACATTTTCTTTATATTTTATATATGAATTTATAAAATCAAAATCTAATTTATAAGTCCAGGATCCTATGTATTAAAACACAATTTGTTTGTTACTCAGTTCAAATTTTAAATGTATTTAACTGACAGATAAATGCCACTATCAAAAAACTAATCATTTCATATTAATAATGGTGCCATTTTAAAAAGACAATAGTAAATAAAACAATAGTTATATGCAAAGGAACTTAATATAGCTTGCAGGATTAGTAATTATGTATGAGTAGAGACATGTGTCATTGGAAAATTTGACAGTGACAATGACACATGTCATTGCAGTTTGGACATTTGACTTATGTCAAGTGGCCAATACCTTTCTCTAAAAACCAATGTTAGTATTATGTTAAAGTTTACTTAGTAACGTATTTTGTGTAAGTGTTCATTCAATTTTTGGTTTTGATACAATAATAAACATCTAAATCAAATTTCTCCTGTAGTTCATTTTTATTTATTATACAATTTCAGTCTGAGTTTAATTTATCATACAATTTCATTTAAAGTTATTTTTACATCTTGTAGCGGCTGATGTACTTAAATTAATAAAAATGAAATAGCGGGAGGTTTTGTGTTCATTTGATTCTAATAAAATTAAGGTTTGTATATTTTCCATCATACATAAATATTTTTCTATTAGATTTTTCAAAAATTGTGAAATTTATTTCGTGTATGTCAAGCAGTGTTACGTCCAGTTATATTTGAGATTGATAATCACTCAAAATACAAATTGATGATGACTAGTTGTGATATTTTTGTGAAGTTTGATTAAAATTTGCTTGCGTTATGAATCCAATTAGCAATAAAGCAGCGTCGTTTCGCTGTAGGAGAAATTAGAGTCGGCGGCAAATTCCTGCATAACCGTAACATCTCAGTCTCTATTTAAATTCAAATAACAGGGGTGGGTGGGTGTCGAGACGAACCATGGCTTGGTTAATGCGGGACTGGAGTCCTGGAGCCTCAAGCCTACCGTGCCTGTGCTCTCTTCCTTGCTCCAGGCTCGCTATTCACATAATTAACTTGCCTTATTCTGCGGCGGACGACTTAAGGGCTTTGCAGGCGGAGGAATGCCACCCCGGCCTAACCCTATTTGTTTATACCATTCCACGGGAATTTGTTACTATTCTCTAACTTACATTCAAGCAGGAAACTTCCTTGCGTTTCTAGACAAAATAATATTCCCACAAGAAAAAATATTTTTTCGTAATACCATACTGTTATTATGATTTAACAAGACTAAAAACAAAATAAATGAAAAGATGCAATTAAGGATCAAGTGATCCTAGAAAAATAACAGTATCTTAATGGATCGTTGTCAAGGAGAATTTATAAATCAACAAAAACAAATTTCACTGTGATAGAAAGAGAAGAATTTTATATTTATTTTATTATTTCTGAATGTTTCAATTTTATGTTATTATGAAAAATTTTGAACGCCACATGGCCGATATGCAAATAACGAATTTGGCTTTATTTAGGTATAGGTTCCAGTATAACGTGTTCAAAATGAGGATCTCGAAACTATAAGAATCGGAAGTTCCTTATATAATGTTTTTAACAGTTTTTCTTAAAAAAATGCAGTGTTTTTTTTTATATTTTATGTGATTATCAGTATGAAAGAATATCTTATTCTCTATACGGTTTGATGATACATTTTCCTTCACATTCAATAGATATAGAATTAAAGAATTATAAAAAACAACTTCCGTAAATCACCTACCTTTGCTATAATCATGCAAACAGCTAATATATTCAAAAATTTCTAATTGACTGGTCAGTGTCAAGTGCAATTTACATAGTGTATGTTCGTGTTATAATTTTGGAATTGACGGAAGGCAATGTGCTGCTCACATCAGATTTTTTTATGTTTGACGGTTAAGAATATGTCATCTTCATTACCTGGCCGTGTCAACTATATAGCATGACCTTGAGACTTTTTGTTAGTTATGTATTACGACACTTAGCGCTAGTAGTGTTTCGTTCGGATTAATTCGTTAAAATTCGTAAATGTTCGGTGATTTTAAAATCGTGGCGGCTTGATGGCAAGTCATACTGACAATTCAAATTTGAAATTGTATTTTCGTGAAGCGTTATTCTTCAATATTGTGTTATTTTATATTGTTCTCTTTTTGTGTTTATTTGATTGTGCAAAATGCCAAGAGGTTGTTGTGTGCCGGGTTGTGATGTTGAAAATACAACAAAACATTATTTTCCTATTTATGAAGAAGAAATTCACAAAATTTGGATTGAACGAGAAGCTCATCCAAATACAAGGTAGAACAAGAAATGAAATTATTAGAGAACAATTATAACGTAAGTCTGTATTGGACTTCATTGAGCAGAGAGAGCTAGCTTGGCGGGGCCACATGATCAGAATGAACGAAGCTAGACCGGTGAGACAAATATGAATGACAAAAGTGGTAGAAGAAACAGATCGAGGAAGACCTAATGACAACTGAGTTAAGGTAATATTGAAGATCTTAGAGTAGAAAAATACGACTATTCAAAACGCTAGGAAGATGGCAAGGAATAAGAAGCACTGGGCGAAATTTATACACTACTAAATGTATTTGTATTTTGTACACCCTACACCTTATGGTAAAAGGATATCTGACTATATTTTTATATTTTCCTTATGTAATTTTAAGAAATAAATATGCGTTCTATTTCTTGTTAAATATATGTTTTGTATTTTTCTGATTATTACTATATCAATAAAAAAGAAAAAATATATATGCTGAATAATAATGCGGGATGCAGACTAACTCCGATACTACCCGCCGTACTGATTTTAGTTATGTCTTACGCAACCGAGCGTTAGTGTTGCGGGGTATGAATGCCTACTACTTTATCATTGCAGTTGACTATCTTAATAGTATCTGTTGTCTGTGTTCATTACCGATATCCGTGCACAAAGCAGATTGATACGCCCAGCGAAGGGTAATATGCCGTGATGATATATTTTACTTATTTTTTATCAGGGACCTGAAACTGAACCCTAACCTGAAACGAAAACCCGAATTAACCTGAATTTTTTATGAACTAAAACTTTATTTGTCAAAGTCAACAAACCTGAACCGAATTTAAACCATTTTAAATTCAGGTTTAGTTTAGAACTCCTAAACATAAAATTAAAAATTGTAAATTCTAAATTTTAAAAATAATAAATATTACCATCTTTTTGTGCTTTGTTCTGAACCGAAATTCGAACCGGAACCAAAAATCGACGAACCGTTATAATTTTCTTTTCCTTCAACCGAAACTAAACTTGAACCAGCATTATTTCTTGAAGATGAAACGAACGAGAACCTTAAATACGTTTCGGTTCAAGTCCCTGTTTATTATTATCTCTTTGAAAGTGCTTATTCAGAGAATGACCTTCTCCAGAGTTTTTCATTAAAAATATAAAGTCTTCCATATTTCACGTATAGTGAATTACGGAGCACCCTTCCCTAACGAAGCTTTTAAGTGCTTGGCAATAACAATCAATATCTCTTTGCAAAAAGTGCATATTTTAATTGAATTAGCCAGTACGCTGGGCCTGGCAATAACTATCAGTCTCTATTCGGTTATGTAAATGACGTCGCATCTCGGGACTAGCGGTCATTTGTTTTCTCTCCCTCGCCGACAAACGAGCATCGAGCACACCCTCGCAACACCCCTTGCCACCCCGCCGCTAGATCGTCAACTGTTTCTTCTTCACGGGGCTGTAAACTAAGGCACTCAGGGTAATAACGATAGTAAATCTTCTCGACCAACCCACATAAAAATACGGAGCTGGGAGCTTTTAATTATTTCACTTAGGGAAGAGGTTTCTTAGATGTTTTTCTACAGAAATAAACTTGTTTTTGCTGCTTTTGTGACTGCTGTAAAGAGTTAAATATTCAATTGTTCTATTTGTTTTTCAGTAAGAAATATAGATAAATTAGTCAATAAATTTAAAAATAAGAAAATTTTGTCCAATATGTCGACTTTAACACCTAGTAATAACACCAACAATACTTTCTACAAGAACTGCATGCCTCTAAAACTGACCACTCACGTCATAGTTCAAAATTTTATAAAAAAGGAAAAATCAATGTCTTCTCTCTCAAAATCTGTTGTGGCCAGCACAAGACCTCTCGCCATTTCCATATTAGGCTATATAAGTATTGTATTGCACTTTGCTATCGAACCGTCGTTTTATAACAAAATATTACAGAACTTTACCCAAATATTGTCTTTTATTGTATTTAACATGTTTTCTGCACACATATAATTCTAATTATATCTATTTTTCATTGTATGAGGAAGTTTCTAAATGTCACAGATTCTTCCAATTCATTAACTAGATTGGCGGTATTTCTGATGGATGTATGCATATTACCTATAATTTCAAATATTTAATTAATAAAACAATAAGAAAGATTAAATGTACTTCCCAGAAAAAGCTGTCAAAATGTCACTAAAACTGTTAATTTTTGACACTGAAATCTGTCATTTACAAATTATTTTATAAACACTTGAATTTGTCAACTGGTTTCCTTAGTGTAGTTTCGCCTACTCGACTTGTTATATCCCGATATTCTATATATTATAGGGTCTTTATCTCTAAATTTATAGAAGATATAATAAAAAATTTAAATGTATCAGGTGTAGAATTTTGTTCTTCAAAATTAGTAATATCAAAAATTTTCATAAATTAATATTTGGAAGAATTTCTTTTAAAAACTACTACTTCCGGTTGTTCAATTGTTACTAAAACCTTTTCAGCTCTTCCCAGGAATATCAGATTGAGGAATTCATAGTTAAACAGGTCTTATGTCTTATAGTTTTTGAGGAATCGTCCGTCCAACATCCAGCCATACACACACACACACACACACACACACACACACACATACACACACACACACACACACACACAGACATCATTGTAAAAATGTTAAAATCGGATTCTAGTGACCTCGAAACGTGCTTATTCATTAAAATCTGGATATGTGATTTTTAGCATGATTCCAATACCTCTCTTAGCGAGAGGTAAAAAACCCAAAAAAACCCATCTAAAAAACCTACTTTTATGAAATCATATTTTATTAATTAAATATGGTATATACTTATATGGTACACACATATATACATGAATTTTTGTGACCGGCAACATTTTACAATCATTGTCATTTTGTGTACTTCGTGTTTGATCATTTTTAATATATTTTTCATTGTTGTGCGAACTTTGCACAGTGTTTCTCTTATATTTGAACAACTCCAATCCTTGTGTCAGCATTTTCATTATTTTTTAAGTTGTGTATTAACTTGCAACTATTATATTAATTCGTAACTTGTACGCATGTACACTCTCTAGTTATTTTATTTTTTATTACATTACAGTCTTTAAAAAAGTATTAATAATATTAATATCTATTATCTATTACGCGACTTGTGTATGTGTATTAAGATTATTAAAATATCTTTCGAACTCATATTAATAATTGGAATAATACTACCTTTTTTAGTTTAAGTTCTGTATTTATTTATTTATTTATTTATTATTAAAACCCAACGTTTCGGCACCATAAACTGGTGCCTTCTTCAGGGGAAATTGACATAAAAATGTGAAAAAATAAAAACAACAAAGGTAACATTTACGAACTTTTCTTGTTACCTTGGTTAACTTGTTGTTTTTATTTTTTCACATTTTTATGTCAATTTCCCCTGAAGAAGGCACCAGTTTATGGTGCCGAAATGTTGGGTTTTAATAATAAATAAATACAGAACTTAAACTAAAAAATCTGTTGTGGCCAGCACAAGACCTCTCGCCATTTCCATATTAGGCTATATAAGTAATGTATTGCACTTCGCTTTTGAACCGTCGTTTTAAAACAAAAAATTATTGTTTTTTATTGTATTTAACATGTCTTCTGCACACATATAATTCTAATTATATCTATTTTTCATTGTTCTTCCAATTCTTTAACTAGATTGGCGGTATTTCTGATGGATATATGCATTTTACCACAATTTTACCTATAATTTCAAATATTTAATTAATAAAACAATAAGAAAAGTTAATATACTTCCCAGAAAAAGCTATCAGAATGTCACTAAAACTGTTGATATTTGACAATGACATGTGTCATGTTATAAACATTGGAATTTGTCAACTGGTTTCCTTAGTGCCTTGGCCTCTGCGATTAGTATACTTTATAAATTATAGTGTCTTTATCTCTAAATCTATACAAGATATAATAAAAAATTTAAGTGTATTAGATGGAGTATTTTATCTTCTTCAATATTTTATAAAAAAAACTCCCAAAAAATTATATTTTGAAGAATTTTTTAAGAAAACTGCTACTTCCGGTGGTTCAATTGTTACCAAAACCTTTTCAGCTCTTCCCAGGAATGTCAGATTGAAGAAACTGCAGTTAAATATTTTTTAAGTTTTATAGATTTTGAGGAATCGTCCCTCCAACATCCATACATACACACACACACACACACACACATACACACATCCACACACACACACAGACATCATTTTAAAAATGTCATAATCGGATTCTAGGGACCTTAAATCGTGCTTATTCAATAAAATCTGGGTATGCGAATTTTAGCATGAATCCAATACCTCTCTTAGCGAGAGGTAAAAAGGTAGTATTATTCCATGCATTAAGATATTTCATAAAACTAAAGTTGAAAATGATACTATAATTCGATGTTTTTCAATAAAACCCGCTTTTATTTAATAAAACCCGGTTTGTTTTTAATAAAACCCGGGTTTTTTCAACCCTGCAGAGAACACATTGATTTTTACTTTTTTACAAAATTTTGAACTATGGCGTGATTGGTCAGTTTTAAAGGACTTAAAAACTTGAACTGTTAAATTAACATAACATATTTAAAAATATGAAATAATTACAAAAATCAATTATACAAAGTACTTTTATGTAAAATATCTTACTCTAACTACGTTTTTATCAACAGGCTTTTCACATAACCTATCTGTTCAACAACCTGGCATTGAAAACACGGAGAACGCGCATGCTTAACTTGGTTTTCATAGTTTACAAGGGAAAACTGTCTTATAGTCAGGTTAACTACTTTGATTAGGTACTAGCTTCGAAACGCACAACTGGTGTGTCAGTGTTTACTCGAAGCTTGCTAAACTAAATAGTAGTAATATAGTCATAATTTAGTGTTCCGGGTCATTGGTTAGCGCAATAGTTCATAGTAATGGGGTTCTGGGTTCGAATCCCACTAAGGAATGGATGACTCTGCAATTGGAATTTAATCCTGTTGAGAGGTCTTTGAAAAAAGGTTAAGGAGTAATTTCTTATTGTATTTTAAGCAATTCGGGTAACATTCTGTATTCGTAATACAGCTTTGGTCTATTTTGTTATCTGATGACATTGTCGGACCCCAAATTGGCATTTGCGTTCACCGGATCATCAAATCATCAAAGCGTTCTATCAGCAGACTCCGGCAACTCGAAATCCGGCTCCCGGAAACGAGATCGAGACATATCAATTATGTCGCAACGTTTACTAATCGTATCACACGGATCACGGCCCACCATACAGGAAGAGGAAGAGGAACTGCAATACGAAACAGGGAACAGAAGCAGGGAATACCAACAAGTTTACAGGAAAAGAGAAATATGATACGAATACCAGAACAAGTGCGAGAAGATATATAAATTATTTTTAAGGAAACAATTTATTGGGGATATCAGTCCAAGAATTAAAAAAAAAAATTAATTTTTCTTTCTCATCGACTTTTCGGAATTTTATTTATACCTTAATCGTGATTCTGTTGCACAAAAGTTTCACCGTCAACATACAATTATTATACAGATGCAAAAGAAAAAGTCTGTTGTGACCAGCACAAGATCTCTCGCCATTTCCATATTAGGCTATATATGTATTGTATTGCATTTCGCTTTCGAACCGTCGTTTTATAACAAAATATTACAGAACTTTACCCGAATATTGTTTTTTATTGTATTCAACATGTCTTCTGCACACATATAATTCTAATTACATCTATTTTATATCATTTTCATGTCAGAGATTGTTCCAATTTATTAACCAGATTGGCGGTATTTCTGATGAATATATGCATTTTACCACAATTTTACCTATAATTTCAAATATTTAATTAATAAAACAATAAGAAAAATTAAATATACTTCCCAGAAAAAGCTTTCACAATGTCACTAAAAATGTTGATATTTGACAATGACATGTGTCATGTTATAAACATTGGAATTTGTCAACTGGTTTCCTTAGTGCCTTGGCCTCTGCGATTAGTTCACTCTATAAATTATAGTGTCTTTATCTCTAAATCTATACAAGATATAATAAAAATTTTAAATGTATTAGATGGAGAATTTTATGTTCTTCAATATTTAATAAAAAAAAACTCCCAAAAAATTATATTTAGAAGAATTTTTCTAAGAAACTACTACTTCCGGTTGTTCAATTGTTACCAAAACTTTTTCAGCTTTTCCCAGGATTGTCAGATTGAGGACCCTGTAGTTAAATATTTTTTAAGTCATATAGTTTTTGAGAAATCGTGACTACAACATCCAGACATCCACACACACACACCCACACACACACACACACACACAGACATCTTTTTAAAAATGTTATAATCGGATTCTAGGAACCTTAAATCGTGCTTATTCAATACAATCTGGATATGCGAATTTTAGCATGAATCCAATACCTCTCTTAGCGAGAGGTAAAAAAAAGAATATAATCTAATTATTTTTTAAATCTATCTAACTTAACAAAATTAAGTATAAAAACTTGCCAAAGAAAATACATGAGAAAATACAGATCATTATAATTTATAATGATGAGTTAACAATTTTAATTGCCATCAGATTTTGTTTTATAAATTTACTATGCTATTTTAAACCATGTCCAGTTAGATCCTTTTATATTTCGAAAAATTTATACAAAATCAAGGAAAATGAAACTATACAAACAAAAAATTTCAAGATGTGTATTAATTGTCCATTCTTTGCAATAAAAATTTAAATTTTTGAATAAATTTTTCTCCGAAGTAATATTTGTGGACATAGTACATTCCAATATTCTGCCGACGAAACATCAAGTATCTAAGCTGGGATTCATATTCTTATACATATGGAAATGAATCTTATACGTAGTAGGCGTGATTGTATCATGTTCACCCCAAACCATTATAATGTATTTGTTATTATTCTAACATATTCTTGGTATAATGGTCTTATACAAGCACCCGTGTTGTCTGTATGCATGAATTCTCTTCTCTTTCGCTCGCCCCTTGTGTAGGGGAAGTTGTTGTAGGGTTGCGGCCCACGCCTTGATTGGCTCTGGCTCCACTAATCCCACTTGAGCCCTGGTGGCCTGCCTCATGCCCTTCCAGAAACACCAACTCCTGCCAATCGACTTGATTGCCTACATGCACCAAGAAGATGGACGGAATTAACTGTTTATAACAATATAAGACAAGGTTGTATCAATACTTTTTACCTCTCGCTAAGAGAGAATGTTAGAATCACATATCCAGATTTTAGTGGATAAACACGATTTAAAGTCGCTAGAATCCGAATATAACATTTTTATGATATGTCCGTGTGTGCGTATGTATGTGTGTGTGGATATAATATACAGTGAGTATTTTTACCTCTCGCTAAGAGAGGTATTGGATTCATGCTAAAATTCACATATCCAGATTTTATTGGATAAGCACGATTTAAGATCCCTAGAATCCGATTATAACATTTTTAAAATAATGTCTGTGTGTGTGTGTGTGTGTGTGGATGTGTGTATGTGTGTATGTGTGTATGTGTGTATGTGTGTATGTCTGGATGTTGTAGACACGATTCCTCAACAACTATAAGACTTAAAAAATATTTAACTGCAGTTTCCTCAATCTAACATTCCTGGGAAGAGCTGAAAAGGTTTTGGTAACAATTGAACAACCGGAAGTAGTAGTTTCTTAAAAAAATTCTTCTAAATATAATTTTTAGGAGGTTTTTTTTATTAAATATCGAAGAATATAAAATTCTCCATCTAATACACTTAAAATTTTTATTGTATCTTGTATAGATTTAGAAATAAAGACACTATAATTTATAGAGTACACTAATCGCAGAGGCCAAGGCACTAAGGAAACCAGTTGACAAATTCCAATGTTTATAACATGACACATGTCATTGTCAAATATCAACAGTTTTAGTGACATTCTGATAGCTTTTTCTGGGAAGTATATTTAACTTTTCTTATCGTTTTATTAATTAAATATTTGAAATTATAGGTAAAATTGTGGTAAAATGCATATATCCATCAGAAATACCGCCAATCTGGTTAATGAATTGGAAGAATCTCTGACATTTAAAAACTTCCTCATACAATGAAAAATAGATATAATTAGAATTATATGTGTGCAGAAGACATGTTAAATACAATAAAAAACAATATTTGAATAAAGTTCTGTAATTTTTTGTTATAAAACGACGGTTCGAAAGCGAAGTGCAATACAATACTTATGCCCGTATTCATAAACACTAGTAAAAGTTTTGAACGGTTCGTTATAATATTTATCCAACAAAAACAGTGAACATTGAAAGAAAAATCAAAATTTTATTTGTTAAGTTTGATTCTATTTGTCAAAAATTATAACGGGCCGTTTTGAAACTTTACGATTGTTTATGAATATGGGCGTTATACATCCTAATATGGAAATGGCGAGAGGTCTTGTGCTGGCCACAACAGATTTTTTAACGTGAAACATTGGGTTTGTCATATCCATGGTTACGACTTGATATTTGATTGACAGCAATGTATTTGCCTGTTCCATTTAAAATGAAACATAGGGAACGAATCTGACAGAAGTATTATATTTAAATATTGTAAGAAATTTAGCGGAGTCAGAAAACCAATCGAGAGCACTAACATATTTCGGGCACAAGCTGCACACACACTGTAAAGTTTTGGCGTAGCTGGACCTACCTTTTTGGGTTGAAACTATATGCAACCCCAAGGTAGAACCATCCTTCCTTATTAAAAGGTCGATGCACCAATCTCTGCTTAGGGTAGGAAAACCTGCCTTACGCCCAGGTAGGCACGATCCGACCCTTTATATAGTGGGATGGAAATACCTACAGAGGTTTATACAAATGCTTGCAAGTGATTTCTAAATATCGTACCACAAGGTACTTGCAAATACTTATATGGTCGTTGAAAATGTTTTATAGTGATTTGTAAATAACGTAACACAAGGTACTTGGAAATATCTGTATGGTTGTTAAAAATGCTTGTAGTGATTTATATGATCCTCCACATGAGGACGATGCAAATTCACTAAAAAAATATTATTAGGATTCAGGAAAAATAATAAATTGTTTATAATAATAAAAAATATATTAATAATAAAAAAGTATATGATAATAAAAAACAGTAAAAAAACATGTTATAATAAACAAAAAACATATTAAAAACCACATATTATAAAAAACAAATAAAATAAATAAAGTTGGTACATATTAAAAACATGCGAACATAGGACTTTAACATGTAAAATCATACTTTTATTATTTCTTGCTTCCATAATTATTTTTTTTTAATTCTTCATCTGAATCAATAAGCAAAATTAATTTTGTAAACTGTATGAATGTCGAAAATCGCCCCAAAAATAGCAATATATGTATATGTAATTGAAACAAAAAATTAATAAATATTAATGATTTATCTGTCAAGTTTGTTTAATTTATTTATATTATTACTTGTAATTTCTGTTCGAGTGAAGAATTATCTATTTAAATTAATAGATCATTTTTCACTTGAACAGAAATTAGACCTAATAAACATAACTTGATAGATAAACTGTTAAATATTTGTTAATTTATTTGTTTCAATTCCATATGGCTATCGCCATTTTTGCGATGATTTTCGACATTTCAAATTTCTGCCATTTGAAGGCCTGTAAAATTAATTTTGCTAATTAATTCAGATGTAGAATTTTTTAAAAACTAATTATGGAAGCAAGAAATAATAAAAATATGATTTTACATGTTAAAGTCTTACGTTCGGGAGTTCTAGTCACTATATTTTATATAAAAAGAAAATTAAAAAAAACATAAATAAAAAAAAACTTTACATAATAAGAAACTATATACATAATATTCAGTTTTAATCAGATAACGAATTTAATAATCTCTGGATTGCGATATTTTTAGTAGGGTTTATTAATTTAATAATAAATTCACTTAAAAACGTAAGTGTTTTTTTAAAAGTGGGAGGATATTTTGAATTAAAAATATATACTGCGGCTATCAAATCGATGATGGCATCAGTAATGGTTTTACTTTCGCAAATTTTCATTTTATCTACGCAAACGTAAAACAAATTATTTAAAAAAAGATCATTGTTGCTGGCTACTGCTCCAACGGTTGCAGGTCCTGGGGGAACATCATCAGTAACCAAAATGATCTTCCGCGTATCTTCTTGCAGTAGGCACGGTAAAATTATCATGGCTGTGTCTAACGAAAGATCTGTGAACAAAACATATTTTTTCTTTCATTTATATTTTCAGAATCGGAGCTATTGAATACATTATAACTGTGCGCGCCATTTTTCAAACTCTTTTCCTTACCACGTTTTCTGTAATTATGCAATTCAATTTGATGGTGTCTTGTAATATGCACTTTATACGAATTGAATGTATAAAATGATCTTCTACAATCATTTACTCCACAGATAATATTTATGTTTTTATCTGAATGATGAACATATCTCATATGTTTTAAAACATTGTTAAGTTGCGTAAAAGTTATAGTGCAATTATTAATACTACACTTAAAAACAGCCATATTGAATTTTCTAGAATATGCGTTATACCTATTACTTAAGTATTTAAAAATTAATAAATACTACGAAATCATGCAAAATAATATTTTAAAACTTACCAGAGGAATAAATGCACAATGCCGCTATAGAACAATTGATCAGTTTCACTGCCGTTAATATGATAGAGTGATACTTAAAACAACAGGCTCGCATCCCTCTTGACACCCCCTACTCTTACCCCAGAAATATTCGGTTATTCCGACCTAGCCGAAAAACCCATTCGGGTGCTTTGTCCTTGCCATGCACGTGCAAATGCTATGACAATTTCTGAGAAATGCTAAACGTCATTTGTTCAACCACTTTTCATTTCCAAAATGTTACAGATAACTAATATAATTTACCATTTGTTTATATTATGTCTTACACATCGACATCGCCAATTATGTTTCAAACAAACTTTAATTTTTCATATAATTTGTTGAATACCTACGTGTAATTTATACTTAATTTCTATTGTAATTTGTTACATTCGTTTTTTCTATTTCACACATTTGTTTATACTGTAACGTTCTATCTTTATTCAAGAAATTATTACTAATCTTTTTTAACAGGGAACACGATGTATGCATTGTTGAATTATAAAATATATTAGTATTAATTGAGAAATTTAATTTTTTTACTCCCATGCGTGAAGTGAGTACTTCACGTATCCATTTTTGTGTGTGAAGTTTGATTTTTTGCACACTGTGCATGAAGTGCTACTTCACGGTGCGTGAATATTACAAACTTAATTGTATTTTAATAAAACAAAGTTATTAAACACACGTAACGTTGGTAACCATGGTTACACAAGTCGATAATACAAAGGCGTTAAAATAATGACAATGTGAAGAAAAAATGTATTTTATTGCAAGGTAGTAGAAAAAGTATAGTATGTAACACGTGTGTAAGGCCTATTTTACATTCGGGTGGTTTGCAACACTCGCCTTCGGCTCGTGTCACAATCTCCACCCTCATGTAAAAATTTCATCTTCACACACTTGCCACATAATATACTATTATGTATACTAACAATATGCAGTACGTGTTTTTCTCCCATATAGTTTCAGTAAAAGTAATAAAACACATATATCTTATTTTGCCCCTTTTCCCTTTACTTCATTTAAAATTTTACATAATCACAACACATTAGCTTACAGTTAACAACACATTAGTTTACAGTCCAATTTTCTTCTCAACATATATTACATTGTTAAGTGTTATTAATGTGAAGTTGAATTTATTCGATATTCCAATGTCAATTTCTTGATTAACAAAATATTTACTCTCATTATGGAGTAATTATTGATAGTACCGAATCTATTCCTAATTATAAAAATTAAGTATCTAAATAAAATGGCACCAAGAAAAGTAATTTATCACAAAATATGTTCAGTAAAAAGTCAAAAGCTTGCGACAAATAGCAAAAAAGTGATTATTATTCAAATCTGTGTATGGCGAACCCATATATTTGGTATGACTGTATTTTAAATTCGCAGAATCAACTCTAAAGGTCTAAACATGCAAAATGGGTGGAATCGGCTACCTGACTTACTTACAGTGCAACTCAGATGCCTGTAAGTGACCTTGATCGGCCTGTCCAAAATTTCCTACCCTTTTCTTACCATCTTTCTACCTCCCTACCCTAAACCGACCCAAAAGAAGGTTCAGCGACTTGTTTGTAGATTCATCGTCCCTGTTTCTACCTCAAAACTTTACAGTGCAGTATTTTTTCTACATCTAAATTTAATTTTTAGAAAACAGGTATAATTATTTAAACAAAATTAACCTCTAATGACATCTTGTCAATATGACAGATAACCATTGAATTTTCCTATAAGTTATGATTTGATATTTGATTGACAGCAAAGTATTTCTGTCTCATTTAAAATGACACATGGGGAATGAATTTGACGGAAGTATTATATTTAACTATTGTAAGAAATTTAGCTGAGTCAGAAAACCACAAGGTGCACACTATATTTTTTCTAAAACTAATTTTAATTTAGAATGCAGGTATAATTATTTAAACAAAATTAACCTCTATTGACGTCTTATCAAATGTCAAATTCGTTCCGTATGTTTCATTTTAAATGGAACGGGCAAATACATTGCTGTCAATCAAATGTCAAGTCGTTTGCCATGGATATGACAAACCCAATGTTTCACTTTAAAAAATACTCCAAGGAAGCCAGTTGACAAATTCAAATGTTTGTAACATATGTAATTTGTCAATGAGAGATAAATGTTATACTCGCCGTTAAATGATTATGGACTGATGTTCAACTTTTATCCCTTTCCGCACCCTGTCCCTTGCCCAGCGTTGCCGCTTGTAACTTGACATGATCAGGAATGAACGCAAATGTCATATAATACATTTAAAACTAATTAAAAATTTTAATACATCGTAAAATGAAGAAAATATTATAACAAATAAGTAAGGTAAGACAGTAATATGTAATATAAAATATAAAAATTGTCTCTGTGGAAAATTTATGTTTATATTTTAATCAAAGTTTCCACACATTAAGCCAAAGTCGCGTTTGCGTTAAAATATGATAACCGATGAAACAAAAAAAGGTAAGAAAAATTGATTATTAGGTGAACAGTAGATCTGTTAACACAACATGCTTCTGCAAATCCAAAGTATTTTTGTTATTTAATAAATTATAAATTTTTTCAGGATGTAACGCCAATTTTTTGAAAAAATTGTGTACATTGGCAATAATTGTTTTTGCCTGCCCATTTAAATCTTGTTTTCCTAAACGTTTTTTTTTTATAAGAACCAGGACCAGGACTATTTATTTTATGAGTTTCACTCATTTTCTTTTCAAAAAATGACAGAATATAAAATGACATTGCAGATTACAGATATTTGTACAGGCAGACACTTAAAAAATTTGGCATCAGTGTAGAAATCTCCAGTCCATAATTATTTGCGGGAAGTATAGTCATCGACTAATAAAATTTGTGAAAATAAAAACCGTGTATTTTAATACATTATAATGAATAATAAGTTTCACCAAGCAAGAGCTGAAATAATGGGGATTCCACCATTTTTTTTATAATTTCTTCTGAAAATATTAGGAAAACTAAGACTATTGATGAAAATCCGGTGAAAAAATTCTTATTAATAAGCGAGTTATGGTCTCCTGAATTTTGAGAAGATTGATGTGACGTCACATTTATGTGTTTTTATATCAAACTGTTTTCATAATGGACCTAAATGTTCTTGATATATATGCTATTTTAAGTTATATTTACTTAAAAATAAATGAATATTATAACACTGTATAAGTCTACATACTTTATAATTACAGGTGTATTTAAATTATTAAGTTTAATGCAAGAAATTTATGTTAAAATAAAAACTGTTTGGAAACTGCAGTACAGCAATGTTAGTCCCTCCTTTCGAATTTGAATTTCTTAACTTCCATTGGTAGTAATCCCCACCTCCTAACACGCTATTTGTTATGCATGTATAGGCGGTCTTTTGCTCGCCAATCAAAATATTATATATATATTTCATATTAGTGTCGAAGCGCTATAACAAAAAACCCTTATTTCCGAAATATCTCAATTATACCATTTCATTTTTACCTTCCGTCACCTTTAGGTAAGGAAGGTATTGTTTTTTGTCAAAAAATTCGGTGGTGAGTTTTTAATGAATAAGCACGTTTTAGGGTCTCTACAATACGAATATACCATTTTTAAGATGATGTCTGTATGTGTGTGTGTGTGTGTGTGTGTGTGTGTGTGTGTGTGTGTGTGTGTGTGTGTGTGTGTGTGTCCGTGTGTGACAAATTTTTCTCCGACGATAACTCCAATACTACAATTCTAAAAATTATAATTCTTTCGTATTCCTCTTCTGTACATCCATATGAAGAGTTGATTAGAATTTGGTTATAATCAATCCACCGGAAGTACCCTTTTTTGAAGTTTTTAACAGTTGTTCTTAAAAAAACGGAGTAAATATTATTTTTTGACATTTTGTTATTATATATATTAAAGAAAATACTCTTCTCTATACGGTTTGATTATACATTTTCCTTCATATTCAATAGATGTAAATTTAAAGCATTATAAAGAAATTAATTTTCAAAAATTAGTCAGCTTTGTTATTTATCATGGAAACAGTTGACATATTTATTCAAAAAAATTTAATTGACAGATGTCAGTTGCAAGTGCAAAACCAAATATGGACAAAAAAAGTATAGGATCTAAAATTGGTATGTCATAGTGTTGCTCGCAAGTGACACGCAGAGACAGGCCAAAGAGAAGATGGAAGGATATTACTTAGTGTAATTAATTATGTAATAATTTTATTGGATTTATAGAACCTTTGCAATCGAACTTTTGGTATGGAATTTGTAAAAAATAGTATGTGTTTTTACATGATATTATATATATATATATATATAGAATCTGTTCCAAGGACCTTTTGGTATGGGATATGTACAAAATACATGGAATTGACGGAAGGTCTTGTGCTGGCCACAACAGATTTTTTTTATTAATATTCGTTATTCAACATATACAGTCGTATTATTTTACTATTTTTCTTTAATTCGATTGAGCTGGAATCCCCCATTAAAGAATTTATAATTTGTTGTTGAAAATGTAAACCGGCTGACCTGTTACGAGCCTGGACCCGTCACGTTTATCTTTTTTTAATTTTGGACAAAAATGTTCCAATTGTAATAGTATTCCCTTCGTAAAAAGGTTGAACGTGTGCGATTGTAGGGTGTAGGTTGTAGGCTTAGTGTTTGGAAACAAGATTATAACGCAATCAGAGTGCAGATCTACTGAACTACCCTAGTTAGACACGAGCCATGCCACGCGCCTCATTTACCTAAATAGGATCACCCTACGTAACCACCTAATTTCATTTCCACCGCACCAGGACACCCGGGGTGCCCTTGAGGAACACTACCTTCTACTACATTTAACACACCCACCAATAAACTCACATGGAAGGGAAATTAAAATTAGGAACAGGAAAAGAAAAATAAATACTTCCTTCGCACTAGGTATAGTCTGTTCGCTCCTAGCTGAAACAAGCCGATAATTTATTACCCCAATAGTTATTACCACAAACCATAAACCACTTTCTTGAGCCTTTGTTCATCAAACGGCGGTCAGTTGTAAATGGAGTGTTGAACAAGGATTGTATTCAGTTCGTTTTGATATATGCGTTTGTAAATTTTTAAGAGAATTTTTTGAAATTATTTTGAAATGTATTTACAGCTAGGTATTATCATTGAATAGGTATAATTAAGAATTACCTGGAAAGACGTTTTCGGCTTTGGCCATCATCATAATTTCTAGGAATTATTTAATCTACTATTCATTTAAGTCACCCTTGATTGAATTTCGTTCCTTTATAATCCCGGTTTTCTTTCGTCTTAACTCAGTTTACATGTAACATTAGTTAGCAGCAGTTGTAAGTGAAATACTTGTAATAATGACATTTTCCCTTAATTATGCAGATTTCGAATACGTCCCTGTTCCACACTACCTGAGGATTTTCTATTTGTTTGTGGTAATATCTATTGGGGTAATAAAATATCGGCTTGTTTCAGCTAGGAGCGAACAGACTAATAAGGTTAAGGTTTGTGTAAATAGACACTTACAAAATTGCAATTTGCACGAGCGCCTCTAACGGCAAAGCATAGAAATCAAGGTTGCTATGGTTACCACGTCCAAACAAAGACCTGTCATCAGCCGTAAACTCTACACTCTAGCCATCGTTTTAGTTGAATAATCGAATGATGTTCAATATTATCAAACAAAAAAGTTGCCCCAGACACACCTTCTGGTTTTAAACTCATTTTTATTAAACACAACGTTCAAATCACATTAAAGAATTAGGTTTAACACTGAATAACAGATGCGAACACAATGACAGATAGGAACAGGGAACGGGACGTAAGACAACGAGGGGAGGTTTGTTTGGATGCATGATCTTCTATCTCTCTCTTGCAGAGACGTCAATTTTGTAAGTGTCTATTAAATGGCACAAAAGTGACCCCTGCGGGGCACTCTCCACGCCACCAATGAGTGCCCGTGAGGTGACGCCCACACGGTGCGAATGTACAAATCCCATACCAAAAGTTCCTTGGAAAAGATTCTATGTATCCAGTAAAATTGTAACACGAACATATACTATTTTTTACAAATTTCATACCGAAAGTTCTTTTAAAAAGATTCTATAAATCCAATAAAATTATAACATGAATATACACTATGTAAATGTACTTGACACATTCTTCTTTCTTCTTCAGCATTTTCCTATTGTATTAGAGATCGCTGTTTCTTACCCTTCTCTTCCATTCATTCTTGTCCAACGCATCTTCTTCACACATATCTTCCTCTCTCAATTCTTCTGCGATACAGTCCTTCCATCCAGTATATGTATAGGCATGTATAGGCGGTCTTTCAGTCGCCAATCAAAATATTATATATATAGATTTCATATTCGTGTCGAAGCGCTATAACAAAAAACCCCTTATTTCCGAAATATCTCAATTATACCATTTCATTTTTTTATTAATATTCGTTATTCAGCATATACATTCGTATTTTTTTACTATTTTCCTTTAATTCGATTGAGCTGGAATCCCCGTCATCGTCGGAGAAAAATTTGTCACACACGGACATACGGCCACATACACATGTAGACATCATCGTAAAACTAGTAAAATCGTATTCTAGGGACTCTAAAATGTGCTTATTCATTAAAAACTCACCACCGATTTTTTTGCCCAAAGACAATACCTTCCTTACCTGAAGCTGACGGAAGGTAAAAATATAAACTGTGTCTTATTAATTATTAATTCCAGCGCAGCTCTTATATTAATCCACAATACAAACGTCAAAAAATACATTTCTCCACTTAACCCTATTCATAGTCACATCCATATCGTACTGTAGCGTCATCTAATTTAGCATATTCACATGCGACGTTGATATATGCAGTTTTCATATTCCAAATGTTGGAATTTATCGTGCAATATTTCAGTGCACTTAGGCAGCGCGTGGAAACAAATAGCGATAAATAAAACAGCGAGAGTGTCCAACATACGCTACGGTCTTCTGTTTAACGTTAGCGTTTACGTTAACCTCTCTTCATTAATCAACGGACCGCGACTACACTTTTTCACGCACCCCGTTATTTATTCCCTGTATTTTTTATTGTGACTGTTTACTCAATGGAGGGTTTCATTAACTTGAAATGAAGGGAGACACGAACGCACAGAATTAAATAATTGTTTAATCTTTTACTAAAATTTGTCTATTAATCTGCTTCAAAACAGCTCTAGTAGAATCTAGATTTAGCTTCTACCGAGAACCTTTAATTTTGGAACAATGAGCCGGGCCACATTTTTTAAAAAGTATTTTACATGAAAGAGCATGCAATATTTTTCATAGTAATAATAAAAATAATAATTTATTGTTATTTTCATACGTAATTACATAAAAAGTTTGGCGCTAGAAATAATCTTGAAAAACAACCCTCCCAAAATTCAGTACGTAGAGTAAAATATACCTTGCAAGACATAAGGGACAATACTTTCACAAAAGAATATACAGGCCTTGTAGATAGTATCTTATAAAATTAAAGCTTGTATTACTAATAAAGGCGATGTAACCCAATATTAAATGGCGGGATACTTGTTTGCTTAAAATCTATATTTTAAATTAATGGAAAATAAATTTCTAACCAATTGCGTAGTTTTTAATTTGTTTATTGATAATAGTAAAATGATTAAATAAATAAATAAATATATCATCACGGCATATTACTTATTTCTGGGTGTGCCAGTATCTACAACACATGTAGACATCGGTAATTATGACGATATACCAGGCGTCACCTCACGGGCACTCATAGCTGGCGTGAAGAGTGCACCACAAGGGTCACTTTTGTGTCATTTAAAATTAGAAATATTTGGCGTCAGTCGGGATCGAACCCGATTAAGGTTAAATTATAAATAACACTAATAAAATTACCCCTTAACCTTAAAATTTAATTGTTGAATACGATGATCGACTGGTTGCACCTGTACAACTCTTTTCATAAAGATTCTAAAACCTATGTAAACGTACCAGTACATGACATCACACATCTAGTTACAGTAAAATTTTTGAAAGAAGTCCGATCAAGGCCATCTACGAATTGTATCTATGAATTAAGATTTTGTGCCGTCAAATTTAGTAATGTCTTTTACTTAGTTTTTATGAGGGTACATAATATCTTGTGTACCTCATAAAAACTATGTAAACGACACTACTAAATTTGACAGCATAAAATCTTAATTCATACATGCAATTCGTAGATGGCCTTGATCGGACTTCTTTCAAAAATTTTTCTACACTTTTATTCAATTTTTATTAAAGACGTGCTTAACCGATTTGGGTATACGATACTAATGATGAGAACTTAGTTCTCGAAATACGTATTTCGTTTTATTAAAATTAAATTTTAATATTAAGGGGTCATATTATTATAGTCTCATTTTTAATTTGTTTTTGAAAATATAAAGCAGCCCAACTATTATGAGTATGTAAAAATTAATAGGAATCGAAATTTATATACAGGGTGTTTCACGGATACAGGACACCCCGATTATTTTGTTTATTGTTAGGAATAGAAGAAAATCATTCAAATAAAGGTTGCAGTAGATCAAGGGGGACATTCACTTATTGAAGAAAAAAAAATTTTAAACCAGTGGTTTTCAAGTTACAAACCAAAGTTATATTTTTTTAAGTGGGATATTATACATTTTTTAGGCTCGTTCGACAGTATTTTTTTCTGAATTAAACCATATAAATATTTTATGTTCTTGCATAACAAAAAATTGAGAAAAATTCATTTGAAAATTAAATAAATTTTATTTAACATAACACAAAACAGTAGGCCATGATCAATAACAAAACAATCAACTTATACTAAACTGCTATTGTTATGTCAAAATATTAATTAATGTTTAGAAAATAATGGAAGTAATTTTGAAAATTATTTGTGAAGT
This sequence comes from Ophonus ardosiacus, assembly GCA_943142095.1. Classification (NCBI taxonomy): domain Eukaryota; kingdom Metazoa; phylum Arthropoda; class Insecta; order Coleoptera; family Carabidae; genus Ophonus; species Ophonus ardosiacus. The sequence goes on along the minus strand of OW964828.1, from coordinate 50,211,573 downwards.
GAAACACCCTGTAGAACAACAAAGAATTGTGAAAACAGTATTTCTTGTCTTAATCTTATTTCTTATTAAAACAGCTGGTCGTCAGAGCTTGTTTTTCAAGAACTTTTTGAAAATTAGTTATTTTCTGCTATAGAAAATTGTTTTATAGTAAGACTAAGATTTAAATCGATGTTATAGCACAAGTTGTAAAAATTACACATGACATTAAATCTTCGATGCGACGTTTTTATTTTAACTGACACTTAAGAGAATAGATACAATTTCACCAGAGAAGAAAATACAAAGCCTTAATATAAAATACTTTAAAAATATTGCCCAAACTTAACAATAATCTATACAATATTTTTTATACTTTAAAGCTTAACAATACATATGTACTCTATATAAAAGATTTTCCCAAATCTTCTATACTTTAAATAAAAAATTTGTCTTGAATGTCTGTATTAAAATATGATCCTTCAGCGTTTTAAATTTCATCTCTTTGTCCCATCTTCCACATTCTAAATCTTATCCTGGCTTCACCAATTTATTTGCAGGAATCAGGTATTTATTTCTCTCCTGCTGTAATATCTCATGCAGGAAAAGAGGAGAGAAGAGAAGCAGGAGACACAACAGTATTGTATTGTTGGCTTCAGATTTATTTTAGTGTCGCGTAGATGTCGCGTCGACCGCGATGGGAGTTTATTGTCTTTTACTGTTACTGAAAATGGAAAAGGAAACTGAAAACTGGAAACCAATATGTGTCTGGGGGAAAGTAATTATATAAAACTGTTATGATTTTATTTGTGAATGAAGCTATGATCCTCGATTAGAATTTTAATCAGTTGAAGCATTGTTAAAACCTTGAAATTTCCAAGCCAAACTATTTGGCTTGATAATTATTAGCTAAAACTAAGAAAATTACTTTTTCTATACAGTGTGTTTCATTTAGAGGTGCCACCATTGGGATCTCGAGAACTAAAAGAGATACGATGTCGGTTAAATGGAACTTTTTGTGCACCTTTGGGGGAAATCTAAACTATTAGTAATTGAGAAAAACGTTTCAAATACAAAAGATAGATATTTTTATTAACTAACCAATGGCGCATATTATTTTTTAAATGCAACCCATATCTGATTTTAATATCAAAAAAATCATTATTTTTTTCTCTTTTCAACGATGTAAGGGTTATTATGTTTTATATTTGTTTTGTCTTCAAAATTATTATTTTTTCCTTATTTTGTATTAAATTTATAATTATTTTGAAAATATTGGTGGATTTTTATAATATTTTGTATCTGGTCGCCTTTGGCACATTATAGTGTAATTTGTAATTATGAGTCTAGAATGAAAATATTAAGTAATAAAGGCATAAAACAAATTATTTCGATCAAATACAATATAATTAATAAAAATAATAATGTTTTTTTTTGGGAAATAATGAGAAAGTTCAGGAAAATAAAGAGAAAAATTAAATTTTAGGAGCAAAGCAAATATAAAACAAATAACCCTTACATCACTGAAAAGAGAAAAAAATAATGATTTTTTGAGATATGGGTTCTATTTAAAAAAATATGTTTGTGTTATATCTCGAAAATTTACGGATATAAAAATTTATTTCGTACGCCAGTGGTTAGCTAATAAAAATATCTATCTTTTATATTTGAATTTTTTTTCTTAATTACTAATAGTTTAGAAGTTATTTGAAAAAGAAAAAAAAACAGTATTCAGTTTTTCGTTATTATCTAGTGCCCTATAAGAATTTTTGGAAAAACAAAAGCACATCTGAGATGGCCTCCCAAAGGCGCACAAAAAGTTCCATTTAACCGACATCGTATCTTTTATAGATCTCGAGATCCCAATGGTGGCACTTCTAAATGGGACACACTGTGTATTATATAGATAAATTGAAAAAATAATCTTTTTTATAAATCCCAGAGCCTTTAATAAACACAATTCCTTTGTTACACAGTTTATATTTCAAATGTATGTAACTGACACATATATGTTACTGTCAAAAGACTAATCACTTCAAATTAATAATGGTGATATTTTAAAAAGAAAATAGTAAGTAAATTAATAAAATTAAATAGTGGGAGGTTTTGTGTTCACCACATCATAGTTTTCAAATTCTTTCTTCGTTTGTTTAAAATCTCCTGATGCATTCAGCCCATTTCTATACTTCATTTCACGTAAGAAAATAGCGTTGGTTTAGATATAGGGATATAATTTTTGCCCTTTGATTGGTCAAAACACTAACCTAGTTCACAAAAGCAAAAGAAAATATCACTTGTCAGCTGTCAAGTATCAAATAAAATCTACAGAATTAAGTTATATTTAACTATATTTTGATGTAATTTTTAATATTCATGACTCGTACATTTTACAGATAAAAATATTTTTTTATTTACAGTTTGGCTTCGCGGATTTAAATTATTTATTTAATGCATGTAAAAATGGTCGGCTCTCAAGCGCCATCTGCTATTTTCTTACGAAAAATGAAACATATACATTAAACTTGTTGGTAGGATCACAATTACTTATTATATTGATGATAATGTTCAAGCCACATCAGATATATTAACTTATTTGTTTCTTGTCTTTATTAGTTTATACGGTTTATACCTAATTTTGTATTTTTGAAAATGTAGCAATATTATTAATTATTTTATGGCGGATTTAAAAAATCATCTCAATCAAATATAACCGAAAAATTGATCGGATAATACAAAAATGCTGGCGCGATTATCAGTCGTCGGATAGAAATAATATAAACATTGTTGAACCTGTGTTAAGCAAACAACACATAACGAAACAATTTAATTAATCCGATTAAATATTAGTAAAGTGGGGCGCTGTGGCGCATCAGGTAATGTGAACTTCATTCAATCAGTTGACATATGTCGCTCACAGCAGCGGCGGCTCGTCAAAACGGGATACATTAAATGAAATTTACAACATTCTACTTAACTTTTATATTTCACACATCTTCAGTGATAATAAATTTATAGAGGTTATCAGCTCTGAAATATCCAATTTTTGAAATATTCTTTTAACGTATACATTTTCGGCTGTAAAAATTTTTTTTACACAAAACTATGCACTGTAAAAATACGAAACATCACAGTTATATATAATTATTTTGTTAAGAATTTTACACGCATACAGACATCATCGTAAAACTAGTAACATCGTATTCTAGGGTCACTAAAATGTGCTTATTCATTAAAAAAAACCACCGAATTTTTTGACCAGCGACAATACCTTATCTAAAGGTGACGGAAAGTAAAAATTGGGAGCGGACTTATTCATAACTGCTACTTTTTGATCCTGAATTCTTTTTACCTCTCGCTAAGAGAGGTATTGGATTCATGCTAAAATTCGCATATCCAGATTTTCTTGAATAAGCACGATTTAAGGTCCCTAGAATCCGATTATAACATTTTTAAAATGATGTCTGTGTGTGTGTGTGGATGTGTGTATGTGTGTGTGTGTGTGTATGTATGGATGTTGGAGGGACGATTTCTCAAAAACTATAAAACTTAAAAAATATTCAACTGCAGTTTCTTCAATCGGACATTCCTGGGAAGAGCTGAAAAGGTTTTGGTAACAATTGAACAACCGGAAGTAGTAGTTTCTTAGAAAAATTCTTCTAAATATAAATTTTTGGGAGTTTTTTTTATTAAATATTTAAGAACATAAAATTCTCCATCTAATACACTTAAAATTTTTATTATATCTTGCATAGATTTAGAGATAAAGGCACTATAATTTATAGAGTACATTAATCGCAGAGGCTAAGGCACTAAGGAACCCAGTTGACAAATTCCAATGTTTACAACATGACACATGTCATTGTCAAATGTCAACAGTTTTAGTGACATTCTGATAGCTTTTTTCTGGGAAGTATATTTAATCTTTCTTATTGCTTTATTAATTAAATATTTGAAATTATAGGTAAAATTGTGTTAAAATGCATATAACCATCAGAAATACCGCCAATCTGGTTAATGAATTGGAAGAATCTTTGACATTTAGAAACTTCCTCATACAATGAAAAGTAGATATAATTAGAATTAAATGTGTGCATAAGACATGTTAAATACAATAGAAAACAATATTTGAGTAAAGTTCAGTAATTTTTTGTTCTAAAACGACGGTTCGAAAGCGAAGTGCAATACAATACTTATATAGCCTAATATGGAAGTGGCGAGAGGTCTTGTGCTGGCCACAACAGATTTTTTCGATAGGAAATAGAATTCAGTGCTTTTTCACACCAAAAAGTGGCATTTAAGATCGCACCCTACTTTGTAATTTAAACTATAGGACAAAAACTAATAATAAAGAAAATAGCTATTTATCCCTATTTTTTCAAAAAAATTGTTTATGATCAAAATGGAATAAATTTTTAAAAGATACGCCTCTGTAATACTGGCATGTATGTCGTTTATTGCAAAAATCACCGTATGTTAAAATTGAACATAAATTAAATAGGTCACGTTATAAATCAGAAATAATCTAATGCGCTAGAGTAAATAATAAAAATAAAAATCTGATGTGACCAAAATAGCTCCCGTAATACTTTTAATAGTACCTATGTATGCATACAGAATTTCTAGAATTCAATTGACACCATGTGATTTTAGAAACTAAAAGAGTTACGATTTCAATTAATTTGGACATCTGGTTTCTGGTACACTTTTGGGAAGCTATATGAACACCTTGGAGATGGAAATTTTTAATTTACGCCTATCTCATGATTTGACTAAATGAGTATTACAGTGTGTTCAAAAAAAATCCTAACTCGGTATAGGGTATGAACAAAAAAAACGCATGTTAATTTTAAAGTATTGAAATTAATTTTTATTTATTATCTGTTTCCCTGCAAGTATACACAGCGATACATTTAAATAATGCAATTCTACATGATTTTATTAAGTGTTTATTGACATTTATGAATTTCAGGGTAACTTAGATTACAATACATTTTCAGGAATTGTATGGGGGGGGGGGGGGGGGCGAAGTTGTTCTCCTGTTTTAGAAATTGTTCCTTGTGTTCCAGGAAAACTGACGATACGTGACAGAAGAAATTTTCTTGGACGCTGCATCTGTACATAAAAACAACAATTAGAATTCACTTTGTATAATAAGAGTAATATAATTTATATTTTAATTTATTCAGAACTTAATAAGGTGTTCATATTTTTTCTGATAATATATAAATATCTAGAAATATTGTTGAAAAATTGTAATAGGTATATGAATTTTTGAATATATGAAATTATTTGTGACGTCATAGTCTCAAATTAGTTATGCTTTTCAAACAGTTATTTTATTATTATAAATATTATTTTCATTAATTTTTATTAAAACTTATTTCTTTTGTCAAATTAATTAGAAATATGCATACAGAAATAAAGAAAATGTTTAAAATATATATTATTTCAATCTATGTATTTCATGAAACATTTTGAGAATGTCATTAAAGGTAGTCTTTTTAACGGTTGCTTAGCGAGTTAAAAATAACAGTTTATAATACAGTAAATACTTTTAAATCGTTATATAACTAAATCTAGTTACATTTAGTGTTCATAAGTAAATGTAGTTTCATTTTATATTTATTTTTGTACTGAAATTATTTATATAGATATTTTATTAGAAGTACACATTATTTTGGAACGTTTATTGTTATAGTACACTTATTACAATTGTTTATAGTAATTCCTTGCAAGGCGCTTGAAGAATTGGAATTTAAAACAGTATTGCTGGAAATAGAGGGTAGAATTTTGTTGGAAGTAGAGGTTAGAATATCATGATTTGTCATAAATGTCATTCTATAATTTTTAGTTTTTACTAATACATAACTAGGGTCGTAGGAAAAATAGTGTATGATATTCGTGTTAACAGTGATTTTATTTCGTTCGTGGGGTTTGTATTACTCGGCTTCGCCTCGTTTCACGAACTTCCTCACTTACTCATAAAATGTCACTTTTAATACTTATATCATAAATAACTCATCATAAACACATCTTCAGCTATTGTTACATTATTATTAACAAAAAATCTGTTGTGGCCAGCACAAAACCTTCCGTCAATTCAATGTATTTGTACAAATCAAATACCAAAAGTTCCTTTGAAAAGATTCTATATATCCTTTAAAATTGTTACACGAACACACTATTTTTTACAAATTCCATATTGCAAGTTCCTTTGAAAAGATTCTATAAATCCAATATAATTATAACACGAATGTACATTCTGTAAATTGCACTTCACACTTCCTCATTCCTATCCAACGCATCTTTTTCACACAGTTCTTCCTCTCAAATATTCTGCTACACAGTCCTTCCATCTTCTCTTTGGCCTTCCTCGTACTCCCCGCATTGAAACTGCAACTGCAAGTCACTTGCGAAAGACACTCTGTCACTTCTGTTACTTTCTGATATATACTTTCCACTTTGGTTTTGCACTTGACACTGACATCTGTCAATTAGAATTTTTTGAATATATCTGCTGTTTCCATAATTTTTGCAAAGCAGATTGATTTTTGAAAGTTAACCTCTCTTCATCTCTCTATATTTATTGAATATGAAGGAAAATATATAATCAAATCGTACAGAGAATAAGATTTTCTTTCATATTAATGATCATAAAATGTCGAAAAATGATATTTAACTGCGTTTTTTCCAGAAAAACTGTTAAGATCTTCAAATAAGGGTACTTCCGGTTGACCAATTATAACCAAAATCTAATCAGCTCTTCATATGGTTGTAAAGAAGAGGAATACAAAAGAATCATAATTTTTAGAATTGTAGTTTTGGAGTTATTGTCGGAGAAAAATTTGTCACACACAAACACACGGACACACGGACACACACGGACACGAACACACACACACACACATACAGACATCAATGTAAAATTAATAAAATCGTATTCTAGGGATCTTAAAACGTGCTTATTCATTAAAAACTCACCACCGAATTTTTTGACCAAAGACAATACCTTCCTTTTGACGGAAGGTAAAAATAGTTTTACAGGAAAAGTATAAAATATTTCTTACCTAACAGTAAATATACAATAATACTGATGAATTTTATTACAAAATCTTAAAATTGTACTATTATTTTTTTCGAAGAACTTTGAAGCAGAAAATGACTACTTTTTCGCCCTCGGTCGAAAAAGAGTGTCATTTCACCCTTAAAATAATGCTATTTGTCCGACTTTTACGCCCGGATGTGATACACTTTCCGGTAGAAGCAAGTTTAATTAAATCATCTTAAACAACGAATAGTAGATCTAGATCGACCCATATCGTGTATCTGAATCTGACAGACTGGATTCGATTCCGAACTATCCAATCCATAACCATCATCCCATTCCCCATTCTCTCCCGGATGATCTTGAACTAAATATCTATATTCCTCCACGTGTTATATTAAAATTCTCCAATTGAATGTGTGAGTTTCTGAGGAAGTACATTCAAATTCAATAGCTAGTGTCCTGCTGGCAGAGGATATCGGCTTGGCAGAAGGAAAAAATAAAGCCTAGGGTAGTGGGGGGTGCAGCACAGAACAGTTCCAATGCCTGTAAGCCATATAGGAGAATAATGCGCAGGAGGATTTCCACGCTCGTTACAGGGATGGCCAGCCACAGGGGAAGGGGGAGCACATGGACGGAGACAACCTGAAAAGCTGAAAGATTCAGGAAAAGATTGAGAGAACAAAACGGGAAGAATGTCCAGTTGTTTTGAAGATTTATTCCGGTTGCACCAGAGACACTTAGACCCGGTAATTTCATCTCCGGTTAAACAGTCTGTTAATTTAACTGTCAGTTAAAAGAAAAGCACAGCAATGATATCCTATTGTCAATTTTTTTGATGCCACATTGTTCTATTGACCAACGGTTAACTTAAACGGCAGTTTAACTAGAGATAAAATATCGGGCCTTAGAATTTAAACTTGGTTATATATAATAATAATAATAATAATAATAATAATAATTTATTGTTCCTTTGGACTATACAGCATAGGAAAAGTCATTACAAAAAATGTGTGCAATAGGAAAAAACAATATAATATATCATAACTATATCACATATTAAGATATTCATTTACGGAATAGAATATATTTTCCATTAAAAATCATTTTAATTTTTTTCTAAACAATTTAAAGTCTAATACGGTTTTTAAGTTTTCAGGTAACTTGTTATACAAAGTGATAGATACGTAGTATGGATTAGATTTAAATTTGGCATGTCTGTGTGATGGCGTACGGATCAGTGAGTTTTGCCTGGTATTGTAATTATGAATATCACTCTGCATTGTGACGTTTAAATTAAATTGTCTTATTAAACAACAAGCACGTAAAATATACAAACAAGGCAGAGGTAATATTCCTAATTCTTCAAATATTGGCTTGCAGTGCGCATTATGCGACGCATTTAACATAATTCTAACAACTTTCTTTTGCATTTTAAAAACTCGTTCATAATGTGGACTGCTTGCCCAACACAGAATGCCATAGTTTAGAATTGAATGGCCGAGTGCAAAGTAAAAGGTTTTCAGAACAGAGATATGTACTAAGCTCCTTAATTTCCGAAGGGCAAAGCAAACAGTGATAAGTTTTTTACAAATAGTGTCTATTTGGGAATCCCAACTCAAACATTTATTGATTTTTCTACAACCACCATGGAAAGTAGGCTTTTCAAATTTCGTCTCCATAGTTACGAGTATTGAAAATAGGTGTTTGCCGAACAAATGGAATTTACGTGTGGAAAGAAATTTTCAACACGTAAATTTTGAGTGTTGAAAGTTCTTTCAACATGCTAAAGCAAAATCATGGAATATTTTTATTTTAATAATTAACAAGTAGTATTATACAAGTACAGATTAATTATTAACATTAAAATTAAATGTAAATGACGTACAATTGTTAAAATTAATGCTTGGCGGTAAGGAATTGAACAAATTGTGACTTGTCACTGTAGTGGTAGAGGAATCGGTAGAATCTGTCAGTAGTTGAGGAAATACGGAATTGTCGAGTGAAGTGCTAATTGAACAGTTAGGCTTGGAATTCAACAAATTGTGATTTTCTGTAGTGGAATCTACCAGTAGTTCAGTTTGGGGAAGTGCTGAAATCTGAAGTGATTTACTAGTTGAACAGCTCGGCTTTCCAATGATGTTTTGGGCATTTTTGACTTTATTTTGGACGCAATCATCTATATACCCTTCTGCAACTGTGGAGGATTTCCACCCTCCATATCTTTTCAAAAAAAGAATATCTGCTCCGGCATTAGCAAGTAACGTCGCAGATGTTCTCCGGAAGCAGTGGCCGGTATATGCAGAAGGATTGGGTAATTTCAAGAATTCTGCAATTTTTTGAGGAATTTTTCCAAAAGTGTTGACACCCACTGGTTGACTGAGGCACTTTCCTTTTCTATATGTCATAAAAAATCGTCTATTCTCTACAGTTGCGGGGCGAAGAGCAGTGTACTTTCTAAAAATTGACAACCAATTTTCTTGTCCACTAGTTACTGTAAAACTCCGGGGTATATGTGTCTTAGTATCGGATATATTAACAATTAACACAGCATCTTTTTCTTGTAAATCGTCTATGGTTAATTTCATGAGCTCGTCTCTTCGACAAGCTCCAGCTACTCCCAATATTAGTGCAACCTACAATAAATTTTATTGTTAATGGAAAATATAAACTATAAACCGAAAGTCATGTTTACCTTCATCATCAAAAATGATTCATCTGGTGCTTCAAGAAGAAATCTACTAATCTCGGTTCTAGTAAAAATACGGGATTTTTTTGCTCTATACCCTACAGATTTTCTTTTTAGGAAAGCAATTAATTTTGAATACTTCGAAATGTCTACATTATCTTCAATTATAAAACAAGTTTTTAGCATGGAGTACGAAGACCAAAGTGTGGATGACTTCATTTTCTTGGAATTTTCGGCGAAATAAGCCAGAAGTACATTTTCCGTAAATTTCTTAATATTTTTCTGTTTGCACCATGTGACAAATATGCTGCGTTCTCTGATATACCTTAATTTGGATTTCTCTGGTAGTAATTCCAGAGATGCAGCATTTGCAGCTTCAGCAACATTAGGAGGAGTATTCGGGAAGTCTTCACAATCACTTTCATTCATTTTCAATGATTTTTATAAATTATTATTATATATGTCAAAATTATGAAAACCAGTGAAAATTTATAACATTTATAACAAGCGTTATTTATCAGTCTCCCTAGCAATGAAACAAATTCCCTGAGTTCAATCTATAGTAGACTGTGATATTAGTTGTTACTTTTTTAAGAAATGTCATAATGACAATTGATGAATATCATAATTTGAAAAAATATTAAATTTTTTATGAAATGTCGTGGTTGTAGAAAAAATAGCGTGTAATACATGTGTTGAAAGCTCTCTACCACACTCATGTGATTGCAGCACTCACTATCGTTCGTGCTGCAAACTTCACATTCGTGTGGCAAACTAAAGCTTTCAACACTTGTATTACAATATACTATTGCATACCTAGTAAAGTAGTGTCGCAAACTTCCTTAATTGATTTGTCATTAATTTTTAATAACACACTAGCATCTTTGTTTTTATTTTTATAAGAAAAGGAAATAAATTCGGATTTTTCTCTGTTTAGTATAAGAAAATTATCTTGGAACCATTTAGATATTTGAAGTAGTTTCGTATTCGTATCTTGTACTAAGCAGTCGTAGTTAGCATTATTACTTACTATTGATGTATCATCGGCATACATAATTATTTTTGTAAAATCTGTGTTTAGTACAAAATCGTTTACGAACAAAATGAACAGTATTGGTCCCAAATTTGAGCCTTGTGGAATTCCGTACAAGGAGGTACGATAATCGGACTGTACATTATTAATCACCACTGTTTGCTTTCTATTTGTTAAATATGATTTCAGCCATTTTGAAACATTTCCTCTTAGGCCATATGCTTCCATTTTGTAGAGTAAAGCATTATGATTTACAGTGTCAAAGGCTTTACTTAAGTCTAAAAACAGACCAATAACATATTCGCCTTTATCGAGATATTCGTGTATGTAATTTAGAAAACTGTACAAAGCTGTAGAAGTGGAGCGATTTTCTCTGAAACCGTGTTGAACTGATGTTAAAATATTATGTGTATTTAAAAATTTAAGCAGCCGATTAATAAATAATTTCTCCATTAATTTAGAAAAGGGTGATAGTAATGTAATTGGTCTGTAATTAGTTACATTTTCTTTGTTACCTTTCTTATGTAGTGGATACATTTTACAAATTTTCAGAATTTCTGGAAAAATACCTTCTGCGAATGATTCATTTATTAACGATACTAAAGGAGTAGCAATATGATTAATACATTTTTTTAATAAGAATGTACTAAATTCATCAACTCCAGTCGAATATGACGTTTTTAAACTCATTACAATGCTTATTATTTCAGACTTATCAACAGGTGCTAAGAACATGCTAAATTGATTGTAAAATATTTTTGAATAATTGGACTGGTAAGCCAAATAAATTAGTATTAATTCCAATTAAATAATTTTCAATTACAGTGTATTATTTGGGACCTTTCAGTAAAAACAACCTTAGTCCATTATTTAAAATTTAAAAAAATTAATAAAAGAAATTTATAGCTTCCTTAATTTTCTGACCAGTTGAACCGCTTATATAATTAAATTTTAGCTGTTGGTAAAATTGACAATATCGTATCGAGACGAAATGTCAAATAAGTTGTTAAATATTGCTGTCAAAATTTCGATACACATTTATACCTCCCTTAATAAGGGAGGTATAGGGATGCTGCTAAAAATTGCATATAGAGATTTTAATTAGTAAGCACGTTACGATTTTAACAATTTTACAATGATGTCTGTGGGTATGTATATGTGTGTGTACTGTAGCTTATAGTTAAATGTTACCGTCAAAAAACTAATTATGTCAAAGTAATAATTATGACGTAAAAGGAACAACAGTTAAATGGGAAGGAAATTAATAAAGTTTCCAGCATTAGTAAATATAGAGATATGTATTTAGATTAATAAAAATTATATGGCTGGAGGTTTGGTGCAGGCCACATCAGATTTTTTTAAACTTGAAGTTGAAGCTATCACAACACATACCTAGGTATGTTATGAGTATCATAACTGCCGCAGATGTCGGTTTGATTTTAAGATATTTAAGGCTTGCTATGATTCACAACATCAGTGGTTTGTTCAAAAGTTTATCGATTTCAGAAAATTAAGACATTATTAATATTATCTTTGAAATTCAATTTCAGAATGCTATGATTAATGGAACAATTATTTTGACATGTCTCATTATGAAAAATAAGCAAATTATGTCCTTTACTCCTCATGTTTATTATTTTAGAATAAAGTAAACCATGTTAAGAACGATAAAGTAACGTTATTTGTATGTATTAATAAGGATCATTAAACTTTCACTTTATTTTATTTTCATTTTGTAGAATGTTGTTGACATGTCAGTATGGTAAAAACATTACCATACAGATACAGTTATTGCTTAGTTATTAGCCTACTTTTGTATATGTGAACAAAGACTTACGCCAAGTTGCACTGCTGACACTTAAATTTGAAGTTTACTAACTATAAGCGGTGCAACTGGCCATTATTCTGTACGTTAATTTAACTCAAGATCATATTTATTTACTGAATATTAAAAAGTAGAAAAATAAATAACAATTTAAGAATAGTTATTATTATAGAACGTTTATGTAGAAACGCTCAAACTTTAAAAATGTAATAACTTTTGACCACGATACTTTTTACAAGATGTAGTAGGCTAGGACGGACCTGTATGTAATAGCTAGTGTGCGTGACACAGGCGGCGTAAGTGAACAGGGAAGCAAGCGAAAAAGAAAAAAAGAGAAAAGAACGCGGGAAAATAGACAGGATTGATAATAATAGAGGTTAAGATGACAAAAAGAAGGTTGCAAGTCGCGAAGAAGAAAAGTAGTATAATATATAAAGAAAATAGGATATTTGCAGTTAGCCGCAGTGAATGTTAAGCAAAGAAGTATTATAATAAAAGAAAAAGTTGAAGCAGAAAAAGAAAACTAGAAGCAGTACCCAAGAAGCCGGTGAGTGGCCGAAGTGAAGGAGAAAACCGTGCATGGAAGTCTGGAGAAGAAAGAAGGAGACTTATTATACAAGCACAGATTCCAAACCCCCGTATTCATTAAGATAAGTGTATTATATTGTAACTTCTTGAATGTACATATGTTCAGTTGACTTTTCATAATAATAAAAGTGTGATCCAACAGTCTCGTTTGTTTAACAATATAGCTGTCATTCGAATCTTACATCCCTAAAATAAATAAAATAAAATACAGTACAAAGAAACAGTTTTACCAAATTATTTGGCAGCCTTGAAAGTGCATGTCGCTATATGAAACTCATATTTAAATATTTAAAGAATTTAGATTTTCAATCCTCCATATGTACATGGGTCCCTCTTTTTTTAGCTATTCTCATTTAATTTAACTTTTGCCTGTGTTTATCTTTTCTTTCTTTGAACCATGATAATCATCTGAAGGATGTTATCAGCTGAAAAAATAGTCGTTAAGAAGTTATTAACAAAATCTGTCTAACGCAACCAGCAACTCTTGTAATATTTCGTATTTCTTGTTGCCCTTTTTTTCGGGAGAAATATATTTTGGACGCCGCTGCTTTGGCGTCCCGGCGGTAGTCATTCAGCGCTCGGGCGACGGGGACGTATCTCGATCAAAAACACGTTACATTTGAAATGAAGAAATAGAGAGTGAGCGCGGGATTTAGGCGGATTGCGGCGACTTTACGGGATCTCAAACATGCACTCAGAGACAGTGCTACTGCCCTACACCACCGACAATTTAATCGGTTAGATACCCAATAATAATTACAAAAAAATGTCAATACAAAATTAAACATCACACATGTACACACTAATAATGTATAGATATTAAGACACACGTTGAATATTTTAAATATATACAGGTGATTTTTATTTTAGCACAGCTTCTAATAAACCGACCTTTTCTGTGGTAGGTATAATAGACAATAAAAATGTAATCCGGGGAAGAGAGTATTCTGTTTTAAATGTATATTTGATTTAGGCCCGATATTTTCATCTCTGGTTAAACTGCTGGTTAAGTGAACTGTAGATTATAACAACAATGTGACATCGAAAAATTGACACGCAATTTTTACTATTTAGGCTATGATATCGATGCTGTTTTTCTTTTAACTGACAGTTAAATTAACAGGCTGTTTAATCGGAGATAAAAATATTACAGAACTTTACCCAAATATTGTTTTATATTGTATTTAACATGCCTTCTGCACACATATAATTCTAATTATATCTATTTTTCATTGTATGAGGAAGTTTTTAAATGTCAGAGATTCTTGCAATTTATTAACCAGATTGGCAGTATTTCTGATGGACATATGCATTTTACCACAATTTTACCTATAATTTCAAATATTTAATTAATAAAACAATAAGAAAGATTAAATATACTTTCCAGAAAAAGCTATCAGAATGTCAATAAACTGTTGATTTTTGACACTGACATGTGTCATTTACAAACTATGTTATAAACATTACAATTTGTCAACTGGTTTCCTTAGTACCTTAGCCTCTGCGATTAGTTTACTCTATAAATTATAGTGTCTTTATCTCTAAAGTGTATTAGATAGAGAATTTTATGTTCTTCAATAGGTATTTAATAAAAAAAAAACTCCCAAAAAATTATATTTAGAAGAATTTTTCTAAGAAACTACTACTTCCGGTTGTTCAATTGTTACCAAAACCTTTTCAGCTCTTCCCAGGAATGTCAGATTGAGGAAACTGCATATTTTTTAAGTCTTATACTTTTTGAGGAATCGTCCCTCCAACATCCATACATACACACACACACACACACACACACACACATAGACATTTTAAAAATGTTATAATCGGATTCTTAGGACCTTAAATCGTGCTTATTCAATAAAATCTAGATATGCGAATTTTAGCATGAATCCAATACCTCTCTTAGCGAGAGGTAAAAAACCATGATATTGTTATACACTTTTTTTTATTATTATTTTAAAATAGCAGATATTGTATAAATACTTCCCATGGATTTTTTATATGAAACCTTCTTAAGAACTACCTGCAGCGAGGGTCTTCTGGAGTTAATAGCACTAAAAGTTGGCACGACATATAATTAAAAAGACATAACAGGTCAGCTTCATCCCACTGTATATTCTAAAATTATGTTCTTGTGTGTTTGGAGAATGGTTTTTTATTTATAATGGTGAATATAAACTATATACCTGGTATAACACATTTTAACAGTTTGCTGTGGAGGTAATTTCGAGTGAAAAAGTCAAATAAATATAGGTCCTATTCCTTTTAGTTGACAAAATACAAATACAGTGTGTTCAGAAAAAAAAATCTATTTTAGAGTATCGGAGTACCTATACTATGATCATAAAAACGTATGTTTAATCATTATTCAATTTAAAAGTCCAGTTGCCAAAATTGATCATGAAATGTAATTTTTAAGGATAAAAGATAATAAAGAAGAATACAGAATAATACCATTCACCGTTTTCTAATTTATTTCTATTTCTAAATTAAGTATTCAAGAAGAAAAGCATTGATTTTTTTAGATAACATTTTTGACAATATCTCGTGTTGCCATTTAAATAAATACTTTCAAATTGACATACGTGTTTTTGTTCATAGCCTATTCCGAATTAGGATTTTTTTATCACACCGTATTGTCAAAGAATGTAGCAGAAAATAAGCGATCTTTGGACTTAATTGGCGAAAAAAATTAGTAGGAATATATTCAATCGTTTAAAAGCCGAAGTTTCGGTACGTATTGTAGCTTCTTCAGGGCAAAAATCTAAATTAGTTTTCCTATAGAAGTTCGACAGGTTTTATTGTTGAAGGAAATCTAAATAATAAAGAATTAATTGTAGTATTATAATACATATATATTTTAATAGAACACTTTTCACCTGGCGAAATCGCGACAAATAATTTCTCCTTCTTGTTCTCATAGTGACATATTGAAAGTTGGTAGAACTGATTCACCTCCGCAGTCAATATCGCATTATTCAGGCTGAGAGCAAGAGAGGGATAGCGCCCTCATCCCCACAGTTCTTGTCGAGGATTCCAGCAGATTTTTATTTCAATTTTGTCGCGATTTGAGAGATTAAACTTAAATTAACACAGCATTTAGTTTAATAGCTTTTCGATACAACAGGTATGCAAAAAACTACAGCCCAATAAAGCCAAATGCCACTAAGCTTCGGCAAGAGTAGAGGATTTTTAGTAATTTAATTATTGAGTAGTTATAGTTATTGTTATTACTTAATACCGCACACTAATACGAGCACACTTGTTACTTTTGTTACTGCACTGTGCATACAATATAGATATCTCTCAGTTTGTGTTTATTTAATAAAAACGCAGTAGATACTAAAATTGAAATATTTACAAAATTATAACAGAAATTTGTTTAAAAATTATGTCTGTGGCTTAATGCAAGAACAAACACTACCACCATTTCATAATTTTGGGAATCTAATGGTATGAAGATTGAAAACTATTGTGACATAGTGAAACAAATTTGAGTTCCGTCTATGAGAAACTTTCTTATTATGCACGCTACAGAAAATTGATGAAAGTCTTTATGGACCAACTTTTTGAGACAACTATAATGAGCACCACGTGTTTTGTATTTGAGCTATAGGCTAAAATTGATTTTCACTTATTTTGAAAATGCTTTATATCTCGCTTATTATAACAGACAAAGAAAAAAATCTGTTGTGGCCAGCACAAAACCTTCCGTCAATTCGATGTATTTTGTATATATCCCATACCAAAAGTTCCTTGAAAAAGATTCTGTATATCCTATAAAATTGTAACACGAGCACACTATTTTTTGCAAATTCTATACCGAAAGTTCCTTTCCCTATTTTATTAGGGGTCGCTGTTTCTTACTCTTCTCTTTTAATCATTCCTGTCCAACGCATCTTCTTCACACAATTCTTCCTATCTCAAATCTTCTCCTACACAGTCCTTCCATCTTCTTCTCTTTGAAAGGACACTCTATCACATTCACACATAACTTTCTGACCATATACTTTCAACTTTGGTTTTGAATTTGACACCGACATTGTCAATTAAATTTTTCTGAATATATCTGTTATTTCCATAATTTTAACAAAGCTGACTAATTTTTGAAAGTTAATCTCTCTTAATGTCTCTATAACTCTATATCTATTTAATATGAACGAAACTGTATAATCAAACCTTATAGAGAATAAGATATTCTTTCATAATGATAATCACAAAATGTCGAAAAATGATATTTAACTGCGTTTTTTCAAGAAAAACTGTTAAAAACTTCAAATAAGGGTACTTCCGGTGGATCAATTATAACCAAAATCTAATCAACTCTTCATATAGATGTACAGAAGAGGAATACGAAAGAATTATAATTTTTAGAATTGTAGTATTGGAGGTATCGTCGGAGAAAAATTTGTCACACACGGACATACATACACACGGACACACACACACACACACACACACGGACACACACACACACGGACACACACACACACACACACACACACACACAGACATCATATTAAAAATAGTAAATTCGTATTTTAGGGACTCTGAAACGTGCTTATTCATTAAAAACTCACCACCGAATTTTTTGACCAAAGACAATACCTTCCTTACCTAAAGATGACGGAAGGTAAAAATGTTTAGAACATTTTTATACGGTTTTCAAAACTTAGTAATTCTCGAGATATATAACACAAACATAATATTTTTAAATGGAAACATATGTTGAAAATATTCTCATCTTTATATAAGCTTTTCAATGATGTATAACAAGTCTACATTCTTTTGTTTTACACATAAATAATACATGAATTATTAATTTTTTGGGGTGAGAGAAATAGAATTTAATAAAAACAAATGAAAAAAAATCTGTTGTGACCAGCACAAGACCTTTCGCCATTTCCATATTAGGCTATATAAGTATTGTACATATTTGACATTTCTGATACGCACAAAACACATATCTTCTATATATAATTTTATATTTTTTAATTGAGCTATGAGTGCCAGTGAGGTGACGCCTGGTAAGCGCCCACACGGTAAAATATATCGTCATCATTACCGATGTCTACATGTGTTGTAGATACTGGCACACCTAGAAATGAGTAATATGCCGTGAAGATATAGGTATTTTATATTTATATATTTTTTAATTAATTTTATTCACTCTTATTCTTCTAATGTTCGAGATTCTTCCAATTCATTGATGAAATTGGCGGTATTTCTGAAGGATATGTGTATTATGTATCTATAATGATAAATATTTAATTAATAATAAAATAAATATTAAATGCACTTCCCAGAAAAAGTCTTAATTAGTGTCTCTGGCTTTTTAACACTCATATATATCTGTCAATTATAAACATTTTAATTTTTCCACGTATTTTCCATGGGCTGCGGGATCATTTACCACTTATTATTTTATATATTTATATGTCTCTATCTTTAACTCCATAGAAGACATAATATATATTTTAAATGTATCGGATAGAGATTTTTAAATTCTGTAATATTAGTAATAACAGAAATTTTCAACACACACACACACACACACACACACACACACACACACATACATACACACACATACAGATATCATCGTGAAAATGTTAAAATTGGAATCTAGGGACCTTAAAACGTGGTCATTTACTAAAATCTCGATAAGTGATTTTTAGCACGATCCCTACACCTCCTTTACCAAGGGTAGCGGGAGGTAAAAAATAGATTTTTAAATTTATCTGTAAAATATATAGAAAAAGTATTAATGTATTCCTGTAGAAAATTCAATAATCTTTAATTTTCATAAAATGCCAAAAAATAGCATTTAATGGTATTCTTTGAAGAAACGCCATAATGTACCATTTCCGGTTATCTGATTTACACCAAAATCTAATGTTTTCTTTCCATATAGGTTTCAGAATTTTCTGAATGATTGTATTTGAGTAAGAGCGATGACAAAATCCATACACACACACACACACACACACACACACATATACAGACAGCATGGTAAAAATGTTAACTCCATAGAAGACATAATATATATTTTAAATGTATCGGATAGAGATTTTTAAATTCTGTAATATTAGTAATAACAGAAATTTTCAAAAAATAATATTTAGAAGATTTTTTTTAAAGAAACTATTACTTCCGGTTGTCTAATTGTTACCAAAATCTAATCAGCTCTTCCCAGAAATGTCAGATTGAGGAAACTGCAGTTAAATATTTTTTAAGTCTTATAGTATTTGAGAAACCGTGGTGATATGGATTATGGGGACCTTAAAACGTGATTATCCACTAAAATCTGGATATGCGATTTTTAGTATGATTCCAATACCTCTCTTAGAAAGAGATAAAAATAATTTACAAATCATTAGGTGTAGACAATGTTTTTTTCGCACATTTAATGTATGTACGAAACAAGTTTAGAGATAAGTGAATATTCATTTTTTGTGAGACCTTGGTTGTTCTTGCATATAAAAATACAGCATGATATAGCCGAATACACCATCGTTTTCATTGGTTCCTAATGTAGCATACCACAAATGTGTACCTAATACACCAATTAAAATTAAAATTAAAATTTTTAATTGTTCTAAAAAGTGTTTCTATCTGGCATATCCGATTGTTGAATCAATTGGTGCACCTGGCACGCGTCCAGACGCTGGGTGGCGTCGTTGGCGTCGGCGACGCACGCCAGGATATCGCCGGATTCCCGGAGTAAGTCAGCCTAAGTCCCGTGAGCTTTACCTCTAGTCATTTCATCCGCTTAACAAAATTTGTGCTGCATGCCATGGACGCCTTCCCGACTGGTGAGCAAGCTACCATCGCACATGGAAATCGAGAGGAACGGAACTAAAAATAGGTACAAAGAAGAGAGCAATCAGTGGAATTAAATTGTTGGATCCCATTCTAATGAGAGTTAAAAAATCTTATGTGGCCAACACAAAACTTCCCGCTATTTAATTCTTATTAATATAATACACACCTAAGTATTTACTAATGTTGCAAACTATTTTATGTTCCATTGCATATAACTATTGCTTTATTCACTATTTTCTTTTTAAAATGACACTATTATTAATTTGAAGTGATTGGTTTTTTGACAGAAGCATTCAGCTGTCAGTTACATTCATTTGAAATATGAATTGTGGAACAAAGGAATTGTGTTTATCTTAGGCTTCGAGATGAATAATAAAATCTGTTGTGGCCAGCACAAAACCTTCCGTCAACTCGATGTATTTTGTAAATATCCTATACCAAAAGTTCCTTGAAAAAGATTCTATATATCCTGCAAAATTGTATCAAGAACACACTATTTTTTACAAATCCATACTGAAAGTTCCTTTGAAAAGATTCTAAACTCCAATACAATTATAATACGAATATGATCGTATGTACATTATATATTGCACATAACACTTCCTCCTTCTTCAACTTTTCCCTATTTTATTAGAAGTCGCTGTTTCTTACTCTTCTCTTCTACTCATTCCTATCCAACGCATCTTCATGACACATTTCTTCCTCCCTCAAATCTTCTGTTATACAGTCCTTCCATCTTCTCTTTTGCCTTTCTCGTACTCCTGGCATTATAAGTTCCTATCTTGAGGCGAGGCCGCAAATGCAAGTCACTGTCACTTATATCACTTTCAGATCATATACTTTCCACTTTGGTTTTGCACTTGACACTGACATCTGTCAATTATAATTTTTTGAACATATCTGATGTTTTCATAATTTTTGCAAAGCTGACTGATTTTTGAAAGTTAATCTCTCTTAATCTCTCTATAACTCTATATTTATTGAATATGAAGGAAAATGTATAATCGAACCATATAGAGAATAAGATAATCTTTCTATTGATAATCACATAAAATATCGAAAATGATATTTAACTACGTTTTTTCAAGAAAAACTGTTAAGAACTTCAAATAAGGGTACTTCCGGTTGACCAATTATAACCAAAATACGGACACACACACACACACACACACACACACACACACACACACACACACACACATACAGACATCATCGTAAAACCAGTATAATCGTATTGTAGGGACCTTAAAACGTGTTTATTCATTAAAAACTCACCACCAAATTTTTTGACCAAAGACAATACCTCCCTTACCTAATGGTGGCGGAAGGTAAAAATTGATTTTTAAATTTATCTGTAAAATATATAGAAAAAGTATTAATGTATTTCTGTAGAAAATTCAATAATCTTTAATTTTCATAATGACATAAAATACCAAAAAATAGCATTTAATGGTATTTTTTGAAGAAACGCCATAATGTACCATTTCCGGTCATCTGATTTACACCAAAATCTAATGTTTTCTTTCCATATTAGAATGGGATAGAAATACAAGGTTTCAGAATTTTCTGAATGATAGTATTTGAGTAAGAGCGAAGACAAAATACACACACACACACACACACACACACACACACACACACACATATATATATATATATTCACACACACAGACATCATCGTGAAAATGTTAAAATTGGATTCTAGGGACCTTAAAACGTGGCCATTTACTAAAATCTCGATATGTGATTTTTAGCACGATCCCTATCCCCTTACCCTTACCAAGGGTAGCGGGAGGTAAAAACACAATAATACTGTCACTCTTTACGTTTGTTTTCTTTGAACATTGTCGAATTTGGATTTAGGAAAATTTTTAAAATCCAAGGGACCAAATTCAGCACTCTTCACTAGTGACGTGATTGTCTTTAGTAACTATAGAAACCGCTTGTATCTTTTTACCTCTCGTTAAGATAGATACTCTTATTGGAATCATGCTCAAAAGCGCATATCTAGATTTTAGTGGATAAGCACGTTTTAATAGAATCCAATTATAACATTTTTACGATGATGTGTGTGTGTATGTGTGTACCATAAGACTTAAGAGATGTTTCTCAATCTGACATTACTGGGAGAAGGTGATTAGATTTTGTTAACAATTTAACAACCGGAAGTATTAGTTATTTTACAAATTTTTTTTTAAATTTATGTTATTACAAATATTAAAGAATATAAAAATCTCTATCCGATACATTTAAGTTTAATAAAATAAAATTAAATAGACGGAGGTATTTTGTTGGCCACATCAGATTTTTAATATTAGCAACCAAAATGTATCAAAGGCAAAAATTTCTACCTATGCACCAGTAAAAAATAAAACAAATCTGTATTAATAAAATTCATATATGATCATTAAAAAGCAATGAAACTCCTGTAAAAGAGTAATGTCTTATACTGTTAGTATTTTCTTCTCGTGTGATATGTAAATGACGCATATAAAGAGTAAATTTACGTGTTGGAGGAATTGTGCAACCACGACGGACCGCCAGAAGTAGTAAAAAGTTTTACAACCAACTCATGTAGTCCACAGTTACTGCTGGCGATGGCTTCAGAAGCAATTAAACTTCAAAATCTATTTTATTGAAGTTAATCACTCAGTAGAATTGTGGACTCCTTTTATGATTATTTCCTCTCTCGTAAAAATTCGAGCGCAAACATTCTTATTGTTGCAAACAAACTGCATTACGGCAAATTGGAATTACGCAAAGAGAAGGAGGGCGAGAAATTGTCATAGCCTTTTTAAATAAATGAAAAATTAGGTTGCTATTGTTATAAATACACGTAAAGTACCGTTTCAAAAAAAAAAGTAAATTTCGTAAAACCTCCCCTGGCTTTGACAATTGCTTGAGAAACTGTACACATTATTTGAATTAGTTTTTGCATTACTAGAAAATCATTTCCAAATTTTTGACGCTTGTTGCTAAGATATAGACAGAGAAGATAGAAAAAATGGAAATGTAAATCAATACAGATCCAAGTAAAATAATGATAATTAACCACAAAGGAAGGGAACCTGAAGAGAATAGAATAGAAATCCATGGAAAGTGTTCAGAAAGAGTAACGGCATATGAATATTTTGTGTGTGATAACATAGGATGGTGAAATAGACCTAGAAATATTGAGCAGTAAATAAGGCGATTCTAGGGAAAGCTGAATTATAAAGTATACAACACAAAAGCAGTACCGACAATCACAAGTGAATCGTGGAATTTACAGAAGAAACACGAGGGAAAGCTAATTGCGATAGAAATGAAATACCTAAGGAAACAGACTTAGTTAAGAAGATAAAACAGAAACAACTTAGCTGGTACTAGCACAAATGCGAATGGACCAAAACACTCTATTACGAAAAATCGCGGAAAAAGGAGATACAAATAAGAAAAAGAGACGGGGAAGACCAAGGAAACTTGGGAAGCAAGAAAAAAAAATCTGGGGATTAAAACGGGTAGTGGCCTAGTAGAAATAAAAAAGATGACAAAGGATAGGAGAATATGGAACAATTTCGTAGAAACCGAAACAATTTTAAAATGCGACACCTATCTTGACTATACACTCTAAGAAATATTGTCCGTGTAAAATAACCAAATCGGTTGGTTAAGTAATTTGGTGTTAATTTTAACACAAAAATAAGTACATTTTTCGTCAGTGTTAAAAATACGGTTTAGTTAAATTTTGTCCGTGTTAATTAAAATAATTTTTAAAATTGTAACCACATATAGAGTAAATGAGACATATTACTCAAAGATATGGTTACCTTCAATTATAAACAAATTTTTGAGTTAGTTATACTCTACTTTAGAGTATATTTGCACAATATGGTGTTGGAATTACACTATATTTTGTTAAATGTAAAATAACACCAAATGGTGTATATTTTATTCCGTTCTTAGCTGAAGATACAAGTTTATTCCAGTTTAATACACGCAGAGAGACGGGCAACAGTAGTGTATTGTGCAACTCATCTTTGAGATATACCTACATCACAGACCACATTTGTTACAAAAGTATCATTACTTCAAATATCGATATACCCTGTGACATTAAAATTAATAGTGCTAAATGGATTTCGTATGGTTTTTTGTACAAACCAGGTTACTTCCTCGTACCAGAAATTGTTGAGTCTTTGCCAATATAGTACTACATTGTGTTAAAATTTACCCATATATGTGTGAATGGTAACACTATTTAGTGTAGGAAAAATAAGATAATTAACTCGTATATTTAGTTAAAATACTATTTTCAGTGTAAATTTTAACACGCAGTATTATTTTTAACCAGAAATTTTGTGTTAAATTTTAAACCAATTTCCAGTGCACTTTTTAACCAAACAAATAGTTTGTTAAAATTACACCTAATCTGGTGGACCTCCTGGAACCAATTTTAGTGCTAAATTGGTTAAAAATTTCTTAGAGTGTAAGGAAAAGAAGAAGAAGAAGAAAAAGAATAAGAAGAAGAAGAAGAAGAACTTTAGTTGATTTAGTATTTTGCCTGTCTCGTCATTTCAGGAGATCGACAGGTTTCAAAGGAAGCAAAGGTAAACAATGGTAAAAAAAGAAATAAATGGTCAATTTGTGGTTTACCTTTTATTACAATTATCAACAAAATAAGAATAATTACGTTTCATGTGCTAAATTTATGGTAGGATTCTAGGCATTCTTTTAAAATTCTATAAACCGAAAAATCTGCAGACTGTAGAAAACAAAAAATGAAGTCTTATAAATTTTAATAAAATTAAAGGTTCGTTATTTGCATATTGGCCGTGTGACGTTCAATAATAACATAAAATTTGAACATTTAGGAATAATAAAATTCTTCTCTTGCTGTCGTTCTACTAAAAAACTTTTTTGTTGATTCATAAATTCTCCTTGACAACGGTCCATCAAGATACTGTTATTTTCTAAGAACACTGTTATAAAAAGCCTAATATGAAAATGGCAAGAGATATTGTGCTAACCACAACAGATTTTTCGGTAAGATCTTCAGTATCTATAAAAACGCCTATAAATTTTACAAAAGACACTAACAGCCCGATTCACAAAAAAAGTTTAAGCTAATCTTCATTTTTGGATTAGCGAATTCTACTCTAATTTTGACAGTTTGTATCTGAAGATATAGTCTAATCTATTCCTAAAATCTACCTTTTTACCTTCCGTCACCTTTAGGTAAGGAAGGTATTGTCTTTGGTCAAAAAATACGGTGGTGAGTTTTTAATGAGTAAGCACGTTTTAGGGTCCCTAAAATACGAATATACCATTTTTAAGATGATGTCTGTATGTGTGTGTGTGTGTGTGTGTGTGTGTGTGTGTGTGTGTGTGTGTGTGTGTGTGTGTGACAAATTTTTCTTCGACGATAACTCCAATACTACAATTCTAAAAATTATAATTCTTTCGTATTCCTCTTCTTTACATCCATATGAAGAGCTGATTAGATTTTAGTTATAATTGATCCACCGGAAGTACCCTTATTTGAAATTTTTAGCAGTTTTTCTTGAAAAATCGCTGTTAAATATCATTTTTCGACATTTTGTGATTATCAATATGAAAGAAAATCTTATTCTCTATACGGTTTGATTATACATTTTCCTTCATATTCAATAGATATAGAGTTATAGAGATATTAAGAGAGATTCACTTTCAAAAATTAGTCAGCTTTGCTTAAATTATGGAAACAGCAGAAATATTCAAAAAAAAAATTAATTGACAGATGGCAGTGTCAAATGCAAAACCAAAGATGAAAGTAGGGTCAGAAAGTTATATGTGAATGTGATAGAGTGTCCCTCGCAAGTGACTTGCAGTTGCAGCCTCGCCTCAAGATTGGAATTTTCAACACCGGAAGTACGAGAAAGGCCAAAGAGAAGATGGAAGGACTGTATAGCAGAAGACTTGAGATAGGAAGAATTGTGTGAAGAAGATGCGTTGGACAGGAATGAGTAAAAGAGAAGAGTAAGAAACAGCGACCCCTAATAAAATAGGGAAAGGAACTTTCCGTATAGAATTTGTAAAAAATAGTGTGTTCGTGTTACAATTTTACAGGATATACAGAATCTTTTTCAAGGAACTTTTGGTATGGGATATGTACAAAATACATCGAATTGACGGAAGGTTTTGTGCTGGCCACAACAGATTTTTGATAATATATTGAAGATTAAATTTTAAATACCAGAATAGAATAGAATTCACTAATCCAAAAATGATGATTTGCTTAAACTTTTTTTGAGAATCAGGCTGTTAGAGTACACTCTTACCTTGAAAGAAATCTTTTAGGTTTACAAACATTTGCAAGAAATTTAATCGGAAAAAACCCATCGGCTGTACGTTAAGCTGGGCGACAATATTAATCCAATCATTTGCAGTAAGATATCCAAACTGGCATGCTCATGCTTTTCAATGGTAGGCTGTGTCCTAGCTCTTCTTTTCCCAGCAAGCATCTAGCTCCAGCGCTCCGCGGCGGAGTGATTCCCGCGCCTGTAATTGCTTCTCGCGAGCACGTCGAAAGCAAAGAGGGAATAAGAATCGAAGAAAAGAGTGGATCCGTAGGAAAACAAAACGAAATATGTATGGAGGGTTGTGTTGGTTTATTTTATATTCTGATCCGAATGTTCGCAGAGGGAACCTTCCACAGAGCGAGCCAAGAGGATAGTGAGCAAGAAACGACTGTAGCCACAAGGAATATCCACCCGAGTTACTGTACAGACAGCGAGAGAAATAACCTAGGATTACCAGAGTGCGTTCCCTATGATTAGATTGTAAAATACTGGATGTGACGTGTGCAAGGGTGGATAAATAAGACACATAAAACGGAAATGAAACAGATATAAAAATATACAATGGGTACTCGAAGTACATACTGCGAGACTACTCATTATCCAAGCCAAACTATCAAGATGTCGTCAGTCTTAACTTAATTTAGAAAATAAAAAGTAACTTTTCAAGATTTTTCTTTTAAAAATAATTTTGGACATAAATTTTAAAGACTAACATAGGCTATATTTAATTGTTAACCGATTTAAATTGGTAGTAATTACAACAAAAATTAACGTTTTAAATTTTATAGATGAATTTTGAAAACTGGTGTTTTTAGAACTAAAAAGTGCAATAAATACTATATTGAGAAGAAACTAACCACTAACCGCAATAAAGAATATTAGACAAAAATTCTAGCGAACAACAAAGGATAAAATAAGATTAATGTATAGCTAGTAAATCGCAATTTGATAATGGAATATAGTAACAGTTCACTTGAACATAATATAATTTAGAATTTAGATGATCGTTACTAAATTTCATTTAGGTGTAAATAAATAAAAATTAACATAAAATTTAATATTAGACAAAAATGTTTTAAACATAAGTTGTAGATTATTAAATTCTGCATCTTGTAAAAATGAATTTGAAATTTCATAAATATTGCTCATTTGTAATGTTAATTAATGAATTTTACAACTTATAAAATAAAAATAAATAAATTGGGCGGAATTCAGTGGGTTGTATTAAGGTCTGTATTAAAACTTGTATTAAGTAAATGGCAACATTGTAATATTTTCCACATCTATCCATGAGATTCAATTGTGATTTAGAAATTTTACCACAGGGAAAAGTAATACAGGTATTCTTTAGTCAAATGAGGAAGTATTATTGTAAATGGAAGGTGTAAAAGGAAACTCTTTATTGCAAAATTAGGTTAGAAATATGTCAAATTTTATGTGTCAAATATTTCATACCTGAACGTTAATGAATTTTAAAATATCTTAACCCCCGTTTTGATCAGTTTTGACATTTGTCCTTTTTTTTCTTACTTCTGTTAATAATATTTTTTTCTTTATTTGATCCTTTGGTCTCTTACTTTTTTCTGACAGGTATTACAAAGTTGCCAAAATATTTTTGACAAAGGACTGTTTTAGCTTAAAACACGCTAATACAACCCACTGAATCTCACCCAATCTGTTCAGTATTTGTAACTTTTATTTAAAAAATCTGATGTGGCTAGCACATTACCTTCCGTCAATTTTATGTATTTTGTACAAATTCCATACCAAAAGTTCCTTGGGAATAAAATCTATATTTCCATTAAAACTATAACACGAACATATACTATTTTCTACAAATTCCATATCAAACGTTCCTTAGAAAAGATTCTATAAATCCAATAAAATTATAACACGAACATACGCTATATAAATTGCACTTGACACTGACATCTGTCAATTAGAATTATTTAAATATATCAGCTGTTCCCACGATTATAGTAAGGCTGGCTGATTTATGAAAGTTAATCGCTTCATAATTCTTTAACTCTATATCTATTGAAAATGAAGGAAAATGTATAATCAAACCGTATAGAGAATAAGATATTCTTTAATATTGATAATTCCATAAAATGTCAAAAAAATGATATTTTACTGCGTTTTTTAAAAAGAAGTTCAAACAAGAGAACTTCGGTTGAATAATTATAACCAAAATCTAATAAGCTCTGCATATGGATGTAAAGAAGAGGAATACGTAACAATTATTATTTTTAGAGTTGTAGAATTAGAGTTATTGACGGATTTTTTTTTGTCATACACACGCACACACACACACACACACACACACACACACACACACACATACATACAGACATACAGACGTCATCGTTAAAGGAACTTACGGTTGACCAATTATAACAAAAATTGAATTAGCTCTTCAGTTGGAAATAAAGAAGAGGAATATGAAAGAATTATAATTTTTAGAATTGTAGTATTGGAGTTATCGCCAGAGAAAACATTCATAAAAATCGAAATTAGATTTTACGGGTAACAGGTAATTTAGATGCAGAATATAATTATCTATTTTTTATTTGAAACATTTTTATTTAAAATGGAAGATTACACCATTTTTTTTTTACAATTTCATCTGATAATATTAGGAAAACTAAGACTATTGATGAAAATCCGGTAAAAAAAAATCCTATTAATAAGCGAGTTATAGTCTCCCGAATTTTGAAAAGATTGACGTGACGTCACATTTATGTGTTTTTATATCAAACTGTTTTCATCATGGACCTAAATGTTCTTGAAATATATGTTATTTTAAGTTATATTTACATAAAAATAAATGAATATTATAACACTGTATAAGTCTACATAGTTTATAATTACAGATGTATTTAAATTATTAAGTTTAATGCAAGAAATTTATGTTAAAATAAAAACTGTTTGGAAACTGTAGTACAGGAATGTTAGCCCCTCCTTTCGAATTTGAATTTCTTAACTTTCATTGGTAGTAATCCCCACCTCCTAACACGCTATTTGTAATGCATGTATAGGCGGTTTCTCGGTCGCCAATCAAAATATTTTCATATTAGTGTCGAAGCGCTATTACAAAAAACCCTTTATTTCCGAAATATCTCAATTATACCATTTAATTTTTTATTAATATTCGTTATTCAGCATATACATTCGTATTTTTTTACTATTTTCCTTTAATTCGATTGAGCCGTAATCCCCCATTGTTAAGTTTTGTACAAGGTAAAACTGATTTCTTATGTTAAACACCTATGGCCCGTTGTTTAATTAACACTCTGTATAGTCAATTTAAGGTTTTTTTTTTAAATATTAATTTTCTTTTCAGATTTGATTATGATATAAGTTAGGCTTTTAAATTCCTTAATTGTTGTTAAATAATAATAATAAATTTTAATAAAAGCTTTGACCACTTTAATTATTTATTTTACTTTTTCATTGGTCCGCTTTCATTAAGAAGCAAATGTATTGTTGATGAATGCAATGCCAACATATATTTGAGACCAGTTTCAAAATAATAAAGAATATGTATTTTTGTTTTTGGCAAGTGAAAACATGGAAACAAATGTTGTCTGTGATAAGGCCTAATTGATAAGATGATAAGCACAGCGAGTGAATTGAGCTATCTGCTTTCAGGTGACAAGGCAACTCTGTTTCTGGCGTGATGTCAAACACACAGAGCACACAAAACATAATTTACAGCGCAAACACCGCAAGATTTATGCCGGTGTAAAAGCATCGTAAAACTCTTAAATGCTCTAATTGAAGTGTCTGAAAAATATGCCATAAACTTACTAATTATTTCATTATCTACAGACGAACTTATTTCGCAAAAACTTATCTAACTTCAATTTTTGTTTCGCATGCAAACAAAATTCATGTAACATGCGAGAAAAAAAATACCTTTTTACCTCTCGCTAAGAGAGGTATTGGATTCATGCTAAAATTCGCATATCCAGATTTTATTGAATAAGCACGATTTAAGGTCCCTAGAATCCGATTATAACATTTTTAAATTGATGTCTGTGTGTGTGTGTGTGTGTGTGGATGTGTGTATGTGTGTTTGTGTGTGTGTGTGTGTGTGTGTATGCATGTCTGGATGTTGTAGTCACGATTCCTCAAAAACTATAAGACTTAAAAAATATTTAACTGCAGTTTCCTCAATCTGACATTCCTGGGACGAGCTGAAAAGGTTTTGGTAACAATTGAACAACCGGAAGTAGTAGTTTCTTAGAAAAATTCTTCTAAATATAATTTTTTGGGAGGTTTTTTTTATTAAATATTAAAGAACATAAAATTCTCCATCTAATACACTTCAAATTTTTATTATATCTTGTATAGATTTAGAGATAAAGACACTATAATTTATAGAGTGAACTAATCGCAGAGGCCAAGGCACTAAGGAAACCAGTTGACAAATTCCGATGTTTATAACATGACACATGTCATTGTCAAATATCAACATTTTTAGTGACATTGTGAAAGCTTTTTCTGGGAAGTATATTTAATTTTTCTTATTGTTTTATTAATTAAATATTTGAAATTATAGGTAAAATTATGGTAAAATGCATATATCCATCAGAAATACCGCCAATCTGGATAATAAATTGGAACAATCTCTGGCACGAAAATGATATAAAATAGATATAATTAGAATTATATGTGTGCAGAATACATGTTAAATACAATAAAAAACAATATTTGGGTAAAGTTCTGTAATATTTTGTTATAAAACGACGGTTCGAAAGCGAAGTGCAATACAATAGACATGTAGCCTAATATGGAAATGGCGAGAGGTCTTGTGCTGGCCACAACAGATTTTTTTTAGTTTAAGTTCTGTATTTATTATTTAAACCCAACGTTTCGGCACCATAAACTGGTGCCTTCTTCAGGGGATACATTGACATAAATATGTGAAATAACAAAAACAACAAGTAACTAAGGTAACAAGAAATGTTCATAAATGTTAGACAATATATGCATGCCCGGCAATAACATGGACAGCGAACATGCATCTTCTCAGGAAAAAATCTCCTTTTGCCAGAGAAAAAACCGTCTCAAAAACTGGCAGAGAAGTGATCTGTATAACTCAGAGACGCTTTATCGGTAGCGAAATACCGCAGCCGTACTCTTTATTAACAGATGTTAGAAAAAGTTTAGAAAAAATTGTATACATATTACAAATTACAACATATTTAATTTTGGAAGCCATGCGCGACTAAGTTCTAATCCGTCACAATGACTGAGATTGATATTTCTTGTTTTATAAATCTCAATGGCTTCTCTAATTAATCTGTTGTTAAGTCGAGTATGGTGCCGAAACGTTGGGTTTAAATAAGAAATACAGAACTTAAACTAAAAAAAAAGGTAGTATTATTCCAATTAATAATATGAGTTCTGAAAGATATTTTAATAATGCGAGAAAAAATTAATGAATACAAAAAAAATAATGCTTATAGATTTTATCAAGTCGTTATCAAAGTCAGGGGAGGTTTTCTCGAAGAATGAAAAGTTATTTTTCTCGGTTAAATGTATGTAACAATATGACGTAAGATTTTTGATAGACTAAACCAAGATTTTAATCCAGGAACTCCCTATGTCTAGTGAGATGATCTATTAACTGAGCTACTAAGTCAATGAATGATTTTTTCTTCTCTCTAAGAGAGGTATTGGATTCATGCTAAAAATCGCTTATCTAGATTTTAGTGAATAAGCACGTTTTAAGGTCATTAGAATTCGATTTTAACATTGTGTGTGTGTAGGAGTAGTTTCCTAAAATATCTTCTAAATATTATTTTTTGAAAATTTTTGTTATTACAAATATTGAAGACCATAAAATTCACAGATCAGTGTCAAAAATCAACAGTTTTAATGGCATTACTGAAAGCTTTTTCTAGGAAGTACATTTGATATTTTTTATTGAATTATTAATAAATAAATATTTAAAATTGTAGGTATGTATATTAATAGTACTAGTACATATTTTCTTAAGAAATACCCGTCAATGAATTGGAACCATCTTGAACATTTTAGAAGAGTATGACAACATTCCTTATAGAATGGGAGAATAGATATACTTGTAATTATAACAATAATATATAATATAATAATAATGTTTATTGTTTCAAAGCATCGCTTCATACAATAGGGTGGTACATTCTAAAGAAAATAGATTTTGAAGAATACATAACGTTATATGGAATAATAAATGGAACCAACTGGTACATTCTTTAGAAACTTGATTTTAAATATTACATAACATTATATATGAAATAGTAAATAGTGAGCAAATTGTACATTCTAATGAAAAGTGATTTTGAACATAACATAATACTTAAAGGACCGGTTTTTCAGTCTCTGGCAAAAACTTCAACTAAGAGCCAAACAAACTAAACTGAAACGAAATGAACTGTCAAATGACAGATTTATCATAGCTGTCAACAAAACGATGCAATATCGTTTACCTAACTAGAAGTTAAAACTCTAACCAGAGATTGAAAAACAGGCCCCAAATGGAATAGTAAATAGTAACCAACTGGTGCATACATAATAAACAGAATTAATTTTAAACATTATAAATAATAAATAATAGGGCTCAACGCCAACCAAATAATTGAACGCATCGAGCCCTACTGCCCAACAATTAATTATATGAAGTACAAAGTATAATAATTATTATAAAAGTACATTACATTAGATTATTTTAGGTACATACATAATCAGTTATATAGGGAGATTAAATACGAACTTGGGAGAATTATTCGTTCATACAAAAACTGCGGAGTTTCATAGCAGATATCGTGTAGTAAAATACATAATCTATTTTCTCTTTTGTTAAATTAGTGAATAAACGATAATAATTATTTTCATCAGTATCTTGAGCACTATACCTACCCAAAAAATGTTCTCTAATTTGTGCAAAAATAGGACAAACGAAGAAAAAGTGATAAATGTTTTCTGGGCTATGACAATGGGGTCATTTCAAAAAA
The DNA here is from genome assembly GCA_943142095.1 of Ophonus ardosiacus. Lineage (NCBI taxonomy): Eukaryota > Metazoa > Arthropoda > Insecta > Coleoptera > Carabidae > Ophonus > Ophonus ardosiacus. Next base: position 50,178,271 of record OW964828.1, on the reverse strand, counting down.
AATAATTGTCGATTTTTTTTATAAAATCATGAAATCCATCTCATTTAATAAATATAGTAATAGAATATAATTTGAAATATGCGACTTTTCATTCATAAATTTGCTAATAAACTTTCGCGCTATTAAACACGGACTAAATTTGTGACGACACATATTCATACTCACACAAAGACAATTCTATTTCTTTAAAAGTACTAGTGCAGTATAAGGTATGTAAATAAACCATTTATTTAAATACATACCAAACCAAATAATCATAGTTCTAAATTAAACCGGTAGAGATCGACTGTCGTATCCGTGAATATGTGTCGTCAACCGTTGAAATATTTGAAATTAAACGCAACTTTTAAAAAATCATATCTCTGATTCTAAAGACTTGTAAGATGTAAAACATACACATACATGTTTAATTTGACCTATTTTTTCAAGAAAAAAATAAATCAGAAAATGTGAAATGACCCCATTACAAATAGAACATAGAATATCAGAGTTTATTTCATATTTTATATTTTTATAGAAAATTTTTAGACTTGTAATTAGAATTATTTGTATATACAAGAAATGTTAAATTCGATACTTATGTAATAAAACGTGTGCTTGCACAATACCTCTCGCCATTTATTTTACTTATCTTCACGTAGTCTGAAATATATAGTTTACAACAATGTTCTGTTTTAAATGTATGAAATTTCTAAACACTGGAATAACTGAGGTATGAACAATTACTCGAAATCTCAGTCAAACATTTTTTATTCTCTTACACAACGTTTCGGTACACTCTTGCGTCTGGGTAAGTAAGATCATACAACAGAATGTCGAATTTGAGAGCAAACTAACGTGTAGGAAAGCGGGTGTTTTTTTTTTTAATGAATTTTCTTACATTGTAGAAAAGTTAAATTTAGTAGAGAATACTCAAAAAGACTTCTGTCAATTGTACAAAATAAATATGAATAAAAATGTAGAACATTTTATAAATAATAAATAGTTGCATATATATAATAGTAAATCAGTATATATAGTGATACATTATTATAATTACAAAGGACATGTAATTTCCATAATTAATGTATTTATTTCATCAGATTCATATTAATTTCATGCATCTTTCAAAGTGAATACCATTTTGTGTTTAATCAATTATTTTATTAATTACAAAATATCATAATACGAATGAGTGGACATTCCAAACCGCACATGTTTCGATTAATATCAATATGGATGGTTAAAGAATTTCCAAAATTTATATTAATTATTGCAACATCAGAATGAGGTATTGTAAAAAATATGAACATGCCTATTTTATTTGTTAATATGAATATGAAACTTCGAAGTTTTATTTAATATAGATCTTACATGATAGATGGATTTATCACTACGTCTTATAAATAAATGCGCATATTAATTAAAAATAATAATACACATGTCTGAACATCACTAATCAATGCGCCATTAAAAGTATGAAGCAGTTATATTTTTTGGCGCCATTTAGAGACACAACACGCCAGTGCAATGGCAAAAGCTTCAAAAAAATGGCCATCGGAAATAATATTTCAGTCTCTGCAGGCATACGAGGAATGTCCATGCCTTTGGAATAAAAAAAATCTGTTGTGGCCAGCACAAAACCTTCCGTCAATACAATGTATTTTGTATATATCCCATACCAAAAGTTCCGTGAAAAAGATTCTGTATATCCTATAAAATTGTAACACGAACACACTATTTTGTACAAATTCCATACCGAAAGTTCCTTTCCCTATTTTATTAGGGGTCGCTGTTTCTTACTCTTCTCTTTTACTCATTCATGTCCAACGCATCTTCTTCACATAATTCTTCCTCTCTCATATCTACACAGTCCTTCCATTTCTCTTTGGCCTTTTTTGTACTTCTGGCATTGAAAATTCCAATCTTGAGGCGAGTCTGCAACTGCAAGTCACTTGCGAGGGACACTCTATCACATTCACATGTAACTTTCTGACCCTATACTTTCAACTTTGGTTTTGCATTTGACGATATCTGTAAATTAAAATTTTTTTAATTATCTGCTGTTTCCATAATTTTAGCAAAGCTGACTAATTTTTGAAAGTTAATCTCTCTTAATGTCTCTATAACTCTATATGTATTGAATCTGAAGGAAAATGTATAATCAAACCGTATAGAAAATAAGATATTCTTTCATAATGATAATCTCAAAATGTCGAAAAATGATATTTAACTGCGTTTTTTCAAGAAAAACTGTTAAAAACTTCAAATAAGGGTACTTCCGGTAGATTAATTAAAACCAAAATCTAATCAGCTCTTCACATGGATGCAAAGAACAGGAATACGAAAGAATTATAATTTTTACAATTGTAGTATTGGAGTTATCGTCGGAGAAAAATTTGTCACACACGGACACACATACACACACACACACACACACACACACACACACACACACACACACACATACATACAGACATCTTAAAAATAGTAAATTCGTATTGTAGGGACCCTAAAACGTGCTTATTCATTAAAAACTCACCACCGATTTTTTTTAACCAAAGACAGTACCTTCCTTACCTAAAGGTGACGGAAGGTAAAAATCATGCCATAAATATCGAAATAACAGAGATGATGCAGTGAGAAAAATTGTTGAGGTTATGTGTGACTTAGTTAAAGATTTTGATGTAAGATTAGCTAAAGCTAAAATATTTATTATTTTTGGAGCTCGACAGACAAAATTTGCACTACCATATTAATGCTTGCTTGAAGTAATTCAATTGACCCCATTTTTAATACGTTGCAGTTGAAAACTGATAAAAATTGTGGATACATATACTGATGCCACTAAAATTGGCGCCATAAAACTGGCGACAAATTGCAGCCAATCTTTACATGTGGAAACCTAGCAACGCCTTGCGGGTGTTTTTCGGGTTTGGAAATTCAAAATTATTTCTGAACAAATTTGCGACCAATACCCAATTCCGGGTATAGAGCCTAACACATTAATTTATTACTTCTTCCTCTATATTCACAATCTCACCAAATTCTGCTCTACAATGGCCGCCCCCCCCTGCCCCGTTGTGTTGCCTAGCAACTCCTGTTTGTGGGGGTGTATGCGGGGGCGTTTGGCCAGACGGCACGCACGCGGACGTGCACGACGCTTGGCTCCGGCCCGGCGTCCCGATGCAACCGACGGCAACGAAGAAACAAGTAATGAGATTACTTCGCCACGGGCCCAAAGTCAAGTGGAGAGCAAGACCAAGTATGATGATGATAAATAGGTACAAGGGGGGGGGGGGGGGGGGGTGTGCTAGGGGGAGAAAATGGAAGATGTAGAGGTAACAAGAGATCGCAATATTTAGCTGAAGAACAATGTTTTTGGCAGTTGTAATTTTAAGTAATTACTAAGACCATGGCCCAGAAACCCGAAAAAGTTCCAGCCTATACCCAAATCATTCAAGCAGCCAATGCACGTCATTAATAAAAATTGAATTTTAGTAACTAGATGTGTGACGTCAAGTACTGCTACGTTTGCAGAGGTTTTAGAATCTTTATGAAAATAGTTATACAGATTGCAATCTATATTATCGACATGTTTATGAACTGTCACATCTACAAAATAAATACTATATTTTCGTCACTGTCCATTTCTATTAAAATTATTTTATAATACTAACCTTATTTATACTTATGTATAAAGGCGATAAATAAAAGTGAGCCGAATTTCAAAGAAATATACCAAATTCTTCTGAATGATTAGAAATGCTTTCTTTGGCAGATTCTCAGATTTTGTGTTTGCGTTAACATTACTTTATTATAAATAGACCTTTACAACGCATAAAAATGTTTCAAACACGATACAAATATTTTTCAAATTATAACTTTGACAGTATGAACATACAAATTATCAATGTTGCCAACTATAGCAACAATTAAACGAATAATATGACGTTGATGTACATTATTTATATATTATTCATGTCATATACGATAAGTAATGAACTCTACTATTCATCTTAATAATAATTATATAAGGCTATACACTTTTTGACGGTTAAAAATGATTGAAATTTTATTTCATTTTTCACTATTAGTGATTTTAATGTATTAAGATTTTTACACTAAGTGATGACGTGCATTGGCTGCTTGAATGATTTGGGTATACCTATACGGTTTGTTGCAAAAGTGCTGCAGCAAATAACCAATAATAATTATTGCAAACGTAAAAATTTATTTTATTTTTATTTATTTATAAGGTAAACCAACAGTACAAAAATCTGTTGTGGCCAGCACAATACCTCTCGCCATTTCCATTTTATGTTATGTAAGTATTGTACTGCACTTCGCTATCGAACCGTCGTTTTATAACAAAAAATTTACAGAACTGTACCCAAATATTGTTTTTTATTGTATTTAACATGTCTCCTGCACATATACAATTCTAATTATATCTATTTTTCATTGTATGAGAAAGTTCCTAAATGTCAGAGATTTTTCCAATTCATTAACTAGATTGGCGGTATTTCTGATGGATATAGGCATTTTAGCTACAATTTTAAATTTTTAAACAATAAGATTAAATGTACTTCCCAGAAAAAGCTTTCAGCATGTCACTAAAACTGTTGATTTTTGACACAGACATCTGTCATTTATAAATTATGTTATAAACATAATTTGTCAACTGGTTTCCTTAGTGCCTCTGTGATGTATTACATTAGATTATTTTATATATTATATAGTGTCTTTATCCCTAAATCTGTACAAGATATAATAAAAATTTTAAGTGTATTAGATGGTGAATTTTATGTTCTTCAATATTTGTAAAAACAAAAATATATTTAGAAGATTTTTTTTTAAAGAAACTATTACTTCTGGTTGTCGAGGAAACTGCAGTTAAATATTTTTTAAGTCTTATAGTATTTGAGAAACAGTGGCTCTAATATTCACACACACGCACACACACACACACACACATACCACACACACACACACACACGCACATTTATATATATATATATATATATATATATATATATATATATATACATATATACAGTGTGAACACTGAAAACTGTGACATAGGCGTTTAACATGGGAAAACAGTTTTTTTGAAATATTATCTGTCCCGCAAGAGTATAGTGGGAGTTTTTGAACTAGAACCAGGAGGGATTTGAACCAGTGAAAAATTATCATGGAGCCTTGATTTATCCAAGTCAGCTATCGAATACGTTTCCATGATTACTGTTTTTAATAAATTATAAGTAATAATTGTCAAGTAGCATTATACTTTCGTAAATATTTAAATAATAAGACATTAAATTAGGAGCATTTAGTTACTCTTCGATGCCAAATTAAATAATTTTTCTAACCATATCAAAAATTCCCACTATAGTCTTACGGGACAGATATTTGAAAAAAACTGTTTTCCCATGTTAAACGCCTATGTCACGGTTTTCAGTGTTCACACTATATATTATCGTAAAAATGTTATAATCGGATTATAGGGACCTTAAAGCGTGCTTATCCACTAAAAACTGGATATGCGATTTTTAGCATGATTTCAATACCTCTATTAGCGAGAGATAAAAACGACACAATATATTCATATATTCGCTAAGTTATTCATTTGCCTTGGCAAATTTCCTCTATACCCCATTAAAATTCCTTGCTAGTAGTACACTAACCCGCTCTCCGCCCCTGCATCCCTTGTTAGCTAATAGCTCACAAAGGGTTGCTACACCTTCCCTACGCTGTCACCCTGATCAGGATTGATGACGAGCCGATACCTGCTGCTAAATAATACTAATGTATCTGTATCATCAACATTTATTGTACGCCGGGCGGTGGCAGGCGAATGGCAGTAGCCAGTGTCCAGCTACCGTCCTCGTGCGGGGTAAACACATACGTTTCTGTCACCGACGGCTGAAATATTGCCGTTCTTTATTTTTCTGTAGTGATAAGAGATTAACGGATATAAATATGAGAGCACGATGGATGGATCGCAAACGGATGATGGACTGCTTTCAGATATAGTTTTTATACAGCTTTTTATTATTCCAATTTCCAATTTGTTCATTTGAATGCACAGTTCGATATAGGTACAAATTCATGTACAAAAGTTCTAATTCATCCAAATAATATACAGTTTGGTTTGAAAATATACAGATATACGAAAAAATCTCCGTACGAAAATATTTTTAATCTATTTTAAGAAAACTGTAGTATATATTATTTTGTCATATATATAAAAATATGCCTGTATTCTGTTTCAAAGTTCTTCGAAAAAAAATTAATTCTGCTTATAATAACAGAACGCTTCATTCGATTTGGATGAAATTTGGTATGACAGTTCGTATGGTTATAAGTCATCTTTTAAGATAAGACTTGTTATTATTAGTGAACCACTAGTATATGAAACTTAGGTGTTCCAACATTGATTAGACCGTAACTTTGCCATTTACTTTTAAACAAAAATGTTACAGAGAATTAAATTCTACGCTAACTCACTAATCAGATTTTAGTTTACATAATTAATAAGCTGTAAAATCTAATATGAAATTTTATAAATATTGGTCATTTGTAGTAATATCCATAAAATTTAAACAAAATTACAAAGAAATGCATATCGTTTGAAATGTCAGAATTTCGATTTTGCAGGTTACACAAAAAAAATATTCCGAATTAGATTTTTTCTGAACACACTGTACTTATGTTAAGTCAAAAAAATCTGTTGTGGCCAGCACAAGACCTTCCGTCAATTCGATGTATTTTGTACAAATCCCATACCAAAAGCATCGTGGAACAGTTTCTATATAATATCATAAAAAATCGAACACGAACACATACTATTTTTTACAAATTCCATACCGAAAGTTCATTTGAAAAGGTTCTATAAATCCAATGAAATTATGATATAAACAAACACTACGTAAAATGCACTTGACACATTTCTTTCTGCTTCTATTTTATTAGGGGTCGCTGTTTCCTCTTCTCTTCCACTCATTCCTGTCCAACGCATCTTCTTCACACAGTCCTTTCTTTCTCAAGTCTTCTGCGATACAATCCTTCCATCTTCTCTTTAGCCTTTCACTGCTTGTCACTTGCGAGGAACACTATGACATACTAATTTTTGATCCCATACTTTCCATATTTGGTTTTGCACTTGCAACAGACATCTGTCAATTAGAATTTTTTGAATGAGCAGCTGTTTCCATGATAAATAGTAAAGCTGACTAATTTTTGAAAATTAATTTCTTTATAATGCTTTAACTCTACATCTAAGTATTGAATATGAAGGAAAATGTATAATCAAACCATATAGAGAAGAGTATTTTCTTTAATAAATATAATAACAAAATGTCAAATAAGGGTACTTCCGGTGGATCAATTATAACCAAAATCTAATCAATTCTTCATAGGGATGTGCAGAAGAGAAATACGAAAGTATTATAATTTTTAGAATTGTAGTATTGAAGTTATCGTCGGAGAAAAATTTGTCACACACACACGGACACACATACACACACACACACACACACACATACATACATACATACATACATACATACATACATACATACAGACATCATCTTAAAAATAGTAAATTCGTATTGTAGGGACCCTAAAACGTGCTTATTCATTAAAAACTCACCACCGAATTTTTTGACCAAAGACAATACCTTCCATACCTAAAGGTGATGGAAGGTAAAAATGACTAAAGACTTATTTTTGGGATAGATTGAAAATAATGTTAAGACAAATAAATAAATAAATATATCATCACGGCATATTACCCATTTCTGGGTGTGCCAGTATCTACAACACATGTAGACATCGGTAATGATGACGACATATTTTACCGTGTGGGCGCTTACCAGGCGTCACCTCACGGCCACTCATAGCTGGTGTGGAGAGTGCACTACAGGGGTCACTTTTGTGCCATTTAAAATTGGAAATATTAGGACAAATATAGTGGTTATCAAAAATCATGTTTTGAAATATTTGATCGATCCCCATTTTGTCATTTGAAAAAATAATTGTAAATGCCAAATACTTTAGAGATAATACGTTGGGCAGAAATAACTTTATGGTCGGAGTCGGCTGCATCTTGCACAATATTTTATTTGGGAATAATATAAAAATTAAGGTACAATCAACATGTATTAAAAATTAGATTTTAATTTAATATTTCTTTAATTCTCAATTAAATATTGGTGCAAATGGCCGTTAGTGAATTTAAATTTCCGATTCTTCGATAACCTCCTCTGGTTTTTATAAAGGCATGGCTTCGCAAACTCTAGACATCCCAAATATTCGTTTTTACTGAAGACTGATTTCCCAATATTTTGCAAATTCCTCCTCCATAACTAATTAACATTGGTTGACCTGGTTTTGAAAACTTGTCTCTTAATTTCATCCCAAATAAGTTCGACAGGATTCAAAGAAAACAAAAGTACACAGTAAGAAATATGTAGCAAACACAAACTACGGCTCCAATATTAAATACTTAAACTCCATTAAGAAGTTATTATTTGAAACATACTGGAAGACAATCTTTTGATACAAAAATTACTTAAGAATGATATATTTATTATATCATCACGATTTTCTCCTTGTGTAAATCACGAAAATAAGATGTGTAATCCTGCATCATTTCTCGGGAAGTCAATGTTGGTTTGTGGGGGCTAGATGTGATATTGCCAGAAGGACATAAATCATTATCACTGCAAACATATTCTCGTCATCATCCCTAGCTGTCCAGCGATGAGGGTGGTTGCGCTTCTGTCTCTGCATGTGCAGTAAAGTGAACGTTTGTGGGCGTGCATGCTGACATATCGCGAAAGAACATCCTTCATCCCGTAAATGGCAAGAGAAATGCAGTGGCGTAGAGGGGAAAATATGCAGAAAATGTGGAATAAAAGTTTAACTTTAAAAATAAATGCAGGAACAAAATTAAACCAAAGGCATAACATAAAACAAAACAATACTTATTGCAAACGATAAATATATGGTTTAAAGCAAGAACATCCAATGTCAATTATTGGACTGAAATGAGACTGACTTTGTAATCGAATAAGGCTGTATTCGATGTCGCATTTTGGCATTTAGTATTTAGGATTTAAGTCTTCTTCACATAAATACAACTCCGAATGGTACACTAATGACATTCATTGATTTGTATGGCAACACTTTAGAACAACAAAAATGAATTATACAATTTGATTCAATTTGATGCTTGAGAATAAATGTTAATATTATATTTCATAAAATAGAAGATAAGAAGTTATTCTTTGACGTTTTTCACAAATTATAGCAACAAATATGATTTGTTTAATTACTGCATGTCAACTTCAAGGAATAGAGTGCTCCTGCAAAACCCTAAAATCCTAAATATCGACGTTATTTAGGGTGTGTCCGATGTTGCATTTTGGCATTTAGAATTTAGGTCTGCTTTATACAAATACAACTCCGAATGGCACACTAATGACATCCATTGGTTTGTATGGCAACACTTTAGAACAACAAAAATAAATTATACAATTCTATTTTTCATGCTTCAGATTAAATGTTAATATATTTCATAAAATAGAAGATAAAAAGTTATTCTTTGACGTTTTGCTCAAATTCAACGAACATGATTTATTTAATTAGTGCACGTGTACTTCAAGGCATAATGTGCTCCTACAAAACCTAAAATCAAGTTTGTAAAATCCTAAATAATGACGTTATTTAGGGCATATAAATTTAGGATTTAGATATTAGGGTGATAAAAAAAAAATCGGTGGTGAGTGTTTAATGAATACGAAGGTTTTATGGTCCCTAGAATACGATTTTACTAGTTTTACGATGATGTCTATATATATATATATATATATATATATATATATATGTGTGTGTGTGTGTGTGTGTGTGTGCGTCTGCGTGCGTGTGTGTGTGACAAAATTTTCTCCGACGATACTCCAGTACCATAATTCTAAAAATTAAAATGCTTTCGTATTCCTCTTCTTTATATCCATATGAAGAGCTGATTCGATTTTGGTTATAATTGATCAACCGTAAGTTACCTTATTTGAAGTTCAGCAATTTATCTTGAGAAAATCCAGTTAAATATCATTTTTTCACATTTTATGAGACTATCATTATAAAAGAATATCTTATTGTCTACATATACGATTTGATTATACATTTTCCTTCATATTCAACAGATACAGAGTTAAAGAATTATAAAGAAATTCACTTTTATAAATCAGCCAGCTTTGCTATAAACATAGAAACAGCAGACAGATATCAGTGTCAAGTGCAATTTACATAGTATATGTTCGTGTCATAATTTTATTGAATTCATAGAATCTTTTCCAAGGAACGTTCGGTATGGAATTTGTAGAAAATGAAATATGTTCGTGTTACAATTTTATGGATATAGAGAATATTTCCCAAAGAACTTTAGGTACCTTTGGGATTTGTACAAAATACATAGAATTGACGGAAGGTAATGTGTTGGCCACATTAGATTTTTTTCTTCATTTTGGCATCTAAGCATTACTACTAATTTCATGTTTCTTCTAATATTACTTATTAGATATTGTAATGATGTTTTTATCTATTTTGTTGTAGGTTCAGGGCCGTATCCAGGATTTCATTTCGGGGGGGGGGTTCTGGTTATATAATTATATTATTTTTCAAGTAGATTAACATGAGCAGTTTTTTGCAGACTGTTACTCTCTGTTTTGACTGATAACCATGATTGTGGTATCAAAAGAAAGATAAAAAATTTCTGCATCAAATGACAAATTTAATAATGAATTTATGGGACTAAAATATTACATAATTTACATTTATTTGTTGTGATTTGATAATTTTTTTATCTTTCTACTGATATCACAACCACTGTTGTCAGTCAAAAAGTGGCGCAACAGTTTACAAAAAACTGATTTCCCATTTTAATCTTCTATGTACACCTTTAAAAAAGCACCCGGTATACAATTCTCAGGAAAATAATAAAATAAAGGGAGTGTCTACTGCACTGTCCAGACAGAGCAGCAAAAAAAAATTAATAAACTGTCGCTCATGCGCAGAGCAGCCACTTCTCGAACAGTATCTAAAAACCGCTGTCTACCAATTATGAATTGTCAGTTAGATATTGTTATGTTTGTCTTTTTTAAAAAACCCAACCAAAACAATACCTTACTGACAATTCCTAATTGGTAGACAGTGGTTTTTAGTAGGTAGATTCGAGAAGTGGCCGCTAGAATTGTCCGCTAGATTCTGTCCAGTACGACAGTTCACAAATTTTTATTGCGGCTCTGTCTGGACAGTACAGTAGACACTTCCTAAAATAAAACAATATTTTGGCCTTTACGTATATCTTTATTTAATTGTAAAAAGCAATTGGGAATGTTTTACTCGCAATTTGGGACGCGTGCTATGATCATCTTGGTCAGACTTATTTAAATTTTTTAGTATTTTATTTTACATTTCAGGGGGGCGCTATTGTACCCCAAATCCCCTCCTTGGATACGGCCTTGTGTAAGTTGTTATTGTCTTCGTCTTACCTCTGATTATCGTTGGGTCGTTTAGTTATTTCTGTATTAATATTAAAATGTATTTGACTTTTCTTTCAACTTCGATCGGAAAAGAGCCACTTTCTTCCCTAATACTTCCTTTTTCTGAAATTCCAGTTGTTGCCTAATTTTCAATTTCCTTCCAACATAATATATAATTCTTTATCGTTTATTTCCTTGGAATATTGTATAACTTTTATTATCAAACTGTTAAAGTATGTTTATTCATACTAATAAACATATGATCATTATCTTAATCTCTTTGTGGTACGATAGCAAATATTATAAAATGATATTTTTTTTTCATAACATTGAAAACATAATTAAACTGTGTTCCCTCCGTCCATGACAGTAATAAATATTGTTTGCGGGGCATATTGGTTAGGTATGTATCAATTTCTTTGTATGTAGGGTGAAATCTGTGTTTGCGATTTTATTACGTATGTAATCCCTCTATCATGGAGCCGATCAGCATAATAATACGAAGCCACACACCCCATACTATGTGTGCATATGTGCCACCAACATATGAACATCTGAGCTACTATACAAGCCCTCTTTATGCAAATCGGATCGCAAGACAATGCAATAAATATATCATTATGACTTGTAGCCACATTTGAAACGGGTGGTTCAGATTATACTGAATAGTATTACTTTAACATATTTGAATTTTGATTGATAAAAGCAAATTTATATAATCGTTAAGCATGTTAGAAAATTGCATTAGAAATGAAGAAATGACAAATTAGGTAATTTAAGTTTTAAATTCCGAACCCGAACTCAAAATAATTCGACCGGTTTACATTTTTAACAAATTATAAAATACAAAAATCTGATGTGGTCAACACAATACCTCCCGCTATTTAATTTTTATTAATTGACATACATACAAACTATATTAAGTTCCTTTGGATATATCTATTGCTTTACATGATCCATTTTGTTAATGTGTAGTTGTAAACTAATGTTTGACACTTTAATAACACGTGCTTATTGACAGCTGTTTGATTTAGTGCTGCAGACATAGCTAACTTAAATCAGATCATGCTGTACATCTAAACTTTATGTATGATGGAAAATATGTTGTTTCTACAAACTTTAATTTCATTAGAATCAATACAATCTCCTTAATACGGTTTCATTATTAATTTTAATGTAATTGTGTCTTGACAGCGACATTTGTTTAAATATGTCAAAATTGTTATTAAAATATTGTTTTTGTTTGATGAATAGGCAAGATGATGTACAAAAATATATTATTTTATATTTAAAGTTACTTCCTAAATGCTATTAACTATAGTGACTGTATATACATTGTGTGGCCAATCGCCAATTTGGTTATAATCAACATCCTTCGTTGTAATCAAAAATTTTACAATTTTAATTTGCAAAATAACAATGCCAGAAAATTATCCGTTTGGCAGGATATTTCTTTTACTTTTTTATACTAAATTTTAATAGTAAATAAGGGAAATTCAATATCGGCAGAACAGAAAAATAAAAAGATCTTACCTTCAAAATTATTATTTCAATATAACGAGAATAAAAAAATATCCGTTTTTACTTACATCTACTATATATTAACTGTGTTGTGTTGTTTAATACAGAGAAACATATTAATACAAATCGTGTTAATAACAACTTTGTATTGACACACTTAACCTAACCAAACACTTTTGAGTTACAAATACAAACATAATTTAATTATTTACTCTATTGAAATTATAAATATAGTATAATTACTTTAAATTTAGATATAATTCACAAACAATATCTTAAATTTCACTTTTCTGAACGTAATGCATGTAAACAACATTTGAGCTTAGCATAATATCCGCCATATTTAGGCAAATTCGCGCCGACCAATCAAAATCGATCTCCCTATTGGCCACACTATGTATATACAGTCACTATACTATTAACGTAGTATTGTAGTTTGTTCTATTATATTCAATTTTTATTGGTAAAAGTTGTTGAAAAACAGGATTTAATGAATTTTTTACAAGAAAAATTTGTTAAAAGCTTGTATAAATGATACTTCCGATCCGATATACACTGAAAACTAATGAGTTCTTCCCACACGATCCACACACGCGCGCACATACACACATACATGAGACATCATTATAAAAATGTTAAAATCGGATTCTGAGGACGTCAAAACGTGCTTATTCACTAAAATCTCTACATGTGATTTCAAGCAGCAAGCACGAACCCTATACCTCCCTTACCTAGGGTAGCGGGAAGTAAAAATGGTTAGCAATTTCTTCAAAATTCTTTTGACTACTTTAAATATAGACTTAAAACTATAAAAAACTGTAGGTGGATAATAGTTCGTCCGATATTTTAAGGGTAATCTTCTAGTACAGATTTAGCTTCTATTTTTGCAACTGTGAAAAGCAACTTACAAATGTAACACAGTATTAGTAATATATGGGTATTTAGTTGAAAGGAACAAACCTACCCACCCGGACCAAATGGAATACGGGTCACCCACAAGACCTGTAAGACTCATGAAAACCGTAGACTGCTTGTAAATTAAGGGGCATACTTCGCCGCACCGAAAACATAAATATCTCATCATTGCATTTAAATTAGTGCTGTGAAGATCCGACAAAACATGGATCCGAGTTTTAAAATATCCGGTTCCTCGGATATCCGATGTTCGGATATTGAAGCGGATATCCGTAAATTTAATTCAGATTTGGATCCGGATCCTGGTTTGGGTACCATATCCCATTCGGGTCCGAATTCGATGTGTTGTTCATGGATCCGGATCCGAATTTTAATTATGGATCCGTTTCATCATTTTGAATGTAAAGGCAAACATTTGAATGTAGATGGTTGTAGAGACAGCGGTTTGTAATCAGCAGTAAATTTTATAATACCCCTCTAAAATAGCCATGTAGTTGGTGCAAATTTTTCTTAGAATATTGAAAATTCTGTAGTTCTAAAATTTTAACATTCAATATAACAAATACTTCAAAGAAAACGATATTAAGATTAAATTTGAGAAATAATGGTTACAGGTTCATTGCAGGTGTCGAAATACCTATGTGTTTCACATAAAAGGGATTGTTTTTGTTACCTACTTATAGTTCTGTGGAATCGAGGAATTTCCTTCTTAGCGGATGCTAAAAGTTAAACATCGAAAATATACCGACTATTAACTACATCAAACAAAAATGTATAGTGGATTATTTCATAATCAAATTTATTTGGTTTTGTGACTCCATGATAATATACATTCAAATATTATCATCTGGTTCAATACTGAGAATAGGTACTCGAATCCGAGAACCGATGCGCATACTGAAATTCCATATCTAAAATTCGATACTCATACTCATATTCGGATCCAAAACCCGATACTCAGATCCGGATCCAAAATCGGATACTCAGATCCGGATCCAAAATCCGATACTGAGATTTGGATCCGAGATCCGGATAGTTTAACATTCAATTATCTGGATATCTGGATATTTTTGGATCCGAAACCGAAACTATCCGGATCCGGATCCCACCACTAATTTAAATACAGACATTTAAATTTCCCAAAATGATGTCTGACTCACGAATCGAGATTTTTTTACTTCTCCTATTATTGTACAAATGTAATAACTCATCTTTTAAAACTATTGTATTATGTAAAATGTTTAATAAAATACTAAATAAAATAAAATTGTTTTTCAAGTTTTCGATTCTTATGGGTCTAACGGGTCTTACGGGTGAAGAATAGACTCCAATCCGTATTCGCTGAAATACGGGTGAGCGGGTGGTCTTTTTGATCCACCGGTATTTCGAGTACTCCCCAATATTAAATGACGGAGTATTTGAATAACATATTCTGTTTTTGATTATTATTAGTGGGCGACTAATATAGCTTAAATCGTAGAAATAGAGACTTTTAATTAAAGAAGAAAGAATTTCTGAAAAAAACTATTATGAGTTTGGGCTCGTATTTAAAATGTTGTTTGATTTAACTTTACGATTTGAATTTTCGTTTAGCGATTACTATGTCATTCTCCCTTCTACCCCGTTAAGAATGTGTAATGAAGAAAATATGCAAAAGAGAAAGTGTCATCGACACCAGAACGTAACAGGGTTCGTGTCCCTGAATACATTAAAAGAATAACTAGTAAACTCTTAATTGTATTTTACACCGTTGCACAAATATTATCCTTCATTCTATTCAGAGTACTCTACGCTCAAGATGTTTACTCTCCAAAGAAAACCTTGATGTTACGCACAAGATTATATAACCAAAATTTTGTTCAAAACTTATAATACGCTGACAAGAAAATTAAATCATAGCCGAATATCAAAATTTTTCCCCAAACTTTATTATCAATAATAAAAGACACCTTTCAGAATGTTTAACTATAGTCATGAAACAAAAGATAAGCAAAAAATTATTATTAATGCAAGAATAACCAATGGCAATTTTTAATCAAAATGTGAATGTGTTATTGGCTAAAAGACCACTATATTTTTATATACAAGGTGATTTATGTAACAGTAAAGACTTCAGAGTATGAATTCTAGAGACTGAAAAGAGAAAGAACCCCTAGAAACATTAGTGCTATAACGCTTCCTAGCAATACGTACGGAGGATTTCATAAAAAACTGAAAATATTGTTCAAAACTTTACTTTTTATTTAAAAAGAATCTTAGAGCAAATGTTCAAAATGAAAGCCAAAAGCCATTGCATTCATTACTTGATCTGTTTTATTTAAAAATTCAATTGCATATGATTCAAATTTTACATTTTTATTAAATACAGAAGACTTTGCAATACTATTTTTTACTTTGGGTCACCTTTAGGTAAGGAAGGTATTGTCTTTGGTCAAAAAATTTGGTGGTGAGTTTTTAATGAATAACCACGTTTTAGGGTTCCTAGAATATGATTTTACTAGTTTTACGATGATGTATGTATGTATGTATGTATGTACGCGTCTGTGTGTGTCTGTGTATGTGTCTGTGTATGTGTGTGTATGTGTATGTGCATGTGTGTGTATGTGTGTGTATGTGTGTGTATGTGTATGTGCATATATGTGTGTGTAAGTGTGTGACAAAAAAATTTCCTACAATAATTCCAAAACTACAATTCTATAAATTATAATTTTTTCGTATTTCTCTTCTTTATATTCATATGAAGAGCTGATTATATTTTGGTCATAAACGAACAACCGGATGTACATTTATTTGAAGTTCTTAACAGTTTTTATTGAAAAAACGCAGTTAAATACCATTTTTTGACATTTTGCGTTATTATGAAAGGACATTTGATTGTCTATACGGTTTGATTACACATTTCAATAGATATATAGAATTAGAGAATTTTAAAGATTTGTAGAAAATAGATATGTTCGTGTTAAAATCGAATAAAGCGTTCTGTTATTATAAGCAAAATTAATTTTTTTTTTCGAAGAACTTTGAAGCAGAATACTGGCTAAATGGTACACTTTCCGGTAGAAGCAAGTTTGGTTAAATCGTCTTATTTTAGCCTCAGGAATCTGTGGTTAAGCCATGTCCCCTTATTTAAGAAACACCCTGCATGTATATGTACATTTATAGCCGTAGAACAAAAGGTGTACAAATCGATTTTTCATCAACTTTCGGTTTTTGGTCAAAAAAGTTTGAAAAACTTTAAAAATTAATGCAGTATGTCAAGTTTTACAAAAAGAACTTCTCGGTACCTATTACTATACTTGCCGTCAAATAAATATGTACTGATGCTCAATTTTTTTTCCTTCTCTGAGGTGTTGCAGCTTCTTCATAACTTAACATTTTTAACATTACCAATGGAATTGGCAACAATGTAGAAATCTCCAGTTATAGATTTCATATCCAAAAACTAAAATATTGTCAATGAATGTTCTTGTAGTAAGGCACAGAAACTTAATCAAATATTGCAAAGAAAAATGTAGCGAAATGATGAAAGGATTATAATATGTTAATGAAATAATTAATTGAATATATTTGAAATGGTTTGGTAAAGTGGTTTATTGTAAATGTAATTTGTAATTGTATTAACTTATAGAAGAAACAATGGTATAGCATCTGTTGTGTGGATATTTGCATATCAATAATCAGGCAGGCAAATAATTTAACTCTTCCACAAATGAGGCTAAGCCGTCCCTGAACAGTTGTTGCATTCATTCCACGGCCACCGCGATTCTATCATGAATATTAATTAAGCAAACACATTAAATTGCTAATATTGATATAATGAAATCTGGCGCGACAACAGTTTTAATAAAGCCATCACCTACTGTTCGTAGTGCCCTCTGCCATTGTCATGGAAATGAGACAGAGCCTGCTACGGTTTCATTTCGGATTCTATCAATCATGGCTAGGGTAAGACTAGTGACTCATAACTAATTTATTGCGGGATTAATCGCCAATTTAGAAGCTGCAGAATAGCAATAGATTGAAGATTGAGGTCGTTCATTTTGACTACAATGTCATTTACTTGTAACCTTTACTATCCCTTCATATTATAAATTCATTTCTTTATTCCAAAAATTGCTGCTTTCATTTTAAATTAATTTTATTTGTTTGTCATTCAAAAAACATGGTTTATAATTTTAATGTTTTTATTATCGTTCGGAATTTTGTTGTAATAAAATTATGAATACTTTCAATAATTACAAGTAAATAAAATAATTGTATGTTTGTCTATTTTTTATGTTTAATATACCAAATAATGATTTTAATTCTGAATTAAAACAAAATATATTATAGACTCTCCAAACATTCATTAAACTATTATCGTATACCTACTGCTACGTATTAAGCTATGGAAATATTGTTATTTTTATGAAAACATTTATAATAAACAAATTTTAAAACAAAATACAATATCTAACCTTTACAAAGTCCGCCTTTGCTTCTTTCCTTGGACTGCAAACTACGAATCACGGATCATAACCACATTTCACTATTAAATAAACAAATATAGTATAAATAACACATAAAACACTTGATAAAGTTTATAATAATAAATAAAACGTTCAAATTGTTCGTAAATAGGAACAAAAACACTCATTTCACGTCACAAAAACATTGGAAACTGAGGACTGACGCTACTCCGCATAGGTACGAATACATTAATGCAAGAATAAACCAGAGAAACAAATGAATGAACAGACAGAATTAATATTTAAATAAAATAACTATATTGAACTGTTTTTATCTCGGTAAATTTAAATGTTTGAATATGTAAAAAAATATTAAAAATATTTTTTCATTTTAAATTATTTTTATTTGTTTGTCTTTCAAACAAACATTAATTCAATTTTCATTAAGTCGAACCGAACCTGAACCCGAACAAAACCGCAAATTTTATTAATGCTTGAACCAGAACCACACCCGAACCCAAAACAAAAAACAAATTAACATGAACCTAAACCGAACCCAGTTTTTGGCTGGTTCGATGCCCCGGTTAGAACATAGATGAAATAAGTGTATTCAAGTACACAGGGATTATGTTGAAAAATATATTTTTCTACAGTCACTATAGAAAGTAGCCATTTGCGCTCTCTTTTGTCAACGCAAAATGTCACTTTGCCGCTCATGCGCGACAAAGGAGAAAAAACGCTTGCTGTCCAAATTTCTAAATATACAATGTTGAGAAATGTCACTTGTCTACATTATTAATGAAAACGTTTAGTTGGGAACTAATGGCACTGTAGTTACACATTTACCACGTTCACAAGTCAATTTGACATATGCTCTGTCGGTATTTAACATAACCAAACAAATGAAAATGAAATAGGGCATTCATTTACAAAAACGAAAGTATAAAATGCTTAGATTAGATTAAATAAAAACTCAAAAAGAATGTAAAATAACGATAAAATAAAATTAAATATAAAATAAATTGTGTGAACAGTTAAGTTTAGTAATAGGAATGATTGTACACAGATGGCGGTAAGATAGTTGCGAGTAGTACTCTGACATCTGATCTCGAGTTAACTATTTATTTTGATTACAATAAAGTTATTAGTTATTTCGTTACTTAAATAATTGCTAGAAGTTAGTCAATGCACATACATGTCTATATAATCACAAATTCCTTGAAATATTTGTTAATTTTTTCAGTGTGACAGGCGTGACAACTAACTTCACATTTTGCTTCAAAAACTCATCAAATCATCACAAATCCTTGCTTTTTTTATGGAATAGATGGCTAATGTAACGATATAATCATTTAAAAGCCTTTTTAAGTTTAAACCGTATCTTTTGTATTAGCCAATCGTTATTTATTGAACAATACTGTAAGTATAAAGTGTACATTTTATTATTTTTACCTTCCGTAAAAGGAAGGTATTGTCTTTGGTCAAAAAATTCGTTGGTGAGTTTTTAATGAATAAGCACGTTTTAGGGCCCCTAGAATACGAATTTACTATTTTTAAGATGATGTCTGTATGTGTGTGTGTGTGTCCGTGTGTGTGTCCGTGTGTGTGTCCGTGTGTGTGTCCGTGTGTGACAAATTTTTCTCCGACGATAACTCCAATACTACAATTCTAAAAATTATAATTCTTTCGTATTCCTCTTCTTTACATCCATATGAAGAGCTGATTAGATTTTGGTTATAATTGATCCACCGGAAGTACCCTTATTTGAAGTTTTTAACAGTTTTTCTTAAAAAAACGCAGTTAAATATTATTTTTCGACATTTTGTGATTATCAATATGAAAGAATATCTTATTCTCTATACGGTTTGATTATACAGTTTCGTTCATATTCAATAGATATAGAGTTATAGAGACATTAAGAGAGATTAACTTTCAAAAATTAGTCAGCTTTGTTGAAATTATGGAAACAACAGAAAAATTTAATTGACAGTTGTCAGTTGTAAATGCAAAACCAAAGTTGAAAGTAGGGTCAGAAAGGGTCAGAAAGTTATGTGTGAATGTGATAGAGTGTCTCTCCAAAGAGAAGAAGATGGAAGGACTGTGTAGCAGAAGATTTGAGAGAGGAAGAATTGTGTGAAGAAGATGCGTTGGACAGGAATGATTAAAAGAGAAGAGTAAGAAACAGCGACCCCTAATAAAATAGGGAAAGGAATTTTCAGTATAGAATTTGTAAAAAATAGTGTGTTCGTGTTACAATTTTATAGGATATACAGAATCTTTTTCAAGGAACTTTTGGTATGGGATATATACAAAATACATTGAATTGACGGAAGGTTTTGTGCTGGCCACAACAGATTTTTTTGTTATGGTAGAGGACCCCATTGTGGTGACTGTAGAAAAAATCTTGTGTGTGTTTCGAGCGCAAATGGACATTATCGATTTCGAGAGAATGCCGCGCAACCTCTCAATCGACAATGTCGCATTTTGCGCTGTTAATACACAAATATCTATTGTTTTATATATTAGGGACAATAAATAAATAAATAAATACAGTACAAGCCTCATATTATAAATTACATCTTACCTGATTCTGGAATTACTGTGTGAATGTTTTCCTAAGAACCTTATAATTTTTTAAAGAGAAATATGGGGTTAGTAAATGTGCAAGATAATAGTCGTTTATAATAATTTTATTATGACTAGAGAATTGAAAATGTAGATTGGTTACAAACAGAGTATGATAAGAACTATACATATTTGGTTTTTATGATAAATTACACACTCTACAAGACATGAACTTTTCTTTCACATCACGCATCGCATACAATCTTCTCTCGTTATCGTAATGGTAACATTGCACGTTGCAGCCTTTTGTACTATCAGTAGGGAACTAGGCCTAAGTTGAGTCCAACGTAATCGTAATCTCAATCTGCATACTGCAGTAGTCTTTGCGTTGCATTGCATCACATTTTAACAACTAGCCAAGAACGTAACAATAACAATAAAAATTATAATTTCACTGTGGGGAAACATCCTATACGAAAAGGACTATCATTATTTCAAACAAATTCACAGGATGTACCTGGAAATCTTTTCAGCCAATACTGTATAACACCGCAATTAATGAGACTAATGTTAATTTTTTTGGAATGCTTTTAAAATCATTTCTGGGAGACTCAAAATTAAAGAACTCTTAGCAAAAACGACTTTAGTTCATTTTTTTGAATTTGAGATAATCAAAGAAAAACATTCAGCTTCCATATTTTTAGAGATTTCTGCAAAATAATAAAAAAAATAAACATTGATGCGCAATTACCAAATAATTAGATATTATTATAAGCTGTTTTTGTAGAAATGTTCAAACTGCAAAATGTTATAACTTGTAACTAAAATACTTTTTTTGCGGGAAATAGTTTTACCAAAATGTTTGGCATTCTTCTTTATACAGGTACGTACAGTAAAATTTTTGAAAGAAGTCCGATCAAGGCCATCTACGAATTGTATCTATGAATTAAGATTTTGTGCTGTCAAATTTAGTAGTGTCTTTTACTTAGTTTTTATAAGGGTACATAATATCTTCTGTACCTCATAAAAACTATGTAAACGACACTACTAAATTTGACAGCATAAAAGCTTAATTCATAGATGCAATGGGGTATTCCACTCATTTTTTTTATTATTTTAAATAAAACTTCATTCAGTTTTGAAGAAATTCATAGTATTAAAAAATCTTAATTGTTCCTAGTTTAAAAGTATTTTATTTTCGAGAAATCAGTGTAACGTCACATTTCCTCTATACTTGTCTTTCTCACACACACTGCTCTGAGTACGCTGCGAGAGAAAGATAACAATTGTATGACGTCATTTTTCCCTTTTAACAAATGTGAAATATCTCGTAAAGCAATTATTTAAAAAATGTTTTCATTGTTTTAACTATTATATATTGAGCCAAACTTTATGTTAAATTGAATTTTTTAAAATTTTTTTGTTATGGTGGAATACCCCATTCGTAGATGGCCTTGATCGGACTTCTTTCAAAAATTTTACTGTATATGAGAAATTTTCATCAACCTTATTAAACGTTTATTTTATATTTAATAGAAGTTTTGAGTATCATTCTAGATTTTGATTTTGGGTCGTTCATCTAAATTTGACAGGGTTGTGAATAATCCGAGTGTTTTTTTTTTTAGAAAAGTGCAACCCACTTGGGTTTTATTGTTTTTTTTTTTGTTTTTGTGGGTATTGTTGGGTTTTTCTGTACTTTTGTTTTATTTACTTGTGTCCCGTAAAACTTTATAGAGTGATTTATACATAAAGATTTAGAGAATAAAATTCTAAATTTTCGTTTACTAAAATTATTTAATTTACGCTTCTGATATTCAACTAAACTTAATTTGAAGTTGTGATAAAAAGGATTTAGTATGCGATTATTTAAAAAAATGAACTTCAGGTATACGACCCTCAAATATAGATATTTGACAGTTAATCTGATCTCATTTCTTGTATACTAAATATAGCTTTATCTCGTTTTTAAATTAACTTCATTTGGGGCCCATAAGCGTAAATCTAAAATTATAACACTCAAAAATTCAGGATTTTATTCTCTAAAATTGTATGTAGATAATTTTTGAAAAAACCTGTTTGCTACAGGCCTATAATTTTGTATTTCTTTATTTTACTCTATTTTAGTAGGTATACAAATTTTATTTAATTGAGTAGGTATTTCTACTGGGTTTTTCAATGGGTTTTTCTATCCGGTTAAAACCACAAAAACCCACATGGTTTTTTTCAATACAACCCTGAAATTTGACCCCTTCCTTCTCCACTGTCTAAAAGCTGGCGGCCGTACACCAAACCAGCTAGGGTTCCATCGCTTATTCGCGTTGCACGAATTACACGTTACAAAAAGTTACATGTTGCTACGTACATTATATATACAATATTTGGACTATGGTTGCTTTTGTCAATAGCTCCTCAATTGTTAAAGCTGTCATATTAACGATGACTTAAAAACAATAAAAAAATTAATCATGGTTCGAAAATATTTTTCGGTTAATTCCATATTTTCACACATAACGATACTTGATTAACTAACTAATAATTCTAGCGTGACCCGCGTATAATGTACATGCAGAAACAACAAATATCAATTTTTTGCAGATTGTCAAGTTTCATAGAGGGACTTTCAGTTTAACACTGATATCACAAGTATCTTATTGATTTTAATTCATTCCCAAAATTAATTGATGACATTGGTTGTTGTTGCATTAAATCATTAATATTTTAATAAAACTAAATTTGGTTTTCCTGTCTTTCGTATAGGATGTTTACATAATCTACACTAAGAAGATTCCAAAATAAATTTCGTCTTGAATTTCAAAATCTTCTTAATATTTTTTGGCACTAAAATAGGACAACACCTGAAAAAAATCCCACCTCAAACTATATACACTGTGTGGTCCTCTACTGGGGACTATAGTCCACTTCATGGAAGTGTCCAATAGTCCCCGGAGATCTAACTAAAGATAACTGAAGCCTTTTTGGCATGTTTTCCCCTTAGGCAGGTACGTATTACAATACTTGGTGCTTGTTGCCTAGGCAACAGAGGGAACGGTAGGGTAGGGCGACATCGAATCCAAACTAAACCCATAACGCTATGTACAAAACCTCCTAGCTAACCTACGGTATACGCTAAGGGGTACAAGGGAGGTTAAGGTAAAAGTGGCGTTATTGTCCGATGCTATTATTGCCAAATTCGGTGTGCTCGGTAGAAGAAATAAAAGGAAGACAATATATGTAGGTATAACACGTAGCATAATGAGGATTTCCAACGCAATTATTATCATACAGTCATTCCGAAATAAGTTACGCGGCGCCAGTTATCCTTTTTTTATAACTTTTCCTGTGGTTTCGACCCCGCCTATCTCCATTGTATAAAAGCTGGCGGCCGCACACCAAACCAGCTTGGGTGTGTTATGTAACCATTGCGTTATCGGATATTCACATTGCACGAAGTTTACGTTACAGTTTTAATAAAAAAATTCAATTGTTTTTATTGTCATAGTTATAATTTTATTATTTTTTTAAACAGAAGCTTTAATATCTTTCGCGTGAGACTTGATTTTATAAATAAAATAAATAAATATATCATCACCGCATATTACCCATTTCTGGGTGTGCCACAATCTGCTTTATCGCAGAAATCGGTAATGATGATTACATATTTTTACCGTGCGGGCGCTTACCAGGCGTCACCTCACGTGCACTCATTGCTGGCGTGGAGAGTGCACCACAGGGGGTACTTTTTTGCCATTTAAAATTATGATTGATTTTATAAACATAATAAATCAATTTAAAGTGATTATAAAATTTCTATATAAGAAATTAAACAAACAGATTCTTTTCAAACCCCTGACAATTTTTATGAACTGCTAATTAAATATTTAAAAATGATATTATGCATATTTATCCTAGATATTGGTTTATTTTATGAAATATTTTTTCTTACCTTTCGCTCAGTTGGAAAGGAATGTATTGTGCTAAAAATCGCATATGGAGATTTTGGTAAATGATGATGTTTTAAGATCCATAGAATCTGATTTTAACATTTTCACTATGGCCTGTGTGTGTGTGTGTATGTGTGTTTGTGTGCGATCGTAGAGGCTCTAACTCAAATACTACCTTATTAATATGGCAAAAAGCCATTTCATTTTGATGTAAATCGGATAACCGGAAATGGCACTTTATTGAAGCTTCAAATAGTTTTTTTTTTAAATATACCTTTAAATGTTATTTTTTCGCAATTTATGTTTATTATAAAAATTAAAGATTATTGTATTTTCTACAGGTTTTTTTTTTTAAAGTAATGTATAACCCAGATCCCGAAGCATGCGATTTAATTATAAATCATTGGTTACACAGTTCAGATCTCAAATGACAGATAAATATTACTATCAAAAAAATAATAATTTCAAATTAATAGTAACGTTGTAAAAAGAAATAGTAAATAGAACAATAATTATATGGAATTGAACTTAATATAGTTAACAGCATTAGTAAATATGTACGTATGTATTTAAATTAATAAAATTAAATGGCGGGAGGTATTGTGTTGGCCACATCGGATTTTTATTATTATTCTTTTATATTAAAATAAAATCCCCACCTACTCCCGTGTTATAAGACTAGTGCCCCTCGTTGGGCACCAATTTTGTAATACGAATTTACCGATAACTCGTTTTCTACATGTGTTGTAGATACTGGCACATCCAGAAATGGGTAATATGCCGAGATGATATATTTATTTATTTTATATTTTCGTTTTCGCTAAAATAGACGATTAGAGATATTACCGGTAGGTACAATGAAAAAGCACACAAAATCCAAAGTACTAATAACACATGTTCGCTAAAAATAGTCAAGTCGTCTGTGAAATTCATTTCAATTCCAAATTTTTTTTTTCTCTCACACACAGTCACAAGCCTTTTTCAAAAACCTTATTATTTTTTCCCGCGGTTGGGTATTAAGTTTAAAATCGTGGAAATCCTCATTAGGTGATTTTGTTATTAAGTTCGTTTTAAGACAATCCTATAGCGATCGAATGAGGCAGTTGCTGGGCTCAAAAATATGCACATGATTCAAAACAATACAGAAGACACAGTATTGATACGTCTCCTACTGTATATCTAAAGTAGAGAAGCGTAACGAATTGAAGGTAGCGCGTAGCTATAACTGTACTACTGAACTATGAGCGCAAATTAATAACAATTCTTGAGAATAGTGTTTATCGAGCGAAATTCCTCAGCCTATATTTCTAGGAATTTAAGTATAAATAAACCCATGAAAAATATGTTACAAACGAAATTTTGAAATTTTATATAGAACTGACGATATCAGCTATCAAAAATAGCTATTTTTAGTACAAGGGAATAAAGTATGTTTTTTTCTCACGCTCCAACTGTACAAGTGAGAAAAAGAGATGCTTACGTGTGCTAAACATTTTTTCCACAACCTTGAAATATAATTTTTCTAAAAAACGAAACATTGTACTTTTTTATTAATGAAAAACTCAACGGTACATACAGAATGTCTCACAACTCGCGCCCCAGACGAAACTGACACTTGCCGACGATAATAGGTTGCCAACAAATAGAAGAAAATAATTTGCGGCTGCTTGCATAACGGAGTTACAAGACTTTTTAATCCACCAATCCCCGAAGGATATCTTGAGGTGTGATGATATTATTACAAAATAAAACTGGTTGCTAGGTTTTAAAAATACTACTAGTGAGTTACAAAATTTGTTTGATTTAACTGTAATTTTGACACTTAAGAGTTGACTTTTCACTGTCAACAAACTTAGGTTAGCAAAGGTGTCATCCGAGATCATCATTTACATTTATATCGTACAGTGCAACGTGTTGTAGCAGCTGTATAAAATGTGTTAAACGAAAATATTATTGTCATTTGGCATAACTTGACCGGTCTCATGCGCTCTTGCGATGGCTCTCAATATCACTTCAGGATCCACAAGATTTCTATCCCAATAGACTCATGCTGCCTCTCTGGCGTTACGTCCACATTCTCCGAAAATTATAATCTTTTCTAAGTTATAAGCGGCTGAATACATGGTAAGAATTTGCCTTTTTTTATTCACCTTGTCAAATTTAATTTGACACTGACATTTTTCGAAAACTACAGTCGCCCACACATTTTAAAGAAGATGCGATTTATATAAAACCATAGTAACGTCAAATGACGGCAAACACACGTTAAAGGTGTAGGTCTCTGATTGGTCAATTTTAAGACGTCTTTTCTCTAATATCTTTTAAGCTAGATTTTTTTCTTCGAAATTACACATCCGAGTGAAGTCTCGTGTTTCCTCATTCGCTCTGGGGCGCGAGTTGTGAGACACCCTGTATGTTTATAACTGAATTTAATGTAAAGTTACCTACAAAAAATTATTGTTCCTTCATGTAGAATGGTAGATATTTATTGTACAATTTATAACACAATGTATGAATCCTGACGTAGATTATTACAGGTTTGTGCATTTTGCTCACTTATGAAGAAAGTTATTTACTTTGTTCATTTATGATTCAGCATGCTACTTTGCTCACTATTTTAAGTTGAATAATAATGAAGCTAACGATTGTGGAAAAAAGCGATTTTTCAAGTAGTCATAACTTGGCTCATAAAGAAAATTTTCGAAAACCGAACAGTTAATTTGTAGATCATACTTTCTTCTTTCGTATCCATAGTTTGTAAAAAATAGTTCAATAGTGCGAGTTGTAGCTTTTCGCGCGATCTCATGTATTACATCATTTTGAGAACTACTATAGGATCGTTTTAACCCTAAACAACGAAACAGGCCAACGTTCCAGATCCTGCCTGTTAAAAATAAAAAATAAAACTGCTATTGCATTACCTTTGCTGGTAAACTTCAACCGGCACACATATAAAACGCGAACAGTAGCCACCTTCACCTTAAGCCTCTTGCACATCCTCCAGTTCTTGCTCGGCCTCTAGGCCGCTCTCGTGTCCTCACCCTGTGCGCTCTGACACCCCCACGCCCGCATACTGACACGCCGACAAACCAGCGGAGCCCGACCGGACGGGGCTCACTCCACTGTAGGCGCCCACGAAGCCGCTGGAGTGCTGCTTGGCCTTGAGTCGTAACGACGCGATGCTGGACGTCATCGCCGTGCAGGGCTCCGCGCCTCGGTGGTGGTACATGTAGGGGTTAGCGGGGGTGGTGTACGGGCAGGGTTGGGGGGTTACGCTGCTGCCGCCAGGGGGGATGATGGAGGCGGAGGACATACTCGCCACGGAGGTTGCGGCCTGCAACAAAAACCGTCATTTCAGCACAGTATAGGTATATAGCTATGCATACAGTAGTGACAATTCGATGAATTTGTGTAGCCGATATACAAAACTATGGTGCGACCAGGGCCTTGTTTCTCAAAAAATACAAGTCTACACTTGTAGAATTTTAATTTTCACAAATATTTGTTTCTCAAAACTACACTTGTGAGATACAAGTCACAAGTGCAAGTCTATTTTATACAAGTGTTTTTTACAAGTGTAATTATCGTTCTGTTTATCAAAATATATTTTACAAGTAATGTCTTGTGAAATACATGGAAATTTTTAGCAGTCTCAAGCAACCCTATCATACAATTCTAATAGTGTAGAAAATATTTATTTACAATTGAAAAAGTGTACAAGTTGTCTGGTAAAGTTCGGAATTGTTGTTTATTATCTTGATTTATTTTATTATTATTTTTTAAATAAATTATAATAATAATTGTAGATAAATATTGGGAAGCAATGTGGTCAAGCGAGACTAGTGATGAAAACGAAATTGTTGTGGTATGAAGAACTAAAATATTTAGGAGGAGGATTGATTATGGCCATATGGAGGGGCTATAAAATTGGAATGGCCCATTGGCTGATTTTAAACAATAACAATATCACGAATTATTTAATATTTGTGAGCTAAAAATTTAAAAAAGCATTGCAGCAATGATAAAACTTGATTACAACAATGCATAAACTTGAGTACAACAATGATTATACTTGATTACAACAATAAACTTGGTTATAACAATGATTGAAATTGATCAGATTTCTGTTTGTATATACGAGTATATGTATGTACGAATTTATGAAATTGGGGGGCCCGAATTTATTCTTGTGTCTAGGGTCCAAAAATTGCTTAACGCGACCCTGCGTAGAAATAGATCATGACATTATGATATGAGAAAACTTAGCAATGTTGCTTGTTTTATGTTTGGCCAGAAGGTTTCCCTTATAATAAACACACAAATTAAATCAACTGTGATCACTTGTGAAAATAAATTACGCGTGTAAAAAAGTTACTAGACTTGTAAATTTCTTTCTGAAACAGAATTTACATCTCCTTGTGAAAAATTTACTAGTAACTTGTAACTTGTTAACTTGTAGACTTGTATTTTTGAGAAACAGGGCCCAGTACTGACGTATACTGCTGAAACCAGACCAGAAACTAAAAAAAAACAGAGAGAAAATAAGAACAGTACAAATGAAAGTCCTCCGTGCAATAACGGGAGTAACACTTACAGGCCTATTATACTAAAAAAATATGTATCGTTACGACCTGTTAGAGACAAACAAAGAAATGAAGACGTAAGGAAAAAGTGTGGCATACTAGATATAGCAAAATAGATAAAGAAGAAAAGAAAGGAATGGAATGAGCATATTGAGACAATGAGTAACCACAGAATTGCCAAAATTTGTAAAAATGGACGCCCTCCGGGAAGAAATTACCAGGACAACCGTCCAAGAGATGGGCACAGAGTTGGCAATCATCCATAGAACAATGAGCAACAGGACCAGGACAGCGTCCTAGCCATAAGACGAAGAAGAAGAAGATTTTTTCTGCGCATGCGTCAGTTTGTACTACCCTCAAAATGGTGACTGGTTTTTTGAAGTGATCAGCTGTTTTTGTGTACTTGCGTTTGTCTTGTGTTTTGAACTTTTTACGTGCGGTGAGTGCGGTTTGAAGAGAAGGAAAACGGTGTGTGCCATTCAACAGTCCAAATAAAAAATAGAAAATTTGTTCTATTTGGTAGTTTGTGTTTCTCTAGTGAAAATGAAAAACCACAAGAGAGGAGGGTTCACATGTTCTTTTGGACAATGCTTTAATGACAGTAGCAATACTAAAAACATAAGCTTTTTTTGTTTTTCAATAGATTTTTGTAATAAAGCACAGATTGTTGAAATTTTCAAGTCATGTGCATACAAAAAAAAAAAAAAAAAAAAAAAACGTTGGAATAATAAACAATATCAGTGATACTATTGATAAAGAGAAGAAATAGTAATGGCTCTAAATTGGACCCTTGCGGAACAACAGAGGTTGTATAATAACATTTAGAGGCATTACCGTTAACACGAACACGAAGCTCACGATTGCTCAGATATGACCGACGCCAAATATTTCGAATTTTAAATGGCAGAAAAGTGACCCCTGTGCTGCACTCTCCGCGCCAGCAATCAATGCCCTGAGGTTACGCCTGGTAAACGCCCGCACGGTACAAATATCATTACCGATATCTGCGATAAAGCAGATTGTGGCACACTCAGAAATGGGTAATATGCCGTGATGATATATTTATTTATTTATTTTATGAAGACAGCAATTTATCAGAGAATCCGAAATCCAAACGAAGCCTAATTACTAACAAACAGTAACAATTTTCTCTTACCGGGAAGCAGTTGACGCTGACAGGCGACTGGTGATGATTAGGCGGTACGACCGGCCAAGGGAAGGTCTTCGTTCCTAACGGACTAGGCACCTTACTTGCCCAATTGTTGTAGGAAGAGTAGGACGAGTACAAGGTATCAGGATCCGTGAAGGGCTGCATCAGTCCGTTGAACTGCGTGCCGAAACCGTTCTTGAAATCTGCAGCTGCAGCTGCAGCAGCGTTCATGGCGTTCCGTTCGCGTTTTCGCCATTTGGCGCGCCGATTTTTGAACCATACCTGGAAAGAAACAAAATACAAAATTAGGGGTTTACAATCATTGTAAACCAAAATTACCAAACAATTGATATCATAATACGAAGGCGCATCGAAAAATAACCGGTAAGATACATGTGAGTGGTCATTGTGATTTTGTAGGCGCTGTTTGACGTATTCAGCAATTTTTGCAATAGCAGGCAATAAAGTATTGATTCCTGTTAGGGAAATCAGCAGCGGAAACTGTAGCAATACTACGGAGAGTTTAAGGGGAGGAAGATTTGAGACAAGCAAAGGTTTACAAGTGGTTTTCTCGTCTTAAAAGTGGTCGAATGTCAATTAAAGATGAACCTGGACGTCTTTCGACTTTCAAAACGGACGAAAGCATTGAAAATCCGTGATACCATCATGTCTGATCGTCATAGAACAATCGATGAATTGGGGGAACACGCTGAAATATCCTGGAGTTTGTGGTAACGAATTTTGACTACAAATTTGAAAATGAAATGTATCACAGCGAAATTCGTTTCACGAGTGCTTCCCGACAATCAGAGAGTTAACTATCTGAATTGAAAGAAATTGATCCGGATTTTTTGTAGGCTCTCCCAAGCGTCTATCGAATACTTCAAACAGCGATTATGGAAAAAATCACACTGACCGCTCAGATGTATCAGCAAGATACAACTGAGGCCATAATATTTCCGTATTATTCTTTACTAAATAATTGCAGGAAAAACTTTAACTAGATTTTGTTCTACATAAGATAAAAGACCTATCCACAATAGCACAGATAAACTATAGTTTGTAATGTAGTGTAGTTTGTGATACAGTAACTCTAACTCTAACTAGTGGGGGTGAATACGGTGAGAACAAATACAGGGTGTTAATTAAAAATCGGGCCATAGGCGTTTAACGTGGGAAATCAGTTTTTCTTTGCGCTAAACTTCCCAATTTATTTCAGACAAAATTTGTAGATAATTAAATGATATATTTATACCATAGAAACTAATAACATCAGTTTGCAACAACCTGTCTTAGGAGAGGTTACAAATTAGTAGTAATAAGCAACGGTACAAATTGGAAAAAAAATCAAGGGCTTCTGGCGCCAAAATATCTTAATACGCCACTGATAGAGACGGTGTTTCAAAAAAAGATTGACATTGACAACTTTGAGTAGGTACATAGAACAAACCAAATGCACCTATAAGTGAATATACGAAGGTAGGTATATTCGCAGGCCCGTATACAGGATTTCATTTCGGAGGGGGTTCTAGTTATATAATTATATTATTTTTCAAGGAGATTAACATGAGCAGTTTTTTGCAAACTATTATCCTTGTTTTGACTGATAACCATGATTGTGGTATCAAAAGAAAGAAAAAATTTCTGCATCAAATGACAAATTTAATAATTAATTTACGGGACTAAAATATTACATAATTTACATTTATTTGTTGTCATTTGATACAATTTTTATCTTTCTACTGATACCACAACTACTGTTGTCTATCAAAACGGGGCGCAACAGTTTGCAAAAAAACTGATTTCCCATTTTAATCTTCTATGTACACCTTTAAAAAAACACCCGGTATACAATTCTCGGGGAAATAATAAAATAAAGAGAGTGTCTACTGCACTGTCCAGACAAAGCAGCAAAAAAAAAAAAAATAGTGAACCAAACCGAAAACAATACCTAAGTGACAATTCTTGATTGGTAGACAGTGGTTTTTAGGTAGATTCGAGAAGTGGCCGATAGAATTGTCCGCTAGATTCCGTTCAGGTGCGACAGTTCACAAATTTTTATTGTGGCTCTGTCTGGACAGTAGACACTTCCTAAAATAAAACAATATTTTGGCCTTTACGTATATCTTTATTTAATTGTAAAAAGCATTTGGGAATGTTATACTCGCAGTTTGGGACGCGTGCTATGATGGCGCTAACATTTTGTTAGACTTCTTTAAATTTTTTAGTATTTTATTTTACATATCAGGGAGGGTTTGAACCCCCAAATCCCCCCCCCCCTTGGATACGGCCTTGTATATTCGAATATACAACCTACCTGAAATTTTTTAAATGTTTAATAAAATTATTTTTTCTTCATTACATTTATAAACTTACAACAAGTTAATTGTATATTTACTTCATAATAAAACAAAATGGAGTACCACGTGTTAATTTATTTGAAATTTGATTTTTAAACATTTATATCGACATTATTACCTATTATAAAAATGTTTACTTCATTTATGTACCATGTTGAAGGTAAGTGTTACCTTTATTTAATTGAATAATTTTATTGTTTATTACATTTTGATTAACAATTGATGGAATTATAATTGTAAAAAAAATTTTATAGCTGATGATGGGCCACTTGGGCTCGAAAAGCCCTAAATAAACGAATTTTTTTTATAAAAAATGTTCTGGGATCATTAAGGCCTTCCTTCATATATAAATGATTTGAACTTGATCCTTCAACTACAACCAATCGAATATATAAAGGTTCGTATATTCGTTTACGATCACGCATTCTTATTGGTTTCTTTTTTAACGAATGATATAGTCACCGTTAGGTAAGAAATATTTATATTTTTGTAACAATAGCTGAACAACACACGTGGACCATTTAAGCCTTTTGATTCACCTTCAGACATAAATATGAACCTCTTTTTAAAAGTTATACAGCAACAATATTTCCCGCGACAAAATGATTCGTTCACCGTCCACTAGGCACCCCTCCGTCGGGTGATGTATGGCCAGAGCGCGGGGTAAATTGGTGTGTATGAAGCCGGGTAGTATTCGCGCCGTCACCTTGCATTACGCGCGTCTTCCATCTCGCGACGCTAGCGTCGGCGTCGGGAACGCGAACGCCGGAGCCAACGATGCGTCTAATTGCGGCGACGGAATGAAGACAGACGAGCCGTGTGATTGGCTGCGACGCACCGCGCCGAAAACGGAACGCAAGCTATCATGCAGGGATGAATTGAAATCGCACTACAATTGCCACAGGGGTTCCGCACTTTCAAGCAAGAAATAATGTACTATTATATCATTATGATTGTCTTATAGCTGAATTTCACAAATCTGTGGCTTAATGCATTAACAGACATACAGGTCTATTCACTAAAAAGTACGTTAATTTTTAGCGTACAAATATGCAACGCTAAAAAGTGAATAGGGAGTTATTGCAACTTCTAAGATGAAAGAACGTAAACGTTAACCTTATGTAGAAAACACTTTATTTTAGAAATAAAGGACATTCAATTTCAATGTTTACCGCATTTAATTAGTGTATTCAAGTTAACGTTAACGCTAAAAGCAACAAAAACGAGGTTACATCCACACTTTTCACCGAAACATAACCTCAAAAGATACAGAACGTGTGACGTTAAACGCTCGCTATTCCATTGTACGTAACGTGTCTCCTTATTCATATAACGTGAACCTTATTAATACGCCTGCACACTCGGGCTGTCACGTGACTTTAAAGGGCACGTTATTTTTGCGTTGGAGCTGCAATAACTCTCTAATATTAGCGTCAGTATTAACGGTATTTCATAAAAATGTTATTTACTAAAGCACTGGTTAAAAATTCCGTTATTAACTTTTTAGCGCATGCGCTAATGAACGATGTGAAGTGAGTTCCACATGACGAAATTAAACTGGAAAACGTATGTCCTAACTTAATTTAATCGCCTGTCAAGTGTGAAAAGTATACTACATTGATGAATAATTATAACTATTTATAAATATAAAGTCCGACAGTGGTAATTACATATATTCAAATAAGTATTTGCAATATTTTCAATAATAAGTTATTTGCAGAATCAAAGAAAAGAGGTCCATGGGCAACAAACAAAGCGAAGTGAATTGTTAAGAAAACAAAATTCTGCTTGCTGGAATATTAAAACCAAAAGATATACCAGTAGTAAATAACTAGTATTTAGTTAATGTAACATTAATTATGAATTTATTAAAATATTATTACCCGTACCCGTAGTGATAGGTATTGCAGTGGTTCTTATTGGATTCCTCATATAGTGATAGTGTGTAAGAGCAGTAATTACATCTAAAACACAGTGCTTTGATAAACTAGAACTTCTGATAAATTCATAATCGGGCAAATGGGATAGATTACTTGTACTGCGAAGATTTCGAAAACGAAGTCTTGCGTAAGAGCCAAAAATGATAAAATGTATTTTGGACACAATTTAAAATTATTAGTGTGTACCTATGTGTCATAAACTTACAAGTAAACCATTCATTAATCATTATTTATTCATATACATATAAGGAAGAATATGAAGGAGGCCTTCGTTCAACATTGGATGTAGAAACCCATCCCTTCATTAAATTAGCTAATTGTAAATATTGTGTACATACATATACATATTTAACTTTATTAAACATTTATATTTATTTAACAGTGTAATTCTGGGGAGTCTAAATAAAGGCTATTATTATTATAAGTAATAATTAGTTCAAATAAATTTATTAATATTCTTATTTTTCATTCAATCTCTAACTTTTATTTTTTACCATTTTAGCGTTGTTGAATTAACGATTTCTTTAAAATATTAACGTATATCTGCTTACTGAATAGAAAATTCAAAATTAAAGAATCCGTTAAAATTTTAACGGTGACCTTCGAGTTTAACGTACACGCTAATTTTACAGAATAGACCCGATAGTCGATCTATGATCGGCTAGAAAATATACCCAAATCATTCAAGCAGCCAATGCACGTCATTAATAAAAATTGAATAAAAGTAACTAGATGTGTGACGTCATGTACTGGTACGTTTGCAGAGGTTTTAGAATCTTTATGAAAAGAGTTATACAGATTGCAATCTGTATTATCGACATGGTCATGAAATATCACGTCTACAAAATAAATACTATATTTTCGTCACTGTCCATTTCTATTTAAATTATTTTATAATACTAACCTTATTTATACTTATGTATTCCATATAAAAGCAATACATAAAAGTAAGCCGAATTTCAAAGAAATATACCGAATTCTTATGATTAATTAGAAGTGCTACCGTTGGCAGATTCACAGATTTTGAGTTTGCGTTAACGGTCACGTTGTGTCATTGCGTTGCGTTTAACATTACTTTATTATAAATATGCCTTTGCAACGCACAAAAATGTTTCAAACACGATACAAATATTTTTCAAATAATAACTTTGACAGTATGAACATACAAATTATCAATGTTGCCAATTATAGCAACAATTAAACGAATAATATAACGTTGATGTACATTATATATTAGTAATGTCATATACGAGAAGTAATGAACTCTACTATTCATCTTAATAATAATTATATAAGGCTATACACTTTTTGACGGTTAAAAATGATTGAAATTTTATTTCATTTTTCACTATTAGTGATTTTAATGCATTAAGGTTTTTACACTAAGTGATGACGTGCATTGGCTGCTTGATTGATTTGGGTATACCATATTTTCATATACAAGAACATCCGAAGATTGACTACAGGCTGGGACAAATATCATGTCTCCATTTTAATTATAAATATCTTTTGATATAAATAAAAATCTGTTGTGGTCAGCACAATACTTCTCGCTAATTTCATATTAGGCTATAAATATTGTATTTAACATTTCTGGTACACACAAAATATTTTAATTACATCTATTCTTTATTTTTCAAATCATTCTATGAACAAGTTTCCTCCTACTCTTCTAAATGTTCGAGATTTTTCCAATTCATTGACTAGATTGGCGGGATTTCTAAAAGGTATATGATGAAATATATGCATAGCAAGTGCGTGTTTAGTTGACCTGTTGCTATACATACTTTGCCTTACAAATGAATCCCGTTTCTGTTTATACCAACTATAGATGTTGACGGAGTCTTTTCCTTGTTATAAAAATAGCATATTATAATTACTATTACACTTCGACTTGTAAGTACACCAAGTACCAATTTTAGGTTTTCCGCATTCAAGAAGAGTGTTAATTTAACGTGCAGCAGCTATATCTATAATTTTAAATATTTAATTAATGATAAAACAATTTCTCTATTTATATTTAGTTCAATACTAAATCCAGTCATTTAATCTAATTTTGTATTTAATGTTGACTCTATCAACTTAGACAATTTAATGAAAACATATTAGTAGGCTGAAAATTACAGATTCTATTCTATTCTATTCTTTTAAGATGATGTCTGTATGTGTGTGTGTGTGTGTGTGTGTGTGTGTATGTGTGTGTGTGTGTGTGTGTGTGTGTGTGTGTGTGTGTGTGTGTGTGTGTGTGTGTGTGTGTGTGTGACAAATTTTTCTCCGACGATAACTCCAATACTACAATTCTAAAAATTATAATTCTTTCGTATTCCTCTTCTGCATGAAGAGTTGATTAGATTTTGGTTATAATTAATCCACGGGAAGTACCGTTATTTGAACTTTTTAACAGTTTTTCCTAAAAAAACGGAGTTAAATATTATTTTTTGACATTTTGTTATTATACATATTAAAGAAAATATTCTTCTCTATATGGTTTGATTATACATTTTCCTTCATAATCAATAGATGTAGATTTAAAGCGTTATAAAGAAATTAATTTTGAAAAATTAGTCAGCTTTGCTATTTATCATGGAAACAGATGATATATTCAAAAAATTCTAATTGACAGATGTCAGTTGGAAGTGCAAAACCAAATAGGTAAGGTATAGGATCTAAAATTGATATGTCATAGTGTTCCTCGCAAGTGACACGCAGAGAAAGGCCAAAGAGAAAATGGAAGGACTGTATCACAAACGACTTGAGAAAGGAAGGACTGTGTGAAGAAGATGCGTTGGACAGAAATGAGTGGAAGAGAAGAGGAAACAGCGACCCCTAATAAAATAGGTGATAGCTGAAGAAGAAATGAAGGAAGTGTCTAGTGCATTTTACTTAGTGTATATTTATGTTATAATTTTATTGGATTTATAGAACCTTTTCGAATGAACTTTTGGTATAGAATTTTACATGATATTATAATGAATATATTCCAAGGACCTTTTGGAATGGAATTTGTACAAAATACATCGAATTGACGGAAGGTTTTGTGCTGGTCACAACAGATTTTTTTTCTGTGTACATATCAGTGTCAAGTGCAATTTACATAGTGTATGTTCGTGTTATAATTTCACTGGATTTATCTTTTCCAAGAAACTTTCGGTATAGGAATTGTAGAAAATAATATGTCTGTATTATAATTTTATTGGATATATAAAATCTTTTCCAATGAACTTTTGGTATGAAAATATCTTGTTAATCTTAAAACCCCTTTTTTCAAAATAGCGATTTGTTGAAAAACGATAAAGTTTTATATTTCGTACTGTGTGAACTATCTCGTTTTCATTACCGGTTCAAATCTCTTCACGGTAATTTTACGCGCCTGGCAGTCACGTGATGCTGTAGCGGAACAGCGTGAATCGGTCACGCTCGTGTCAAGCTGACCAATGGCCCGTGATTAACGGCATATAAATTAAGATATTTACTTTGTAATTACACACTACATTGTTACACTTAGGGGAGAAAGTGATTCAATCACTAGCTTGTCGCTAGGAATTCATTATAGTATTATAGGGAACGCAGTGGTTAGAACTGGACACAAATGGCTGGTGATATGGTTAGGAATGGTTGTAAATTACTAATTGGTTGATAAAGGTAAATATAAAAAATCTGATGTGGCCAACACAAAACCTCCCGCTATTTAATTTTTATTAATTTAAATACATACCTACCTACGTATTTAGTAATGCTTCGAACTATATTATGTTCCATTGCATATAACTATTGCTTTATTTACGATTTTCTTTATTATTTAATATGTCACGATTATTAATTTGAAGTGAAGTTTTTTGACAATGACGTTTACCTGCCAGTTACATTCATTTGAAAAATAAACTGTGTAACAAAAGTATTTTGTTTATCTTAGGCTTCGGGAGTAAAAAAAGTAAAATGATTTTTAAATTTATCTGTAAAATATATAGAAAAAGTATTAATGTATACCTGTACAAAATTCAATAATCTATAATTTTACAATGACATTAATGCCCGTATTCATAAACACTCGTAAAAATTTTAAACGGTTCGTTATACTATTTATCCAATAAAAACAGTCGACATTGAAAGAAAAATCGAAATTTTATTTGTCAAGTTTAATTCTATTTGTCAAAAATTATAACGAACCGTTTTGAAACTTTACGAGTGTTTATGAATATGGGCATAAATGTATAACATTTTTACGATGATGATGATGATGATGATGATGATATGTGTGTGTGTGTGTGTGTGTGTGTGTGTGATTATCACATTTTTACGATGATGATGATGATGATGATGATGATGATATGTGTGTGTGTGTGTGTGTGTGTGTGTGTGTGTGTGTGTGTGTGTGTGTGTGTGTGTGTGTGTGTGTGTGTGGCTGGATGTTGGAGGGACGGTTTCTCAAATTCTATAAGACGAAAGACCAAATTATCTACGTATTTCTTAATCTGATATTAATGCGAAGAGCTGAAAAGATTTTGAACACAATTTGGAAACAATTGGACACCAGAAGTAGTAGTTTCTTAAAAAAAAATCTGATGTGGCCAACACAAAACCTCCCGCTATTTAATTTTTATTAATTTAATACATACCTACCTACGTATTTACTAACGCTGCAAACTGTTCCATGGCAGAAAACTATTGCTTTATTTACTATTTTTTTTTAAATGTCACTATTATTAATTTGAAGTGATAAGTTTTCTGACAGTGACATTTACTGTCAGTTACATTCATTTGAAAAATGAAACTGTGTAACAAAGGAATAGTTTTTCGAAAATTCGAAAAAATGGCATTTAATGGTATTTTTTGAAGAAAAACCATTATGAGCTTCAAGTAAAATGCCATTTCCGATTTACACCAAAATCTAATGGCATCTATTCCTAATAGAATAGGGCAGAAATACAAAATTTCAGAATTTTCTGAATGATAGTATTTGAGTTAGAGTGCAAACAAAATTCGTACACATACACATATATATATATATATATATATATATATATATATATATATATATATATATATATACACACACACACACACACACACACACATACACACATACACACATACAGACATCATCGTGAAAATGTTAAAATTGGATTCTAGGGACCTTAAAACGTAGTCATTTACTAAAATCTCGATATGTGATTTTTAGCACGGTCCCTATACCTCCCTTACCAAGGGTAGCGGGAGGTAAAAAAATATACAGAGTGATCTAAAATAACTGATTCAGTTGGCAATACTTGAAATTGGTAATATTGATACATAAATATCGAGATTTTAGTAAATGACCACGTTTTAATATCCCTAGAATCCAATTTTAACATTTTTACGATGATGTCTGTATGTGTGTATGTGTGTGGATTTTGTTTTTGCTCTAACTCAAATACTATCATTCAGAAAATTATGGAACCTTGTATTTCTACCCTATTCTAATATAGAAAGAAACTATGAGATTTTGGTGTAAATCGGATAACCGGAATTGCACGTTACTTGAAGCTCATAATAGTTTTTCTTCAAAAAATACCATTAAATGCCATTTTCTCGAATTTTATGTCATCATGAAAGATTATTGAATTTTGTGCAGGTACACATTAATACTTTTTCTATATATTTTATAGATAAATACCAACGAGTAGTTCTTAACCAATTATGATGCAAAACACTTAAAAAATCAACCAATGGGAACAGTATTAACTGTTAAAACCCCGTTACCCCCGATAATTTTCCGCTACCAAGTAAATAAACTGTTGTTATTGTTTATAACTGTCAGTGTGACAATTAATGTGTCAAGTTTCATTTTGCGTTGTCTTTGGAATTTAACTCACCAAATACCACACGACCTTTCAGATTTTCTCAGATAAACTTTTATTTTTAAGCACTCATTTTTTTTGCTTTTAAGCAAAATCACTCAAGCAAACTGACATTAGGTAAAACCCCTCCTCCTTCGGAGTCGGGATTTACCATGCAGTTTGCTATCGTGTTTGTTGCTAAGCAAAAACAATTCGTGTAAAATAAAAATTTATCGATAAAATCAGGAGGTCTTGTGATATTACTTCTGATAATTTTCTACAAACATATATAAATTAAAATATTATCTTATTACACAAAAAACTAATCACTTCAAACTAATAACAGTGACATTTTAAAAAGAAAATAGTAAATAAAGCAACAATTATATGCAATGGAACATAATATAGTTTTCAGCATTAGTAAATACGTAGGTATGTATTTAAATTAATAAAAATTAAATAGCGGGAGGTTTCGTGTTGGCCACATCAGAATTTTTTTACTTTTACCCGAACGAAAATATTCTTGAAGTAGAAATTTGTCACACTCTTCATTAAAAAGCATAATGAAATTACAAAAAATAATTTACAAAGGCATGCGAAACAAATATCAATTGAATCAAAGTACGACAATGATATTAATCAAATATCATACACCTGACATCATCTGTCATTTGTGGAATATAGTTTTGAAGAATTATGGAAAATTGAAATATAATTTGGCGTCACAGAAAGGGGGTTGTTTTTCATGACTATTTCTAGCGCCAATCTTTCTTTTTAGTTAATTATTTACGAAAATAACAAATTATTATTTTTTATAACTAAGAAAAATATTGCATACGCTTTAATTTCAAATACTTTTTAAAAAATATGAAACCGGTTATTGAGATTGTTACACTTTTCAAATTAATTTTGTAATTCATTTTTGACTATGCCCAAAACGCAGGGAAAAATGATGAGGGTGTATATGTGAAATAATGAGTGTAATTAATGCCCGTATCAACATAATGAACAAAAATATCCAGAAATGATTCATAAAAACATAATTTGAAAAAATATCGACGCGATAATTCTGCCGTGCATCCGTTGAAAGACACAGTTTATTTTTTCATTTAATTAATGAATGTATGGGTATCTAATTTGCTTTTCATTGAGGGGGAATATTTCAATATTCAACCTTAATTACTTTTTTGTTTATTTTTTAATTGTTTTTCATTTAAATTCTTTTCATATCGTTTGGAAAATTAAAAAATAATGACCGGGGTAGTGGAACATCAAGGTATAAATACACACGGGAAACTTGTATATGTAAATTATATTAATTGTTGCCCAATCCTGAAACCTCATCATTTAGATAATTAATTACAATACACTCTAATTACTCATGCGTTTTAAATACACTACACCAATTATTTCACAGAGCTGAACACATATTATTACACAATAGAATGTAATTGTCACACTACGAATGCATACACTACATTATTCATGTTGTGTTTATATAAACAACATTTCCATAAAATATTTTTAAATGTGGGAAATTTCTCGTCTGTTGTATGGATAAGATGTTAACAATTACTCAAAATCTCAGTCAAACAGTTGTTATTCTTACAACACCGACGTTTCGGTGCACAATTCAGGGTCTGTAACATTCAATACAAAAAAAAAATAGTACATACAAAATAAT
Organism: Ophonus ardosiacus; assembly: GCA_943142095.1. Lineage (NCBI taxonomy): Eukaryota > Metazoa > Arthropoda > Insecta > Coleoptera > Carabidae > Ophonus > Ophonus ardosiacus. The sequence goes on along the minus strand of OW964828.1, from coordinate 50,135,823 downwards.
ATGGACATTATCACACTTACATGGGGTCCCGTGGCCGCGTGCCTGAGTGTCTGGTCGTGAACCCGGGGGAACCGGGTTCGATCCCGACAGACGCCAAATATTTCCAATTTTAAATGGCACAAAAGTGACCCCTGTGGTGCACTCTCCACACCAGCTATGAGTGCCCGTGAGGTGACGCCTGGTAAGCGCCCACACGGTAAAATATATCGTCATCATTACCGATGTCTACATGTGTTGTAGATACTGGCACACCCAGAAATGGGTAATATGCCGTGATGATATATTTATTTATTTTTATTAAAAAAGCGGGATGTATTGTGTTGACCACATCAGATTTTTTAATTTGATTTATACAATTGTTACTTATTATAACTATAGTGACTGTATATACATAGTGTGGCCAATAGGGGGATCGATTTTGGTTGGTCGGCGCGAATTTGCCTAAATATGGCGGATATTATGCCGACAAAGTGACATTTTCAGATTTGTTACGTGAATTGAAGGTAATTATATTATATTTATATTTTAGATAGTGCAAATAATTAAATTACACGTGTATTTGTATATTTATAACAAATTAATATATACATATTTTTTAACATCACATCTTTTTTAGGTTAACTGTCAAAATTACTAAAAATGTCTAATATTAAGGTATATATTTTAGATGCCTGGTTGCGCGGCGGTTGGTTGTGAAAACAGTTCTTCAAAAGGATTTAAAATGAAAATAAATATTTTGTTTCCATTTAATATGCTCTTTCATTAATTGTTTATCGAATTTTGTTTAGTTATCACATCATATGAATTCAAATACCCCGCGCATTTTGCCTAAATATGGCGACGGTTTGCCACACTATGTATATACAGTCACTATAATTATAACTATTGACAATAAAACAAATAGTTCATAGTTTTTAGAATTTTATCTTAAGTAATTCCGTTCAACAAAATACACAATTCAATATTCACAAACAGAATATTAACTTCTTATTCTCATTTCTTTTTAATAACCCTTCATCAATCTTCTTAACACTACGAGACAATTTGATTGTATTCGGATGGTGTTTAGCGTTTAGGGGTTGGTATTGCTGCCTTCCCTTGTGTGGTTATAAAGTAATGTTAATTCCAGAGGGCAGTCGTTGCTTGCGCCACGTGCCTATTGTATAAGGCTGCGGGGTATCCCAATAAAAGCACCCCCGAAATGCGATATTCACAGGAGGAGGAATACATCAGTATAGCCACCAACAGAGGTTAAATAACACCAGGGAGACTATGGGTTATATTAGAATGTATTGGCGCTTCTAATACGTTCAAGAAATAAATTCATTATTACGATTTTTATTTAATTTTAAGATACACGTATGTTTTTACCTTCCGTCACCTTTAGGTAAGGAAGGTATTGTCTTCGATCAAAAAATTCGTTGGTGAGTTTTTAATGAAGAAGCACGTTTGATGGTCCCTAGATTACGAATTTACTATTTTTAAGATGATGTCTGTATGTGTGTGTGCTGTGTGCTGTGTGTGTGTGTATGTGTGTGTGTGTGTGTGTGTGTGTGTGTGTGTAATTCTTTGGTATTCCTCTTCTTTACATCCAAATGAAGAGCTGATTAAATTTTGGTTATAATTGATCCACCGGAAATACCCTTATGTGAAGTTTTTAACAGTTTTTCTTAAAAAACGTAGTTAAATATTATTTTTTGACATGTTATGTTATATAAATATTAAAGAAAATGCTCTTCTATATACGGTTTGATTATACATTTTCCTTCATATTCAATAGATATAGAGTCAAAAAATTATAAAGAAATTAATTTTCAAAAATCAGTTAGCTTAGCTATTTATCATGGATACATGTGATATATACAAAATATTCTAATTGAAAGATGTCAGTGCAAAGTGCAAAATCAAATATGGCAAGTATAAGATCAGAATATCGGGAGTACGACAAAGGCGAAAGAGAAGATGGAAGGACTGAATCGCAGAAGACTTGAAAGAGGAAGAACTGTGTGAAGAAGATGCGTTGGATAGGAATGAGTGAAAGAGAAGAGTAAGAAACAGTTACCCCTAATAAAATTGGAGAAAGCTGAAGAAGAAAGAAGGAATTGTCAAGTGCATTTAACATAGTGTATGCATGTTATAATTTTATAGAATCTTTTCAAAGGAACTTTTGGTATGGAATTTGAAAAAAAAATAGTATGTGTTCGTGTTATAATTTTTCCAAGGAACTTTTTTATAGCATTTATCCATTTTTATTTCAATACTTTTATTTCTAAAAATTCACTCAGTTGTTCAAATACTCTAAAAATGTGTACACTTACGTAACATTCTCTTCACAATCATATAATATTACTACCAAGTTTATATCTCTACCCATTTTTGAATTATTGCCTCAAAAGTCAATATACCCCACATTTAGATGAAAACTTCAAAATTTTCAAAAATCTAATTTTTATGTATCTAGATACTTCTCAATGCGCTGATTCCAAATTTTGAAACCACAGGTCGTTATCTTGTTTCGTTCTCGAGATATTTAGATTTAAAGTTTTGCTCAAAACTGCCCATTTTTGGGTATTAACCCAAAAATGGGCCGAGATATGAATTTGTCGACATCACCATTCGATTCTACGAACAAAAATACCTAAGTATAGCAATTTTCATAATTTTTGTCCAACCGGTTCAAGTTTAATGAATAAAATCTTGAAAACCCCGGACAATGGCCAAAATCTGAAAAAATCGTAAGGGGTACACCTTAGATTTTTGCGATTTTTGGACATTTTCAGTTATTTTACTTTAGAGATTGTATGCGTTGTTGAAAAATTCTGAAAATTGGTGTACTTATGTAATTTTGCCCGTAGAATCGAATGGTGTTGTCGCCAAATTCATATCTCGACCCATTTTTGGGTTATTACCCAAAAATGGGCAGTTTTGAGCAAAACTTTGAATCTACATATTTCGAGAACGAAAAGAGATATCGACCTGCGGTTTCAAAATTTGGAATCAGCGCAAGGAGAAGTATCTAGATACATAAAAATTAGATTTTTGAAAATTTTGAAGTTTTTATCTAAATGTGGGGTATATTGCCTTTTGGGGCAATAATTCAAAAATGGGTAGAGATATAAACTTGATAGTAATATTATTTGGTTGTAAAGAGAATGTTACGTAAGTGTTCGCATTTTAAAAGTATTTATACACATATGAGTATACATAATGTATATTCATGTGATAATTTTATTGGATTTATAGAATATTTTCCAAGGAACTTTCTGTATGGAATTTGTAAAAAAATTGTATTATGTTCGTGGTACAATTTTACTGGATATATAGAATCTTTTCCAATGAACTTTTGGTATGGGCCACAACAGATATTTTCACCTTCCGGTTGTCCAATTGTTATCGAAACCTTTTCAGGTCTTCCCATTAATGTCAAATTCATCGTAAAAATGTTAAAATCAGTTTGTAGCCACCTTAAAACGTGCTTATTCACTAAAATCTGGATATGCGATTTTTAGCATGAATCCAATATCTCTCTTAGTGAGAGGTAAAAATGAATTTTGCAAAGTATCACTAATCCAATATATAGTTTAGTGTTAAATGCATCTACAAATCGTTTGTAGAGCGGCGAAATTCTCGTCATGTTCTACAGAGAGAAAGAAATTAATTATGCAGCTTTGCTCTTTAACTCCCTGGAATCCTTAAATCCTAGCATCACCTACTACAATCTTTTTCTTTCATGAATATATAAAAACTAGTGCACTCGTAAGAAGAGCCATTCATTAGGCAACTCTCTACTCACGTATGAAATAATTAAAATCTTCCTTGCACCGCTGCAATAAAAACAAAACATGAGCGCGTCTGTAGATGCTGCACTTGTTTCTAAACAATTTCCATGCGCGAGGCGGTCTGGACGCGAGCTCTAGAGAATCGAAGGCGAGACGACACTACATTAAAAACAAATTTATGGAGAAATGGATGGTTGAAAGAGACATTTTGTAAAAGACGCTGTTGTACATTTTAAGATAAAATCAGGTCCGTAAAACAGGGTTACTTTCCACCATTTTTGACTTCAATTTTTTAATGATACGACAAAATAATTATTAAAATAATACTACTATTTTTATTAATTATAGCTATTCTAATTGCGAACGAACAAGTGCTCCAACTCTTGATTTAAATCGAAGCATTTTATATGCTTGATCGTAGATGGGAGCCTTGAGAAAGTTACACATTTCTTTTCAACCTGCTATTCTGATATTAATTAAACTATTTAAGCAAATTGCCATGTACTCATACATTTCTAATTTAATTTTTACCTTCCGTCACCTTTAGGTAAGGAAGGTATTGTCTTTGGTCAAAAAATTCGGTAGTGAGTTTTTAATGAATAAGCACGTTTTTGGGTCCCTACAATACGAATTTACTATTTTTAAGATGATGTCTGTATGTATGTGTGTGTGTGTCCGTGTGTGTGTGTGTGTGTATGTGTGTCCGTGTGTGACAAATTTTTCTCCGACGATAACTCCAATACTACAAATCTAAAAATTATAATTCTTACGTATTCCTCTTCTGTACATCCATATGAAGAGTTGATTAGATTTTGGTTATAATTGATACACCGGAAGTACCCTTATTTGAAGTTTTTAACAGTTTTTCTTAAAAAACGCAGTTAAATATTATTTTTCGACATTTTGTGATTATCAATATGAAAGAATATCTTATTCTCTATACGGTTTGATTATACAGTTTCGTTCATATTCAATAGATATAGAGTTATAGAGACATTAAGAGAGATTAACTTTCAAAAATTAGTCAGCTTTGTTAAAATTATAGAAACAACAGAGATATTCAGAAAAATTTAATTGACAGATGTCAGTGTCAAATGCAAAACCAAAGTTGAAAGTATAGGGTCAGAAAGTTATGTGTGAATATGATAGAGTGTCCCTCCAAAGAGAAGAAGATGGAAGGACTGTGTAGCAGAAGATTTGAGAGAGGAAGAATTGTGTGAAGAAGATGCGTTGGACTGGAATGATTAAAAGAGAAGAGTAAAAAACAGCGACCCCTAATAAAATAGGGAAAGGAACTTTCGGTATGGAATTTGTAAAAAATTGTGTGTTCATATTACAATTTTACAGGATATACAGAATATTTTTCAAGGAACTTTTGGTATGGGATATATACAAAATACATCGAATTGACGGAAGGTTTTGTGCTGGCCACAACAGATTTTTATCATTTATCAGTGTACTCAACGTTAACCTGAGTATTACAATCTATAGGCTGAAAGATGTACGAGCCCAAACTTGTAATAATTCGGCTTTTTATAAGAGAGACAGGTTCTATTTTATATTCTATACAAATGGTGAGAAATTTCTACAAATTTCTAATGACTATATTAAGAATGAACATCGAACCCGAACTTAAACCGAACCATAAACGGAATCAAGCGGTAACCTTTTAGCGAACCCAAACCCAGAACCGAACCTCAGATATATTTTTCAACTGAACCCTAGTCGGTTCATGCGACATTTTAAGGATCAACTTCTTGCCCAAATTTAGCTTCTACAAAGAGTCTTTTCTGTTGACCCTTTTGGCTCAATAAAAAACATGCAATTTCGTAGAAATCCAGTGGGTACAATAAAACCTGCCTTGTAAGACATGTAGGATAATGATAGAAAAAGTTCCTTGAATGGATATATTGATGAGGTAATAAAAATTTCTGGATGGCAGTCACAAAATTTTATTTAAATTCTCGGGTCGACCGGTTTCGAGCTCCACATGAGCCTTCCTCAGGAGATGAGAATTAAGAAAATTTTAGATACATGGCAAAAAAAACATAAAGCTTTACTAGTCGAAAGAAATTTATAAAAATTTCTCGCCATTTACGTACGTTTTTATATTTTGGTTTAAAATGTAAACCAGCCGTTAAGAAAGGTACTGGAATCATGCTAAAAATCGCATATCCAGATTTTAGTGGATAAGCACGTTTTAAGGCCCCTAGAATCTGATTATAACATTTTTACGATGATGTCCGTGTGTGTATGTATGTGTGTATGGATGTTCTTGAGTACTATAAGACTTAAGACATGTTTAACACGTTCACTGCCTATGACACATACGTTGTGTCATCTGGTATTTTGCGTGCTATGCCGATGACACAACGTCTGTGCCATCATTATATACATTCTTCTATGCTTCAGTATCTCACAGGCATTTGGAACTTACAGTTGCGCTCTTATAGGCACCTCAGGTACACTTTATACAGGTACATAGTTGGTTTTTGGTTTTGGGCACTCTGAGTTCTACAATGGACAATCAATTGCCGGGACCATCGGTGCAAAAGAAAGTACGTTCTTGTCGTGACAAAAAGCTTATATCAGATGCAGAATTACAGAACAAAAAATTTGGAGAAATATTAGAAAACCAAAAGCGATAATATAATATAATCAATATGTCGGGAGTAAATTGCCAGGACTAAATGCTGACATGCCAGTGAAAGGAAAACCATGACCTGGTATAAAAAACTCATATCACTAATTTCTAGAGTCCCATTACCAAAAATGTAATGACACAAGTGTTCTGTCATATGGCATAGTAAAAATAATTGTGATATAGTTAGTTTCCACAACTAAGACCCGGCATAACAGGCAGTAACAGGACAGATGATCGGCAGTGAACGTGTTAATTGCGGTTTCCTCAATCTGACATTACTGGGAAGAGGTGATGAGATTTTGTTTACAATTGGACAACCGGAAGTATTAGTTACTCAACAAAAAAATTCTAAATATTATTTTTTTTAAATTTATGTTTTTACAAAATATTAAAGAATATAAAAATCTCTATCCGATACATTTAAATTTTTGTATATCTTCTATATAATTAGAGATAGAGAAATATAAATATGTAAAATAATATGCTGTAATGAATCTCGCACCCCACGGAAAACAAAAATGTTTGTAATAGGGTAGTTGCGAAAAAAATAAATGTTGTTTTTTCCTATTAATTATGAAATATAAACTAGTTCTAAACATATTAATGTACAAATTATTAGAAAATATAAAACTTTTCATTCATAATTTCCATAAATAAAGTTCGCGGTGGAATTCTTGTGACGTAGACTTTTAATAATTATATAGTTCGACCAAGTCTATATGACTCATATAAGCTTGTTGCAATACCACGACAAAGCCAACAAGTTGAATTATGTTTTAATTGTACCATACAAATATTTACAGTATAATTCTAAAAGTAAAATAACAGATACAAAAGTATTATTTAACAGTACGTTTATTTTATAATTATTTACTTGAATACCAGATATTTTCAAGATGTTTAATTCTTATATAGATAAACTTCATAATTTTATCAGAAGGTGGCCACACACTCAGGGAATGTACATGTCATTTTTAATGACTTTTAACCTATGTTTTACGTGTTGGACGACTGATTCGTGTTAAAATCATATTTTATTTTTCTTTTCTGTATCAGCAAATTTAAGACTAGGTAATGAATTTGTGTGAAAATTTAAATCTTTTTAGATAAAAAATAGTAGTATTGCGTACAGAGTGTACTTGTGTACTACCGTGAGTGTACCGTTAGGGCAAGAAAGACTGTGATTGGTATTAAAAATACACGTCACACACGGGAAATTTGAAATAAGAATCTTTTTTAAAAAAATTATATTTTGAAGAATATACAGTTGCCAGACGTAAAACATGTATTAAAGTGAATAACTTGAACAATTCTTCCAGAAAATAAATAAATTGGAAAATGCGCAACTACCCTATTGACAAATAAATGTCAGTGTCAAAACACCCGAGACTTTACTGAAAACCTTTTCTGGGAAGTACATTTAGTATTTCTTATTTTATTATTAATTAAATATTTACAATTATAGATACATATATTTCATATATACCCTTCAGGAATACCGCTAATCTAATCAATGAATTTGTGTGTACCAGAACTGTTAAATATGTACAATACTTATATAGTCTAATATGGAAATGGCGAGAGGTCTTGTTCTGTCCACAACAGATTTTTATGATTTTGTACTCGTGTCAGTATATTCAACGAGATTAGACTCGACAGATATAAAATTTCAGCGAAGTATAACTGCATTTCTTCTTGACACTGTTTTTCAGTACGCTAAAGCCTCCACCATTATTTCTGTTATATAACATCTCTGTCTTCCATTAGAACTATCTTATCTTTTAGTTTGTCGAAGCGTGCGTGTTCATATGATGGCTCCTCATATCCGCCAATCCTACCTGACATTCGCTATCGCCTGAGATCCAAGTAAACAAACCTACAACAGCCGGCGGAGTCTTCGCGAAACTCTTATCTCCAAGCCGCACCATCTACTATTGGCTGCGAATTTGTATTTCGTCTTATCGGGGCCAGACAGTTTTAGCAACTGGCGAGTTGAAATAAACCAAGGAGGCGGTGCTAAACTAGACTAAAGTTCATATGATAAGATTCAAGATTTTGGAGATTATTTTACTAAAATTGTTTGTTTATACATATAGAAAAGGCCTTTACGATCAAGGAGAATATTAAATATACGAAGAATGAAATTATGGAAAATTCAATGACACCGCGGGGACTCGAACCTAGTGTTGCCACAAGACCAAGACCGGTCTTGGTCTTGGTCTCGTCTCGTCTTGGTCTTGTCGAGACGAGACCATCATTTGGTCTCGACTAGAAAAGTCGAGACGAGACGAGACCAGCATCAAGTCTTGTCGAGAAAGTCTTGAAGTCTCGACAAGACTCTTGAATTCAGATCAAAGGTATTTTTTTACACATTATATTCTAAAAGTGCTTCAAAAACTGAGAGTATTGCTGTAAATACTGTTTGAAAATTCGAATAAATAAGAAAGATATTAATTTTTCAAATTTTGTAATTTTCTTATTTCATAGTTGTGTTCCAGAAACATTAATTTAAGTAAATATGATGTTTTCCTTATTCTTCTAAATAATCCAAATGTAAGTTTTAAATGAATTTAAATTACAATGTAGGTGAGATGAAATGAAAGAAGTATAAATTTAGAATTCTTGTGTTATTTTAATGCATTAATATTTATATATATATTATATATATTATTTCAAGAACTCAATTATCAAGTTGATGATATTCATAGAAAACTTAATAATAAATATCTCAAATATTATTTGGAATATATGAATCGCGATAGTACTGGTGTTCTTAGAATTTTATGTACTATTAGATACGATTATAAAAAAAAATGTTAATGGAGGTAAAGTCGAGAGTCTTGTCGAGACTCGAGACGAGACGAGACTGACATCAAGTCTCGTCCCGACAAGACCAAGACGAGACCACTCTAATCGAGACCAAATCAAGACCAAGACGAGACCGACCCCAAGTCTCGTCTCGTCTCGACTTCTGGCAACACTACTCGAACCCCGATTATTTGACGGCTAATTATTTCACATCATTGTTTCACGCCGAGTATTCATCTATACCGATTAGGATAGTGTACTCACCTACGAAATTTGTAAAAAGAAATTGTGGAAGATTCATTGGCTTCGCTGGGACTTGACCCCGAGGCTCAAATGGTAAGAGCGCCATACTAGGTATGTGGAGGTCCGGGGTTCGAGTCTCGGTCTCATTGAATTTTTCATAATTTCTTCGTATATTTAATATTCTCCTTGATTGTAAAGGCCTTTTCTATATGTATAAATTTCAGGTACGATCGCAAATAATTTATTTCAATCTAAAATTGTTTGTCATATTCAGTATTTATGGACTATGTTGCCAGTTTAATATTCATTTACTATACTATTACATTTATTGCAGTACAGGTATACTAGTGTCTTTTACCCTTTACGTAACGGAAAGAAATTCCTCTATAAATATATAACATCACGTACAAATCTAAAATATACGAAGTGTGGAAATTAAATAACGAAATTTATTTTTTTGCGGCTTCCCTTTAAATTTGGCAACATTGCAGGCTATGTCTTATTAATTTGGCATCTTCCCTCCATTCACTGTTAAAATTTCAAGATCAAGATAATTAGGAAAACCGTTCGGCAGTAACCTTTGATTGAAGTTAACTACTTTATCGTACTCCACCGGAATTATGTTAGTGTCAATATGAAATTCTGTGTGAAACTTATAAAATCCGCTACAGAAATGTACGAATTGTTGAAGAAAGTTTATGGTGATGAGGGTTTGTCTAGTACTCAAGTTTCCGAGCAGCTTAGAAGATTTAAAGAAGGAAGAAAAGAGCACTGACATTGTTTTTTTCGAAGTGAGAGTGATTGTTCACATGGATTGAGTGCGTGAGGGGCATTTCGGTATCCAAGCATATTACAAGAAGGTTTTAATAACCCTTCATGCACGGATAAGAAGTAAAAGGGCTGAAATGTGATGGATTCTCCATGAAGACAACGCGCCGGAACAAAACCCCCTGTCCGGCAAGACATTTTTGACGAAATACAAAATCACCGTGTTCGTACATCAACCGTATTCACGTGACCTAGTGCCATGTGACTTGCTTTTATTCCCAAATTGTAATCCTGCGTTAAAAAGCCCCAAATTCGGGACCAAGATGTAGTTATAGAAAAGCGGTAGAGCATATGAACAACCTAACAGAAAAGATGTGTGTGTATGCGTGTTGTGTGGATGTCTGAGGGACAGTTTCTCAAATTCTATAAAACTGAAGACCAAATTAACTACGTATGCCTTAATCTAACATTAATGGGAAAAGCTGAAAAGGCTTTGGTAACAATTGGACCACCGGAAGTAGTAGTTTCTTTAAAAAAAACTTATAAATATATTTTGTAAATTTATGTTATTACAAAAAATATGAAAGAATATAAAATTTTGTATCCGATATAATAAACATTTTTATTATATTTTCTATAGATTTAGAGATAGAGAAATATAAATATATAAAATAATCCGTTATAATGAATCTCACAGCCCAAGTAACTCCATGGAAACCAGTTGAAAAATTATTTGTAATTGACAGAAAAATATCAGTGTCAAAAATTCAGATACATACATACTGAAGGCTTAAATATTTAAAATAATAGATACATATATTACATATACAGGGTGGTTGATTTTTCATTGTCCAGCTTATATCTTCTGAAATATTAAAGAAGGAAAAAAGTTATATACAAAAGTTGTTTAACACAACTTGATCTATAATTTAGCATAAATAATTTTTTTCCAAGGCCTACCAATTTTTTGGAAAAATGTTTAACTTTAATTTTTTAAATGGAACACCCTATATATTTTGACAGAATAAGATACTTAATAAATTTCTCTTTACAATGATGTGTAACAAGTAAGGATTTACCTTTAAATTATGTCCTACAAAGCAAATAGAAATTTGATAAAATTAGGCTATGATATTCTATTGTTTATACCTGTAACTTCTGTCACACATGAACATTGGCTACGTAGGGGTTTTCCTTTGAATAAAATTATGTCTAATAAAGCAAGTAATAGAATTACTAGCATTGATGATTTACAAAATTATTAATACTTTTATTTAAATATCAAGTAGCAAGTAGCAATCTGTGGCATATGTTGCTGGTATAAACAATAAAATATTACAGCCTACTTTTGTCGTATTTCTATTTGCTTTATTAGACATAATTTAAAGGTAAACCCTTACTTGTTACACATCATTGTAAAGAGAAATTTATTTAGAATTTTATTCCGTAAAAATATGCAGGGTGTTCCATTTAAAAAATCAAAGTTAAATATTTTTCTGGAAAATTGGTAGGCCTTGGAAAAAAATTGTTTATGCTAAATTGTAGACCAGTTTGTATCAAATAACTTTTCAATACAACTTTTTCTTGTATCTTTAATATTTCAGAAGATATAAGCTGGACAATGAAAAATCAACCATCCTGTATACGCATCAGAAATACCGCCAATCTAGTCAATGAATTTGAAGAATCTCGAACACATACAAGAGTAGGAGGAAACTTATTTATAAAATGAATTAAAAAATATAATAGATGTAATTAGACTTTTTGTGTGCGTACCAGAAATGTTAAATACAATATGTGAGAGGCCTTACGCTGGCCACAACAATTTTTCCCCTGAATTTAATAAATATTATTGTTGTCTAAAGTTCTGTATTGACGTTCGGAGATATTTCTTGTTGGTGTTTCTGAACAGAATCCACAATCCCGGTATATCAGGCATCATAGGTCTCGACAGAACTCATCAGAGTTTCGTCTGGGCTGTTTTGTTGCTCAACAAACAAACAGAGCTCGCTCGTTGGATCAATACTTCGTGCGTCTCTAGCAAAGCAACAGAGCACACTTCAACAATTACAGATTGAAACACTCGGCTCGAGCTCGGGTCCAGAGGCAAATGAGCAAAGTTAAATACTAGATACTGATAGTGGTTGTGGAGGTTTTGATAGTCTTGTTTGACCAAGGTTGTTCAAAGCGGTAGAGTAGGATTGTAAACACGTGTTTTCTGATAAAATATGTTTGAGGTAAATAAATAATAAAATGTTCCATTCCGAGAAGGATTCTTCCTAATATTATATAACAAATATCATAAATATTTTACATTCTTTTAAATTTAGTACTTTCACTTCAAATTCGCCTTTTTACATCTCGCTAAGAGAGGTATTAGAATCATGCTAAAAATTGTATATCCAGATTTTAGTGGATGAGCAGTTTTTAAGGTCCCTATAATCCGATTATAACATTTTTACGAAGCTGTGTGTGTGAGTGTTTGTGTGTGTGGATGTATGTGTGTGTGCGTGCGTGCGTGTGTGTGTGTGTGTGTGTGTATGTTGGAGCCACGGTTTCTCAAATACTATAAGATTTAAAAAATATTTAACTGCAGTTTCGTCAATCTGACATTCCTGGAAAGAGCTGAGTAAATTTTGGTAACAATTGGACAACCAGAAGTAATAGTTTCTTTAAAAAAATCTTCTAAATATATTTTTTTTGGAAAGTTTTGTTATTACAAATATTGAAAACATAAAATTCTTCATCTAATACACTTCAAATTTTTATTATATCTTATATAGAATAATTTAATGTAGTACATGGCAGAGGCTAAGACACTAAGGAAACCAGTTGACAAATTCAATAATTTATAACATAGTAATATTTACAACATAGTTTGTAAATAACAGATGTCAGTGACAATAATCAACAATCTTAGTGATATTCTGAAAGCTTTTTCTGGGAAGCACATTTAACCTTTCTTCTTGTTTTATTAATTAATATTTAAAATTATAGGTGAAATGCATATATCCATAAGAAATACCGCCAATCTTATTAATAAAATGGAAGAACCTTTGACATTTAGGAAATTCCTCATACAATGAAAAATGGATATAATTAGAATTGTATGAGTGCAGAAGACATGTTAAATACAATAAAAAACAATATTTGGGTAAAGTTCTGTAATTTTCTTGTTATAAAACGACGGTGCGATAGCGTAGTACAATTGTACAATATAATACTTGTATAACATAAAATTGAAATGGCGAGAGGTATTGTGCTGGCCACAAAAGGTTTTTAAATGCGAATAAATGTGCGAAAAAAATGTTATTTTTGTTAAGTATTTTATAGATATACAATAAATTATTTTATTTGTATTCCGAATAGTTGTTTCGGGTACTCGGGAACTAAAATGATCGGAATCGTCATTCCTTCTACTACCCTACTATCGAGGGTACAGAAATTACTCCACAATATTTTTAAACATGGTTGCTCACGATTCTTAACATATGAAAGTAATTTGCCTTGTTGAGGAAGAAATCATAGTTCAGATTGAAAATAAACATAAGTAAATACATTGGCCTATATTACGAGCACACTTTTATAATAAAAGCGTTTTTATAGAACGTACTTTCACATTATATTATGAGGAGAGTGCTCCACAACAACGCTTTTATCATAAAAGTGCGCTTGTAATACGGACTTGACATTAATGTTGTAATTATAACTAGTTTTGTTAATTTTTTAAAATTATTTTCAATTTAGTTTCAATTTTTTACTTTAACAAAACTTTCAATCGTTCTAAAATACACTACATCGAAATTGCATCATACTCTAACTCCTACTTCAAAACTCAGTACTCTTGATTTTGAAACGCAGCCTAGGTGTAATATTTTCATAACATCAAAGTATAAATAAAGAAGAAAGGATCTGTAAAAAAATCATGGATCTCACTAGAATTTGAACCCATGTTTTAAACATATCTGCTTTTATTATGCAATCACAGAATTATTTTGCAACTATCTATCATTACTCCTTGTGCAATATGTTGTATGGTGGCCTTTGCACCTTGTGTAGACAGTCCGTGACCGGTTTCCTAGGTCATGTGTCTTTGTTAGACGCGTAATCCCCCAAATGGCCGTCATCTCCGTGCTCCACTGGAACATATCCAGTATCTAGTGCTGGTGCTGCACCCTGCACCAGACACCGACAACTGATTTACGGCCAGGACGTACCGGATTACCGCACAACATCTATCCCAACGGGAGGACTATTGGAAACAAGCAGGAAGCAGGGCAAATGCACGGAATATTATTATAAATAAACAAAGAGGAAGATTGAATTTGTATTATATTTCCTGGATAAGAATTATGAATGATGCGGTGGTTAAATTTATACACAAACACATTAGAATTAGAATTCCCAATTTAGAAAGAAATGAGCAAAACTTTTTTATTGTACCTGAATCATAATCACTAATTGGCGTTCTAAAGAGTGTGCAAAATCCCAAGATTGAAACACTTCAGTGTTTTAAAGTCGCTGAACGACAACAGACAATATCAAATTGTTTATTTGTGATTGTCAACAAAAATAGCAAACAATAGTAATTAAAAATAAATATATCATCACGGCATATTACCCATTCCTGGTTGTGCCAGTTTCTACAACACATGTAGACATCGGTAATGATGACGATATATTTTACCGTGTGGGCGCTTACTAGACATCACCTCACGGGCACTCATAGCTGGTGTGGAGAGTGCACCACAGGGGTCACTTTTGTGCCATTTAAAATTGGAAATATTTGGCGGCTGTCAGGATCGAACCCGGTTCCCAATCACTTTAGAATTCTATCAAATGAGGCATTTGTTTTCGCTTTTCGCCACGAAGCGAAAATTTGGTAGCATGCATATTCGCCTGCAAGCTTACGACTCGAGGCGAAAGTGTCAAAGTAATGTCATTATTTTGCCAAAATTCCATGCAAAGCCTATTTTTATATAATTTATACATTTATTATATACAAATGTCATAATATTTTTTATTTTAATAGCTTAAAATTCGATAATTCCCGAAATCAAAAGTGAATATAGAATTCTAAAGTGCATGCTACCAAGATTCGTAAAAGTAAAATCGCATTCGCCTGCTTTCTACGATAGAATTCTACAGTGCGTGCTACCACTACAGGTTCGCGACCAGACACTCATTCATAAAAATGTATGCCAAATTTTAAATCATTTATGTTACCTATCCTTATTTACCTTCCGTTACCTCTAGGTAAGGAAGGTATTGTTTAAGCGCGTTTTAGGGTCCCTAGAATACGATTCTACTAGTTTTACGATGATGTCTGTGTGTGTGTGTGTGTGTGTGTGTGTGTGTGTGTGTGTGTGTGTGTGTTTGTATGTGACAAGGATTTCTCCGACGATAACTCCAATACTACAATTTTAAAAATTATAATTATTTCATATTCCTTTTCTTTTCCCCCATATGAAGAGCTGATTAGATTTTGGTTATAATTGATCAACCGAAAGTTCCCTTATTTGAAGTTCTTTACAATTTTTCTTGAAAAAATGCAGTTAAATATCATTTTTTGACATTTTACGTGATTATGAATATGAAAGAATATCTTATTGTCTATAAGGTTTGAGTATACATTTTCCTTCATATTCAATAGATATTATAAAGAGATTAACTTTCATAAATCAGCCAGCTTTGCTATAATAATGGAAACAGCTGATATATTCAAATAATTCTAACTGATAAATGTCAGTGTCAAATGACAGATTTGTTATTGGTATCAACAAAACAATGTAATTTTGTTTATTTAACTAAAAGTTAAAATTTTAACCAGAAATTGAAAAACCGGCCCTTAAGCAATCTTGATTGTAATAACAAATCATTATGTCAATAACAATTTATATTTCATTGATATGAACAACCAATTCAGTAAATTTCCCCAATTATGCCTTTCGCCATAAGCAATAAATCTTTCTGTTATCAATTCAATTCATGTGATAAACTGTTTTTCTACAGGTAAAATTTAATTTGATACGTAGTTGGACCCTCTGATAAAGTATCAATTAAAAATGGGCAGGCAATTAGAATTTATGGTTCAAAGACAGTTTTTATCTACCGATCGATTCTTTTCAAATTACATGAGTGATAAGAACATTTATCTGCTACTCAAGATGTGATAAAGATGGACAATTAAACAATAAATACACTTATAAAACTAATTGTGAGATATTATTAGAATACTTAAAATGGGGTCAGTACACATTTTCTGATTTATTTTTTTATTGAAAGAATCGGTCAAATTAAATATGTACGTTAACACCTTACAATCTTTAGAATCAGAGATATTATTTTCTTTTTGTAATACCATACTGCTATTATGACATATCAGGACTAAAAACAAAAATGAAAAGATAGAAATAACGGCCTGGCGGCCTGGGCCGTTATTTTTTTATAACAGTCGCCTACAATTAAGGATCCGGTGTTCCTAGAAAAATAACAGCATATTGATGAATTGTTGCCTAGGAGAATTTATAAATCAACCAAAAAAGTTGTTCAGTATGACAGATATAGAAGAATTTTATTATTCCTAAATGTTTAAATTTTATGTTATTACGTAAAATCTTGAACGCCACACGGCCGATATGCAAATAACGAACTCGACTGATTATAAACCTCAGTCGCGTCCGTTATTTGCCTCACATCGGCCTAATGACGTTAATAACTATAATAGTTGCCGTTAATTTCAAATATTTCAATGCTAATGTCAGTCAGAGTACCCGGATCTCACAATATCCGGTTCCTCGGATATCCGATGCTCGGATATTGAAGCGGATATCCGCAAATTTAATTCGGATTTGGATCCAGATGTGAGTCCGGATCTCTTTTGGATTCCGATGTTCGGATATTGAAGCAGATATCCGCAAATTTAATTCGGATTTGGATCCGGATCCAGATGTGAGTCCGGATCCAGATTTGAGTCCGGATCTCTTTTGGATTCGGATCTGGACTTGGATCTGGATGCGGATTCGATGTTTTATTTACGGATCTGGATCCGAATTTTAATTCTGGTTCCAATTCTATTAACTACATCAAACAAAAAATTATTGTGGATTATTTCATAATCAGATTTATTTGGTTTTGAAACTCCTTATACATTCAAATATTATCATCGGGTTCAATACTGAGAATATTCGAATCCGAGAACCGATGTGGATTCTGAAATTCCACATCTAAAATCCGATACTCATACTCATATTCGGATCCGTATCTAAAATCCAATACTCAGATTTGGATCCAAAATCCGATTCTCAGATCCGGATCCAAAATCCGATACTCAAATCCGGATCCAAAATCCGATACTCAGATCCGGATCCAAAATCTGATACTCAGATCCGGATAGTTCAACAATCAATTATCCGGATATCCGGATATTTTTGGATCCGAAACCAAAACTATCTGGATCCGGATCCCACCACTAGTTTGTTTTATTTACATATCTTCTACTGCATTAGTACTTTTAAAGAAATACGCAGTAATAATAAATTTCTCTATTGTATACTCTGCTGGCATCTATCAAAAATTGCTAATTAACAACAAAATAATCCACAACTGGTAGATTTAGGAAAAAAGACTAAATTCAGAATTAACTAATTCATTTCCTTTCCACCATTTGTAACCTATTAACATATAACACATTTCACATCATATGCTTGGCACATGCCCAATATTTGTGATCAAAATTTACGTGAAGCGACTGGTTGTAGGTTAGAATATTACTAATCATCTACAAATTAATTTGACATCCATTAAAGCACTCGTGCATTTAATGATCGGCTTATACACTTGCACCATAATATATTATTTCAAATATTTATTAAATAATAAATTCCACGATTTTATAAAAAAATGGACAACTTTTTACATTGAAAACAAGATGAGAGCTACTAAAACGATAACACAAAATAACAATTCAAAGGAAGATTTGCCGCAAGAGAGTATTTGACATTTTCCTGTTTGTTCCCCATAAACATACATAATTTTTCCCAGCTCGTGTCGTATGTACTCGTAAGAGTATCGTGTTCATTAGAGCCCTTGAGTTGCAGTGCACACCACCCAGGAATAACAAAGTCAAGTGGCCAAGGTGCAGTTGTTGGGGTATTAGAGAGAATTCCGTAAGTAGCGTTTTCCGGCGTTGTGTGTGGGTGAAACAAAACAGCATCGCGGCGGCCATCGCGACCCCTGCATCATGTTGTCATGGTTACCACCCCCCCAAACAACAGGGGGCACGGAACTCCACTGATTTGGAAAGAGAACAAATCTTACAAAACGAATTTACTCAACTGCGGGAGAAAAGATGCTTGTTTAGTTGCTGTCTATTTTAATCACGATTTAGGTACAAAAGTTGTTTTTACCCTAACGAAAATATGCCAGAAAATAATACATTTTTCATGTTTATGGTTTACATCTTTGTTCAAAGCTTTTAAACATTACAGAAAATTAGTAAATACCAAACCAAGTTTTTTAACAAATTTTTCTCTTACATTTTGAAATGCCAACCTTTTCAACACCTTTGTGAGCAAAAACTTTAGGTGGAACACTTGTAATTAAAATAGAAAAAAAGTAAATTCATATATTCTTCAGATTGTTTTCTGCTACTCGCTTTTTTTTCAAAGAGTAATCTTTTTCTTCAAATATCATAAAAATGGCATCTTTTGTGACTTGATTCGCAAGGATGAAATGAAATAAATAAATATCCATAGCAACTATATAAAATGAGAGAATAAGAAGTAACTTGTAAAATAGAAACCTGTCATGTCGCCACAAGTTACACTATAAATACACTAGATAACGTATGAATAAAGTTACTAAAAACTTCAGCAATATTGTTGAACTTCCAACCAATTGTAAACTTCAAGGGCCGTACATGGCAAAACTTCAAATTCTGATATAATTGCACATAAGGAGAAAATAAAATTGTATAGTTTTTATTTAAACGTCAAAACGAGAAAATTTTTAATTCAATATTTATAACAAGAAGTGAACAAATGCGACAGTATCCATAGCAACAGAGCAATTGAAATTAGCAAACGTCCTTCACGTAAAATATTTATAATTATTGTAACGTCAAGTTATAATGATTTTAATTAAATACGTATGTTTGAAGAAAAAATATAATGTGTCATTCGGAGTAAAAGTGTCATTGTGTGCCTCGCATGCAATAGGCTCTTCAACCACATTAAAATTTAGCATATTTGGTACTAATTTTCAATAATACGCTTAAAAACAATGTCGAAAAATATAACACTTTATTTAAAAAATATGTATTACGCCTGTAATTAATTATTAAAAGTAGATTTATTTTACCTCCAATTCGACTGTGACGTCATACCGACTTGTGACAGAGAGAGATTGCGCGCGCATAATATTGGCATTTGCATTTAGTCATCTGTTCTGTCACTATTTCTTAATATTATATTAGAATATTTAAATACAACTATACACATAAATACAAATATCAAACAATTCACAACGTAAAAACATCAGCTTTCATGTGTCAACTTGTTTAAATGTTTAAAAGTTTGACTGAATAGTTCCGCAATTCTACACGAGCGGCGTTGTTCTGTCATCAGACAGTATGACGTCACACCGTAAATTTCAATTTTGTATAGAATCTTTTCCAATTAATTAGAGGCTTAACTATATCACAATACAGATGAAAATATGAAAAATATTCATATATTAACGTCTATTTTCAAAAAATAAATTAAAAGAAAATTGGTTGAAAAACCTATTGTCCGACTCGCTATCGCTTGTCGTGCAAACTTACATACTCGCCACACAAAGAATCACTTTTACTCCTAATAACACAATATACTATTTTATGGAATGTTGAAAATTTGACTGTCGTTGTTAAAATACCTTCATTTTTACACAGTATTCTTGTATTGATTGACGTTTAATTAATTAAAAATATCCGTCAAATAGTCCCACTGAGCACACCACATATTATTTTTAAGAACATGCGCGAATAAAATGATTTTATTTTAAAAGAAACGAAACAATTCTTTTCTTAGTTCTATACTCGGGATAGCATCATTTTCCTCGAGAGTGCCGTCTGACTTGTATAAAAAACTCTGCTCAAATTATTCCGCAATTTTACGGGAAATGTTTTTTTGCAATAAATGCAAGAAGGAAAAACTACAAAATCCGCCTTCGAACATCAATGAAGCTCCTTCCAGTTGATACAAATCTCAACACATTTTCATGTGTTACAAAAAAGTAATTCTATTGCATTTCTCACTCGGTTCATTCATATTAATTTTTAATTCACAAAGCATAGTTATATTAAAATTGCAAAAAAAATCGCAAAACACTTTCGAAGTGTTTACGGAACTTCCGTTGAGAAGCACTACCTTAGGCGCTTAGCCTATACAAGGAAGTATACAGGCTGTCCCATTTAAGGTATGAATGCATTGGTATCTCGAGAACCGTAAGAGCTACGAGGTTGGTTAAGTTAGACAAAAGTTGCCCCATTAGGAGGCTATTTTAATGGTGTTTTGTTATTTGCGAAAAAATGCATAGGTCACTAGATACAGGTGAAAATGTAAATTTAGCGATTTTCTATTTTTGCTTATAACTTTGTTATATGAAATAATATGAGATTCTGGTTAGCACTTTCTTAAGGCACTTTTGTATGGTGAATTTGCAGAAGTTCTCAATTTTTTTTTATATCTAACCATTTACGAGTTACTGATAGCAACTTTTATTTTTCATATGAAGGTCATGTTAAGCTATGGCATTTTTAAATAGAGATTTTTTTTAGCTTTACAATGATACAAAACAATAATAATTTATTTTTCTAATTAACAGAAAAATTAACAAAAATTGTTATTTATACTAAAATTAAATTGGAAAAAGTAAATCGAAAGCTGCTATGGAAACAACGAACAACGAAAAAGTGCAACAATTGAATTTCTGAATTTTACTTGACAATAGTAGATTATTACGAGTAATAAACGAACTTTGACAACGAATGTAACAACTCAACATATCATATTTTTCCCAACGAAAAAAAATTCATTTTTATTACTCGTAATAATCTACTATTGTCAAGTAAAATTCAGAAATTCAATTGTTGCACTTTTTTGTTGTTCGTTGTTTCCATAGCAGTCTTCGATTTACTTTTTTCAACTTAATTTTAGTATAAATAACAATTTTTATTAATTTTTCTGTTAATTATAAAAATAAATTATTATTGTTTTATATAACAAAGTTATAAGCAAAAAAAGAAAATCGCGAAATTTACATTTTCACCTGTATCTAGTGACCTATGCATTTTTTCGCAAATAACAAAACACCATTAAAAAACCTCCTAATGGGGCAACTTTTGTCTAATTTAACCAACCTTGTAGCTCTTACGGTTCTCGAGATACCAATGCATTCGTACCTTAAATGGGACACACTGTATACAACACAAGAGTACCAACTTATAACCATAAAAATCCCTATTTACTTCTGGTCTAGGCTGGTAATAAACTGTTTGTGGTCAATTTGAGAGAGTTTTACCTAACTGTATGGACTATAGTTATTTTTGGATTTCAGTATGGTCCGGGTCTAAAAATTTACTTCTGTGCGTCATTACGGCCTTTCTAAATATCTCAAAATAGAGACTTAAACAAGTGCAATTTACACAGCGTATCTAGCGGTAATGCCTAGAAGTAATAGTTGCTAGGTTACAACAATATAAACAAAGCTGTCATCAACCATTCACGGTACAAACAAACCGGGAGGAGATTTGTTTTTATCGAGACGTTGTATCTCTCTCTTGCGAATGACGTCAATTCTGTGTGTCTATTTACTGAAAATGAGGTAGGTACCTAGTTGTCCTTTTTTTGACAATATTTTAAACCAATTGAATTGTCGCCTACAAATCAAACTATTCATATGCTCTTAGTCCTGTGAGTATTTCCCGTTGTACGGTGTAATCCTTGCATGATTAAGACCATAAATCTGCTGAGGATTATCTACTATCAAGATTGCCATGGCCGTTGGCTAGGCATCGCAGAGTGCTTTGTAAACAACTCACTGCCGTTACCGTGTTCATGTTCGCCACCCTGATGAAACAGATGAATGATTTACAGGCCTACTGATATTGATTAGATTGTTGTAAGGTAGCGACCATAAACATCACATTAACTAGATAAAATTGTAAATTAATTTCACTTTTATAAGCACCATAAATGATACCATGACATATGACATTATTGAGTAGCAGATAGTAAAGGAAAACATTGATGATACAATAGTTACTTAAAATAATCCTTCTGATACATTTTTGATAATGATGTTACGTAGGTATTTACCTATATTTACTTCTTTCAAAATTAAGTTATTATAACTTCTCAGAAAGCGCAGTATCGTGGTGTAGGAACTACTTTCAAAATAGATCATTTTACATTAATATGAGTACAAAACAAGGAACACAACTCTCATCAAATTTTCCTCTTCAATGTGGTGTACCACAGGGATCAATTTTGGGACCTTTGTTCTTTTTAATATTTGTCGCTGACATGCCAAATATATTTAATTTTTGTTCAGTTCACTCCTATGCGGATGACACCCAGGTTCTTGCAAGTATGGAATAGTCGCATATAAATAAACATTGCGCTATTGTCAACAAAGAGTTAAGTGATTTTGTATCATGGGTAAAGAGTAATGGTCTCAAAATTAATACCAACAAATCATCACTTCTAATCATTAGTGACTGTGGTAACATATCTGATATTGTGTTAGATGGTTCTATTTTAGTTCGCACAGATAATGTTAAAATTTTGGGACTTCACATTGACAAAGATTTAAATTTTAGAAACCATCTTAATGTAAAATTATGTGCAGCAAGATTGAAATGACGACAATTATTTCAGTTTAAAAATGAACTAAATTCGTCAGTGAAACTTAAACTGGTCAATTCACTTATTCTTCCACTACTTGACTATTGCGCCTGCACTTATATTCCGAACCTCACACAGACAGATAAACAGAGACTAACATTATTGCAAAATTCTTGTCTGCGTTTTGTATACGGTGTGCGTAAATACGATCATATATCTAAATATCGCAAAATTTCTAAGATGCCCTCTGTTGAAAACCGTCTTAAATATCTTTATTTATGCTTGCTACATAAAATTATATTGACAGGTGCCCCATCATATTTATTTGACAAATTTATAATTAAAGATTATAACTATTCTCTTAGAATGAAGGATTTGTACATTGTACCAATCTTCAGAAAGTCAAAATTTAAAGGTGCGTTTTCATATATGGCCCCCACTTTATATAACAGTGTTCCTGACTTTCTGAAGATCCTTTCTTTAAACAATTTCAAAAGAAATGTACGAGCATTATTATTTGCATAATATTTATTTTGTTTACTATTTTGTACTCTATATTATCTTAAATGTTTTTATTATTTCAATTATCTGTAATTAATTATATTTGTAACGTGTGTGTCTATTAGTTTTATATACCTACATCTGTGCATTATTTGTTGGTTAGGTGGAAGAGCAGTCTTAGGCTGAACCTCGCCCTTGATTATGTCAATAAAGTTTATTATTATTATTATTATTATTATTATTATATTACAAGTTGCATAAGTAAACTTTATTGGTTAAAGAAGTATAGTATGTTGAATCTTATTATAGAAATGGAAATTCATTTCAAGATCAATTTTGACAACTTGGTTTACGAATTGAACAATGATCAGACATACGTTTCTCTGTTCATAGCAATATAAAAATCTCACTCACCCTAACTCTCGCCTCGGTAAGGTTGGTCCACATGGCGATCTCCTCCCTGGTGGACATATCCGGGTATCTATTCCTGGCGAAGGTGGCCTCGAGTTCTTGGAGTTGCTGTGACGTAAAATGCGTCCTCTGGCGCCGCTGGCGTTTGTTCTTCTTGTCGTTTTTCGTCTCGTCATCTTGGGAACCATCGACTCCTACTACGGATTCTGTCTTCACGGGATCTGGACCTCGAGGCACTGGAACAGGGGATACTGATTTACAAATCAGAGAGGTGTTGAAGAAAGAATGAAATAGAGAAGGAATATTTGATAATAGTCACATCTTTAAATGTTGTATTCGATAGATATTAGAATTTTATGAATACTGGTAGATTATTACATCAAATATTCCTGCGTATGTATATTCTTTCAAACTAAATTATTATACTTATAACTCCTAAGGACGAGATATGGTGGACCTGTGCACTATAGGGCAAAGAGTTTAGGAATTTACAAGTGTATAGAAATAAGCAAATTTTTCGATCAATGTCCAATTTGGTTTTAAATTATAGCATAAACAAAATAGATTGTTCTAAACCCTTATGCGACTGGTGAGAGGTACATTTTAAATTTAATTTATGTGTTAACAAATTCAAATGTTTATAACATAATAATGTTTATGCACGGACGTATCATAATTTGACAATTATACACGAATTTCGTTGACATAAACGTCATTATATAGCCCGCCGGGCTATAATGAAACGTCAAACCAAATTATAACCTACAATATAAACAATTTAAACAGGCAACATGAAAAGTTTTTATTACAAATCGAAATTTTTTATATTCTTTAATAAAAAATTAAAATTAATTTTGTGATATTTATATTGAAAGCAAGGAGATACACAAAATAAAACTCAAATAACATAATTAATAAAAAACAATAAACTGTTGTTCTCCGCTTTCATAGCAACACTAGATACTGGATGTACTAGGACAAATTCTTTTCGATACAATTTTTCTAACACTCTTAATTTGAAAATTTTCGTCCGTGCATAAAGTTTTGTATATACCACGAGCGTAACTTGCTTTTATGGCCTTTGACGTGTTTTTATCCCTCGGCTTACGCCCCGGGCTCAAAATCCCGCCGCAGGCCATAAAAGCCTCCTTGCGCTCTTCATACATAAATAACTATTATAAAATAGATTGTAAATGACAGATGTCAGTGTCAAAAGTCAACAGTTTTAATGACATTCTGAAAGCTTTTTTCTGGGAAGTACATTTAATCTTTCTTATTATTTTATTAATTAAATATTTAAAATTATAGGTAAAATGCATATATCCATCAGAAATACCACCAATCTAGTTATTGAATTTGAAAAATCTCTGACATTTAGGAACTTTTTCATACAATGAAAAATAGATATAATTAGAATTGTATGTGTGCAGAAGACATGTTAAATACAATAAAAAACAATATTTGGGTAAAGTTCCGTTATTTTTTTGTTATAAAACGACGGTTCGATAGCAAAGTGCAATACAATGCTGATATAACTTAAAAACTCTGTTGTGGCCAGCACAATACCTCTCGCCATTTCCATATTAGGCTATATAAGTATTGTATTGCACTTCGCTTCCGAACCGTCGTTTTATAACAAAATATTACAGAACTTTACCCAAATATTATTTTTTATTGTATTTAACATGTCTTCTGCACACATATAATTCTAACTATATCTATTTTTCATTGTATGAGGAAGTTTCTAAAAGTCAGAGATTCTTCCAATTCATTAACCAGATTGGCGGTATTTCAGATGGATATATGCATTTTACCACAATTTTACCTATAATTTCAAATATTTAATTAATAAAACAATAAGAAAGATTAAATTTACTTCCCAGAAAAAGCTATCAGAATGTCACTAAAACTGTTGATTTTTGACACTGACTTGTGTCATTTACAAACTGTGTTATAAACATTGGAATTTGTCAACTGGTTTCCTTGGTGCCTTAGCCTCTACGATTAGTTTACTCTATAAATTATAGAGTCTTTATCTCTAAATCTACACAAGATGTAATAAAAATAAGTGTATTAGATGGAGAATTTTATGTTCTTCAATATTTAATAAAAAAAAAAAATCGTACTTATTCAATAAAATCTAGACATGCGAATTTTAGCATGAATCCAATACCTCTCTTAGCGAAAGGAAATAAAAAGAAATGGCGAGAGGTATTATGCTGGCCACAACAGATTTTTTTATTTTATCTAAAGTCTTACAAGATGTAATAACACAGTCATTTTAGAAAAATGTTGTACAAATTATGATTCATGTTGCAATGTTATGGTTTGTTTGTGTTTTTATTCATCCAGGGGCGCTTTAGTACAAAATCAAAAATGCCAAAAATCCGCTGTAATGAATAGATGGCTGAAATTATAATGCATAGAAGTGCGGTGTGGTAAATCCGTTGATCCATATGAAACTAAAACTGGCCGAAATCAAATCCATCATTTGAAAAACGAATTAACCGTGCAGCAAATGCTCTTCAATTTTAATTACAAAATATCCATGATGGCGCTGTAAACCCTTCATACGTGGTGTCAACGCTTCGCTTCACATTTGACGTTCGGCGCTTAAAACATGCACCGGCAATTTCCATAAATTACACTGCGGACGACGCGGTGTTGCCCAGTGCACTGCGATGTGTGTTGGTAAATTGGCGTGATGCATTATTTACAATAAATTATGACGGTGGCGGATTGGTCATTTATCGCCATTGTAGCATTTGCAAGAGATTAGCCCGCCTCGTGTAAAATCCCTGGGTGCGCCCTATCAACACAAGCGGACCCGGTAATTATGCAATGGATCTCCACGCCAACCATCATATAAATGATGTTTGTTCTATCTCACACACTCTACAATCAAATAAAATGATGGACAACCAACAATATACAACGTAACTCATTATAAACTATTATTTGTCATGCCACTCAATTCACATTTTATTTATGTCATTCTGCCAGTGGCGGGTTTACGCATAGGCACAGTAGGCACGTGCCTACGGCGGCAAATTTTCGGGGGCGGCATTTTTTTTAATCAGAAATGTATAATTTTGTAAAAAAAATTGCCGATCAAAAGACGCGACGAAAACATTTATATCGATGATCTCTGAAACAAATTTATATAAAGTAAAGCTTTTTTGTATGTATATTATTATTACTCCGGTCAATTTGTAATTATCGTCTGTTTTTCTATAATACTTAAGTAATGGAATATGCGCTCTATTTTCAACAAATGTCCAAGTAATTGAACTCATGTTTCAGACTTTATTTTGAGATCCTCGTTATTATTATGCTATCGATCATTATAATACATTTATTAAAATTGCCTGGATTGTAGAATAACCACTTGAAATTCTATTTTATTATGCTTTCTTTTAGTTAAAGTAATAAAGAAATGCAAAATTAAAACGCGGAAGCATGTATTTATGTTTTTTTTTTTTGCAAAAATAAAGTCAGACTTTACCTATTCTAAAGATTATATTTGTGAAAATTATGACTTCTTCGATTGTAAATTTTCAAAAAATAGTTTAATATGACGGAAACCTAACGCATAAAACTCAATTTGACGAAATTCGGGTATATAATGTAATGTAAATAAATGTTATCTATGTTCGAGTGATTGAATGCATTTCGTGTCAAAACGATTACTAGTTTTTAGGCTGTGTAACGATATCCTAAATCACAGAACACAATTCGACATAACTCGGATAGTTATATCATTTTATAGGAAATTATCCGTACCTTTTTTCAGAAAAAATGCCAAAATCACTATAAATATTGCTTTTCGCGTCATAATTTTTGTGTTTATAATACTTTTGCAACTATATGTAACCATCAAAATAAAATTCTTGAGGGTTGGGTATTCCAGACTTAAAATTACCTATTTAAGCCCCTATTATATTTTAACAAAAATAAAACATACGAAAAGTTTAAACATTAAAAAAGATATATTTCAACATTTTTGATATTCAAATATCTGTATTATCTTTGGTTAATATTTGAAAATTACATTATTGATCTGTTAGAAATATATTTTAAAATTATGAAAAAGCGGCAATTTTCTGAGTGCCTATGGGCGGCAAAATTGTTAATCCGCCCCTGCATTCTGCGATTGTTATTGCGCCAAGAAACGCAATACTTACAATAAACTTTTAATTTTCAAGGCGGATGACAATAAATTTTAAAATAGCAATGAAGAAATTACAAACTGAATGTCAACCGTACTAACGATAATAGACAGAAGTGGCGTATTAAGGTATTTTGGCGCCAAAAGCCCTTGAATTTTTTGCGCCCCACCCCCCTCATCATTTTTTTTTTGTCAGCATGAATGAAAAACCAAATTTTTGAATTTTTCTTGTAAGAAACCAATAATTATAACAAGTAATTAAATATAACAATTGGCATAAAAAAGAGTAATAACCAATGATTCGAAAAATGACAATCATACGCGGGTACATGGGGGGGCTTTTTTATTAGTAAAATTCAGCAAACATTGAAACTAAACTTTTATTTTTAATTCCAATAATGTAATGACAAAAATATAAATAAAATGACATTTTTCATGTTTTGGCACTGACAAAAAAAGTGTCGTCAAAATGAATTTAATTTAAAAGTGTTTTTTCGATGCACATAATAACCAAAGTTAATTTTGCGTGGGATACTGTAAACCTGCAGTAATTCTTCACTCTCTTCAGTGCTGAAGTTAGATAAAATATTCTCAATGTTGTCTTTTAATAGTTTCAAAAATTTCAGCAATCCGTTTGTTAATTTATATTAAAGAAAAAAAATGTTTTTTTCAATTCCTGGACAATTTTGCGCCCCCTATAATTTTACGCCAGAAGCCCGAGCTTCTCAGGCTTCTGCGATAATACGCTACTGCACAGAATAGAGAAGAGTTCTCTAAAACAGTTTAGTCACTTAATGAGGTTGGAGAAAAATCGTTTGCAAAACAATTATTTCTAAAGACTTTCTTCATCTTTAAAAACATCTTTTTCTACTCCCGTGCGTGAAGTGAGAACTTCACGCATCAATTTTTATGTGTGAAGTTTGATTTTTTGCACATAGTGCGTGAAGTAACATTTCACGCACCGTTCATTATTTTAAATATTACAAACTGAATTGTATTTTAATAAAACAAAGCTGTTAAACACCCGTAACGTTGGTAACCATGGTTACACAAGTCGATAATACAGAGGCTTTACGTTGAAAGAATGACAATGTGAAGAAAAAATATATTTTATTGCAAGGTCGTAGAAAAAGTATAGTATGTAACACGTGTGTGAAGCCTATTTTACATTCGGGTGGTGTGCAACACTCGCCTTCGGCTCGTGTCGCAATCTCCACCCTTATGTAAAAATTTCAGCTTCACACACTTGCCACATAATATACTATTTTGACTTAATCCCTTAGAAAACAAGATGGAGATGAAGACCTTCCTGTTTCAAATATGCAGGGTTTTGTGAGACAACACAACTTATCATAATAAGTAAAGAAATGTAAAACTTAGCCTAACAATGTATATGCTGGACCTCCGAAACGTCCAAGTAAATAATAAAAAGGAGAAATTGAAAGTGATTTGTTCCCTTTTCTCGACATCACCTTGGGTAGGGACAAAAGTCCTTTATTTTGAATCTTTTCAATAAGGTAAAATTATTTTTTAATAAAAATGTCCGCTGGATACGATATTAACTTTTTGGGGATGATTCAAGATGCTAAAGGTATTTTATTTGGAGCATTCTTTAATAAATTAATTAAAGCACATTAAGTGAATGAATGGACAAAAATATGCCACACTTGCAACTTTTTGGGTTTAGTAAGAACAGGCAAAGACTACAAATATATCAGGGATACATTTTAGCCAAACTTAAAATAAATCTACATTGGTAAGATTTGTGACAAAAGGCAGTTAATCTTTTGAAGAACATCTAAATGCATGGTTTCTGTTCGTATCTCGCTGAAGTATAGGTCCTAACAAATTAATCAATGTTTCACATTTATTTTCCGTGAGTCTAATGCCCGTATTCATAGTCAGTACTTCGCCTCGACTCATACGTGAGTATGCCTTGAGTACCAGATTTCGATTCATAGTCATTACTTGTTTCTTCACTCGTACTTCGAGCGAAGGTTTACTTGAGGCGAGTTCCAAGCAACCTTGAGTAATGCTCAAGTAATGATTGATGCTTTTTTTGAAAAAATTAGGTACACTTGATCAATATATAAAAAAACTGTCAAACTGTCATTTCCATCACATATGACATCTAAGTTAAATAATGAATCATGAAGATAATCAACAATACAAATATACCAACATAGTAATTACAAATTCTCTAAAATCCATCCTAGAAAACCGAGAATTCTCGAAGTTTCGACTATGAAACATTATGACGTGCTTCAGGTCGAGAACGACTGGAGTAATGCTTGGCGAAGTAATACTCAAGAACGAGATTGAGCATCGACTATGAATACGGGCATTAAGAATCACTTGACCACATTATTACATTATTTTAAAATAACATATTAACATTAATCACTAAGTAACAAAAAATACTGTATTAAACTAAATAAATATTAACAAAGAACCACAAAACTATATATGAAAAAAAAAACACCCAAATTAAAAATAATGCTAGTAAAATTTATATTTAAAAAATATTTTTAACACTTGTAGCTTTTCTCTAGTAAATTACTTGTCTGACAAACAACACTAGTATTTTGATAAACAAAATACTAGTAATTTTTGTCAAATACACTAGTAGATACTAGTTCCCAACTTGTAATTAGTATTTTACACTTGTATATTTCAGAAACAAAAACTAGTACCTAAACTTCACTAGTGTAGGGACTAGTAATACTAGTCCCGTATTTTTTGAGAAACAGGCTACAGGAGAGAAAAGAAAAGAACGGCCAAGACGATTTTGAAACGAAGGCAATTTTTTTTGCTATTTGAAATTTTTTTCTAAGTTACAAGATTTCAGTTTGACGTCGATTGGAAGTCTGAATCGAACTCAGGCCGTCCAAATTACCACCGGTTTATAATCACACTATTGTAGTACATCTTATTCAAATTCCCATATTACTGGTACCTACGTTTTGTAGTGATAAGTGATAAGAGTTTATGTGTTTGATAGGATCCGGCTGCTGATAAAGACGTTTGCTACAGCCGACGCATCAATCATCCAAAATGACACACTTTGTGATTGGTATTTCGCCGCCTTGACTTGTAAACGAACCGCCCAACACTTTATCGACACTATCAACATGGTGGCCGAGCACAATTCAAAATCATACAAGATTACGAAATTGGAAGCATATCAATAATTATTTGTCAAAATGTAAAACAATCATTTTTCTGTATCTGAAGTTTGGTTCTGGGTTTGGGGTCGCTAAAATGTTACGGTTTGGATCCAGTTTTGGTTCGGTTCAGGTTTGGACCTCGGCTCCCAAAACAAACGAAAATATTGAAAAATCCCTGATACGATCATGTCTGATCGTCGTAGAACAATCAATGAATTGGAGGAACTCATTGATTTATCGTGGAGTATGTTTTCCAACGACCAGAGAGCCAACGATTTGAATGTGTGCCAAGAATTAAAATAACAGTCAGAAATCGAACCGGATTTTTTGCAAGCTCTCCAAAGTATTGCTGCTGATCTCCCTAATAAGAAACAGAACATGATGTTAACACATTGCTCTTTAATGTCCCCCATTACAAAATTGCCGAACACGTCAAACAACGCTTATGTAAAAAAAAAATCAACTGACCCCTCAGATGTATTCCTAAGATGACGTTTGCAAATCAGATCGAAAAGAATGTCTCATATCGGAAGAAGTTGGAACTAGCACCCTACTACCAACTACCAACCCGTAAATAAATCCTCTTATTTTATAGAAGGTGTCTCTTAAATAGGGGGACATGGCTTAACCACAGATTCCTGAGGCTAAAATAAGACGATTTAACCAAACTTGCTTCTACCGGAACGTGTACCATTTAGCCAGAATTCTGCTTCAAAGTTCTTCGAAAAAAAATGAATTTTGTTTATAATAATCGGACGCTTTATTCGATTTGGATGAAATAGTAAACCACTAGTGTATGAAACTTAGGTGCCCCAACATTAATTAGACCGTTAATTTTTAATGGCAATGCCGATAACGTAAAATTATTTTTTCTGAGAAAGATACATTCAATAGTAAACTTTTCTCCCTGTGTGTAATTTGTGATATCTGTTACGGCTCACACAGAAAAAATAAAATCTGAGTGTCTGCACTGCTAAATTTTTAAAATAAATTTAATCTAGCGGTCTATCCAAATGTCAAACAAGTAATTTTTAATGACAGTAACGAGTTGTCAATCTTCACAACTTGTTTAGGAGAAAGCTGAGATATGTAATCGTCTTATTTATAATAATGGTAGTAAAATATTATTAGACCGAACAAACGGATGTTTGAAAATTTTTGACAACCCGTAAAACAATTGTTACTGTAATTAAAAATTACTTGTTTGACATTTGGATAGACTGCTAGATTAAATTTATTTTAAAAATTTAGCAGTGCAAACACTCATATTTTATTTTTTTCTGTGTGAACCGTAACAGATATCAAATTACATAGAGAAAGAAAAGTTTACTATTGAATGTATCTTTCTGAAGAAAAATAATTTCACGTTTTCGGCATTGCCATTAAAAAGTTACGGTCTAATTAATGCTGGGACACCTTAGTTTCATACACTAGTGGTTCACTAATAATAACAAGTATCACCTTAAAAGCTGACTTATAACCATATAAACTGTCATACCAAATTTCATCCAAATCGAATAAAGCGTTCTGTTATTATAAGCAAAATTAATTTTTTTTTTCGAAGAACTTTGAAGCAGAATTCTGGCTAAATGGTACACTTTCCGGTAGAAGCAAGTTTGGTTAAATCGTCTTATTTTAGCCTCAGGAATCTGTGGTTAAGCCATGTCCCCCTATTTAAGAGACAGCCTGTATATCGAAACGTCCGTAGCGTAGAAATAAGCGCTGTTACTGTAATTTCACGTAAATTTTATGAATTCGTTTTAGTGTATTAAACAAAAGATTCTGTCTTTATTTCTTGGCAGTTGGCAGAACTGTGACTGCGGATGTATTTGGGAAATATTTCCCATTGTGTGTATATTATGATTGGACTGTGTTTTCTGGTGTGAGAGAATCGCTTGTGAGTTAGATGTCGGGCTATCAAGCTGTCACGGCGTAATCCATGTCGTGCAGGGCCAATTACTCCTAGTCTCTACATACAGCAGCAGACACCCAGGCCAAACCCAAATCGATCACGACAACATCAAACAGAACAGAGAGGTAGATGATGGTTATCAAAAAATATACGAATTTGTTGCATTAATACCCTTATAGCCGAGACAGACGACAAAAATTAATGATCATTAACGGTTAGTTATAGTATGTGTACCTTACCGCGATACTGTTGACAGATGTCAAAATTGCGTCTATTAACAAATCAGAAAATATTGACTGTAGTAAGCACGTGCTACTTACTGTTTTGTATTGTACGAGTACAATAAAATAATTGGAACGTGCTTACTACATTCAATATTTTTTGGTTTGTTAATAAACGTAATTTTGAAATGTGTCATCAGTCGCAACTTCAGGTGCGCATACTATAACTAACCCTTAATGATCATTAATTTTTGTCGTCTGTCTCGGCTATTACGCATAATTAAAGATATACAATTTCAGGAATCAAGGAGTATTTTAATACTATACTCTGTCTGTTTTAAGATTGCAGTGGTGGGAGGAACTTGATGAGAGCAGTTTACTCAGCAACAATTTAAAGTTAAATATGAATCCAAGTTTTATTTCGATAAAATAATAAGATTAGAATAATCGAAACATTCAGACACAACATTTGGAGATGGAACATCTTGAATATCATCCATTTGAGTACTATTTTGATCAGACACGCAAAACTGCATGAATAATAAAATATGTTTGATAGTTATTGACAGGTTGACAGGTGGTGTGTGTTTTGTATCTATATTAACCTTTTTACCGTTATATTATTAGTTGACGTCATATGCAAGAGAGAGAGTTAGAAGATCATGCTGCCAAACAAACTTCCCCTCGTTGTCTTACGTCCCGCTCCCTGATTCTATCTGTCATTATTTTTGCATCTGTTATTCAGCATTAACCTAATTCTTTGTGATTTTTTCGTTGTGTTCAGTAAAAATGAGTTTCAAACCACAAGATATGCGTGGGGCAACTTTTTTTGTTTGATAATATTGCAGATCACTCCATTATTCAACTAAAACGATGGCTGGAGTATAGAAGTTTATGGCTAATGGCAAGTCTTTGTTTGGACGTGGTAACCATAGCAACCTTTAGTTCTATGCTTTCCCGCTAGATGCGCTCTTGCAAATTGCAATGGGCAGGTAAAAACTTGCTCCCAATATTTTTTCTTTTGACAAAATTTTTATTAATAAGCCAGAAAAAAATAATGAAATTGGATTATTTAAATTACCGCCATGTATGATGTAGAATTACGCCGCACCAATGAGTGGTCGTAAAGCCATAACGTTTGTTTGTACGGGTAACGTAGATCTCCTGTTTGACGTTTCAACTACAGTTTGGAGGTTAGTATTTCGGTTTATCTTTTTCGTATCGATATTTTAAATTACATGTAACTACCTATGTGTTTATTTGTGAAGTAATTAATATATTTGAGAGCCCAGAGAGAGAAAAATGTCAAATTCAAATTAAAACTTTCTCGCACGCAATGCCATCTATAAGTTACATTATTAAACATGGTTCCCTTCTTCAGTTCAATGTATTGACGTCACAGAAAATTTTCTTTCTTAATTTACTAAATATAAATATATTTTTTAAAATAAAATTTATATTTTTATATGTTTTCAACTAACATTACGTATATTGTGATAGAAATCGGATTTTCAGTACCACGGAAGTAGCCCATTGTTTGTCTATTTAGCTAGACCAAATTATTGTACTCAAATGCAGAAGGAAAGTTGCAATAACATAATATTGGGACAGTATGAAATTTACTAGCTTTTGCACCAATCACAAGCCTAGAAATGTGATCGCTATACCATGCTACAATTATTAAAGTAGACAGAGTATAGTAGTTGTAATAAACTTGTTTAATATAAGCAGGTCCTTCATTTCGAAAAATTGGAAACATAATTTTCGTAAAATGATGTTGAGAAAGTTGCCAATTGAAAACGAAATAAATAAAGTCCACCTAAAATAATCAAAACAAAATAAATTCCAGTTTTAATCTCCTGTAAACCAGGGACTTTATTTCAAAAGCAAATAAAAGAAACATTCAACTTCTAATATTTTACAACAAAAATCACCTAAATCCCGCTAATCCCGAAGATTTAAAAAATAAAACGCCGCTTCTTCAGAGTTCCTTTGCCACACACATTGTGCCATGTTGTGACACAATGTCTCTCTCGGAGATATACTCGACGACACGTGCGATTGCAAATCAGCCCAATGAAACAGGAATAAAAATATAATTTCTATTTCTGAAGAGAGTGAGTGGGCTACCTGGTATAAATGGATGGTTATTCCAGCGCTTTGTTTACATAGCAGTAAATTCGAATGAATGGATCAAGTGCAAGAGTATATTTTGATCTGCGGTGACTTAGAACTCGGATTAAAATAATGTACGACGAGGGAAAACATTTCAAAGAGAAATATTTGCTCAAATATTCCACATAGTGCATTTCGCAAATATTCGCCACTGGTTGCAGGTTAGCATATTACTATTCATGTATAACACCTACCAAAGAAATTGTAATAAAACTTTATTGGAGTCAACGGTTAAATAGATAATAATAATAATAATAATAATAATATTACAATAGCGAACTCTAGGTGAAACAATATTTAATAAAATATTAAATTTAATAAAATATTAAGAAACGCTCACCATGTTTCACAAGATTTCAGCGTCTGAATCAACCTTTCGGCCATCATCAATAGCTGCCAGTGTTTTTTGACGATTCTTCGATAGATGGCTCTGCATGTGGGTACATTTCCCTCTTAAGTCAACTATCTTTTATGAGATGATTATATCTTTCGCCATGCTTAGTTGGAAATTGTCTCCGCAAAGAGACGGCAGTTATACCATACTGATGAGTTCTCACAAGAGCGAAACGCGTCTATGGTTACTAGCTGAGCATGGCCGGTGTCTGATGATGGCCGAAAGGTTGATTCAGACGCTGAAATCTTATGAAACATGGCGAGTGTTTTCTTAATATTTTATTAAATATAATATTTTATTAAATAGATAATAAGTAAAAAAATCTATAAACTTTAACTAAAAACGCTAAAAGTAGATACGTGTTTCGGCAACTAAGTTGCCATCATCAGTAAACTTTCGTCTAAGAACAGATCAGTTTTGGATTACTCAACATGTCAACCACACCAGAGGTCCAAAATCAAATCTGAAAAACAGAGCAGATTTAGATTACTCAGTAACCATACCATACTGTTTTGTGTTTGAACAGTTTTGGACCTCTGATATGGTTGCATGAAGATTTATACATATCAAACTAAGATCTCCATGTAAACCAGAGGTTTCCAAACTTTTTTTCTCGTAGACCACTTTCAAAGTTTTACTGGTTTCGGTGAACTCGTCAAAATATGTAAAGATTAGATCTAACGATGGAAATTTGCGTTGCGGCTGAATTCCAACCCTAAATTCGGAGTGGTAAAAATAAAAAGAAAAATAGTATGTTTTCTTGTGTTCTATTTATTAAAATATTATTACAGACTTAATAGAATTAAAATTAAACATTAATAACGTACAGTAACGTCATCAATGCAAATGATGGATTGACAGCAAATTATCAATATTTGGCTTCAGTTTTGTAAGGAATAACCGCAAATCTCTCCGGTCTGTGATGTTCAATCTGCTCCTTTTTACCTTCCGTCAAAAGGAAGGTATTGTTTTTGGTCAAAAAATTCGGTGGTGAGTTTTTAATGTATAAGCACGTTTTAGGGTCCCTACAATACGAATATACTATTTTTAAGATGATGTCTGTATGTGTGTATGTGTGTCCGTGTGTGTGTCTGTGTGTGTGTCTGTGTGTGTGTGTCTGTGTGTGTGTCTGTGTGTCCGTGTGTGTGTGTGTGACAAATTTTTCTCCGACGATAACTCCAAAACTACAATTCTAAAAATTATGATTCTTTCATATTCCTCTTCTTTACAACCATATGAAGAGCTGATTAGATTTTGGTTATAATTGGTCAACCGGAAGTACCCTTATTTGAAGTTTTTAACAGTTTTTCTTAAAAAAATGCAGTTAAATATCATTTTTTGACATTTTCTTATTATATTTATTAAAGAAAATACTCTTCTCTATATGGTTTGATTATTCATTTTCCTTCATCTTCAATAGATGTAGAGTTAAACCATTACAAAGAAATTAATTTTCAAAAATTAGTCAGCTGTGTTATTTATCATGGAAACAGCTGACATAATTATTCAAAAAAATTTAATTGACAGATGTCAGTTGCAAGTGCAAAACCAAATATGGAAAAAAGTATAGGATCTAAAATTGGTATGTCATAGTGTTGCACGCAAGTGACACGCAGAGAAAGGCCAAAGAGAAGATGGAAGGACATTACTTAGTGTAGCTTATGTTATAATTTTATTGGATTTATAGAACCTTTTCAATGAACTTTTGGTATGTAATTTGTAAAAAATAGTATGTGTTCCTGTTCGATTTTACATGATATTATATAGAATCTGTTTGAAGGATCTTTTGGTATGGGATTTGTACAAAATACATGAAATTGACGGAAGGTCTTGTGCTGGCCACAACAGATTTTTTGTTAATAGGTTTGTAACGACACTAAAACTTATTTTTTCGCGTTATCAGTTAGGATTGCATGAGAACCGTAGCTCCTAAAAAATTTTAGCCAAAAAATCCGAAAATTAGAATATTAATGCTTCAAAATTTTTCACCGAAATAAAGCCTGTTTAAAATCACCGAAAAATTTGGAATTTTTTTGTTGCCAAGCCAACATTTTTTTTCTTTACTATCGAAACCAGATAAATTTTCGTGGACCCCCACTTACAACTTGTGAACCCCCATTTCTTTTACGCCAACGTAGACCCCTGTCGAGTATTCCGTGGACCCCTGGGGGTCCACCTGGACCACTTTGGGAATCACTGATGTAAACGATGTTACGTCATATCACACAAAATTATGAAAGGTCAAAATAAAAATTTGAGATCCTTTTTTCCAGCATATTGTGCAGCGAGCCATTAAAGCACTCGTACCCAGTGCCGGATTACCCATTAGGCAGAGTAGGCAATTGCCTATGGGCCCCTCACATTTTAGGGGCCCCGCAACATTGAATTAAAATAATATTGATTTGATTTTGATATTTTTTATTACAAACAAAGAAATCCTTAAATAAAAAAAATTTGATTACAACAAAGAAATGCTTATTTACAATAATGGAAACTTGATTACAATAATAAAAAATATCAATCAGCATAAACATCACTTACTTCTTTGAACATTCCAATTTACCACTTCAGAATGATTAGTTAGACGTAGTCTTCATCGAGTTAATTAGTAAGTGAATTTAGAATATCCAGTGAAAGAAAGTTTGGAATTTTTTATTAGAAATTAAGGTTAATTCAAAT
The DNA here is from genome assembly GCA_943142095.1 of Ophonus ardosiacus. NCBI lineage: Eukaryota > Metazoa > Arthropoda > Insecta > Coleoptera > Carabidae > Ophonus > Ophonus ardosiacus. The sequence goes on along the minus strand of OW964828.1, from coordinate 50,097,066 downwards.
TTGATAGATGAGTACGTAAAGTTAAATTTTGACATACTTGTCTGTAAAGTTTTACTTTTAAAATTATTTTATTAAAATTGTTAGATGGTAAATTCGTAAATTTAGGGAGGCCCTTAGGTTTCGATTGCCTCAGGGCCTCCACATGATTTAATCCGGCACTGCTCGTGCCTTTAAAAGCACTCCTCTTCGCGTTGCGCTTTTAAACATGTGCTCTAATGGCCGGCTTATACACTTGTATCATAATAAACTATTACTTTAACTTGTTATACGTAATACATGAACCGCTCCAACCAAAAGTAGACTACATCGAAACAACCCCCATGGTTTATTTGATAATCGTGATTACGTCTCTCTTGCCAAATGGGTTTTCTTTCGTGTCATTGACGGCATGAGCAAATAGTTTCACTCGTATTTTGTAAAGTTGTCCCCTCCTTGTGAAAAATTCCGCTTATACAAAATTTCATCATCGCAATGTATGTAATCCTGCACTTGAGTGCATCAGTCCATCTGAAAAAAGTTCCAATCTATCCGTTGATCCTCGCACACACATTCCCTCTCGCGTCCGCGACACATTTCATTATCTCACTAGAAAAATTAACCCGAACCCGGAGCTTCCATCCGTTGCATGCAGCTAGCGGTCTCTTTCCCTCTCGCGGTCGTATATGTAAGAGAAAAGGATAAATAATTGCTAGATCTTGAATGAGGCTCCACTTAGCTCGGCTTACCGCGGGAATTTTTAATCAGATCTTCAAACAAACCTGATGGGCTAAAAAAAGCGGGGAACGGTAATGGTAGAAGAGTTTTGCAGGTTTATTTTGTATTGGAGAGTCTAGACATTGGAAAGTAAAACGATTCTAAATTTTGTGATTTTTTTATTGCTTTGGTTTTGTTAATGGATTAAAAATATACGGTACACACTGATTTTTCACACTTGACCGTTACGTCATAGTTTGATGTTCGTATATTAGATATACGTATCGAAGACAGAATGTAGGAAACCATAAGTAAGACAGAGATAAGCATACGTATATCTAATATACGAACATCAAACTATGAAATAAAAAAATATTTAACTGCAGTTTCCTCAACCTGACATTCCTGGGAAGAGCTGAAAAGGTTTTGGTAACAATTGAACAACTGGAAGTAGTAGTTTCTCAGAAAAATTCTTCTAAATATAATTTTTTGGGAAGTTTTTTTATTAAATATTGAAGAACATAAAATTTTTCATCTAATACACTTAAAATTTTTATTATATCTTGTATAGATTTAGAGAAAAAGACACTATAATTTATATAGTGAACTAATCGCAGAGGCTACGGCACTAAGGAAACCAGTTGACAAATTCCAATGTTTATAACATAATTTCTAAATGACACATGTCAGTGTCAAAAATCAAAAGTTTTAGTGACATTCTGATCTGATAGCTTTTTCTGGGAAGTATATTTCTTATTGTTTTATTAATTAAATATTTGAAATTATAGGTAAAATGCATATATCCATCAGAAATACCGCCAATCTGGTTAATGAATTGGAAGAATCTGACATTTAGAAACTTCCTCATACAATGAAAAATATATATAATTAGAATTATATCTATGCAGAAGACATGTTAAATACAATAAGAAACAATATTTGGGTAAAGTTCTGTAATATTTTGTTATAAAACGACGGTTCGAAAACTAAGTGCAATACAATACTTTTCTAGCCTAATATGGAAATGACGAGAGGTCTTGTGCTGGCCACAACAGATTTTTTATCGTGAAAAATTGGGTTTGTCATATCCATGGTTACGACTTGATATTTGATTGACAGCAATGTATTTGCCCGTTCCATTTAAAATGAAACATAGGGAACGAATCTGACAGAAGTATTATATTCAAATATTCTAAGAAATTTAGCGGAGTCAGAAAACCACTCGAGAGCAATAAACATATTTCGTGCATAAGATGCACACAGTATTTTTTCTACATCTAAATTTAATTTTTAGAAAACAGGTATATAATTATTTAAACAAAATTAACCTCTAATGACATCTTGTCAATATGACAGATAACCGTTGAATTTTCCTATAAGTTATGATTTGTCTGTCTCATTTACAATGACACATGGGGAATGAATTTGACAGATGTATTATATTTAAATATTGTAAGAAATTTAGCCAAGTCAGAAAATCACTCGGGCACAAGGTGCGCACCATATTTTTTCTACAACTAATTTTAATTTAGAATGCAGGTATAATTATTTAAACAAAATTATCCTCTATTGACGTCTTATCAAATGACAAATTCGTTCCCTATGTTTCATTTTAAATGGAATTTGTAGTTTTGTATTATCAAAACTAATTTCCAATAAATTAGCCTACATACGATTAACAAAAAATCAAAACATGAATGTTGTACACCTTAACAAACTTCAGCTTACAAAAATTCATAACTTTCATGTAATCATTTTTAAAAAATATCCCTATTCACACTGTGGCAATATTCTAGTCAGTCGTAATAAGAATTGACACCATCTGTGATGTGTTTTGGAGGTATCTCCTGTGCTGCAATAATATTTATAATGTTGCATTTTAAAATGGACAAATATTACATTGCTGTCATTTTTTGACAATAGTGAGTAACCATGGAATTGATGAACCATAATGTTGCATTTTAAAATAAATTCTCTGTATGCGTTCACAATGGGTACTTAATAATTACTGCTGTAATACGTGGTATAATCCTGAAAATTTAATGCACGTGCTGTTATACGTATGTCTTTAAATTTAAATCTAAATCAATATTTACCGTATTTTTACTATATTTGTCGCAAATAAATTAAAAATTCCCAAAACCGTTTTTTCCATTTTATGCAAACATTGAAACATTGTGTTTCGTTTGACATCTTCTTCAGGGCGGATTGATATTCATCTAGGGTTGTTTGCTCAGCACAGTAAGGGATGCTAGCGTCTGTAGGAAATTAATTACCGCGCGCTCAACACTTATCTTCAACGGATTTTTTGAATTATTTTTGTGATCCCTTAAGCTGAACAAAGGATGCTTATAATTATGTTTTCCACGAGGAAAACATGTCTTACAAAAATAATTCCTCATTATTATGCGCGGAGAACAAAATATTTACATTATTATATATTTTTCTCCCAGTTTTCTTCATGTAAGTATAAAGGGATCCCATCCTTCCCGATTTAGACGGTACAGTCCCGTTTTTAAAAATCCTGTCTGTTGTCCCCAACAACAACTGGGGTACAGCAAAATGTCCCGCTTTTCAGAAAATCTTGTGTTGGAGAATCAATAAATCGGTTAACACATGAAACGTGTAATAAATAGAATTTTTGGATGCCTGTACTATTCAATTTGAATATACAGTGTGTCCCATTTAGAGGTGCCACCATTGGGATCTCGAGAACTATAATATACGATACGATGTCGGTTAAATTGAACTTTTTGTGCGCCTTTGGGAGGCCATCTCAGATGTGCTTTTGTTTTTCCAAATATTCTCATAGGGCACTAGATAATGATAAAAAACTGAATATTGTTGATTTTTTCTTTTTCAAATAACTTCTAAACTATTAGTAATTGAGAAAAACGTTTCAAATACAAAAGATAGATATTTTTATTAACTAACCAGTGGCGTTCGAAATAAATTTTTATATCCGTAAATTTTCGAGATATAACACAAACTTATATTTTTTTAAATGGAACCCATATCTGATTTTAGTATCAAAAAAATATTTTTTTTTTTTTTCAACGATGTAAGTGTTATTATGTTTTATATTTGTTTTGCCTTCAAATTTATTATTTTTTCCTTATTTTGTATTAAAGTTATAATTATTTTGAAAATATTGGTAGATTTCTATTTAGAAATACTCCTTGTATTTAAATAATTTATTTCGTTAGAAAATTTTGCTCAAAACTCGTATCAAACTAATTTTTATAATATTTTGTATCTGGTCGCCCTTGGCACATTATAGTGTAATTTGTAATTATGAGTCTAGAATGAAAATATTAAATAATAAAGGCATAAAACAAATTATTTCGATCAAATACAATATAATTAATAAAAATAATGTTTTTTTGGGAAATAAAGAAAGTTCAGGAAAATAAAGAGAAAAATTAAATTTTAGGAGCAAAACAAATATAAAATATAATAACCCTTACATCATTGACAAGAGAAAAAAATAATTATTTTTTTGAGACTGAAATCAGATATGGGTTCCATTTAAAAAAATATAAGTTTGTGTTATATCTCGAAAATTTACGGATATAAAAATTTATTTCATACGCCACTGGTTAGCTAATAAAACTATCTATCTTTTATATTTGAAACATTTTTCGTCATTATCTAGTGCTCTATGAGAATTTTTGGAAAAACAAAAGCACATCTGAGATGGCCTCCTAAAGGTGCACAAAAAGTTCTATTTAACCGACATCGTATCTCTTATAGTTCTCGAGATCCCAATGGTGGCACCTCTAAATGGGACACACTGTATATATTATTTTACTACTACTCAAGTCGATAAATTATTTGCAATAAATGTATTTTTATTTTTACAAATTTTTAGCAGCCTATATAATCTATGTTTCCGTATTTATGGTAGGTATATTATCGCCCAAATGTCCAGCGTTCACTTCGTTATCGCCCAGTTGACCATCATTCAAATGTCTAATACCCAAATGATCATCACCCAGTCACCCTTACCCAATAAACTGTGTCCGCAGCTAAATATCCGGTAATAACAAAAATTCCAGTCCGCCCTTGTATGAAGTTAGTGTGTAAAAAGTAAAAAGTGTGTTTCATTCCTTACCTTTCCTGTCCCGGGTTCGTGTCCTACCGGTGGCAGCTGAAGGGAAGGACAATTGCGCTCCATGGTCCATGGATGAAACGCTGGATGTCATACTGGAGTGGGTATTGTCCCGGAAGTCTCCCGTTTCAGCCCAAACTGAAACAATAGTCCCACATTGCTCGGTGTTTACACTATCAAGGAGAAAATCTTTGTCAGAATATATGACATCATACTCGTCATACAAAAGGCTCACTACGTAAATAAGTACGTAACAGCTAAATGTGACTTATGATTTAGAAATGGTATCCAAAAAATGCCTTCCATATGAAAAATATGTAGTGACATTTTTTTTATCTTTAATATTCTGTGGTCTAATACAAGAACAATGAATACTGATTTTTGACCAAAATGAAAATGATTGACGAAGAAAATGTTATATTTCAATGGACAAAGTCTAAATGAAAAGGAATCTATTGGAATCGGCATCCACTGCTAGCCATAAAGGAACATATAGGAATCAAGATCCATTGATCCAATGTAGTCATAAAAGGAAAACATATTTATTGCAATAATAACGATTTAAACATCACTAAAATCACAATACTAGTAACATTTGTAATTAGAGACCTAAAACTGAAACCAAATCTGAACCGAAAACCTGATTTAACCCAAATATTTGATGAACCTGAACCCGAACAAAACCTTTATTTGTCAAGGGCAATAAACCTGAACTGAATTTAAACAGTTTTAAATTCAGATCCGGTTCAGATTTGCTAAATATGTAATTAAATTATTATTATGATTTAAAAAATAATAATATTGCCATTTTTGAGCTAATGCTCTTAACCAAAACCCTTAACCGATAACCCATTATAATTTTATTTTTCTTGAACTGAAACTGAACTTGAACTGACATTTATTTCCTAAACCTGAACCCAACCTGAACTATAAATACATTTCGGTTCTGTTTGTAATCAACTTTAATAATGTAGAATGTCAATTTTTACGAAAAGATATTGAAAATCTCTTGTTGATTTTAAATGATTCATTTCCAAAATTAAGAAATGTTGAAATTAGTTATTATTGCAATTCGAGCCACCGAAATATCCTGCAATTAAAATTTAGTATCAGCGCACTACATTAAGAGGACAAGAAGCGATAATAAATAAAAATAAAATAAAAATACAAATGAAATAAAATATAAGTAATTATTGATGTTACACTTATAGAAAGATCTCTTGCATGGTTAAGCTTGTTGACTTCATAACCCTACATTGTAGTTTACAGTGAGGAACAAGATTACTGCTGTAACCTTCATAAACGTCATCATATACTTTATGTGCTGCGTGCTGTTGCAACACACACACACACACACACACACACACACACACACACACACACACACAGACACACACACATCCACACACATCCATCTATTGAATAATTACTTCATACGTCGATACATATACAATAACAGCTATTTTCCTCCACTCAACAATCGCATTAATAAAAATCTGTTGTGGCCAGCACAAGACCTCTCGCCATTTCCAATTAGGCTATATAAGTACGTATTGTATTTAACACACACAAAAATTCTAATTAATATTTTTTATAACTTTTAATTCATTCTTTAAATAAGTTTCATTCTTCTTTTCTAAATGTTCGAGATTTTTCAAATTCTTTGACAATTCAGTAATGTACCCAGATTTTTGACACTGACATTTTTCTGTCAATTACAAACATTTTAATTTTTATTTGGGCTGTGAGATTCATTACAACGGATTATTTTATATATGTATTTATAATTTTCTATCTCTAAATCTATAGAAGATATAATAAAAATGTTAATGGATCGAATAGAGAATTATATATTCTTTTGTAACAACATAAATTTCCAAAAAATAATATTCAGAATTTTTCAAGAAACTGCTAAGTACTTCCGCTTTATTCAACTGTTATCAAAACGCAGTTAAATTGTGCATTAGTCTCGCAGGATTTAAGAAACCGTCCCTCCAATACACGCATACACACAGACACACACACACACACACACACACACACACAGAGAGAGAGAGAGAGAGGGAGAGAGAAAGAGAGAGACATCATTGTAAAAATGTTAAAATCGGATTCTAGTGACCTTAAAATGTAATTATACACTAAAATCTGGATATGCGATTTTTAGCATGAATCTAATACCTCTCTTAGTGAAAGGTAAAAAGAAACAAATTCCTTTCTGAAGTAGGTACACCAGCCGTATAGTAAACAAAATATTTAAGCGCTTCCAAAAAGCGCATTTTGGTTCTCATTAAGTTTTTCAGAAATGACAAGAAACGTTTTTAAAAATAATATTCTGCAGAGGATTTTCTTATGAGTGTTTCTGTTTATTTCGCATGCCATGACGAGTACTTCTATAGTTGATTAATCTAATTTGTTGTATGAATAATATGCACACACCTAGCGGTTTTTGCAGAGCTCTAGTAGTGCTATTGGTTTAGAGAGAAATTATTAATCCACAATATTAAAAATTGCATATAGCTGATTTTACAAATCAATTCTTTTATTTAACGACGATAAATAAATAAATAATAGTAATAACAACACGAATGTGTGTCCTTTTTCCCAGTATTTCTTTTTCTTTCCCCCATATTTATTCAATGTTCTTTAGTTTCCCTTCAGAAAAAAGAAAAACAGTAATTAGTCTTGTGGATTTTTTGTTCCATCTTTCACTGTCAAGCACCGGGTGCGACTGTGTGTGCTACAACACATGTAGATGAGCAGCGCGTCACTTCTTCACTGTTCGCACTCTGTGGAACATAAATTCTCCTCATAAAAATGTCACCTTCACTCACAAATCACACATAACTCGAAAACGGGACCCATTAACACCAATTACAAGGGGAACGATTTTTTTGAAGAGTTTCTTTTCGGGCGATTAGAATTTTTAAAAGATTTTAAATTTGTTTTCCATTAATTATGCGCAGAAATAAATGGATTAATGTATTAAAAAAATATATTATTTAGTTTATTATTGCCCATTTGTTTTTCCCTTGCGAAAGTTGATGTTTTATAGATCTGGTTTGTTTTCATAACTCTGCCCTGATTTGAGAATTTTTGCAAGTACCCAATCAAATAATGGATTAGGAAATCAAATATTATGTCTTACTCAAAATGGATGAATAACTACGGAATCTGCACAATAGCAGAAAACAAAACAGGGGTACACTTAATAGATATTTACACACCAAGTGAGCTAAGGTAATATTTATTCATGAGAAGAAACTTTAATGTCTTCGGGTGAATAAACATTCTTAGCTCACGTGGTTTGTACAATATTTTATTCAATTTCGACGAAATAATAATAAAAAAACCATCATATTTAATTTTAACAAAAAAAAAAAAAAACTGATCAGTTAGTAGGCTGAGCATGACAATCGTCGCTGATAGACATCAAGTCATCTATTTAAAATTTAAATTGTCTATCATTTGTGCCGTGAAAAATAATGAAAATGGCTGATAATATCTGATAAATATTATGGTGAGTGTTATTTTCGTACCGGATCTTATTTTAAATGCATGTAATGCATTTTAAATACTTTGTGAGAGTGATTTAAAAATTTTTTTCTACTCCCATGCGTGAAGTGAGTACTTCACGCAATAATTTTTATGTGTGAAGTTTAATTTTTTGCATTTATGTGAAGCAACATTTCACGCACCGTTCATTATTTTGAATATTACAAACTGAATTGTATTTTAATAAAAACAAACCTGTTAAACACCCGCAACGTTGGTAACCATGGTTACACAAGTCTATAATACAGAGGCTTTACATTAAAAGAATGACAATGTGAAGAAAAAATATATTTTATTGTACGGTCGTAGAAAAAGTATAGTATGTAACACGTGTGTGAAGCCTATTTTACAATTTCAACTTCACACACTTGCCACATAATATACTATTAATTTACTTGTGAATAAAGTGTTACTTATAGTTGTTGCTATGGAGTTAATAATGACAGTTTAAAACGTCAAAATTGAATAAAATATTTTATTTGTCAAAATTAAATATTATAATGGTTTTTATTACTATTTCGTCAAAATTGAATAAAATATTGTACAAACCACGTGAGCTAAGAATGTTTATTCACTCGAAGAAATTAACTCACTCGCCCTTGTGGGCTCGTGAGCTAAACTTTCTTCTCATGAATAAACATTACCTTAGCTCACTTGGTGTGTAAATATCTATTAAACATTTTTCATTTATTTTAATTGTAACAAATTATTTTGAGCTTTAAACTATGTACGAGGGGTCGTTTTTATATTCCCGGACACTCTGTATTAATTTAAATATAATTATAGAAACTAAAGTCAAACTTACCGCACGTAACTAAATAAAACATAAATACTCCTAACTGCACTAAAGTGAAGTTCGTTCAGTAATTTCTACAATGTCAATATAGTGTAGTTAATTTTAAATATTACTAGATAAAAAAAAAAAATAAAAAAAAAACTTTTACCCATCATGAATATTTCTATTTATTATTAATGAATTAATAGAGTTAACACTTGTTTACAGAAAAATGATACAAAACCAATTTCAATTATCTGCATATTCATAAAAATGTAAACTCATAAATAATGCAAATAATTGACAACAAATGAATCACGTATCCATTGATTTAACTGCATTAAATTTACACGCACAAATAATATAAGAATCTGCATTTTTAAATCATTTTGGATTATCCGTAAATCCCACGTTAAACACAGATAGTCAGACCAGATCAGCGTTAAGCTTTTAATATGCTTACCGACTTAAAGACTTAAACAAGAAGATTTCACACAACAATTTCCACAGGAGTAAAAAATTCTCTATTTTAAACCAAGAAGAGAGCAAGAAAACTATGGCTTATATAACAACAGCTTATCTCAAGCGTTATCTAGTGTGTTTGATGTTAAACAATTGAAGACATAGAGACAGAAAGTCTGACGGAGGTGTAAATCATATTGTTTACTTTCGTGCGCAAATTAAATAAGAATCGTTTTATTTTGTGGTAAACGAAAATTTTTAACAAATTAATTTTTACGTCACTTTAGCAATTTGCTACATATATATACACTAAATATTTTTTCTCTATAAATCGTTTTTGGATTATTTTGGAGTATTTATTTTTTCAAATAGAAGATGCATATAATTAATTTTCTTTTAATAATTTGTTGTTATTTGTGGAAATAATTAAATAAAAAGATGGGCGTCCTGAAAAACTACCCCCCCCCCCCACTCCTTTAACGTAGAAGCACATACATTACATCATTAATAGCCAATAGGAAAATAGTTTTTCCATCACCTACTTGTATTCATATTATTTATATAAATAAACGTAGGCTAAAGTTTGTCACATGTTAATAACAAAATCTTTTAATTTGACATTTGACGCTGACATTGCTCATCGTAAATGAATAATAAAGTAATAATGGCTAATTCAAATTACACTCAAGCTAAGTCGGACAATTAACCGAAGGTGGATAGCTGGATGATGGCTGAATTTATATCAGAACGATTGTTTTACTGCTACCGAAATAAGGGGTGTTAAAGAGTTGAGGTAAAATAAAATATAAAAATTGAATTTATTATATAAATTGATAATATATTTTACTTTAAAGATCTGGTCGTGATTCTTATTTGACACTTGTTTGACAACTTTGACAATACACTTGACACCTTAGAACCGCTGAAGATGTATGTACTCTGACGTCACATTCTGTTTCAGATCACGTGACTTATTCAAAATTTTATCCAAATTTCAAAAATTAATTGTAAAATATCTAAAGGATATTTCGTGATATTTTCAAATTTGAGGCTCTTTAAAGAACAATATCTTTTCAAATTTAATACTTAGAAGTCATATAAAAATTCTTGCAACAGCCCTATTATGGTCGTAGAAAAAGTATGGTACATCGTTGTATTTGTAAAACTATTACGTAATCGTGAATTACACCCTCGTAATCTCTTATGTCATAAGCTTCATACAACTACCTAATATTTTGATTTATGACATGGCATTAGTTTCCTGTAAGTTTCTTTACATTCAACTTTGTACTTTGGTTGTTCTTGTATATACAAATATAGCATTTGTTACCCATTATTGGCTGTTCTTTTATAAAGCAACAAATTTATTTATATTTATACAACAATATGTTTATAAAAACAAAGCTTATTATATAAGACAATAATAACTTACTTTTATAAACATTGTTTCATATTTATCCGAGGCAAATATGTAATTATTTTTATCATTCAACATTCAAGATGAAAATCTTAATAAAATTTCTTAGAATTTATTTATATTTGAACAAATGAAAGTCATATTTACGAATTTACGTCAAGAAAAAAGTTAAATATTAATAACATAATTCATTCTTACGATTGTGAAATATGATAATTGCAAAATTTTGCACTGTTGGCTAAACGTGACCAAAATGTGACAGTCACATGTCATATTAATTATTACTAAAATTATTTGCACTTCTAAGCCCTTCTAATACGGGAAGCAAATATTTCAGGTCCATTTCCTGAATAAGATCTCATTTACGCACATTTTATATAAATAGAATTTAGTTTTCTATACGTATATTTAAGCAAAAAGTAATCTTTATCTTTATAGACAATGTGGTGTAATAGTAATAAAAATTGAACAAGTCAGAAATATTTGAATCATGACGATATACTTTGTATTATCTTATCTATGTATATCATTGTTGCATAAATTCTATATCTGCAAGATAACAATGAAATATTACTTAGCAAAATTTTGCACATTTAATATTTGAAGAAGTTGTCTAAAGACTGCTGTGTTGACCAAAACTTTTTTAAAATCTGATGTGGCCAGCACATTACCTTTCGTCAATTCTATGTATTTTGTACAATTCCCACACCAAAAGTTCCTTGGAAAAGATTCTAATATCGAGTAAAATTGTAATACGAACATATACAAATTCCAAACCGAAAGTTCCTTGGAAAAGATTCTTTAAGTCCAATAAAATTATAATTATAACACGAATATACACTATGTAAATTGTAATTGACACTGACATCTGTCTATTAGAATTATTTGAACATATTAGCTGTTTCCATGATTATAGCAAAACTGGCTGATTTATGAAAGTTAATCTATTTATATTTTTTTTAACTCTATATCTATTGAATTACTGAATATGAAGGAAAATGTATAAACAAACCGAATAGACAATAAGATATTCTTTCATATTGATAATCACGTAAAATGTGAAAAAATTATATTTACCTGTTAAGAACTTCAAATAAGATACTTCCGATTGACCAATTATATTCAAAATCTAATCAGCTCTTCATATAAATGTAAAGAAGAGAAATACGAAAGAATTATAATTTTTAGAATTGTAGTATTGGAATAATCGTCACAGACACACATTCAGGCATCATCATATAACTAGTAAAATCTTATTCTACGAATCCTAAAACCTGATAATTCATGAGAAATTCACCACCAAAAACAATATCTTCCTTACCTAAAGGTGACGGAAGGTTTTATATATTTAGGGGGTAAATATTGAATGTATTTTTGTCATGACAAACATTAAAATTATAAACCAATTACTATGTTTTATATAATATATATTTAAAAGGAAATATATACATACATATAGTGCTGTGGAAGCAATGCCTGCAGGCCTTTTTTGTTAGGTTGCTCATAAGCTCTGCCGCTTTTCTATAACTACATCTCGGCCCCGATTTTGGTGCTTTTAACGCAGAATTACAATTTGGAAATAAAAGCAAGTCACATGGCACTAGGTCAAGTGAGTACGGTTGATGTACCAACACGGTGATTTTGTATTTCGTCAAAAATGTCTTGCCGGACAGGGCGTTTAGTTCCGGCGCGTTGTCTTCATGGAAAATCCATCACATTTCAGCCTTTTTTCTTCTCGTCCGTGCATGAAGGGTTATCAAAACCCCGTAGGCACCCAATTCACGTAAACAATAAACGTCAGTGCACGGCCGAGGCGCTAATCTCTTTTCTTCATCCTTGAAATCTTCTAAACTGCTCGAAAACTTGAATACTAGATAGACCCTTATCACCATAAACATTCTTCAACAATTCGTACATTTCTGTAGCGGATTTTTTAAGTTTCACACAGAATTTCATATTGACACTAAAATAATTCCGGCGGAGTACGAGAAAGTAGTTAACTTCAATCAAAGGCTACTGCCAAACGGTTAGTCTAATTATCTTGAAATTTTATCAGTGGATGGAGGGAAGATGATAAATTAATATGACATAGCCTGCAATGTTACCAAATTTACAGGGAAGCAGGAAAAAATAAATCTCGTTATTTAATTGCCACACCTCGTATATACATAGCTACCTTAACGTCGGTATTGTAAGAAAAAATACTATGCCTGAAATTTCGAGTATTTGTTATACGTATTACCTATAGTAGTCAGTATTAATTTATGATGTGAAATATTTGGCAAAGTAATTTGTGAATAAAGTGTGATTTATTCTTAAGAAAATGAGAAGCCTCTTTATCGTCATAATGATGGCTTAGTTTGTGTTTGAATTACGCTTGCAAAAAATCAGCACGGTTGATTAAAAGTATTATTTAAAAAGCAATAAAACCAATTAAATTTATTTGTTTTGAAATTTATTTTGATTAGTTGTTGGCACACCTAACCCCGATAATACACCGGCAAAATAATTATAAAAACTCCTCTCGGCTGGCTGTACGTGCTGGAGCCGCCGGCGGCAAATTAAAACAGTTCGCTCGTGCGGTAAATATTTTCATATTGAAATTATTTAATCCGGAAATTTTATCGGTCTATCAGGTGCGTAGCGAATGCATTACTGATCAATCGGTCAGCTAGCTACGGTACGAACTACGGCAACAGACAACGTAAACATACCAGAATAAATGCCATCGAATTTTTTAATCGACTAGATTGTCCATTCTTTATTTAACTAACTTTACATTATGATTCAAACCTTTTCCAAATCAGACAGAAGGACTAATTAAGTGTGGAACTTGAATTTATTACTGCAAGTGAAAAGATTTTTGGTAACAAATTCTTTTTTACCGACAAATATTTCATACATAGAAATTAATGAAGTGAAAACTTCTTTAGGCGCACCTTGCAAACTTTTTCCTGGGCAGTGAACAAGGCTGATCACGTTCATTTGTGTAAACTTGAGGAGTCGAACGTGACGTCATGTTGATTCGGGTATAGTCTACGTTAAGTTATTAATACAAGACAAGCAAACATCACAATATCTGTCAAAAAGAAACTCTAGTTCCAAACTTGCCGTTTTGAAGTGTCTTATGCTCGCTGTCTAAAGTCACTAGATATATAAAGTACCGCAGTTCATTATACCAATGTGTTAGAGAGAGAAGAACGTTCTTTAGACACAATATGGCGGAATCAGGGTCTAGTTGTAGTTGGCTGTGACTATAAAAGTCACTATATCTGGTGACTTTAGCGTCAACGCTGTTATCATGAAAATTTTTTGGTTAAAAAATTATTCAATTGAATCCCTTTATTGCTGACCACGTGTGCGAAAGTAACCAATCAAAGCAAACTTACACTGATAATTATCCTAAGATAATTATCACTTATGTCATTAAGTTGCTAAGTAACAAACACTTTTTAACATATAATTAAAGATTAATTGTTTCAATTTTAGACACAAAAATTCTGTCAAATACAAATTTTAGGCAAATTTAATGTTAAAACTGCAAAAAATTTTCTCACCGAATACCCTTCGATCATTGATAAATACTTATAATTTTATCACACTTCCTCAAGCACGTTGCTTTTAGGTAACACCACCTCCGTCTTCGGCGTCGGGCTGTTACCAAGCAACGCGCTTTCGGTAACTGTTATAAAATTATTTCGTAATTATCAATGTCCTCGGGAAATTATAGCTGAAAAATGACCTGAAGAAAATTAACATTAATTTTACTTATTTCTTATTATTTTTTTTATAATTTTGATCAGTTATGTTTTGTATTTATATGTATGCATATTATTAATTTTATATATATATATATATATATATATATATATATATATATATATATATATATTAATCAATTACCTTTATGGATTTATATCGCTGCCGATTATTTTTCTGTGTAATAACGCCCTCGTTTCAAGATAATCCATTTTAAATTTGGCGCCTAAACTAGACACAATAGGGCTGCCAATTCCGGTACTTTATATTATTAAGTATATACTATAAGACAAAAAATATTTAACTGCAGTTTTCTCAATCTGACAATCCTGGGAAGTGCTGCTTAGATTTTGATAATAATTGAACAAATGGAAGTAATAGTTTCTTTTAAAAAATCTTCTAAATATTATTTTTTGAAAATTTCTGTTACTATTATTGAAGAACATAAAATTCTACATCTGATACATTTAAAATTTTTATTATATCTTGTACAGATTTAGAGATAAAGGCACTGTAATATATAGAATAATCTAATCCCAGAGGCCAAGGCACTAAGGAACCACTTGACAAATTCAAATGTTTATAACATAGTTTGTAAATGATAAATGTCAGTGTTAAAAATCAACAGTTTTAGTGACATTCTGAAAGCTTTTTCTGGGAAGTACATTTAATCTTTCTTATTGTTTTATTAATTAAATATTTAAAATTTTAGGTAAAATGTATATATCCATAAAAAATACCTCCAATCTTGCTAATGAAGTCGAAGAATCTCTGACATTTAGGAACTTCCTCATACAATGAAAAATAGATGTAATTAGAATTGTATGTGTGCAGAAGACATATTAAAAGCAATATTTGGGAAAAGTTCTGTAATGTTTTTGTTATAAAATGACGATTCGATAGCGAAGTGCAATACAATAATTATATAACATAAAATGGTAATGGCGAGAGGTATTGTGCTGGCCACAACAGATTTTTTTTTCTATTAGATCTATGCCTGAACAGCAGATTAATTAGATACATGATTCTCTCCCAATATGTTATGTTATTCCCGTAATTCTCTGGTGTCAATGAAAACAACATGCTCTTTTTACCCTACTATTCCTACACTGTCATCCTAACATTGATAGCCCTTTATTATCCAGTCTCCCAGTACATTTGTGCCTATTCTTCTCCATACTATCCATCAATATGGAACTGTGTGATTGTACAGAACGTCAGAGGGTGCATGTGCATAATACACGAGCACTGAGCTATGAAATACGCTAATCTGGCAACTCTGGCAACGTTGTCATATCTTAAAACACTTGTCGAATTCCCATGCGCCCACGGTAAATTAGGATAGGCATTGTGCAAGTGCAAAATGTGTGCAAAATTGATGAGGGGTAGATGATGTTTTATTACGGAAAATGGACTGGAATGCATGATTTTACACTACAATTATTATTGTGGTGCGATATACTCTTTATTTATTTCATATTGACTACTGTGTACTAATTTGTTTCTAATCCATACTATAATATAATAAATGCGAAAGTAACTCTGTCTGTCTGTTTGTTACGTTTTCACGCCTAAACCGCTGAACCAATTTGGATGAATTTTGGTATAGAGATAGATTGGACTTTGGAGAAGGACATAGGCTACCTTTTGTCTTGAAAGTAAAGTATCATTCACAACCAATTTCACTTTCAAAAATTTGAAGTTTGCATATATAAGCATTCACAATCAATTTCAATTTGAAAAATTTGAAGTTTGCAAGCTCCAAACTTGAAATTGAAATTACTATCTTCTGTCCATGTTTAAGCTAGTTGGTCATGATTGTACGTTATTAGTTTATCTCGCGAGCCATGGTACTTGTCATTATTTGTTTATGTAGTTGGTGATTAGGTGATAGTTATTTACAATATTAAATTTGTACATTACGTGCTCGTCCATATCTATATTAGCTAGGTATTTGACATTCTATGGCTGACATGTAAACATACTTCTTACTATTATTCTTTAATTTTTTGGTGTCAAATTTTTTAAATTCTAATTTCCTAAATTCAAATTATTCAAAGTGGTTGTGAATGAAGCTTAAAACTTGAAGGGGTGAAATAGGGGATGAAATTTTGTATGGAGAACCCATCACTTCTCAAGTTAGGGATATAAAAATTCTTATTTATGCTTTTGGTAAGAAATAAAGAGTGTTTTAGAGTTTTTGAAAAATAATCCCTCAAGGCGGTACAATAGAGGATGATTTCAATTATTTTTTATCTTTGTATCTTTAGTTAAATTTTAACCGTTAGCAGATTGTCGGAGAGATAGCTTGCATCATATGTACATAAGTTAAAGTATCCGAGACATGTTTAGAAAAGGGCGCTGTTAGGTGCAGTGCGGGGATCGCGGAGACAGTGGGCGGAGCCTGCAACATGTACGATGCGAGGCAGGTTGCCGGCTTCCTACGCAGCGCATGTCTCCGAAGTAAATGTGAAAAATTACTGGTACACGTGTAGCTAATCGACTTTAACATTTCTTGTACACACAAATAATTCTAATTTAATCTATTCTTTCATTCTATAAGGAATCTTGTCCTACTCTTCTAAAATGTTCAAGATGGTTCCAGTTAATTGACGGGATTGGCGATATTTCTTAAGGAAATAGACTATTACTATTAATATATATGTATAACTACCTACAATTTTAAATATTTAATTAATAATAAGAAATATTAAACGTAATTACTTCACAGAAAAAGCTTTCAGTAATGAAAGTAAAATTGTTGATTTTTGACATTGACAAATTTCAAAGATTTGAATTTGACAACTGGTTACCTTGGTGTAGTATGGACTGTGTGATTTATAGCAACAAATTATTCCATATATTTTCTGTCTCTAAATCTATAAAAGATATGATAAAATTTTAAATGTATTAGATGGAGAATTTTATGCTCTTCAATATTTGTAATAACAAAAATTTAAAAAAATAGTTTTTAGAAGTATTTTTTCAAGAAAGTACTACTTCCGGTTATCCAATTGTTACCAAACCTTTTCAGGTCTTCCCATTAATATCAATTGAGGAATACGTAGTTAAATAGGTCTTCAGTATTATAGTTTTTGAGGAATTGGCTTTCCAAATCGTGGTTCCAACATCCACACACGGACATCATCGTTTGTAGGGACCTTAAAACGTGCTTATTCACTAAAATATGGATATGCGATTTTTATCATGAATCCAATAAATCTCTTAGCGACAGATACAGTTGTTTTTGCTAAAAGCTCTTCATTAGCTTATATTATTTTTATTTATTATTTCTATTTTTCTGGCTCTAAACTCTCCATCTCCTAATATAATATATCTTCATTAATATATCATCTAATTCTACCACTGTTAACTCTAGTGATAGGAAGAGTAATGTCTGAAAAACAAATAAAATTCCGTCCCGTTGGTAAACATCTCTGACGTTAAAATAAATGAGTTTGGGAATCTACAATAGGTGACATACGCTGCGGTCAACCCCATCCTATTATAAGCTGGGGATGTGTTGTTGAATAGTGCAGAGAACATGACTTTGTCGCGTGGCAGATGGTTGTAAATACACTATGAATATGCCAGAGTATAGGGGAGTAATTCGTATTGAACTGCGGACAGATTTTCATGAAAAGGAAGATACATATTATTAAACCTACTCAAATGGTGAGAAATTACCACAAATTTTAAATTTAAAAATCTGAATATATCTGCAACTGCGCCGAGAATTTACATATTTAAAGTATCAATAAGTAAAAATAAGTCATCAAACCAAACACAATGAAACAAATTGTCTACTATAAAACGAATGTTCAAGGAAAAATGTCTTGCGAATTTTCGCTCTTCATTACTTGCTGGTTATGGTACTTTGGCCTTTAGCGAAGAAGGTACTGCAACTACATACTTGCGTGAAAAGGTGTTTTTAGTTCATAAAAAAATCTGTTGTGGCTAACACAAGACCTCTCGCCATTTCCATATTAGGCTATATAAGTACACATTGGCTGGTAGTGCGAGCTCGGTTTTAACTAAAACACTGTTTTTAGAAATGTCAAATTAAAATTTCAATATTTAAAGAACGATTTTTTAAAAAATATTTATTTGAATACAAACTATGTTCTGCTTAAAAATCATATTTTGATAAATTTGATATAATTTAATTTTATTATTAAATAATGAAATTTGACATTTCTTAAAACAGCGTTTTAGTTAAAACCGAGCTCGCACTACCAGCCATTGTGTTTAACATTTCTGGAACATACACAAAAATTCTAATTATTAATATATTTTTATATTTTTTAATTCATTATATAATAAGTTTCCTCCTACTCTTCTAATGTTCGAGATTCTTCAAATTCATTGACGAGTTTGGCGGTATTTCTGATGTGCATATATGTATATATGTACCTATAATTTTAAATATTTAATTAAAAATAAAATAAGAAATATTAAATGTACTTCTCAGAAAAATGCGCTGATTCCAAATTTTGAAACCGCAGGCCGATATCTCTTTTCGTTCTCGAGATATTTAGATTCAAATTTTTGCTCAAATCTGCCCATTTTTGGGTAGTAACCCAAAAATGGGATATGAATTTGGCGACACGACCATTCGATTCTATGGGCAAAATTTCATAAGTGTACCAATTTTCATAATTTTTATCCAACCGGTTAAATTTTTATGAATAAAAGTTTGAAAACCCCCGAAAATGGCCAAAATCTGAAAAACCGTAAGGGGTACACCTTAGATTTTTGCGATTTTTGGCCATTTTCAGTTATTTTGCTTTAGAGATTGTATGCGGTGTTCAAAAATTATGAAAATTGGTGTACTTATGTAATTTTGCCCGTAGAATCGAATGGTGTGGTCGCCAAATTCATATCTCTACCCATTTTTGGGTTCTTACCCAAAAAAGGGCAGTTTTGAGCAACATTTTGAAGCTAAATATCTCGAGAACGAAAAGAGATATCGACCTGCCGTTTCAAAATTTGGAATCAGCGCATTGAGAAGTATCTAGATACATAAATATTACATTTTTGAAAATTTTGAAGTTTTATCTAAATATGGTGTATATTGACTTTTGGGGCAATAATTCAAAAATGGGTTGATGTATAAACTTGGTAGTAATATTATTTGCTTGTAAAGACAATGTTACGTAAGTGTACGCATTTTTAGAGTAATGTATCTAGTTTTTATCTAAATGTGGAGTATACATATTGACTTTTGGGGCAATAATTCAAAAATAGGTAGAGGGAGGTAAAAAAGGGATCCGCGGTGAGAAAAAATTAAAAAACGCTGTTATAAATCAGTTTCATACGTTTAGTAACTATGCATGAAATATATAATTACAATATAAGTAGCGCGAAAAAATATTTAAATACGGCGGTGACAGCATTGTGGATGTTCCTCTGCATCTAATTATTCAATCTTATTGTGGGTATTTATTTTCCTCAACATAAAATGCACCTGCTGGTCTTTTCTCTATGAGGACGACATCATCTTCAAAGTTGATTCCCAGTTTTGCTATTCTAACACGCACTGTAATCCTCCGCTAATCCAAGTTTCCTTTCGCATTTTAGGAAGTCATCTATTCCTCCCTGAATGATCGCGCCAGTTGCTACACTTTTTCTCAAGTATTTTTAGAATTCTCTGCACTGATAGTTCCACTGTTTAACAAATTAAACGACAAGAAAAAATGTCGTAGTAAAAATAGAAGCTGGACAGTGTTTTGGGCTTGTATTCATAAATTCAGTCGACGGAACTTTTGCTTACAAGTTACGATAATAAATTTGGGATGTTAAGAAATTTATAACATTAAAGAAAAATGTAAAATTAGGAAATATTTACTGGAAATAATTATTTTGACGGCATAATTTGTCGACAGAAAACATCATTAAATTACTTGTTTGGAAATAAAAATAAAAATTATTATTATTATTATTATTGTTAAAGTAACATTTTACGCATTAAACTGTCACTTTTACGCATTAAACTGTCATTTCTAAGCACTAGTATTTAAAAATGTAACTTTTAAGGCACTGCTGCTTAAAAGTACTTCACGTAGCAACGAAATTGTCAATCACAAGTTGTTATAAAACGCTAGTATAAAATAGTTATTTTCATAACAAGTTATTAAATATACCAAATATCATGCAGGTGTAAATTGACGCACGACGCGTAGCGGAGTGCAAGTTAATACACACGAGCTAAGATATTTGTATTTCATACAAGTTATGAACATTATTTTTTAGAAAAGCATAAATAAATATTACTTTTTTTCGAAACTGAAATTTAGGTTCAAACGTACGGACAGTTGACAAATGAATAATGTATACAAATAGCCAGAAAATAATGACATAGTAACCTAGCAACCGTGTCAACTATTACGATATGAAATATATCGTAACACTAATGTGATAACTTCAACTTTCAGTGATAGGATACTACGTTCATATGTCATACTTATCACAATGGTCGTCTAAAAACAATTTATTGTTATATATCAACATACTTGATTGGTTAAATTATTTAACTAGTTGTTAAAAATTAACCACTGCAATTATAGAATAGGCCCGAATATTGGATTTGTTTATAGAACATAGTAATTGGCTTGTAATTTTATTGTTTGTTAAGACATGAATACTTTCTATATACAGGGTGTCTCTTAAATAGGGGGACATGGCTTAACCACAGATTCCTGAGGCTAAAATAAGACGATTTAACCAAACTTGCTTCTACCGGAAAGTGTACCGTTTAGCCAGAAATCTGCTTTAAAGTTCTTTGAAAAAAAAATTATTTTGCTTATAATAATCGGACGCTTTATTCGATTTGGATGAAATTTGATATGACAGTTTATATGGTTATAGGTCATCTTTTAAGGTGATACTTGTTATTATTAGTGAACCACTAGTGTATGAAACTTAGGTCTCCCAACATTAATTAGACCGTAACTTTTTAATGGCAATGCCGAAAACGTGAAATTATTTTTCTTTATAAAGATACATTCAATAGTAAACTTTTGTCTCTCTGTGTAATTTGTGATATCTGTTACGGTTCACACAGAAAAAAATAAAATCTTAGTGTCTGCACTGCTAAATTTTTAAAATAAATTTAATCTAGTAATCTATCCAAATGTCAAACACCTAATTTCTAATGACAGTAACAATTGTTTTACGGGTTGTCAAAAATTTTCTTCGCAATATTCTAAAATTAGTAACATCCGTGTGTTCGGCCTAATAGTATTTTACTACCATTATTATAAATAAGACGATTACATATCTTAGCTTACTCCTAAACAAGTTGTAAAGATTGACAACTCGTTACTGTCATTAAAAATTACTTGTTTGACATTTGGATAGACTGCTAGATTAAATTTATTTTAAAAATTTAGCAGTGCAGACACTCAGATTTTATTTTTTTCTGTGTGAACCGTAACAGATATCACAAATTACACAGAGAGAGAAAAGTTTACTATTGAATGTGTCTTTCTGAAGAAAAATAATTTCACGTTTTCGGCATTGCCATTAAAAAGTTACGGTCTAATTAATGTTGGGAGACCTAAGTTTCATACACTAGTGGTTTACTAACAATAACAAGTATCACCTTAAAAGATGACTTATAACCATATAAACTGTCATACCAAATTTCATCCAAATCGAATAAAGCGTCCGAATATTATAAGCAAAATTAATTTTTATTCGAAGAACTTTGAAGCAGAATTCTGGCTAAATGGTACACTTTCCGGTAGAAGCAAGTTTGGTTAAATCGTCTTATTTTAGCCTCAGGAATCTGTGGTTAAGCCATGTCCCCCTATTTAAGAGACACCCTGTATATATATATATATATATATATATATATATATATATATATATATATAAATTAACTTTATTATTTGTTAATTTTTTATGAATAATATGTAAAAAAATGTTTTATTTGCCTAGGGCCCAAAGCATCTTAAAGAGCACCACTTTTGCGGCATTTAAAATTCGAAGTAACTTTGGCGCCGGGTCCCAGGTTCGCGACCAGACACTCAGTCACCCGGCCACAAGACTCCATATAAAAAAGCACATATTACAAATGAGATTTAACTGTTGATATTAGCAGGTTTAGTGTGTATATGGAAGAATCAATCAGTGCAGCTTCTGTTGGCTCTATCTTGATGGAGCGACAAGTACAAGAAAATTTGTCAAACATTAATAATTCCCAGAGTGGGTCTGAGCCTATGCTCTACAGTCGCTTACAAGTGTAATGCGGACGGATTAAGTGTGATCATTAAAATTATGCCTGCGGAATTATGGCATAAAACTTGATAGGCCATCGAAGATTAGCTAGGATCACCGGCGTCACTCATACACGCACAAACTTACGGGAAGCAAGAAATGGATCATTTCCATTTATTCCAAATTAATTATAAACTATTAGAAGCCCTATTTATTTTGTACAGTACTAGCAGCTTTTGGTTTCTTCGGCTAATACCAGAGATCAAAAACCCCATAAAAATGGATTCCCTTTCTTGAACTTCTCAACTGACAAAACAATTATTTACATGATAAAAATTTGTACAAATAAATTTGATTTGTAAAGAAATTTTCATGTTATCTGATTACAAAATATCTGATAACATTTCATGCCAAAGAATTTCAGTGCAAAAAATGCCCGTTTCACAATTAATTGTGTAGATGGAACTGCTAACACAATTTGCCTAAAGTCACTAGATATATAAAGTACCGCAATTGGCCGGCATATTGTGTCGAGCTTCGGCGCCAAATTTAAAATGGATTATCTTGAAACGAGTGCGTTGTTACAAAAAAAAAAATAATCGGCAGTAAATAAATCTATGAAGGCAAGTAATTAATATTGATTTTATGTTCATAATTTTTATAATACGCATACATATAAGTACAAAACATAACTGATCAAAATTATAAAGAAAATAAAAAATAAATACAATTAAGGTTAATTTTCTTCATGTCGTTTGACATGATGACAGCATTGACGCTAAAGTCCCCAGATATAGTGACTTTTATAGGCACAGTCAACTACAACTAGATCATGATGTGACCCTGATTGGCCTGATTCCGCCATATTGGCTGGTAGTATGATCACGGTTTTAACTAAAACTCTGTTTTAAGAAATGTCAAATTTCATTATTTAATAACAAAAATAAATAATAACAAATGTATCTAAATATGAATTTAAAGCAGGACATAGTTTGTATTCAAACAAATATTTTTAAAAAAATCGTTCTTTAAACATACGGGTGAAATTAAATATTTAAATTTGAATTTGACATTTCTAAAAACAGTGTTTTAGTTAAAACCGTGATCATACTACGAGCCATTGTGTCTAAAAAACGTTCTTCTCTCTCTACCACATTAGTACAATGAATTGCGGTACTTTATATATCTAGTGACTTTAAATTTGCCCAATGTCATACAGTACTGTATTTGTCAATTTTTGATAAGTGTAATTCAAGTGTTTTAAGCACAGAAGATAGAGTATAACACTTGAATTACACTTGTCAAAAATTGACGAATACAGTAGATGAGGAGGATTTATTGGAAAAACTATTGAAAGATAATGAAAAAGCCAACCAAAGATATTAAATTATGTTTATTTTAAATTTAATATCTCTGGTTGGGCTTTTTCATTATATTTCAATAGTTTTTCTAATAAATCCTCTTCATCTTCAAGAAATAAAACAAAAATATAGGTTTCGTTAAAGGTAATTATTTTAGTAAAAAAAACTGCAACTACTTATATGACACAGAAGACGAATATTGAAAAATGGTGGTTCTGTGAACCCGGTTTTTAAACCCAAAAATAACAGGTTTAGTTCCGGTTCTCATATAAAAGTTTCCCTAAGTAAATAAATTAGTAAAAATCTGTTGTGGCCAGCACAGTACCTCTAGCCATTTCCATTTTATGTTATATATGTAAGTATCGTATTGCACTTCGCTATCGAACCGTCGTTTTATAACAAAAAAAATTACAGAGCTTTACCCAAATATTGTTTTTTATTGTATTTAATATGTCTTCTGTACACATACAATTCTAATTATATCTATTTTTTATTGTATGAGAAATTCCTAAATGTCAGAGATTCTTCCAATTCATTAACAAGATTGGCGGTATTTATGATGCATATATGCATTTTACCTATAATTTGAAATATTTAATTAATAGACAATAAGAAAGATTAAATGTATTTTCTAGAAAAAGCTATCAGAATGTCACTAAAACCGTTGATTTTTGACACTGACATCTGTCATTTACAAACTATGTTATAAAAATTTGAATTTGTCAACTTATTTCCTTAGTGCCTTTGCCTCCACGATGTATAACATTAGATTATTCTATATAATATAGTGTCTTTATCTCTAAATCTATACAAGATATAATAAAAAATTTAAATGTAGTAGATGGAGAATTTTATGTTGTTCAATATTTGTAATAACAAAAATTTCCAAAAAAATATATTTAGAAGATTTTTATTAAGAAACTATTACTTCCGATTGTCCAATTGTTACCAAAATCTAATCAGCTCTTCCCAGGAATGTCAGATTGAGGAAACTGCAGTTAAATATTTATAATATTTGAGAAACCGTGGCTCCAACATCCACACACACTGCCTTCTTTCTATAGTAAAATAATCTTAGTGTACTGGTTTTGTTCAAAATAATTTCTTGTTTTCTTGGGAGAATGAAAACTGCAGTTCGAAAAACAGTTTATAGTATTAAAGATACCAACAAACGTCCATAGTTTTGATAGATTTGAACCTAGGATTATTTAATCATCCGTTTACAATCGATTGTGCAGTTTATTAAGCATTATTAATGCATATTACACCTGTTAGCCTCCCACTTTTTTCTCACTTCCTATACAAATTCGCCATCAATAAGTTATCAAGTATCAAATTTCCAAAGTATCTTGTTCTGAGTTGTAAACAAATGTAAAACCAATAACATCTTCCAGGTCTCATAAATTTTCCAACCACTGCGGTCATGGTAACTTGATCTCTTAGTTCTGCAACCACTACCACTAGACACTGGTGATATGGATGAGTGAGAGTGAATGTGGCAGAAACACACGTTTGACACGTCTAGGAACAGGAGAAATAAATCATCAACATATATGATGAAGTACGGGAAGATGCCAGGACTTAATAGAGAGGATATTGAGCGAGAAATCGCAGTTTGTTTGAAGAGAATTAGATGAAGATTAAGGGATTATCTACGATTAGCAGGTATTCTAAAAAAAATCATACTAAACAAAATCTAGAGTACCGTATACCTACCGAAGGTATATGTAATAATACCTTAAATATCAGAATTGTTTAGGGGTAGTTTTAATATTAAAAATCTACTCTCCAAAATACACACAACCTTTTGTTTTACAAACAACCGCCGAACTGACGAAATGAAACAAAATAGAGTAAGTAAATAATCGTCTTTTGTCTACTTTTGTCAACTTTGGAACCAAATATACTACAATATGCATAACCTTTTTACCTCCCGCTACCCTAGGTAAGGGAAATATTAAATAAATGTCATTCTCAGGAAGCAAAGCAATTACATTAAAATTAATAATGAAACCGTGTTAAGAAGATTGCAATGAGTCTAATAAAATTAAGGTTAGTAAAAATAATACATTTTCAATCATACATAAATATTAGACGTACAGAATGATCCGATATAAATTTGATATGTTTGCTGCACTAAAAATCAAACAGCTGTGAATAAGTAGGTACGTGTTAACAAAGTGTCAAATATTAGTTTACAACTACACATTAACAAAATGGATCATGTAAAACAATAGATATTCGCTAGTGAAATAGAGCAATATGACGTCTAGTGGCGAAAATATGAACTAGTACATGGTAGTAAGTCCTAGCCGAGGTAGTGGCGAACGCATCGTTTCTGTCACATATTAAACAAATAAATCACGCGTGGATTGAAATTTGTAGGCTTTACTTAATTTTACGTAAGAAAATAGTAGATTACTCTTAAGAGCCGACCGTTTTTACATGCATTGAATAAATAATTTAAATTTGTAAAACCAAGCTTTGTCAATAATAAATATATTTATATGTAAAAATGTCAAAATCTAAAATTGCAACAAAATATGGTTAAACATCACTTAATTCTGTAGATTTTATTTGACAACTGACAGGTGATATTTGTTTCGTTTCTGTGAAATAGGTTTATATTCTGACCAATCAAAGCGTAGAATTTATATATCCCTAACTAAACTAACGCTATTCTTACGTGAAATAAAGTATAATAACAAAATCTAAAACTTCAACACGTTTTAGTTGCGTTTAATCTATGTACGTCATTCGCACGCAGAAATCCAGAAATAATTAATTTCCATAATTTCTCGAAAACGAGAACCTAAATTCTATAGAAAAATTTATTATAGAAATTTGCAAATTTGAAATAGTTGGTAGATGAAAGTTATGCATTCATCTTTTAAAAATGGGAAAGGAACCGAGTAAAAATAATGCTTGCTCCTTGCATTTTGTAAAGCAAGATTATATTTTGCCGGGTATAACTACAAGATAATAATTACTTAGTGTCTTTATTAAAATACTTCGTAATAATATCTAAACTTGTAGACCTGCCTGCACAGAGATAACAATAAAATAATAATACTTATCTCTCCATTAATCTACCAAAGACTGTAATAATGCAGTACTATGCAGATTTAAGAAAACAAAGACTCGAATCATGTAAATTCAAAATTCGAGAGAATGCTGAACATAATTTTTATATGAAACGGACTAGTTCGCAAAATTCAAAATGTTATTCATACTAGAAACATTATTTTTATTTAATATTAACTATAATATTAATATTACTTTGTATTTCAATTGCCGCAGTGTATAAGAATACAGTTGTGGGAAACGAAGCATCTACCTTAAACCGGCCATATTGGTACGTCACGCACTAAGCTCCCTCAACTTCACTCGCGAATATGCAAAGGAACTTAATATAGTTTGCAGAATTAGTAAATATGTAGGTATGTATTTAAATTAATAAAAATTAAAAAGCGGAAGGTATTGTGTTGAGTACATCAGATTTTTATCTTTTGTTGATTGTTGTTGGCAATTGTCATTGTCACATAATGATATTATAATCTTACTTTATTGTTTAAAATTTACTTACATTCGAGACTTGACAATATAGCAAATATTTAGTGGATTGAAAGAATTTATAATAAATGTTAATATTCACTTTCTCTTTCATCATTAAAACATTAAGCTGTACTTTGTAATGTGCGAAATTTATGACAACCCTAATTTCAAAACATTATTTGAATCGACTCCAATGAATTTTCCAATTTTCTGCCATATGTCGCATACCACAACGTGATTGTTTGCAGATGAAAGTATTAGCAATTCTCCAGAGATGTAGGGTTCAACATAAGGGGTTAAAGGGGTTGTGATCCAGTCAAGGGGTAATTGTGTCCTTTGTGGGGTTGGTGTGAGTATGCTCAGTCCCAAGACACCGCTGTAATTACTAATTTGCGCAGAGGGATGCTCTGCAAAACACAAACACATATGGGGCAAGAAAGTTAATAGATACAAGGAGAGAAGAATAGGATTCGTAATAGATGTGGTTAAGGGTTTATTGCTGTCCTGAGGTTTTTGAATTGATGTTTTGATTCTTGTAAATAATAGGTTTGTAAAATATAATTTGATTCGTAATTGAAGAGCTCTTAGCGAAAACAACCTTAGTCCATTTTTACCTTCCGTCACCTTTAGGTAAGGAACGCATTGTCTTTGGTCAAAAATTTCGCTGGTGAGTTTTTAATGAATAAGCACGTCCCTACTATACGAATTTACTATATTTAAGATGATTTCTGTATGTATGTGTGTGTGTGTGTGTGTGTGTGTGTGTGTGTGTGTGTGTGTGTGTGTGTGTGTGTGTGTATATGTGTGTATCCGTTTGTGTATCTGTCCATGTGTGACAAATTTTTCTCCTTTTGCCAGAGGAAAAACCGTCCCAAAAACTGGCAGAGAAGTGATCTGTATAACTCAGAGACGCTTTATCGGTAGCGAAATACCGCAGCCGTACTTTTTGTAAACAGATGTTAGAAAAAGTTTATAAAAATTGTATACATATTACAAATTACAACATATTTAATATTGGAAGCCATTTTTTTCCTGAGAAGATGCATGTTCGCCGTCCATGTTATTACCGGGCATGCATATATTGTCTAGAAAATTGTATACAAAAAAAAAAGTAACATTTATGAATATTTCTTGTTACCTTGGTTACTTGTTATTATTGTTTTTTAACATATTTATGTCAATGTATCCCCTGAAGAAGGCACCAATTTATGGTGCCGAAACGTTGGGTTAAAATTAATAAATACAGAACATAAACTGAAAAAAGGTAGTATTTTTCCAATATTCAGAAAAATTTAATTGACAGATGTCGGTGTCAAATGCAAAACCAAAGTTGAAAATATAGGGTCAGAAAGTTATGTGTGAATATGATAGAGTGTCCCTCCAAAGAGAAGAAGATGGAAGGACTGTGTAGCAGATGATTTCAGAGAGGAAGAATTGTGTGAAGAAGATGCATTGGACAGGAATGATTAAAAGAGAAGAGTATGAAACAGCAACCCCTAATAAAATAGGGAAAGGAACTTTCGGTATGGAATTTGTAAAAAATAGTGTGTTCGTGTTACAATTTTACAGGATATACAGAATATTTTTCAAGGAACTTTTGGTATGGGATATATACAAAATACATCGAATTGACGGAAGGTTTTGTGCTGGCCACAACAGATTTTTTTTAATAGCCCTTCAATTAGTTTTATCTGTTTTAACTGCATCATGAATCATTTCTGAAAATGACTAGGACGAGCTAAAAAATCATTTCTCAAATTTGCTTTAGTTTATTTTCCGTAATGAAAACTTTTGTGGTAGTGGCGTAGGTAGGTATTGCAGTGTGATTGTGTTTGGATAATGCAGATGCTTGCGAGAAGACACGGCGCAGCTACAGCTCGGGTGATTCATTAACTCTTGGTCGGCTTATCGGTAAGTCCTCGGATCAGCCGGGTATCGAGCTAATGGCTGCTTAATCCGAATTACCCACCGGTCTAACCCACACCTGCATTACTTTCATATTTGTTCCACACTGACGAGAATACTATTAAAAGCAAAAGTAACCATAATTAGAAGTTTTGTTCAACTTGAGATATCTTCAGAAAAGTTTATGAATTTAAATTTTAGATTCTACGGGAAAACCTCATCTGGCTTTGATTTCGGCTTGACAAACTCTAGACATTCTTGGTTTGGTATTGGATAAATAATAAGCAGGATTGCAGTCAAGACATTATTTATTATTTAGTCGTGAGCCAACGTTTCGTTGCCACTTACAGCTTCAATAGGGCAAAAGAGTAATGCTTGGTTGCAGAAACGTTCATCAATACCTTGATCAATCAACGGTTCATCAATATGAACAAATGCAACGCGATGTTTTGACAGAAATGATTTAAATGTCATAAGAACAAGAAAAATGATTCGTATTTGTTCATTTTGATCAAGGAATTGATGAACGTTTCTTCAACCGGGCATAAGGGTTAGTTTATGATGAATTTAATTTTCAAATTTACAATTTATAATTTAGATTTTAAAATATAAACTCACTTAAAATGCATATGATGGTTTATGAACGTTTTACAAATTTAGAAATTTGGAATTTAGATTTGGAATATAACTGTATTTTATATTTGTAAATTTCAAATTTGACCAATCACAAGAGAGGACTATTAAATAGGGTTGTGCAGTGGACAATTGACCGGTTAATTGACTGGTCAATTGACACAACAATATTTGACGGTCTAGTCAAAAAATTTAAATGAAACTACGACATCTGTTGCTAAATAAAAGTAGCTATGTACTAGTTTCGGTTATAACATTAATATACCTAGTTTGAAGATAACTGTATGCTGCGCTGTTATTTTACTATTATTTAATAGAATAAATACATAATATTTCATTGCTCCTATTACTTTACTTTCCCCTTTTTTGAATTTTTAGTCGGTTTGTTCATTAGTTGTTGATTGTTTTTTATTTTCAGTAATATTGAATCTAGTGAACATTTGGTACTATATAAATAAATGACAATTTTAATTTTTAATTGTAATTTTTAATAAATGCTTCCTTGGTCAATTGACTGAAAAATATTTGACTGGTCAAATGCACAACCCTGCTGTTAAACATGGCGTTAAAGTATAACTTTGTTTCGTCCGTCAGCTGTATTTTCTGTTTGTGATTTATTGACATTGTGAAAATGGATTCACAAGAACAAATTGATTTTTTTTTTGTTAATAAGCAGTATTCGCAAACATAATAATTTGTACAAGAAAATAAATGAATTTTACAAAAATAAAAATGTTTGCGTAATATGAACGCAACGAGGGATACCAACACTCGCACTCATGCGAGTATATTTGAAGAATTATTGTTCCTGATATTATTATTACACTTTCAGAAACAAACTATGATACTACCCAACGACAAATCAATGTCTTCATAGACCTAACCACGGCCTGACAGACTACAGTAAAATTTTTGAAAGAAGTCCAATCAAGGCCATCTACGAATTGTATCTATGAATTAAGATTTTGTGCTATCAAAATTAGTAGTGTCTTTTACTTAGTTTTTATGAGGGTACATAATATCTTGTGTACCTCATAAAAACTATGTAAATGACACTACTAAATTTGACAGCATAAAATCTTAATTCATAAATGCAATTCGTAGATGGCCTTGATCGGACTTCTTTCAAAAATTTTACTATATCTACGTTTTTTACCTCCCGCTACCCTTGGTAAGGGATGTATAGGGATCGTGCTAAAAATCACATATCGAGATTTTAGTAAATGACCACGTTTTAAGGTCCCTAGAATCCAATTTTAACATTTTCACGATGATGTCTGTATGTGTGTGTATGTGTGTGTGAGTGTGTGTGTGTGTGTGTGTGTGTGTGTGTAAGAATTTTGTCTTCGCTCTAACTCAAATACTATCATTCAGAAATTTCTGAAACCTTGTATTTCTACCCTATTCTAATACGAAAAGAACCCATTAGATAAATAGAAATGGCACTTTACTTGAAGCTCATAATGGTTTTTCTTCAAAAAATACCATTAAATGCCATTTTTTCGCATTTTATGTCATTATGAAAATTAAAGATTATTGAATTTTTTACAGGTATACATTAATACTTTTTCTATATATTTTACAGATAAATTTAAAAATCATTTTTCTTTTTTTAAACACAATTTTTTTGTTACACAGTTTATTTTTCAAATGAATGTAACTGACAGGTAAACGTCATTGCCAAAAAACTAATCACTTTTGAAATTAATTATAGTGACATATTAATAAATAATAAAGAAAATCGTAAATAAATCGATAGTTATATGCAATGGAACATAATATAGTTTGCAGCATTACTAAATACGTAGGTATGTATTTAAATTAATAAAAATTAAATAGCGGGAGATTTTGTGTTGGCCACATCAGATTTTTTAAGTTTGTGTTTGTTTTATTTATTTATTATACAAATCAACAATATTAAAACACATTCCCGATATTATTAAGAAATTATCTTATCGGCTAATAAATTCTTGCCTATGAAAATAAAATTGTAACCTAAAATCTGTACTGGAAATTGGTATATTAGGATCCGATTACATGTTATTGCAGTGCAGTAAACTTGAAATATTTTCCGTACTGCTAAGAATTGCAAAAAGAAAACAATTTGTAATATTTTTTTATAGTACGGACGGTAATGCATGGTCATTTTAGTGAAAAAATATAAATATATAAATTTTCTTCTTGTGCATGAAATAAATCTGTAAAAAATCATTCTTAACCCATTTTTGAGTAAGCTCAGCCGTTTTTATTGGCTGCTCCGATAAGCAGTTCAAATATTTTTACGATCGGTACAGTCAAAGGAAAGCCCTCTTCCACACTAAAGGTGTGCCCCATACCTACAGACCTCGCTAGAATTTATTTCGATTTATGTGAAAACTTATCAGTTCGGATGTTTTGAAGTGTGATGATAAAATTGATAAAGTAAATAAACATAATTTCCAATGATAAAATTAGACCTAACGTTGTTGAAGCGTTAGATAGCTACATACAAGTTTCTCGGACAGGAAAAGTTCATGCTATTTTTAATTATGAACTTATCGATAGCTAATTTGTTAGTGTAATCAAAGTTATTATCAATATATATTTTTTCCCTCTATGTAATTGTTCGAGATAATTTGATGTTTTGTGTCTATTATGAGCAGTGAAGATATTCGGAATTTTGTATTGTTCCGTTGTTCCGTAAATTAAGGGTGACTTACAAATTGACACCCCTTATTCCAAGTGCTGGGTTACACATAGGAATAAACACTTGCTATACTTATACAGGACCGTATTTTTTATTTTATACAAGTACATTTATTGGGTCGTCTGGTTGCGTATTAAGTGAACCCTGTGATGCTCTTTCCACCACGGTCGTGGGAAATACCTTCAGAAGTGATATATTTCTTTTTGTTATTACAAACCAATGTCAATATTTTGTAATTTTGGGAATTATTTAAAATCAACAAGATATTTCCAGTGTTAATAATATCAAATATAATTAACATACGTCCCAATGACGTATTGCAAAAAAAATTAACATGTCTATTTTATTCGTTAATACGAATATGTTAATTTCGAAGATTTACTTAATATAACAGTTTGTATAAAAATTTGTTTATTTGGATTAGAAAAAACAATATAAAGTATTATGCATTCAAAACGTTGCCAAAATTGTGACGTAACCTAGTACAAGCCAATGAAAAACAAGTTGCACCATAGATCTTAAAAAAAATTAATACAATATCTGAATATGTCTAAATTTAATTAATATACCTACTATTAATTTAATTAATACGGCATTCTACATATTTTATACAGGGTGGTTGATTTTTCATTGTCCAGCTTATATCTTCTCCAATATTAAAGATACATAAAAAGTTAAATACAAAAGTTGTTGATCTTAATTTAGCATAAACAATTTTTTTCCAAGGCCTACCAATTTTTTGGAAAAATGTTTAACTTTAATTTTTTAAATGTAACATTCTGTATATTTTGACAGAGTAAGATTCCTACTAAATTTCTCTTTACAATGATGTGTAACAAGTAAGGGTTTACCTTTAAAATATGTCCTATAAAGCAAATAGAAATATGATAAAAGTAGGCTATGATATTCTATTGTTTATACCTGTAACTTCTGTCACACATGAACATTGGCTACGTAGGGGTTTTCCTTTGAATAAAATTATGTCTAATAAAGCAAGTAATAGAATTACTAGCATTGATTATTTACAAAATTATTAATACTTTTATTTAAATATCAAGTAGCAAAATTAAGTTAAATAAGAATATTAACACCTTTCTCACTATTATATTCGGTATTATTAAATCTGTGACAGATGTTACTGGTATAAACAATAGAATATCGCAGCCTACTTTTATCGTATTTCTATTTGCTTTATTAGACATAATTTAAAGGTAAACCCTTACTTGTTATACATTATTGTAAAGAGAAATTTATTTAGAATTTTATTCCATAAAAATATACAGGATGTTCCATTTAAAAAATCAAAGTTAAATATTTTTCTGGAAAATTGGTAGGTCTTCGAAAAAAATTGTTTATGCTAAATTATAGACCAGGCTATATCAAATAACTTTTCTATATAACTTTTTCTTGTATCTTTAATATTTCAGAAGATATAAGCTGAACAATGAAAAATCAACCACCCTGTATAATAAAATTTAACACCTGTATAATAAAAATTAAAAATTTCGATATGTTTAGGAGTAATCCATACTTGCAAGGTTTATGATGCTATAACCTATATTTCTACCACGCGTTTGACGTTTAAAATGACAACAAACGCCACGGAACATACTGTTACCTGATTGGCCTGTACCCGTTGACGTCACTAGGGAAGGGTAGAAGCGGTGCAATTCTGCTGCTTTCCCGAGAATATCACTTTTAATAATTATTTTCTCTTTTTAGAGATTAATTTGAAAAAAAATTAAAATACGGGATAAATATTTTTTAGTTTTCTCTCAAATAAAGCAGAGAAAAAAAATCGGGCAATATCTCATTCTGTAAAGAAGTTGCTTACCAACTTTAGCCATTAGAAACAAATGTAACTCATATTACATCGATGTAAATATTGTAACTCCTCAAAGTTACTTTTACTTGAATGCTATCTGATCAAAATGATAATCTATGTCACGTTACATCAGTGATGTAAAATTTCCGTCGATCTTATTTGGTGATGTATTTTTGTCATCGATTGTGGAAGAAAATATTTGGTAATTTAAGTTTCAGAATATTTTCAAATGGCAAATTAATAACAATATTCCTCTATTTATATAGATGCTTTTGAAGAAGATTATCGAAAATATATTATTTATTAAATAAATTACAGATAATTTTTTAATCTAATCTTTTTCAGTCTAATTTGTAAGAATCTCTGACTAAGGTATATTTTGTCATACAAAGTTCATGCAATCAAAAAATATATGAATCAATGATAAAAATTAACGATTATTGCGTTTCTATCTATAGATAAATGCATAGGTATAGATATCATTACATCATTATTTTTTCTGTTTACTTATTACTTCATTTCTTCAAAAATACGTGACAGATAAGACTGATAAACTATTAATTTTAGTGGGTAGTTATAGTTTTATTACTTTACAAGAAATTATTTAACAAAGTATATATAATTTATAATATTGACTCTACGATTCCATCAAATGAAGCAAATATTTGTTTCTAATTTTTGCTTTATTATTATATGTCTCGTAAAACATTATGCGTTACTTTATACATAGAAATTTAGAAAGAAAGATGTAAAAATGTATTTAGTATGCGATTACTTAAAAAAATTAACCAAATAGCATCTTAAAAAGTAGGTATTTGACAGTTTCGACGTTCATTTGTCGTCAAATGAGTATGACTGGAGATTTCTACATTGTTGCCATTTTACTATGTTGAAAATGCTAGGGTAGGAAAAAGCGGCAACACCAAGAGCAAGGACAGGGTGCGGAGAAGGGAAAAAATTAAGCGTCAGTATCAAAACGAAATATCAAATAGAAAAGTGATTAATACAATTTAGATTTACATTTTTACCTTCCGTTACCTTTAGGTAACGAAGGTAAAGACTATGGCCCGTATTCTCTCATCTTGAAATAGCGCTACTTCCGAAAAATCGCTACTTCAATTGTCAAATGTCAATTTTAATATTAAAAATTAGAGAAGTAAAAATAAATTAAATTGTAAATAGCACTTATTTAAAATATTATAGGCTCCATTTACAAAAATATCAAACCTATTCTTATCTATATCACTACTACAAAATGTGAGAATACGGGTCTAATAGTCTTTAGTAAAAAAATTCGATGGTGAATTTTGTAATGACTAAGAATGTTTTAGGGTATCTGCATCTGCAATACGATTTTACTGTGATGTCTCTAAAGAGAATTTATTTTAAAATGCAACAATATAGTTCATCACTTCCATGGTTACTCACTATTGTCAAAAAATGACAGCAATGTAATATTTGTCCATTTTAAAATGCAACATTATGAATAGTATTGCAGCATAGGAGATACCGCCAAAACAGGTCACAAATGGTGTCAATTCTTTTCTTATTACGACCAACTAGAATATTGCCTCAGAGTGATTGGGGGTATTTTTTTAACATTTATTACATGAAAGTTATGAATTTTTATAAACTAAAGTTTGTTAAGATGTACAACATTCATGTTTTGATTATTTGTTAATCGCATGTAGGCTAATTTATTGGAAATTAGTTTTAATAATACAAAACTACAAATTTTGTATGTTGCATGTTAAAATAAATTCCCTGTATGTGTGCCTATGTGTCCGTGTTTGTGACAAAAATATCTCTGACGATAACTCTAATACCACAATTCTAAAAATTATAATTGTTTCATATTCCACTTCTTTACATCCATATGAAGAGCTGATTAGATTTTGGTTATAACTGGTGAACCGAAAGTTCTCTTATTTGAAGTTCTTAACAGTTTTTCTTGAAAAAACACAGTTAAATTTCATTTTTTGACATTTTATGTATGATTATCAATATGAAAGAATATATTATTCTCTATACGGTTTGATTATACATTTTCCTTCATATTCAATAGATATAGAATTAAAGAATTATAAAAAGATTAACTTCTAAAACCATGGAGACATTCAAATAATTCTAATTGACATGTCAGTGTCAAGAGCAATTTATTTAGTGTATGTTCGTGATATAATATTATTGGATTTATAGAATCTTATCCAAAAAACTTTCGGTATGGAATTTGTAGAAAATAGTGTATGTTCGTGTTACAATTTTACAGGATATATACAGGGAATTTATTTTAACATGCAACATATAGTCAATCACTTCCATGGTCACTATTGTCAAAAAATGACAGCAATGTAATATTTGTCCATTTTAAAATGCAACATACAAAATTTGTAGTTTTGTATTATCAAAACAAACTTCCAATAAATTAGCCTACATACGATTAACAATAAAATCAAAATATGAATGTTGCACATCTTAACAAATTTTAGCTTACAAAAATTCATCTTTCATGTAATAATTGTTAAAAAAATATCCCCATTCACACTGAGGCAATATTCTAGTCGATCGTAATGGGAATTGACACCATTTGTGATGTGTTATGGACGTATCTCCTGTGCTGCAATACTATTTATAATGTTGCATTTTAAAATGGACAAATATTACATTGCTGTCATTTTTTGACAATAGTGATTAACCATGGAAGTGATCAACCATAATGTTGCATTTTAAAATAAATTCTCTGTAGAATCTTTTCCAAAGAACTTTTGGTATGAAACTTGTACAAAATACATAGAATTCACGGAAGGGAATCAAGTTTCTTTGTTTAAACCTAGATTAAAATTTAAGTGGGTATAAATTTCTTTTTGCCACATATTTAAATTAAGTTTACCTGGTCACCAAAGCCCCGAATTTAGTCATCAAATAATTCTGAATTTTATCATCTAAAACTCTATACTGTTTGTATCTTGATACGGTTTGTATTAATTATGCCGTAGTTTTATGAGAAAGAAAATAACTGTTTTTTCATGTTGCGTATTTTCGTGTTCATCCTGTATATATTGTGGTCAGTAAAATTGGGACCAAAAAACGAAAATGCAAAAAAAGTATTTTCAAGTTCTGATACAAATCATATTTATATTCTACATCTTGGTTAAAACTAAACTCTATCTCTTTTTATTAGGTAATTTCCTTTAAATATAAATGAATGCCAAGTCCCCCCCTGTTTTTAAGTCACGGCTAATCGAGCAGGGAGAATACAGGGTGTGATTAGTTTATAAGTGTTGGAAAAACGAGGGTTGCAACGCCGTCAACCAAGCGACGGATAGAATTGGTTTCGTCTCGTCATCGCACTCTCGCATGAATATGAATGGGATGCAAGCATCGAGGCGATGGAAATACAAACGCAGGGAACACGGAGAAACATGGAACACTGGAAGAATTTTTCAAGATAGCAACAAAGTTTAGAAATTGTTAGTCTATCTGTTTTAATACTTCAATTTTACCATAATGGACTCAATAAGTTATGTGAGGCGAAAAAAACTTGTTTGGAAAAAGAGGGGTAATTTCACATTTTCTGAAGGAATAGGTCAAATTAAATATGTAGATACAGTATTGGCATTGGCCATAAAGATAGCAACTTTTAAAAAATTTCTATTTCTCTGAAGTGAACATAAGAATATTGAAAATAAATTACATAAAGAATAATCTCATAAAATAAGTTTATTTTATGTTAAAATAATTTAAATTAAATTTATAGAATTTATTTAATTTGCATAATTCTTACTTTTGTCTGGACATAAAAATAGCAAAATGAATGTCTTTATTTTCTCAATTTCAACGTTTATATCGTATAATTGCTTAAAAAATATAAATTAGTACTTCAAAATTATGGGTTGTAATAAGACTTTGACTAAAGAATTTCGCAATTTAATAATTAAATCATATGAAAATGGTGCTTCGCGGAATAAAATGTCGAAGAACTTTAATTTGCATAAATCTACAATAGCACGAATAATAATCCATTTTCGAAGGAAGGGTAATATTGAGCCTTCTACAATTTCTATTAGACAAAAAAAAACATCAAACCGAAGCGACAGAATGATAAAACACATATCGTTAAAAATCCGTTGTTATCATCAAAGAAAATTTTAGGCTTTCTACTAAGTAATGTTAAAGATAAAATATCTTCAAGACAGGGAAGAAGAATATTAGTTGCCGGAGAGCTTTATAGTCGTCGGACTGCAAAGAAGAAGAACGTGAAGGCCCGATTATTTTTTGCAGAAAATCATGTAAACTGGACAACTGACATGTGGAAAAGAGTATTATTTAGTGATGAACTAAGATTAATTGATAGAAATGTAATAACAAAATTACTTGAATTCATGATGAAACGAGAAGAAGTAATAAATTCTCGTGGTTCCGGTTATTAGACTAAATATTAGAAAATTTAGTTTTTATATTAATTTTATAAAAGTTTTTATTTTTATGTCCAAATAAAAAATATTTTTTTGCACATAAATCAATTTTTAAGAATAAAAGAAGTATTTCGAACTTTCATTGTCTTTATTTTTTTTTTAGTTACACAAAGTTTCGATTGATAAAATCTCCAATTGTTATCAAGTGAATCAATTTTTGTTAATATAATGCAAATTATTTTAATGTAAATTAAACTTGGTTCAAGACACTAATACTGCAGTAATTTATTTCTGAAATTTGCTATCTTTATGGCCGGCCAATACTGTATATGTTTTACACCTTACAAGTCTTTAGAATCAGAGATATGATTTTTTAAAAGTTGCGTTTAATTTCAAATATTTCAACGGGTGACGACACAGTTTTACGGACACGATAGTCGAGCTCTACCGGTTTAATTTGGAACTATGATTGTTCGGTTTGATATTTATTTAAATAAATGTTTCATTTAGATACTATACTGTACTAGTACTTTTAAAGATATAGAAACTTCCCTCTTGCATATTTTGCTATCAGCTGTCAGCTATTTCTCTAATATATTTCATTTTTCAAAACGTTTTTTGTTTAAAGTGAATTTGGTCAATCTATTAATCAAAAAGATAAAGTTGCTAATTTATGTTGCCAAAAATGATTCGAGTCAGCTGTTATAAATCGATTAGTATTCGTTGGTTTCCTATATATGTCAAATTCTAAGGCAGTTTTGACCTCTGGCATGGTTTACATACTGACTAATCTTAACTTCTATGTATTCTGATTTTGTAGTTTCTACTGATGTTGAAAACGTAGTTCTCAAAATACGTATATAGATTTAAAAAAAAATATTGTTAAGGTTTAAAGGATTTTTCTTTTTTGGTTATTTCATTTATGTTTCCTTAGAGGCTACCAAAATTATTTTAAGTGTGGTAATTCTAAAGCTAATACACGCATACAGAGTTCTGACTGGAGAGGAAGAAGTACTTTTATTAGATCAAAAACAAAAACCAGTCAGTAGCATTTCGGTGTTATTGTTCGTCGCTCATCATATCGCACCCCGGCGAAAAGAGTGACACAAGTCCAAAAAACTTTAAAACTTAAATTAAAGAAGACAGTTCTCGAATGTAAAGTTACTTACGTTAGCTCGAAACGAAACGACATTAGCTCCATCTCTCGAAAAATATAATCTTGATAAGTCAGGAAGAAATGATACATAAATTTGCGATAGTGAAGGCACGGAAATTTACCATATAATTTAATCATTCTTGGATTCTCGTTAGTTTTAAATTCCGATAGGTTTTTTTAGTTTCCGTCACCTTTAGGTAAGGAAGGTATTGTTCAAATACTCTAAAAATGCGTACACTTACGCAACATTCTCTTTACAATCAAATAATATTACTATCCTGTTTATATCTCTACAAATTTTTGAATTATTACCCCAAAAGTTAATATAGCCCACTTTTAGATAAAAACTTAAAAAATTTCAAAAATATAATTTTTATGTATCTAGATACTTCTCAATGCGCTGATTCCAAATTTTAAAACCGCAGGGCCATATCTCGTTTCGTTCTCGAGATATTTAGATTTAAAATATCTCGAGAACGAAACGAGATATCGAACTGCGGTTTCAAAATTTGGAATCAGCGCATTGAGAAGTATCTAGATACATAAAAAATAGATTTTTGAAAATGTTGAAGTTTTTATCCTAAATGTGGGGTATATTGACTTTTGGCTCAGGGCGCCTGTATATCTTGAGCCGGCCCTGGCAGCCAGTATGGTTTTATTTGATTAGAACCTACGTTTCGACCATTACAATGGTCTTCCTTGTAATGGTCGAACGTAGGTTCTAATCAAATAAAACCATACTGACTGCAGTTTCCGAGTACTTTATTTTCTTCTCCACACATCAATCTCCAGTCGATCATCGTTACTCCAACTAAACTAACAATGTTTTTAATTTGACCAAAGGTGGCAGGTTGACTTTTAGGCCCCTACTAAAGTTTAGAAGATTAGTTCTTTTAATCTACCTCCATCATCTTATCCTAACATTCCTATTTGCGACTCACCACGTTTCAGCTTCTCCAACGGTTCATGCCCCAGATGTACATGAGCGGCTTCTGCAACGTGGTGCGGGGATACATGATGGTGGAGCATAGAGCTGGAGGAGGACATAATGCCGGAGATGGCTGAACTAACGGACACGGCCGCGCTGTCGTGCAAGTGGTGCACCCCGTGAAGTTCGCTTGCCACCGACGTACCGCCAGACACCAGGTCTTGAAGGCAAATCGGCTCGGACATTTGTTCCATGCGGTCCATCCTATCGCATTGCTCGGGGCACTACCTGAAAAGGAAGAAGAAGGTAGAATATTTTATTTGTAATCCACGGGGTGAAATGGTCCTAAGGTTTGTTTGAATGAAGGAGACAATGTTTCGTTTGAATTAATAACACTATTCTGGACTTCCATTGTCTATATTTTAATAAAGTTATTACACAACGTTTCGATTGTTGAAGTATTTACAATCGTCTTCAGGTGAATACTAACAAACTTAGAGACTACTAGAGCTTATATACTAAATCTATAATAATTGATCTAATGAAGCGTACAAAGTTTACAAATGGAAACACTAGTGTAGTTTAAGGTGATTCAGACGTCCAATCAGCAGCTTCCACACGTTGCTTATTTCTACACTTGGTTGGCTGAAGACTTCGTTGTTGTTGTTGATGACTGCTGCTTCCTTGAATTTTCTCTTGTACTTCTCTGGAGATGATTTTTGCTTCAGACCACTTCATCCTATGCTGTTTTCCCAGGAATGTTGTGCGATGCCGGATTTTGTTGTTTCTCCTCTCTGCGTATGAATTATATGTTCTTTAAACCTGATTTCTAAAGGTCTTCTCGTTTCCCCACGTATGACTCACCACATTCACACGGGACTTGGTAGATACAATTTTTGGAATCTCGACTGGTCTGCGGTCTCGTATGGGAGATCATACTTCTGACAGTAGTTCTTGATCTGAATACTGTGTTGATGTTGTAAGTTCTTCCTATGCGTTTTATTGTCTCGGATAAGCCTCTGATGTATGGGATGCTGAGTAGACAAAGCCCGGTAAGTCGATGGCTTCTAGGGCCAATCGGCAAAATAATTTTTAAGAAATAATTTATTTTTTCTACAGTAGGCATTTGCGCTCGCTTTTGTCAACGCAAAATGTCACTTTGCCGCTACTGCTCGACAAAGTAGAAGAAGTCTGTTGTGGCCAGCACAAGACCTCTCGCCACTTTTCGCCGAACAACGTGCAATGGAGTCTGGAAATTTTACGAGTCCCAAATAAGCATTTTTTGGATGAATGAAACAATATTTTTAAGCCAACCGTTTAACTAAAGAATTCTATCATCAATTTAAAATGGAGCATTATAACATTCAACTTATTTTATCTAAACAATTTTAAAAATTTCATAAAAACTGACGTCAATATGACGCAACAATGATTTTGTTTCTACCATGACAACGGCGACGACCTCAAATGTTTTATAAATATTATATTTTGTAAACATCAAAACTCAACAGTATACATTTTCAAGATAGATTTGTAAAAAGTACATATTAAAAATAAAAATCTGTTGTGGCCAGCACTAAACCTCTCGCCATTTCCATATTAGGCTATTAAGTATTGTACATATTTGACATTTCTGATACAAAAACACATAATCTTCTTTATATATTTTTATATTTTTTAATTCATTCTATTCTTCTATTCTTCTAATGTTCGAAATTATTCCAATTCATTGATGATATTGGCAGTATTTCTGAAGGGTATATGGCATATGTAATATATGTATCTATAATTATAAATATTTAATTAATAATAAAATAAGAAATATTAAATGTACTACCCAGAAAAAGCCTGCAGTAATGAATCAATTACAAACATTTTAATTTTTCAACTGGTTTCAATGGAGTTATTTGAACTCTGTGAGATTCATTACATCGGATTATTTTATATATTTGTATTTCTCTATTTCTAAATCTATAGAAAACATGATTAAAATGTTCAATGTAATGTATCGAATAGAGAATTTTATGTTCTTTAATATTTGTAATAACAAATTTCCAAAAAAATAATATTTAGAAGAAATATTACGAAATCTTTTAGAACTCATATTATTCTAATATTTAGAAGATGTTTTTATGAAACTATACTGCATCCGATTGTTCAATTGTTACGATAACCTTTTCAGCTTTCCCATTAATATCAGATTAAGGAATACGTAGTTAAATTGGTCTTTATAGAGAAACCGTCCTTCCAACATCCAGACACACACACACACACACACAGCATCATCGTAAAAATGTTAAAATCGGATTGCAGAGACCTTAAATCGTGCTTATTCACTAAAATCTAGATATGCGATTTTTAGCATGAATCCAACACCTCTCTTAGCGAGAGGTAAAAAATCAGATGACAACTTTTGCGATTTTAGCACTTTCTGCATAAGAAAAATATACACTAAATCACAGGGAAAGGAGGTCTACTTATTTTTATATTATTACAAACACTTACTTAAAAACATGAGTTAGAAAGTATCAGTTGATAACATTTATTATATTAATAGGCATTTACGAAAATTTTACCGGTGAAGTGTTACCGGTATATACCGGTAAACAGCTGTTCATTAAGTTACAGCTACCGGGATAGATACTTTAAAAACGC
This sequence comes from Ophonus ardosiacus, assembly GCA_943142095.1. Classification (NCBI taxonomy): domain Eukaryota; kingdom Metazoa; phylum Arthropoda; class Insecta; order Coleoptera; family Carabidae; genus Ophonus; species Ophonus ardosiacus. Next base: position 50,052,958 of record OW964828.1, on the reverse strand, counting down.
AAATGATAAACAGGGTAGATTTATAACCTATGAAAAGCAGTTGAAAGATGAAACATATGAAATTTGATGTGTTAAACGTTATCCCGTCTCTTCGTTCTGAAATCTTCTTCTAATTCCAACTTCACTTGGAATCTCTACCTTTTTTTGAGGTTAACTTCTTTATTTACCGCGTTTACCGGCTGAATTACTCCATCCACAATTCATGGATCCGGTAGATGGATCTGGTAGATGTGGTACAATTTTCGAACTCGGTAACTATTAACCACTTGTGTTTTCGAACGCAGTCGGTAGATGCGGTATTTACCGGTAGAATTTTCGTAAATGCCTAATACCACTTTGAAGACAAAAATAAAAATTTTACTTACTATTTAATGCACTTGTAAATAAATTTAGAAAACATTCTTGTATTAACAAAAATGATTTAAAGTTTTAATCACATCTTTAACGTTGGATCACTGTCACATCACCAACATAAGAACATCACTTTGAATATCGCGTTAACATCTGAATGTGAATCTTCCACTCAGCTGTTAAAGCTGTGGAAAACAATCACCGATCGACGACTAATTTAAAAGCTCGTCAGCAAATCCAGGTGCTCGGTTCAAGCAAAGACTAAAAGTCGGTTAAGTCCGCGAAAAAAGATACGGGGCTTAAAAACAGCTTTAGCCCGGTTTAGTCGGATAAAGCTCGTCGCGACGCGCCCGCCGTCGGTCTGAGAGCTTTGGCCGCTAAGCTCCCGCCCCACCACGGCGACGGCGGGGAAAGCTCAAGAGGGAAGAGGGGGTAATTTCACTAAGAATTTTTACGCTATTTGACTAAAAAGACCTGTTGGATGGGATTTTTAAATATACGACAGGAACAGATTGTCATGTGTGTAAGATAAGAATGTGGAAAAGAATGAAGACTTCTTGTTATACACTGCCATATAATACTACCCATAAATGTAATATTTTCTTGAGCAGAAAATTTGAGGGATGAAATAAAGGGACAAGTTAACAAAACCAAACAACAAAAGATAATCAGCTGTGAAAGAATTTGGAAATCTGTGTTCAGTAATAGAAAAACAATTATAACCGTCGATTTATAACAAAAAATTACAGAACTTTACCCAAATATTGTTTTTTATTGTATTTAACATGTCTTCTGCACACATAATTCTATCTACTTTTCATTGTATGAGGAAGTTACTAAATGTGAGAAATTATTCCAATTCATTAACCAGATTGGCGGTATTTCTGATGGATATGTGCATTTTACCTATAATTTCAAATATTTCATTAATAAAATAATAAGAAAGATTAAATATACTTCCCAGAAAAAACTATCAGAATGTCTCTAAAACTGTTGATTTTTGACACTGACATATGTCATTTACAAACTGTTATAAATATTTTAATTTATCAAGTGGTTTCCTTAGTGCCTTGGCCTCTGCGATTAGAATATTCTATATATTATAGTGTCTTTATCTCTAAATCTATACAAGATATAATACAAATTTTAAGTGTATTAGATGAAGAATTTTGTTCTTCAATATTTTTAATAACAAAAATTTCCAAAAAATTATATTTAGAAAAAAATTTCTAAGAAACTACTACTTCCGGTTGTCCAATTGTTACCAAAACTTTTTCAGCTCTTCCCAGGAATATCAGATTAAGGAAACTGCAGTTAAATATTTTTTAAGTCTTACAGTTTTTGAGGAATCGTCCCTCCAACATCCAAACATACATACATACACACACACACACACACACACATACACACACATACACATACACACACATACACACACACATACATACATACACACTTCCACAGACATACACACACACAAACATCATTTTAAAAATGTTATAATCGGATTCTAGGAACCTTAAATCGTGCTTATTCAATAAAATCTGGATATGCGAATTTTAGCATGAATCCAATACCTCTCTTAGCGAGAGGTTAAAAAAAATTGTTGTGGTCAGCACAATACCTCTCGCCATTTCCGTTTTGTTACATACGTACATACTTGTCGAATTTAGCATTTCTTTATTTATTTATATTGTACAATTTTAAATAGAGTTCCTTAATTTTTGAATGTGATTTACTGTTAAATGGAAATAGGTTATATGTACCATTCAGTAATTTTGAATTCTTATACGATTTCAGAAAAGAAATAATACTTATTAATGAAGTTCCTTTTCACGAGTCATTATGGTTATTTACCCTGGCTATGTCCAGTGCCGGATTAGATATGAACGCGCCCCTAGGCAAACATATTCTTGCGCCCCTAGGCAAAAATATTTTTGTGCCCCCCCCCCTCCTGATGGATATATGCATTTTACCAGAATGTTACTAAAACTGTTGATTTTTAACACTGACATATGTCATTTACAAACTATGTTATAAACATTTGAATTTGTAAAGTCGTTTCCTTAGTGTCTTAGCCTCTGCGATTAGAATATTCTATATATTATAGTGTCTTTATCTCTAAATCTATACAAGATATAATAAAAATTTTAAGTGTATTAGATGGAGAATTTTGTTCTTCAATATTTGTAATAACAAAAATTTCCAAAAAATTATATTTAGAAGAATATTTCTAAGAAACTACTACTTCCGGTTGTCCAATTGTTACCAAAACCTTTTCAACTCTTCCCAGGAATATCAGATTGAGGAAACTGCAGTTAAATATTTTTTAAGTCTTATAGTTTTTGAGGAATCGTCCCTCCAACATCCAGACACACACACACCCACGCACGCACGCACGCACACACACACACACACACACACACACACTTTGCTTTTGAATTTCGTAATTATATTATCGAAAGTCAGAGCGTTGGTTATTGGACTGTTTATAGACAGAACTGCCAAATTCGTAAGTCCTTCCTGACTAATAGAATTTCGTAAATATGTCTTCGTCTTCATTAATATAGAGAATGACCTCTCACCACTCGCGTTTGCTCATGGTTTGCGTTTGGCTGCTCGGGGAGTCAGATATTTGTCGTAACGTCCCGTCCAACTCGATTAGACTTTACAAATTTCAGAAACAGTCGAAAACACAACAGCTATTAGTAACAATATGATAACATTGAAGTTTGAATGAAATTTTGTAATGTTTCCAAAATTCCTAAGCGCCCCTCGCGTTATAGCGCCCCTAGGCAGTAGCCTAGTTTGCCTAGTGGATAATCCGGCCCTGGCTATGTCTCGGCAAGCAATCTCGATATTCATCATGAAAAGACGAACTTCCCTGCCTTGATAAGTAAATAACTATTTCTGAAGTTTGCCTGAATTAGTTATGTGCTCATATTTGATATTTGTGCTTTGACAAATGTAATAGAAAACTATTAAAACTTGTCTTTTATTCGAACAGAATAGAGCAATAAAATTCAGTACCAGTAAGAGATTTCCGGATAGTTCATTTATCATACTATAAGTATTCTACCATAGTTGTAACAATAAATCCAGATAGTCATCCTTGTAAGTGGTTACATCCATGTGGTGTAAGTAGCATAGTGTACGCTGATGAGTGTATAATACGTGAGGACGTGTGGAGGCTGAAGGAGCTCGGCTTGTTAAGCTCCGGATTGGCCCGATTGCAGGATCTCATGGCTTCATCCACAGATCCGCCGGATACTATACCCAAACCGCCACTCAAATGGTATTGCGCTAATAGAAAATAAATATAGTCCTAACTGGGAAGGTAATAATCTATAGCTGTATTCTTTTTGAAATATTTTTGCGCAGTTGATAAGATGAAATCAACTGAAATGTAATGGATAGAAAGAGTAATTCTTTCCAACCACAAGGGCTCAACTTGCAGAATACATTTAAAACCTATAAATTTTCACAACTTTGCTTTTTTTACTGTACGGTTCAGATTATTTTAAATTTTTTCTCGAAAAATATAGCATCGGTAAGAAAAGATGTGGGTACACTAAATATTGTTCAGGTCAATCTCTGGTTAAAATTTGAACTACCAGTTAAATTAATAGAACAGAAACGAATTGAACTGTAAATTGACAAATTTATAATTGCTGTCAATACCCCGATTTAATATTGTTTATTTAACTGGCAGTTAAAATTTTAACCAGATATGGTAAGATTGGGCCTTAATCATAGAAACAGCTGATATATTCAAAAAATTATAAATGCCAGATGTCAGTGTCAAATGCAATTTACATGTTCATGTTATATCGTCATCATTACCGATGTCTACATGTGTTGTAGATACTGGCACACCCAGAAATGGGTAATATGCCGTGATGATATATTTATGATGATATGTTATAATTTTATTGGATTTATAGAATCTTTTCCAAGGAACTTTGAAACTTTTGGTTTGGAATTTGTAAAAAAAATTGGACATATTCGTATTACAATTTTACAATTTATATATAAACTTTTCCAAGGAATTTCTAGTATGGGATGTGTACAAAATTCATCGAATTGACAGAAGGTCTTGTGCTGGCCAAAAAAGATTTTTTTTTAAGTGAGCTAAGACGAACTAAGATTTTGTCTTAAGTAGTAAAATTTTTAAATACTGATATTAAAGTTTGTATTACAAATTAAACACAAATTATCGATTGCAAGTACAACCAATGTCAATATTTTTTAATTTTTAGAATAAGTAATTTAAAATAAACAAAAAAAAACTTTCAATGTTAATAATAACAGTTCTTTTCTATCAACTATTAATGTTGATTACAAATGTCACTATTCTGTGAACAGTCTGTAGCACTAAAGACTTTCAAGATTTTATTGACATGTCTACATTGGTTGTTATTACCTATATATTATAATATAGTTATTTATTATTTATAAAGATTATTATATTATTACACTAAGGTTGTGACCGATGTCGTATTTTGGTATTTAGTATTTAGGATCTTCTTCACATAAATATAACTCCGAACGGTAGTCAGGACATCCATTGGTTTGTATGGCAACACTTTAGAACAAAAATGTGTTACACAATTCGATTTAAATTATGTTACTAAATGTTAATATTATATTTCATAAAATAGAAGGTAAGGAGCTATTGTTTGACAGTAAATTTAACGTTTTGTACAAGTTATAGCAAAGAATATGATTTGTTTATAATTAGTGCGCGTGAAATTCAGATTTGGTGTGTATCCTAAATAAGTAATGACGGTATTTAGGGCATATAAATTTAGGATTTAGATACTAGGGTGATAAAAGTGCAACATCGGACACAGTCTAAGGCCCGGTTTTCCCATCTCTGGATAAAGTATCTGATAATATAACTGCCAAATAAAATTAAAATATCGCATCAATATTAGAGCGTAAATTGACACAATTATACACATGTCATTTAAATGATGCGATATTTTTATTTACCTGGAAGTTGAGGTACTGACATTTTTTCCACAGATAGAAAAACTGAGATATACTTCCCTCCCATATGCATAAGCTCTGTTTTAATGTACATTGGCTATTAATGATAATTTTGTTAAAATACCACAGTATAATAAATTTTATTAATATTAATGCTCATATTCATAAACACTCGTAAAGTTTCAAAACGGCTCGTTATAATTTTTGACAAATAGAATCAAACTTGACAAATAAAATTTTGATTTTTCTTTCAATGTCGACTGTTTTTATTGGATAAATATTATAACGAACCTTTTAAATTTTTTACGAATATTTATGAATACGGGCATAAGACTTTCTGTAGAATTTCCAGGAAAGCGAGAGCTTTTTGCAATTTTTTCCTTTAACTACAACTGGAATTTGACGTTTCCAATTGACAGTAGTGTGCGTAATATGTCACTTCCGAATTTATGAACAAAAAATTTGATGTGGCCAACACAAAACCTCCCGCTATTTAATTTTTATTAATTTAAATACATACCTACGTATTTAGCAATGCTTCAATCTATATTATGTTCCATTGCATATAACTATTGCTTTATTTACGATTTTCTTTATTACTTAATATGTCACTATTATTAATTTGAAGTGATTAGTTTTTTGACAATGACGTTTCCCTGTCAATTACATTCATTTGAAAAATAAACTGTGTAACAAAGGAATTGTGTTTATCTTAGGCTTCGGGATTAAAAAAAGAAAAATGATTTTTAAATTTATCTGTAAAATATATAGAAAAAGTATTAATGTACACCTGTACAAAATTCAATAATCTATAATTTTACAATGACATTAAATGCAAAAAAATGGCATTTAATGGTATTTTTTGAAGAAAAACCACTATGAGCTTCAAGTGCCATTTCCGGTTATCCGATTTACACCAAAATCTAATGGCATATATTCCTATTAGAATAGGGCAGAAATACAAGGTTTCAGAATTTTCTGAATGATAGTATTTGAGTTAGAGTGCAAACAAAATTCGTACATATACACACATACACACACACACACACACACACACACACACACACACACACACACACATACACATACAGACATCATCATGAAAATGTTAAAATTGGATTCTAGGGACCTTAAAACGTGGTCATTTACTAAAATATGTGATTTTTAGCACGATCCCTATACCTCCCTTACCAAGGGTAGCGGGAGGTTAAAAGTACTATGTATTATATGACACTGGTATCCAACGGGTTCCTACAAGTTCGTTTTCAGTTAGATTTTGGTTGTTCTTTTATATCGGTACAACTTTTTTAGTCAATTACACAATCAATCTCATTTTGGACAAAAAAAATTGACATTAGTTGTTTTTGCGTTAAACTACATATTTATTTTAATATACTAGTACTACCTATTTATAAATTGCAAAATAATTTTGTTATTAGAGGCTTAAAATATTTTATCAATCAATTTATGTGTTATCTACAGTATATCAGTACCTACATATGTAGTAAATTTAGCGACGGACAAATAACCCTATGTATTACGAGTATTTTCACAACTTGTTGTAGATATATAGTATTTGATTTTATACAAATACATAAATAAATGGCTAGATGTAACGCCTTGAACTTTCTGATATGTAAACATATGAAGGAACTGTCAAACATTGATATAAAAGAGGCGCCCAACGTGGGGCAATAAGAAAAAACAGTGTGATGGACATTTTAATAAACTAAAAAATTACCTAATGTAACGATGTCCAGTTTAAAATTTAACCTAATTAAAAACATTACTAAGTGATTATGGTTTTGATAATGAAACAATAAAATAATATTATTTAATTTAAAATAGAACAATAGAAGACAGGCGTTTAGACAAAGTAAATGAAATATCATTTTCTGGATTTTTTTATATAAATTATCTATAGTCTATTTGAGAATGACTGGCAGTAATAAATCATTCCGTCAAAGACATTCCAGTGGCGCGCCAATAATTGTTTGCACAGAGATAGTCGAAATGTCTAAATTCAGTAGAGAACTATAGTTTTAGGTCTAAGTTGTTTTTCAGGCTCAAGTTAAAGGTGAAGTAGCGCGAAACAACACCACTTTTAAATTGGACAATGTGAAAAAACTTTTTATGGATGCATTAAAACATGTGACTGCCGATAATTGGAAAAACTGTATTCAATATGTCATAAAGGAAGAAGACCAAATGTGCAAACTTGACCATCTGATAGACGAAACGATCGAGCCATTTATAATTTCAGTAGGACAAGATTCAGAATCAGATTCTGATTTTTAATAATTTATGTATAAATATATAAGTATATGTAATGTAATATGTATATTTAATAGAAATATGACAGGTACCAATATCTTGACAACACACATGAAATAAGTATAAATTTTAGTATGTAACAAATAAAAATGTAAATATTGAATGTATGTATGTAAATATTAAATGTATGCAATATAATAATAATGACTGAGAAAGATATTTAAATATTAAAAACTTTTATTTTTAGTAAATGTATAAACAGATCACTCTACAAATCCTATCTACGTCTATGACACAGTCCGACGGGGATTATCGGACGGCATTTCTATTGTTCGACAAGTAAGTTTCGTTCCAAGTACAAAGCGTGCGGCTTATTTTGACCATCCTAGTGTAGTTACAACTGATTTTTCTGGTAGTTTTATTTGCCGCATTGCTGGCAAAAATCCAATACTACTCTTGCAAATAATGATTTATTACTGCCAGTCATTCTCAAATAGACTATACGTATTCAATAGCTCTGTCATGCGAACAATATTCATTATCCTTGTCGATTGAATAAAAATCTAATTACACATTGGTACATTTGTATTTGGTTTAGCGATTGATCCATGAACAAACAGTGTCAATTACAAAGTTCAAACATACCTTTATGTCTTATTAATCTGTGTGAAAGAGACGCCTTGCGTCGCGACGTCCACGAAACACTCACTCACTCGGCTGTCCACGGGACATCGGTAATATCTTTACAAATCACTGCCGGCCGAATACAGCATCAACACGGTTTACACTAAATCCTATAAAAGTATTAAAAAGTCTTATGTGCTTAGCGCGGTCGCGGTGCTATAGACGCTATCAAAGCTCGCCTGCGCCTCTAATCTCGGACACTTTCCACCGTGGTTTAACTGTAAGTCTCCTACTCTATATATCATTTGCCCTACACATTGGCTCCGCATGCCCTTCCGTACCACTTCGGCCAAGTTCGACTTTATACCCATCTCTCTTCCACACACATATTCCCCTATCTTCAGTGTGCCCGATTAAAGTTCGATCCCTGCTAGCTTACTGTGTTATCAGCTACAAGTTCCAAAGCTAAACCACGCCCCTAAGAGAGGAAAAGCTATGCGCGCGCATTGCCACGCCCTTATTAATAAAGCTGTCTTTGTTTAACACACAGCGAAAGGGTATATCAAATACAAAGTTACTATGAAAAGGGGAGGGGCTTATAAGGTTTGTAAGTCAAACGATTTAATGTATTGAATGGATTCTTTTGGAAATAGTGAATGGATGTAGCGAACTCGATATAGACATTAAAAGGGGATAATAGTGACAAAATTAATTCATAGTATTACAGAAGGTCCCGAGTTTAAATCCTACTTAATTTTATTAATAAAAATCTGTTGTGGCCAGCACAATACCTCTCACCATTTCCATTTTATGTCCCTAAGTATTGTATTGCACTTCGCTATCAAACCGTCGTTTTACAACAAAAAAAAATAATTCAGAACTTTACCCAAATATTGTTTTTATTGTATTTAACATGTCTTCTGCACACATATAATTCTAATTATATCTATTTTTCATTGTATGTCAAAGATTCTTCCAATTCATTCACAAAATTGGCGGTATTTCTGAAGGATATACGCATTTTACCTAAATTTTTAAATATTTAATTAATAAAACAATAAGAAAGATTAAATATACTTCCCAGAAAAAGCTTTCAGAATGTCACTAAAACTGTTGATTTTTAACACTGACATCTATCATTTACAAACTATGTTATAAACATTTAAATTTGTCAACTGGTTTCCTTAGCGTCTTAGCCTGTGCGATGTACTACATTAAATTATTCTATATATTACAGTGCAGAGTGCAGAAATGAATATTTTTCCATAGCGAAGAGTAAAGCTTCATTTCCACCGCTTGTCCTAATGCGTAAGAGCTATAATTAATGCTTAAGAATTAAGAGCAATGCGTAAGAACAAAAGATTGCAAACTTCTAACCTTAACTGTCAACTGTCAATCTATTTTATAATTATTAAATTTTTAATTTTTCGGTATGGATATAGATACAGAAAATTATGTATATCATATATTTAAAAAAGAAGAATTGCTGCTGCAATTACAGTCTGCTAGACAAGTAAAATGGGAAAAAATTGTGACATTTCTGTTGAATTAGTCACTAAACAAAATAGCTGGAAAAGGTAAATTGTCATAATGCATTGTCTTATGCACTAATCAGTATTCATTTCATTCACAAATTTCTGGCGATGCTTTAAACTAAACAACATTACAATTATTAAAAGTAATTTTCATCATAGGTACTCAATAAATTTCTGCTGTCATGTGAAACGATTCAACTGTCAGCAAAATTCTGTTGTCTTTTGCAACGATTCAAAGAATAATGGCCGTATTATGGGCAAAACTGTCTTAAATCACTGCAGCAAAGAGTGCCTATTAGGTGACGCCTGGTAATTGCCCACAGCAGATTGGCAAACCCAGCAATGAGAAATATGACATGATGATTTATTTCTTTTATTTATTTATAGGAAAATTTCAGTGTTCGTAATACCGAAGGTATTTTGTTGTATTCTTGATATTCTGTAATTTTTGTATTAACTACTTTGCTTATTATTTCAGTAAGTATTTTGTTTTAAGCCGTGACTTTGGTCCAATGAATGCCGATTCCTATAGACTCCTTTGCAGTTAGAATTTAGAAGTTTTTGTAGAATTATAAATATATTGGCCGGTAGCACAAGCCTTGTTTTAACTAAAACGCTGTTTTAAAAAAGGTTAAATTTCAATATTTAATTTCACCATGATGTTTAAAGAACGATTTTTTTAAAATATTTGTTTGAATCAAACTATGTTCAGCTTTAAAATCATATTTCGATAAATTTGATCTTATTTACTATATTGGTAAAAGGATGAAAGGTCCAACCGTTGAGTAGTTTAAAGGTATGAAATATAATAAGGTTTAAATGGTCCACGTATGTTGTAAAAATTCTTTATTTACGGATGTTTCGGGCTTAAGGTAAGCCCATCTTCAGCTATTGATACATTATTATTAGAAAAAACAGTTTTACAGAATGAAAAGTATAAAATATTTCTTACCTAACGGTGAATATACAATAGTACTGATGAAGTTTATTATATAAAATCTTAAAATTGTATTAGACACAATGATCTATATAACTTACGTTGATACAATTTTAAGATACTGAATTTTAACAAACCTTCGAATTATTTCGGAGTTGGTGAAATGCTGAGGAGAAAACCAGGTAGCATAATACAACCAATGAAGTCATGCGTGTGAAAGTTAGTTTGTCTATGAAGTTGTAATATATTTCAAGTTATGTTTAAAGTCTGTTTGGAAGTTGACACATTTGTTTTATTTATGTTAATATGAAGAATCTCTTTAAGTAAACGAGTATATTTGTTATTAACTTTATCAATAATTTTAATATCATCAAATTAAATTTATGGCCAGTATTAACTGTGTGATTAGTAAGTACACTGTAATCTAAAAGTTTACTATGATATTTACGTTGATACATTCTTTTTTTAAGGGGTTGAGACGTCTCCCCTACGTATATTTGATTACATTTTCCTCAGTTGACCTGGTAAATAACATCTGTGGAGTCACAAGGATTTATGTTGTCTTTTAACTTGCAGAAAAGTTAGAGTATAATTTTTAGGTTAGAGTTATCAATTTTTAAGTTATTATTTCCTAAGATTTATTATTATAATTACATATTGAAAGTACACCTTTTTATCTCCCGCTACCCTTGGTAAGGGAGGTATAGGGATCGTGCTAAAAATCACATATCAAGATTTTAGTAAATAACCTCGTTTTAAGGTCCCTAGAATCCAATTTTAACATTTTCACGATGATGTCTGTATGTGTGTATGTGTGTGTGTGTGTGTGTGTGTGTGTGTGTGTGTGTGTGTGTGTATGTGTACGAATTTTGTTTGCACTCTAACTCAAATACTATCATTCAGAAAATTCTTAAACCTTGTATTTCTGCCCTATTCTAATAGGAATAGATGCCAGTAGATTTTGTTGTAAATCGGATAACCGGAAATTGCACTTTACTTGAAGCTCATAATGGTTTTTCTTCAAAAAATACCATTAAATGCCATTTTTTCGCATTTAATGTCATTGTTAAATTATAGATTATTGAATTTTGTACAGGTATACATTAATACTTTTTCTATATATTGTACAGATAAAAATCATTTTTCTTTTTTTAATCCCGAAGCCTAAGATAAGCACAATTCCTTTGTTACACAGTTTATTTTTCAAATGAATGTAACTGACAGGTAAACGTCATTGTCAAAAAACTAATCACTTCAAATTAATAATAGTCACATATTAAATAATAAAGAAAATCGTAAATAAAGCAATAGTTTTATTCAATGGAACATAATATAATTTTAAGCATTACTAAATACGTAGGTGTGTATTTAAATTAATAAAAATTAAATAGCGGGAGGTTTTCTGTTGGCCACATCAGATTTTTTTAAAATAGCGTTTTAGTTAAAACAAGGCTTGTGTATTTTTTGTACAATTATTTTCATTGACATTGGTTATTCGTCCAAACAATAAATCCCTTTCAATTGACTTAAAGTCGAGAAAAATAATCAAATACCAAATCTCAATCCCACATATTTATAAGTACATTTTCACCTAGTGTATCAATCCATTCTATAGACTTCTTATCATTCCCTCTCTCTCCTACTTACACACTTTCCTATCTCCGTATTCCTGCCCTTAGTATCCCTCTCTGTCGCACTCACAGAATTCCCCATCCTGCTGCTCCGCCTTTGGAAGGGGGCGTGGCCGCACAACATGGCGCCGCAGCAGGAGCAGCGACAGTGCAGTGCTGCCACTGCAACCGACAGCAGGAAAAAACAAAACAAAGCTGGAGAGTGATTGAAAAGGGTGAAGTGTTGTGAATGGTGAAGAATAGAAGGAAAAATTGTTAGTTGATTTGAAGAGTAGAATATAATTTCAGAGTGCTTGATAATGGTATGAATATGGATGCATCGATGCTGTAAAATAGATGAATGATTTGAGTGTTACCCTATTTATGATAAAATTTATGTCAGTAGTAGGTAACATATTTAGCAAATTCTTCAATCATTATCAGTATGAAGGTAATATATTTTATTATCTATATTTCTTAATATAAAACACTTAGGTCCAGTTTTTCTTCCTTACAAATATAAAATATCGCACCGAAAAATCACTTTACGATAACGTGAAATTATTGCAATTTGAATAATAATTTCGATGAGAGTTTTTAGTTTAACAAATAATTTTATAAAGAACTTTGTTAAGAGATTGAAATACCTGATCTTAATATTTTTCTAGTATTTTAGCATATAAATTGTGTAAGTTAAAATTATCGAATTTAAGTATCTGTATTAAATGTTATAGGCCCGAGATATCCACGTCCTAATAACTTTATTTGGCGAATAATTTTTTATGGTAATAATTGTTGATACAATTGTATAAAGTAATAATATTATTAGGAGTTAGATATTACGGCCCATACACATTTATATTTAATATTGTAATTGTGGAAAAAAATTAAGAATTGTGTCCGAAGTAACTGGCAAAATTTATCAAAAAAAAAATACATTTTTTTTTGTTATAGTAATTTTAATTATCTTATACACAGAGTGTTAACTAAAAAGCTGCCATAGACATTAATTTTAGGCAAATTTTTTTCATAATATATAAGTTGAAGATAATTAAATTCTATACCTACCTAAATAATTTATTCTACACATTTGTAAAATTTGAAAAAAATGCATTTCGTTTGAAATGTCAAAAATTTGATTTTATAAATTGCAAAATGTGAGGAACAATATTATTAATATATATACCCCGGCGAGAATAGTGACACAAGTCAAAATTTAGAAATTCATCAGATAAATTTAGTCAAAAATATGATTCTAATAATCAGGAATAGTGACATAAATCAAGATTATATTTTTCGAGAGATGGAGCTAATGTCGTTTCGTTTCGAGCTAATGTAAGTAACTTTACATTCGAGAACTGTCTTCTTTAATATATTTTACGCAAAACTATTTTTTGGCCTCGTGTCACTCTTCTCGCCGGGGTGCGATATATACAGGGTGTTATGTAAGTAAGTGATCAACGCTTAACCAATGGTAGAACTGACCCCAAAGATAGTAAATCTGGCAATAATTTTTAGAGGCCTTTAAAACTGACCAATCACGTCATAGTTCAAAACTTTATAAAAAAGTAAAAATCAATGTGTTCTCTGGAAAAAAATGAGATACCTGTCACAAATGACATAAAATCATTGACGTCTATTTGGAAATAACTCTCTGTACCGTCTTACAACAGCACGACTATATTTTGTAATGTCTCGCCATAAACCATATGCTTGTCTGCATACTCTTGGTTGGTGAAGTAAAAGGCATTTTTAGAATATCAAAAAAACAGAATATAAATTGTACGTTTATGCAAAAAAAAACATTTAACGTCAGATTGGCAATCAATATTTTTTCCAGAGAACACATTGGTTTTTACTTTTTCATAAAGTTTTGAACTATGACGTGATTGGTCAGTTTTAAAGGCTTCTAGTTCTTGTAGAAAGTATGTTAAACAAAAATTATTGCCAGATTTTTAAGCGTTGATCACTTACTTACGTAACATCCTGTATAAAGCTTATTAAATGCAGAATTTAAAAATAAAGTCTGTTTACTGGTTTAAGTACAGAATTTAATTATCTGTACATTTATTTGAAAATCGAAGTTCGCATTAATATTATTCCCAAATATTGTAAAATCCAAATTTATAAAATAATCCATTTTTAAAAATTTAGCTGCCTATGTTTTTATTCTAAACACAACTCCTTAGGTTGTGTCCGATGTTGCACTTTTATCACCCCAATATCTAAATCCTAAATTTATATGCCCTAAATCTAGCGATTATTTAGGATTTTAGGAATTAAATTTTAGGGTTTTGCAAGAGCACACCATGCCTTGAAGTTGACGCGCACTAATTAAACAAATCATGTTCGTTGTTATAATTTGAACAAAACGTCAAATTTATTGTCAAATAACAAAGTATAGCTTCTTAGCTTCAATTTTATAAAATATAATATACACATTTACTCTCAAGCATCAAATTGAATCGAATTGTATAAGTCATTTTTGTTGTTCTAAAGTGTTGCCATACAAACCAATGGATATCACTAGTGTGCTATTCGGAGTTGTATTTATGTGAAGAAGACCTAAATCCTAAATACTAAATGCCAAAATGCGACATCGGACACAGCCTTAGTTGTACTTGTATACAAATAAATAAATGAATAAATTTAAATTAATATTGACATAGTTTTGAAAAGAGAATATTAATAATTCATTTCTTAAATATTTTAAATCTATTAAAAATAAATCTACCCATCCACCTGCTCCCCGCTGCAATTTGAATAACAAAACACTGTCGCAGTGTCACCTATTAACAAAACACCATCATCAGTGTGCATCATGAAACAGATGACATACTAGTAGCGATGCCAAACAAAAACGCATCAATCACGCTGGCCTTTCATTTTTTAGCGCAACACGGGGGCAGTTGGCACCCCTGCAGAGAGCTAGAGGGTGATCAGGTGTGCCAACCCCTAAAAAATACTTAAAACTCAATCAATTTACAGATGGAGATGGTGTCATTACGACCACCTAGGAGGTCATCGAACAGAGAGGGATTCGATGGTGAATGAGCATCAATAATGATGATTAAAGATCGAAGAGTTTCAAATTGATTTTTAATTTTTGTATGCATTGTATGTTTTATAAATACAGTACCGTCAAAATATTTATCTCAATTAATAAATTTTCATTTTGACCTCCCGCTACACTTGATAAGAGGGGTATAGGAATCGTGCAAAAATCGCATATCGAGATTTTACATTTCAGTAAATGACCACGTTTTAAGGTTCCCAAAATCCAATTTTAACATTTTCACAATGATGTCTGTATGTGTGTATGTGTATGGATATTGTCTAAGCACTAACTCAAATACTATCATTCAAAAAATTCTAAAACACATTTTAAGGTCCCTAGAATCCATTTTTAACATTTTCACGATGATGTCTGTATGTGTGTGTGTATGTGTGTATGTGTGTATGAATGTGGATGGATTTTGTCTTCGCTCTAAGTCAAATACTATCATTCAGAAAATTCTGAAACCTTGTATTTCTATCCTATTGTAATATAAAACGAAGCCATTAGATTTTGGTGTAAATCGGATAACCGGAAATGGCACTCTACCTGAAGCTCATAGTGGTTTTTCTTCAAAAAATACCATTAAATGCCATTTTTTCGTATTTTATGTCATATGAAAATTAAAGACTATTGCATTTTCTACAGGAATACATTAATACTTTTTCTATATATTTTACAGATAAATTTAAAAATATTTTTTTTTATTAGTCGCGGTATATTTATTAAATGAGATGGATTTCATGATTTTATAAAAAAAACCTCCCGCTATTTAATTTTTATTAATTTAAATACATACCTACGTATTTATTAACGCTGTAAACTATTCCATTGCATAAAACTATTGCTTTATTCACTATTTTCTTTTTAAAATGTCACTATTATTAATTTGAAGTGATTAGTTTTTTGACAGTGACAGTTACTGTCAGTTACATTCATTTGAAATATGAACTGTGTAACAAAGGAATTGTGTTTTTATTAGGCTTCGGGACTTTATTTTTATATTTATCTGTAAAGTATATAGAAAAAGTATTAATGTATTCCTGTAGAAAATTCAATAATCTTTAATTTTCATAAAGACAAAATCCAAAAAAATGGCATTTAATGGTATTTTCTGAAGAAAAACCATTATGAGCTGCAGGTAAAGTGCTATTTCCGGTTATCCCATTTACACCAAAATCTAATGGCGTCTTTTCATATTAGAATAGGGTATAAATACAAAGTTTCAGAATTTTCTGAATGATAGTATTTGAGTTAGAGCGAAGACAAAATCCCTACACATACACACACACATACATACACACACACATACACACACACACATACATACACACACATACACACATACAGACATCATGGTGAAAATGTTAAATTTGAATTCTAGGGACCTTAAAACGTGGTCATTTACTAAAATCTCGATAAATGATTTTTAGCGCGATCCCTATACCTCCCTTATCAAGGGTAGCGGGAGGTAAAAAACATGACCCCATTGTGTGTCATATTACTAAGGTGTCCGATGTTGTATTTTGGGGCACACTAATGACATCCATTGGTTTGTATGGAAACACTTTTAACAAAAATTAATTATACAATTCGGTTTAATTAATTGCAATAGATTAATTGTTAACATTTCATAAAATATAAGCTAAGAAGTTATTCTTTGATAGTAAATTTGACGTTTTGTACAAATTATAGCAACGAACATGATTTGTTTATTTAGTGCGCGTCAACTTCAAGGCATAGTGTGCTCCTGCAAAACCCTAAAATCTAATAGGGCTATTGCAAGAATTTTTATATGAATTCTAAGTATTAAATTTTAAAAGATATTGTTCTTTAAAGAGCATCAAATTTGAAAATATCTTCAGCGATTCTAAGGTGTCAAGTGTATTGTCAATGTTGTCAAACAAGTGTCAAATTTTTAGATTGGTTCAAGTTGTATAATATGTAGGTAATAAAAAGTTCAAAATAAAATGAGTAATTTACGATATTGTATTGTGTCTTCTTACAAAAATACTGTTAGGAACAACCTACTAAAGAATTTATAAATTTTACAAAAGATGCGAAGAAAAGAAAATTGTGTCTAGAAGCAGTAGGTCGAAGACCTGATAATTTGTCAAAAAAATCGTGTCTTCATGTTTGTGAAGATCATTTCAACTTTCATCCACCTTCACGATAATAGTATATTTTTGTTGCTTCACTTTATGTTCAGGACAAACTTTACATCTGACTATACAGATATTTTTTTTCTCGACATAGATCTACATGTCCTATAGCAGATTCAATGTAAGAATCACGGCTAGAACTTTAAAGTAAAATATATTATCAATTTATATAGTAAATTCAGTTTTTATATTTTATTTTACCTCAACTCTTTAACACCCCTTATTTCGGTAGCAGTAAAACAATCGTTCTGATATAAATTCAGCCATCATCCAGCTATCGGCCGACTTAGCTTGAGTGTAATTTGAATTTTCCATTATTATTTTATTATTCAATTACAATGAGCAATGTTTTTTATTAACAAGTGACAAACTTTAGCCTACGTTTATTTATACAGGGAATTTATTTTAACATGCAACATATGGTCAATCACTTCCATGGTTACTCACTATTGTCAAAAAATGACAGCAATGTAATATTTGTCCATTTTAAAATGCAACATACGAAATTTGTAGCTTTGAGAATACAAAACTAATTTCCAATAAATTAGCCTACATACGATTAACAAAAAATCAAAACATGAATGTTGCACAACTTAACAAACTTTAACTTACAAAAATTCATAATTTTCATGTAATATCTTAAAAAATATCCCCATTCACACTGGCAATATTCTAGTCGATCGTAATATGAATTGACACCATTTGTGATGTGTTTTGGAGGTATCTCCTATGTTGCAATACTATTTATAATGTTGCATTTTAAAATGGACAAATATTACATTACTGTCATTTTTTGACAATAGTGAGTAACCATGGAAGTGATGAACCATAATGTTGCATTTTAAAATAAATTCTCTGTATAAATAATATGAATAAACGTAAGTGATGGAAAAACTATTTTCCTATTGGTCATTAATGATGTAATGTATGTGCGTCTACGTCACAGGAGTGGGGGGTAGTTTTTCAGGACGCCAATCTTTTTATTTAATTATTTCCACAAATAAAAAATAAATTATTAAAATAAAAATTATTACTAAGAAAATCATTGCATAAACTTTCATTTAAAATAGTTTTTGAAAAATGTGAAACAGGCTCATTCCTAAAATCCTAAATAATGACATTATTTAGAGCATATAAATTTATAATTTAGATATTAGGATAATAAAAGTGCAACATCGGACACAGCCTAATTGTTTAAACTCACCTACATAAATTAAAATTAGCATTATACACATCATCCCAACAATGATTGGTGTTATTTATCCTACCCCTTGCTTCATCCCCCTCCCCCTAGTGTCAGACTGCTCTCTGACAGCTCATTGTTGCGTGCTGGAGATAAATGATTGTAAAATAAAACAAACTGTTCTCTCGCTCTCTTCGCTCCTCTGTGTATCACTAGCATTGCTACTGCTCCAGCGAGAACAACCCCTCGCTATAGCAGAGCCAGCAGAGTGGTAAAGTGCGCGCCTAATGTAGCGAGAAATGTGGACATAATCGCCGATATTCAATAGGGGTACGGGAAAATAAGGGAATTAGGGTGAAAGAATGAACAGGAAATAGGAAGAGTTAGTGGTGATGGGATGTGGTGAAGGATGAATAAAATATATTAAATACCTACTCATATAATAAACTCAAATCAAAAACGTTCGGTCCCAATCTTTTAGGACACGTTATATTAGAGTCACTATTATAACATTTTTGACAATATCTCGTGTCATATTGGCATTTAGTTGGTTAAATACTTTCAAATTGACATACGTTTTTTGTTCATAGCCTACTCCGAATTAGGTTTTTTAACACACTGCAGTTGTATTCATATACCGTGAGTATTTTTACCTTCCGTCACCTTTAGGTGAGGAAGGTATTGTCTTTGGTCAAAAAATTCGGTGGTGAATTTTTAATGAATAAGCACGTTTTAGGGTCCCTACAATACAAATTTACTATTTTTAAGATGATGTCTGTATGTATGTATGTGTGTGTGTCCGTGTGTGTGTGTGTGTGTGTGTGTGTGTGTGTGTCCGTGTGTGTGTATGTGTGTCCGTGTGTGTGTGTGTATGTGTGTCCGTGTGTGACAAATTTTTCTCCGACGATAACTCCAATACTACAATTCTAAAATTTATAATTCTTTCGTATACATATAACTCTTCTGTACATCCATATGAAGGTTGATTAGATTTTGGTTATAATCGATCCACCGGAAGTACCCTTTTTTGAAGTTTTTAACAGTTTTTCTTAAAAAAAACGCAGTTAAATATTATTTTTTGACATTTTGTTATTATATATATCAAAGAAAATACTCTTCTCTATACGGTTTAATTATACATTTTCCTTCATATTCAATAGATGTACATTTAAAGTATTATAAAAAAATTAATTTTCAAAAATTAGTCAGCTTTGCTATTTATCATGGAAACAGCTGACATAATTATTTTAAAAAAATTAATTGACAGATGTCAGTTGCAAGTGCAAAACCAAATATGGAAAAAGTATAGGATCTAAAATTGGTATGTCATAGTGTTGCTCGTAAGTGACACGCAGAGAAAGGCCAAAGAGAAGATGGAAGGACATTACTTAGTGTAGTTTATGTTATAATTTTATTGGATTTATAGAACCTTTTCAAATGAACTTTTGGTAAGGAATTTGTAAAAAATAGTATGTGTTCGTGTTCGATTTTACATGATATTATACCGTGAGTATTTTTTAAAGTGAAACGGTTGAAAAAATAGCCCGTCGGCTATACCTTCACCCGCAATCGTAACCGCTAGCCGCCCCACTTCTATTGGTCGAGGAGTCACCCGCACACGCAACCGCACCCGCCAACCGCTTCAAAACCCGCTAGTGTGATACGGGCATAACTACAGGTGAATGTCACTGTCAAAACACTAATCACTTCAAAACTTCAAATTAGTAACAGTGACAGTTTAAAAAGAAAATATTAAATAAAGCAATAGTTATATGCAATGGAACAGTTTGCAGCATTAGTAAATACGGCGGTATGTATTTAAATTAATAAAAATTATAATAGCGAGAGGTTTTGTGTTGGCCACATCAGAATTTTATATAATAATTCATACTGTAATATAAAATATACTACCCTAAATTTAGATATATTTATATAATGACAAATACATATGTATGTTACAAGGTAGGTATTTACAATAATATCATAGTTAAAAAATCACCCTAATATGTACTGTAATGAGAAGCTTTTATGAATTTAGTACATAAATGAAATTACTAAAATATGTAATACCTAATGAATTATGTATACATGCAACAATAGGATATAAAAGTGTATGAACCAGTATTGGCACAATCCGCGATAGGCGCTTATTGAATTCCCATGCAGTTTTAATAAAGCAAGATAATTAATTTTGTATTGTATCCATTTTCCATTTTTGCATTGCGGGCTTAGTTGGCCGTTAGCATAAGTCCGTGTTGATAATGTAAATTCAGGTGAAATTAAAAAGTTAATAGTTTCATGAGAGGATGCGAAAGCCAGTTAATTCCATATAATTCAGGTTAAGCGTGATTTCCATAAAAAAATCATTGAATTTGCCGCGGGTGTATTTGCTGAATTAATGCGAAATCTGTTTTATTTATGCATCCCATCATATTTTATTTGTAATTATAATGACAATGCTCGCTGATCCGGCATCGCCACAATGCTAGTTTGTAAATAATTGATTCGATAATGGATACAATATTAATTACTCGCCAATCCAAATATTTTTTTCAAATAATTTTCGGAATAATGGATCATCGTTTTCATATCAATTATATAAATATACATATACGACTATTGGCAAATATATTTTATAGTTTTTTTATTTATACGAGTAAGTTTTAATTTGTTTCGTGAAATGCCATTAATTTAATGTTTGTTTGTGGAAATTTATTGTTTGCTTTTTAATTTTAATTAGGGGATGTGAACATTTTAAAATAATGATCATTGGACATCCATATTTGGTGTATTTATATTAATATGTTTTGAAAGCAATATGTGAACTATTTTTGTGTAAATAACAAATATATTAATGCCGGTTACATAATTTGTACAATTTGTGTAAAATAATTCACAAATTTGTTATAAAATATTATTTCGAATATTCACTATTAATTACTATCTTATAGAAATATATAAGTAAATATAAAATATCACGGCATATTACCTATTTCTAGGTTTGCCAATCTGCTTTGTCACAGATATCGGTAAAGAGGATGACATATTTGTACCGTGCGGGCGTTTACCAGGCGTCATCTTATAGAAAATTCGTGAAATACATCAATCGATATTTTTGCATCCACCAATGCAACACCTAATATTATTTGACGTCCCATCATTTATACATTCATTGTAAATACATAATGTAACAGAAATAAGTAAATTAAATTTAACCAGTGATTTAACTTGTCGAGAGCAACAACATTTCTTAGTAACTTTACTTTACTCCAAAACAAGTTGTGAAGATTGACAACTCGTTACTGTCATTAAAAATTACTTGTTTGACATTTGAATAGACTGCTAGATTAAATTTATTTTAAAAATTTAGCAGTGCAGACACTCAGATTTTATTTTTTCTGTGTGAACCGTAACAGATATCACAAATTACACAGAGAGAGAAAAGTTTACTATTAAATGTATCTTTCTTAAGAAAAATAATTTCACGTTTTCGGCATTGCCATTAAAAAGTTACGGTCTAATTAATGTTGGGACACCTAAGTTTCATACACTAGTGGTTCACTGTTAATAACAAGTATCTTACCTTAAAAGATGACTTATAACCAAATAAATTGTCATACCAAATTTCATCCAAATCGAATAAAGCGTCCGATTATTATAAGCAAAATTAATTTTTTTTTCGAAGAACTTTGAAGCAGATTTCTGGCTAAATGGTACACTTTCCGGTAGAAGCGAGTTTGGTTAAATCGTCTTATTTTAGCCTCAGGAATCTGTGGTTAAGCCATGTCCTCCTATTTAAGAGACAGTCTGTATGTGTGCAGAAGACATGTTAAATACAACAAAAAACAATATTTGGGTAAAGTTCTGTAATATTTTGTTATAAAACGACGGTTCGAAAGCGAAGTGCAATACAATACTTATATAGCCTAATATGGAAATGGCGAAAGGTCTTGTGCTGGCCACAACAGATTTTTAATTTCGGGCCGAGTCGATCCAAACCTCCGGCCCGGCCCGAATGCATCCCTATTTCTAAATGAATGACCTATTTTATTTCTGTATTCCTTTACAGAGGAGTACGGAATTTTCTTTGGTTATGTAATATACCGACAAAGCAGTTATATCCCAGGAAACACAGATATATATTATTTACATTACAGTTTTGTAACAGCCGTTACTTTAACACGACTTGTAATATTATTTGTTTGTTACATGTTATTTACTTGTACAACGGGATGTCCGCCACAAACCTTATATACGTTATGTTACATAAATATAATCTAGTGCTAATGGCATTTATATTTCTGTCATGTTTACGTAAAAGGTTGAGAGATACTTATTTTATTTATTTTTTATATAACTGTGCTATACTGCGTTATACGCAGGTAATATAACTTTATATCAAGAATTAATATGCGATGTTATATTAAAATTATGTAATCCAGTAATGTTCATACTGTATCCACAAGGGTAAAAAAAGTTTTTGCAAAATGTGTAACATTTGAAATATACTTTATTCACAAAAAAGTATACAATATAATAAATAAACCAGGTACATAATAAAGGATGTGTTTAACATTTTAAAAATACTTTAGTTACAAGAAATTTCACACAATAATGATAAACAATATAAATATAGGTTATGCAATGCCATAAACTAAGTCAGTTTGTAGATCGATGTCACATATTTTATGACAATAATGAAAATAAGCAGCGGTATGTACAGGATAGTTAAAGGATAACTAAAGGACTTCGTCCTACATTAGTGTATACCGAAGATCCAATATTGACATTTCACGGCCGCAGTTGAAACATAAAATTTATTTTTTACATGTTTCTGAAACTGTATCACATAACTATCAGTCATTTTTATAAGCTTGTATGAACATCTGTACTACATTTTAAGCTAGAGATAAAACTTCAAATAGTCAATTATGAACAAGAAATACATTCTTATAAAATAGTGATTGGTATTCACCTTATAAATGAAAAATATTGAAATAGGTAAGTTATTGTTATATACAGAGTGTTCAAAAGAAGGGTAAAAAATTGTGGGTACATACATTTCGATATGCTGATTCGAAATCAAAAAGAATTTTTCCAAAATTTGGAAAATATTTTTTGTCACTGCCTGATACGAAATTTTTATTAAAAATAATTACGAATTAATTTATCTTTCTAGTCAACCATTCAACGTCAGTTATGTGATTAAATAATTCATTATTGTTAATTATTAAATTTGTCGGCAGGGCGCATTAAAAATGAACACTGCAAGGATTAAATAAATAATAACAAGTAATTGTCAGAATTTTGGAGAAGTTCTTCTTGACTAAGAATCAGCACATCGAAATGTATATGACCTCAATTTTTTACCCTTCTTTTTAACACCTGTATATTATTACAATAACTTATCTGTTTTAACTAAAATAAATTCATTCATAATTGAATAACAATTATTATCTTCTTGGCCTGCAGCTGAAGCTAAATAGTTAGTATTTGTCTTAGGAAATTTTTGCGGTGGTGAAGTGGAGAATTCTAAAATAAATTTCGGATTAGCAAAATGGTACCGAATTTCATTAAATATACTACCTTCAACGCTACCGTTTGTGTCAGATGAGTATGTTTGTGGATAATGTTTTGTTTTCACTATACGGCTTTCAGAACAAGTGGTGTAATCTGCCTCTTCTGCTTTTTCCATGCTTTCTCTGAAAAATCTTTGGAAATAAATTATATTAGAAAATAATACGATAAAATATTGTTTTGCTTACTACAGTAACAATCAATTTTAATTTCATATTTGTTCCATTTGCTGTTATCCAGTTTGTGGTTATTTCAGAGTAGGTTTCCATCTTTTAGAAAATACACCTACTCATAACGAACCTAAAAACTATATTCAACAATATCAATATGACACAAAACAAAATAAACACTGTGATACTATCATAGATATTACTTATTAATACAATATAATAAATTACGTTATATAACTTACCTTATTGAACGTCTTCCGTCCACTATAAACATTCAAATGAATACACATAACACAAACAATAGCTATAACCCGCTGCGGCGCACCCGCATGCGCAAAGCAATAGTATACACAATAATTAAAATTAAAAATCGTAAATTTTTGTATTATATATCAAATTTAATATTATAATTTACCGTAATTTTTTTATTATATAATACTACCTACAAGTAAATAATATATTGTAAAGTGACAAGAAATGAAAATGGGTACCACTTAAAATTAATTTACGCAAAATACCTGCAAAATACTATCAAATAAAATACGAAGTAAAGTATATTACTACATACATATGTACCTACACAGTAAGATAAATCAAAATTAATCTACCTAATAATAGACTAATAGAGCATGTGATATACTGTCAATCACAATACTGACGTTAAAGCTTTCATATAGAACCTGTATAATTCTGAAAACGTGCAAAATATTACTTGTATGATGTGAAATTAATATAACTGTGGTTGATATTACTAGTTTCATAAAATTAATGTTACGTTCTATTCAAACATAGTATTTTTGTTGTGGTTATTACATAAAAACTATATAAATTTGAAAACCTTTCTATATTATTACTTTTGTAATATGAAAATATTATAACTGCAAACTTATATAAATAATATTACTTAATATTATAGAATTAATATAAAAATATATAAATGATAAGTTTCATAACGTAAGATATACGAAATATATAAAAAAAGAGATCTATGATTTAACTTTTATGAAACAGTGGAATATAACATTGTGCTGTGATTTATCCTTGATAGTTATATATCATGTATGTGTGTGTTTCCTGGGATGTCAGAATGGCTTATGAGGGTGGTAAATGTGTAAGTAACTTCAGCGCGATTAGTTTCTAAACATTTTATAGTTAGAAATTTAGACAGCGAGCATTTTTTGTACATTGTCGCGCATGAGCGACAAAGTGACATTTTGGGTTGGCAAAAGAAAGCGCAAATGGCTACTGTAGAAAAAAATCCTTTTCTTTTGAGCAATATCAATTTCATTCTCATTGCATATTTTGGATAATAAATTCCCCGTGGTTGTGATAGAAGACGTGCTATCTATCAATCTACTGAGCAATTTCTAATAAACAATCCACCACCCTGCACTATCCAATAATTCCATCTCACTAGCTGAGTGTAATCATCATTGATGGTAACCACAAATACTATATTCTGTGTGCAATCTACAAAACAAATGTTCGGGGCAAGTTGATGTTAGAACCCATCCTGCTGTTGTATCGGGTGCATCTGCAATGTTCGTGACTCCTGCAAGCAGCAGAGGATTACTAGTAGGATCCTGCGGATTCCTGTGGGCCTTATGGAATATTGAGGAGAACATGCGGCCGAAATAGATTTCACTTGTTATAAATAAATAAATGTGACAGCAGGAAGTTTATCAATATTTTCGGGAAGTTTAAGAAAAACCTCTTTGGTACTTTTTTACCTCTCGCTAAGAGATGTATTGGAATCATGCTAAAAATCGCATATCCAGATTTTAGTGGATAAGCACGTTTTAAGGTCCCTATGATCCAATTATATCATTTTTACGATGATGTCTGTGTGTGTGTGTGTGTGTGTGTGTGTATGTGCATGGATGTGGATGTGTGTGTGTGCATGTTGGAACCTACTATAAGATTTAAAAAATATTTAACTGCTGTTTTCTCAATCTGACATTCCTCGGAAGAGCTGATTATATTTTGGTAACAATTGGACAACCGGAAGTAATAGTTTTTTAAAAAAAAATCTTTTAAATATATTTTTTTGGAAATTTTTGTTACTACCTACATACATATATTGAAGAACATAAAATTCTCCTTTTAATACAAATAAAATTTTCATTATATCTTGTACAGATTTAGAGATAAAGGCAATATAATATATAGAGTAATCTAATGTAACACATCGCAAAGGCTAAGGCACTAAGGAAACCAGTTGACAAATTCAAATGTTTATAACATAGTTTGTAAATGATAGATGCCAGTGTCAAAAAAATCAACAGTTTTAGTGACATTCTGAAAGTTTTTCTGGGAAGTACATACATTTAATCTTTCCTATTGTTTTATTAATTAAATATTTAAAATTGTAGGTAAAATGCATATATCCATCAGAAATACCGCCAATCTTGTTAATGAATTTGAAGAATCACTGACATTAAGGAACTTCCTCATACAATGAAAAATCGATATAAATTAGAATTATATGTGTGCAGAAGAGATGTTAAATAAAATAAAAATCAATATTTGGGTGAAGTTCTGTATTTTTTACCTCTCGCTAAGAAAGGTATTGGATTCATGCTAAAATTCGCATATCCAGATTTTATTGAATAAGCACGATTTAAGGTCCCTAGAATCCGATTATAACATTTTTAAAATGATGTCTGTGTGTGTGTGTGTGTGTGTGGTTGTGTGTATGTGTGTGTGTATGTATGGATGTTGGAGGGACGATTCCTCAAAAACTATAGGACTTAAAAAATATTTAACTGCAGTTTCTTCAATCTGACATTCCTGGGAAGAGTTGAAAAGGTTTTGGTAACAATTGAACAACCGGAAGTAGTAGTTTCTTAAAAAAATTCTTCTAAATATAATATTTTGGGAGTTTTTTTTTATTAAATATTGAAGAACATAAAATTCTCCATCTAATACACTTAAAAATTTTATTATATATTGTATAGATTTAGAGATAAAGACACTATAATTTATAGAGTAAACTAATCGCAGAGGCCAAGGCACTAAGGAAACCAGTTGACAAATTCCAATGTTTATAACATGACACATGTCATTGTCAAATATCAGTAGTTTTAGTGACATTTTAATGGCTTTTTCTGGGAAGTATATTTAACGTTTCTTATTGTTTTGTTAATTAAATATTTGAAATTATAGGTAAAATTATGGGAAAATGCATATATCCATCAGAAATACCGCCAATCTGGTTAATGAATTGGAAGAATCTCTGATATTTAGAAACTTCCTCATACAATGAAAAATAGATATAATTAGAATTATATGTGTGCAGAAGACATGTTAAATACAATAAAAAACAATATTTGAGTAAAGTTCTGTAATTTTTTGTTATAAAACGACGGTTCGAAAGCGAAGTGAAATACAATACTTATATATCCTAATATGGAAATGGCGAGAGGTCTTGTGCTGGCCACAACAGATTTTTTATGTTATAAAACGACGGTTCGATAGGGAAGTACAATACAATACGTATATAACATAAAATGGAAATGGCGAGAGGTATTGTGCTGCCCACAACAGATTTTTAGTACGCCAATCAGTGATTATGATGCAGGTATAATAAAAAATTATAAAAAGTAGTAGGCCGAGGCTATCTCCTTGTTTCACTCGCAATACAAATTGGTTGCTCCGACGTAACAAAAATCCGTCGCATCCAAATATTTCTGAAAAAATTCCGTAACGTAGCATTATTATCGGCACGTGTGCCCCTTTTTGCGTTTTCCCCTGCGCCACTGAGTAACCCCGGAAGCCATGTTGATGTCCGCTCGCCGCGATTAAAGGATTATCGGGTGATCGCGCATTGAGCCCATCGAAAATATATTTTTCCCAAAATGCCAAACACCTTTTCACCTGCAGGCCACACTCTGTTGGCGTAGCATGTGTGTGTGTAACTGCATCCAGCAATATACGCTCAAATATTATGTAGGGTTGCAAAAACTTGCTCATTAATCATGGCAACATACATGCGTCAAAAGTTGCACAATGCAACTCGATACAGAGAGGTAAATGTATTATTGTTACAGAATACCTCCAGGAATTATTGGATATATGTTTTCTTTTTTTGATAAATGATGGTATTTATTTTTAGTTTACGTTTTAAAAACGCTATTCAGTGGTAAAATTTTAATAAGTGGCAGATTTACTTCAAAATATTTTTGGTAAAATGATAATAAAGTAAGGCTGTGTCTGATGTTGCACTTTTATCACCCTGATATCTAAATCCTAAATTTATATGCCCTAAATCTAGTGATTATTTAGTATTTTACGAATTATATTTTAACTGTGCCTTGAAGTTGGCGCGCACTAATTAAACAAATCATGTTTCATATCATCATTTTTACTGTCAAAGAATAGCTTCTTAGCTTCTATTTTATGAAATATAGTATTAACATTTACTCTCAACCATAAAATTGAATCGAATTGTATAATTCATTTTTAAGTGTTGCCGTACAAGCCAATGGACATCATTTGGAGTTGCTCTATAACACTATAACTCTATACGCTCTGTAAGCTATAGAGCTCTATAAGATCACACCTTATAGAATACTAAAATTACCTATTCTGTAACTCTGTATCAAGTCTGGCTATACCGTGAGTATTTTTTAACGTGAAACATTGGGTTTG
The DNA here is from genome assembly GCA_943142095.1 of Ophonus ardosiacus. Classification (NCBI taxonomy): domain Eukaryota; kingdom Metazoa; phylum Arthropoda; class Insecta; order Coleoptera; family Carabidae; genus Ophonus; species Ophonus ardosiacus. The sequence goes on along the minus strand of OW964828.1, from coordinate 50,023,838 downwards.
TCATATCTATGGTTACGACTTGACATTTGATTGACAGCAATGTATTTGCCCGTTCCATATCAAATGAAACATAAGGAACGAATTTGACATTTGACAAGACGTCAATAGAGGTTAATTTTGTTTAAATAATTATACCTGCATTCTAAATTACAATTAGTTGTAGAAAAAATATAGTGTGTGCCTTGTGCCCGAGTGGTTTTCTGACTCGGCTAAATTTCTACAATATTTAAAAATAATACTTCTGTCAAATTCATGCCCCATGTGTCATTTTAAATGAGACAGACAAATACATTGCTGTCAAACAATTGTCAAATCATAATTTAGAGGAAAATTCAACGGTTATCTGTCATATTGACAAGATGTCATTACAGGTTAATTTTGTTTAAATAATTATACCTGTTTTCTAAAAATTAAATTTAGATGTAGAAAAAATATTGTGTGCACCTTGTGCCCGAAATATGTTTAGTTCTCTCGAGTGGTTCTCTGACTCCGCTAAATTTCATACAATATTTAAATATAATACTTCTGTCAGATTCGTTCCCTATGTTTCATTTTAAATGGAACGGGCAAATACATTGCTGTCAATCAAATATCAAGTCGTAACCATGTATACGACAAACCCAATGTTTCACGTTAAAATATACTCACGGTAGAGCTGTTTTGGTTGTTATTCATGTCAAACTGTCAAATATTCTATAACCATATTTTTAATAAGACGTTAAGGAATCATGTATAACTCTAACAACTAACAATATGTAAGTATATATTTAATTATATTATTGAATTAATGTTTACTGTCATATGTAATGATGATGACATATTCGTACCGTGCGGTCATTTAACTTCGGTCGGGATCGAACCCGGTTCCACAGATTCGCGACCCGACACTCAGGCGCTACGAGATCCCAGTTATTATTAATTATTAAGACATTTAATTCTTATTTTAAATATTCTATTAAGCTAAGAACACTAATGTTGATTCCTCCCCTTGTCTTGACCTTTCTAATATAATATATTTTGTGACAAATATACCTACGTAAAATGATTTAATTTTATATCATAGAAAATATTTTAAAATCGCTTTAACTAATTTTTTTATGTAAATCTAACACGAAACGAAACAGGATTCCAATCACAAGTGGAGAACAGTATGAATTTTTTTTTAATGAAATAGAAACTGACTGTTTTTTTCGGAGTGGCACAACAAATATAAAAAAATAAAAATATATCATCACGGCATATTACCCATTTTTGGGTGTGCCAGTATCTACAACACATGTAGACATCGTTAATGCTGACGATATATTTTACCGTGTGGGCGCTTACCAGGCGTCACCTCACGGGCACCCAAAGCTGGTGTGGAGAGTGCACCACAGGGGTCACTTTTGTGCCATTTAAAATTGGAAATATTTGGCGTCTGTCGGGATCGAACCCGGTTCCCCCAAATTCGTGACCAGACACTGAGGCACGCGGGAGTGGCACAACAAATTCTTTCATTTTCCATTTCAATATTTCGTAACATTTGACAATTTTTTTTTTTAATATAAATATTTTTGAGGTTTCACTATGCTCTATAAATACTTTACAGTCAAGATTTTGGCGCTGTAAGATTTATAGAAATTTCTATAAGACTGTAGCCCTTATAGTACCTACTGTAACCTAGTTACAGAGTAGCTATTTTCTTACATACTATAACGTCGGTTGTTTATAGAGCCTATAGAGCTTATAGAGCGTTACAGAATAGCACCATAAATCGTAAATACTAAATGCCAAAATGCGACATCGGGCATAGTCTAATATTCGTAAATGTACTATTTACAGTCTTGTTGTAAATACACTCCAGTCCATAAATAACACGTAATTTGTTTTCGCTGGTCCTGTTAATAAAGTACTATTGTCTAAATTCAGGCAAATTTCTACATTAATTGCTAAAATTCATGGTTCAACTCAAGTTCATAAAAGTATTGATTACATGAACGCAATTCATGATGTCGGTTTCAGACTGATGTTATATACATCGTATTCATCTGACCTAACGTCCAGTGATTTTTATTTGTTTCTCAAGCTAAAGGAAAGTATACAAAGAGGAAATTTTAAAGCCGACGAATCTGTTATGGCAGCAATTCAGAACTTCATCTGCGATAAAGACTCCGAGTTTTTTAAAAAAGGTGTTACTATTTTAGAACATAGGTGAAATTAGTGTCTTCAAATACCCGATGATTATATTGAAATATAAATTTGTTTTATACGAGTATATTAGGGACAATAAATATTGTACAACCCTCGTATTATCATTTTTAAGTATATTCTGATTATTATGGATGGTTATTATTGTTTATTAAACTTCTGACTTGTAAAATAATGTATGTATAAAAGGTCAAAAAAGTTTGATGTAAATCAGTAAGTGCATTACATTCGCACTGCTACCACGAAACATGATACGCGTTTAATGCAATGACGTCATAATCACTACAATGAATAGGTAAAAAATGAATCCTCGGGAGTGGAAAAAATCTTATATGCAACTCGAGTAGTAAATATTTCTGACCAGTCTTGGACTTAATTACTAGACCTCGCCTGGTAAATACTATTCCTCTATTTTGTTGTAATTTGTGATATTTTTCAAATGGAAGCGCTGACTGTTTTTAATGCTTTTATTGCTGTATTGATTTTATTAATTATTTTATAACAGTGCAATGAAGATTAAAAATATTGTTTGTCAATTAGTCTAGTATATACACCCTAACATTATTACCTAACAGCAGTCAGCAGTAATAAAACCGTCATGGTTAACAATGAAATATGATATGTATGATAACGTTAATAACATACGCCGTAAACACAAAAATATACAAGGTCGATGAGATATGAAAATATATTTTTACAAATCTTCTATTTTGCAAATTAGCAACAGGAACATTTTGAAATATCATTTCATTTGATTCTAAATGTAACCATTCTAATTTTCGATAATATTTGATATTATGGCGGCGTTCTGCGTCATGTCAATTTTCAACTGATAAAAATTGAGAGATTTATGACCGATCACTCAAGCCGCGATAAACATTTCATTATTGACAAAATATGCTTTACTCGTACCTTACACGTGATACGTACCGACCTTCGGACATACGAGAATAAAGTAGATAATAATTATTTGGAGTCTCATGGCCGTGTGCCTCAGTGGCTGGTGTTGTGAATCTGTGGACCCGAATTCGATTCTGACCGACACCAAATATTACACACCGATTTTTCACACTTGACCATTACATAATAGTTTGATGTTCGTATATTAGATATACGTATCGAAGACAGAATGTAGGAAACCATAAGTAAGACAGAGATAAACATACGATACGTATATCTAACATACGAACATCACACTATGACGTAACGGTTCAAGTGTGAAAAATCGGTGTGAATTTCGAATTTTAAATGACACAAAATTGACCCCAGTGATGCACTCTCCACGCCAGCAATGAGTGACCGCATAGTACACAGTGTTGCCAGATGTGGCGCAATTGCGCCAAAGTGGCGTTTTCTTGTCAAGAAGGGCGCATAAAATATTTATTTGGCGCTTGGCGTTTAAAAGTGGCGCTTTACAAACTTTTATAGGCAATGTCATTTCCAGGCAACTTTTCTTTTCTTGTATTTATAAAGTTATTATTTATCTACTTCCCATTGGTTATTTACATGTTCAGCCCAACATACATAGATATAAAGCCATCTTGCGTGATAACAAACACATCAATTCATCAACAGCGAGAGCATCCATAACATTTTGTTAGGTTAAATACAAATAAAATAATATGTGAAATGGGTAAAACTGAAAAACTAAGAAAATGAGAATGATCAAGCCTTTGACGAAATTATTGAAATATATATAATGGATGCTGATAATTATCCGGTTTTGTCAATTTCAGAATAATTTATTATTATTCTTATTAAAAAAGATAAAATAAATAAATATATCATCACGGTATATTACCCATTTCTGAGTGTGCCACAATATGCTTTATTGCCGATATCGGTAATGATGATGACATATTTGTACCGTGCGGGCGCTTACCAGGCGTCACATCATGGCCACTCATTGCTGGCGTGGAGAGTGCACTACAGGGGTCACTTTTGTGCCATTTAAAATTCGAAATATTTGGCGTCGGTCGGGATCGAACCCGGTTTATTATAATAAACAAGTTTTTATTATTATATACTACATAAATGATTATAATAATTATAATACAGTTCTTATTCTAATTTGGCGCAAAGTGGCGCTTTTAATATAAAAAATTGGCGTAAATAATTTTCATATATCTGGCAACACTGATAGTACAAATGTTTCATCATTATACGAAAGACTTTAAGAGGCACCACAGGAATTTCGATCGTCTTTTGTTTTTGAGCTTATAAAATAAGGAAAAAGATGAGACTATGTTCAACGTGTGATCCCATTTAAAAAAAATGTTTGTGTTCTATCTAGAGAATTATCAAGTTTTAAAAAAATCTAATTACATCACGTTATTCTACGTAAATATCTGATGTAACCAGCCCATAACCTCCCGCTGGGTATTTAAGCATGCAGTATATATAAAGCCATCATTATGTCTAAATATTTTTACATTCACTCATAACAATCTTTATTTTACATTTAACAAATATATCATGCACAAAATAAATGTCACAAATATTGACAAAACTAATAAAGAAACTTAACAAAAATTTAAAATAGTACTCGTATCTTTACATAAAATCTTTTCAGAGCCATACCCTGGAAGACAATGACACAAATTAATAGTACATCTAATATGTATGTATGATGGAAAATATATTATTTTTACAAACTTTAAGTTCATTAGAATAAAATATATTATTACTACATTCTCCTGAACACGGTTTCATTATTAATTTTAATGTAATTGCTTCCTGACAGTGACATTTGCTTAAATATGTCAAAATTGTTATTGTTTTGTTTGTCGCATAAGCAAGATGATGTATAGAAATAAATTATTTTATAAATTTATATTTAAAGTTATTTAAAGTAGGTAATTTACTAAATGCTATTATCGCAGAATTGAAGATTGTACCTTTATATTAAATTTTTATTAGTAAAAGTTGCTGAAAAATTATATTCAATGTATCAAAAAAAAAAAAACTGTTAAAAGCTTGTATAATCGTTATTTCCGGTTGTCCGATATACACTAAAAACTAATTGGCTCTTCCCACATTAGTATAGAATGGGTATACAGAATTTTTTCAATCTTTTATAATAAACGAGTCAGATATTTTCAAAATAAGCGAAAAAAAGTTTTAGTATGTAGCTCAAAAACAAAAGACGATCGAAAGTTCCTGTGATGCCTATTAAAGTTGTCTCAAAAAGTTGACCCATAAAGACCTACATCAATTTTCTTTAGCGTGTTTAATAAGTAAGTTTTTCATATAAGGAACTCGAATTTGTTCCACCCTGTACAAAGCAAATAGGCACACCCAACAATGGGTAACATGCCGTGATGATATATTTATTCTATTTAACTTAAATTATCAAGGAATATTTTGAGAAAAATGTTACTGATTTTGGTAAACTATTAACTGATATAGTTTGGAGTTTCGTTTTCTTCTAGTATGTCATTTCATAAAATTCGCGCGAAATTTGAAGTGCCTTATGTATAATGAAGCGAATGTAAGGATCAGGATCGTTTGTAAGGAAGAGCAAGGATTGCAATTAATTGATGATGTGGTGCAGCGTGGAAATGGAGCCAGAGTGTACTGTATGCTTAGCCAGGTGCGGGATTACCCCAGTCTCATTACGTGAAGTTAGTTTCACTTAACTCCAGATACGCTACACCAAGGATATTCGCTAAATACGGACATACTACACTGTTCTTCTCGAGCAAATATTAGCTTTACCCTATTACCTGTAAAAATACGAAGTCTGTATAAAACTAAAATATTCTTCACACAGTTATTTTAACAGTTTCAGAAATGCGGTACCTATCTAATAGTATGCATGACTATCAATAGTGGCAGCAAATAATTTTGAAATATTTTTTTAAATTTTTTTATGGGCTCCCGTGGCCGCGTACCTGAGTGTCTGGTCGCGAACTTGGAGAACCGGGTTCGATCCCGACCGACGCCAAATATTTCGAATTTTAAATGGCACAAAAGTGACTCCTATAGTGCACTCCACGCCAGCAATGAGTGCCCGTGAGGTGACTCCTGGTAAGCGCCCGCACGGTACAAATATGTCATCATCATTACCGATATCTGCGATAAAGCAGATTTTGGCACACTCAGAAATGGGTAATATGCCATGATGATATATTTATTTATATTTATTTTTTTATTTTGTAAATAACTATTACATTCGAGTGCGTGTAAGTTGTACTTTAAACAAAGCTGTCGCGCTGTAAAATACGTCACGCATGAGAATTGTATCAAATTTTTTGGCCGACGATAATGAAAATGACTTTTTTTAATGAGATAGGTTTTACTTCTGAAAAGGGTTAGTTTAAAATACTGGGGTTAAGTCAATTTCCAAATTTGATTTTACTTACCTTCATTAGAGTACTTCTTCTAGCGAAAATTTATTTGTAATAATAGACGTTGTTTATGACTAATAATATATTTCAGCAATTTTCGCCTCGCGTATTTGACAGGTATATCGATCGGTGACTATGTCGGTAACGGCGGATTTTTACAATAATGACAGATGTCGCTTTTAAATATAGGAAATGTTAAAGTAAAAAAATAACTTATATAGGTAGTACTTTTTTACATGAACTTTATTATAGTAAAGATGATTTCTTTTCTAAATGCCCATAAACGTTCAGTGTATTTTGATTATTTTACCGCATAGTTAGACAAGTTACAACACAGTAAGCGTAAAATGTAGATTACACTTGCTGTGTATACAATTGTAAAGTTCCCATTACACTTCAGGAGGGCAAAAAGTAGGTTTCACTTGCTGTGTATACAATTGTAAAATTCGCATTACACTTCAGGGGGACAAAAAAACGTCAACTTTCAGTTGCTAGACGTACTATACAAGAGTGTACCAAAACGTCGGTTGTGTAAAAGAATAATTGCTGTTCGACTGGGATTTCGAGTAATTTTTAACACCTAATCGAGAAATTTCCCACACTGGCATTATATCGTTGGTCAGTTTTATATTTATTTTTCATATAAGTACAATTTTAACCCTTTCTATTGTATATGAATTGTTCTTCAATTTTAAACTAATTCAAAAATCAAAACCATTGAAAACACTTCACATTACAAACACTTTTATTCCTATTCAAAAATTCAAATTAAAATGAGAGTGAAAAACAATCTGAAAAAGATTCTCACGCGTTCCCCATCTACATGGCGGGCACGTGGACCGAGTAAACAGTCGACAGTCGACAGTCCGAACAATATGTTCCGTGCGAGAGTTGGAAGTTGGAACAGTGACAGTAAAACAGGAGATGGGGTAACCAAGCTACCCTGACTTCACAGGCCAATTCCACCTAAGCTCCTGCAAACATGCCATCACAAACGAAATTAAAATTTAAGCCTTAAAAAGTGTCATTCGATCACAGAATGATAAAGACGAGAAGTCGGACATTGATGATGGCAAAGAATTAAAATGTTTTCTCACTTCTGATACCTCAAATAGGATATTATGACCCCGACAAATCTATTTTTTCGCCAACCGTACGTATAGTTGATGTTATACGTATTATTTCATTAATTTTCATAAAAATAATGGGTTATTATTTATATTACTATGGTAATTGTACAAAATGTAAATCATTTTTTGGACTAATATGAAAAACACATCGAAATTTATACAAATAGTAGCAGATTAAAAAGATTAAATTCCGAAATATTTTCATTACTTAATAAAAATAAATATAAAACGAAAACATTAAGGTTAGTATTTTTACCTCTCCCTAAGAAAGGTATTGGATTCATGCTAAAATTCGCATATCCAGATTTTAGTAAATAAGCACGATTTAAGGTCCCTAGAATCCGATTATAACAATTTTAAAATGATGTCTGTGTGTATGTGTGTGTGGATGTGTGTATGTGTTTGTGTGTGTGTATGTCTAGATGTTGTAGACACAATTCCTTAAAAACTATAAGACTTAAGAACTGTTTAACTATGGATTCCTCAATTTGACATTCCTGGGAAGAGCTGAAAACGTTTTGGTAACAATTGAACAACCGGAAGTAGTAGTTTCTGAGTAAAATTCTTCTACATATAATTTATTGAAAATTTTTGTTATTATAGAGATAAAGACACTATAATATAATAGAGTAATTTAATCGCAGAGGCTAAGGCACTAAGAAAACCAGTTGACAAATTCCAATGTTTATAACATAGTTTTTAAATGACACATGACACATGTCAGTGTCAAAAATCAACAGTTTTAGTGACATTCTGATAGCTTTTTCTGGGAAGTATATTTAATCATTCTTATTGTTTTATTAAATATTTGAAATTATAGGTAAAATGCATATATCCATCAGAAATACCGCCAATCTGGTTAATGAATTGGAAGAATCTCTGACATTTAGAAACTTCCTCATACAATGAAAAATAGATATAATTAGAATTATATGTATGCAGAAGACATGTTAAATACAATAAAAAAAACAGTATTTGGGTAAAGTTCTGTATTTTTTTGTTATAAAACGACGGTTCGAAAGAGAAGTGCAAAACAATACTTATATAGCCTAATATGGAAATGGCGAGAGGTCTTGTGCTGCCCACAACAGATTTTTTAGTTTTTGTTCTGTAAAGTTTATTATTTCCAACATTTTGGCACCAGTTAATAGTGCCGAAACGTTGGAAATAATAAATTTTGCAAAACAAAAACTAAAAAGGTTGTATAGTATTATTCCTAATATTTATAAAACATTTGCGGTTGTTGTCGTTGTCATGGTAGAACCAAATTCATTGTTGCGTCTTACTCGTCCCAAAATCATGCATTTTTTGTATTAATGAAACAAATTACTATTTTTGACCAAAAATGAGTTTGATGCTGCAACGGATTCGTATTATCATGCACCACAAGGTGACGGAAGGTAAAAAAGTAAGTGTACACTAACTGCAAAACCCAGCGAGTTCATTGCAACAGGGGGTTGTAAACTACATCCCCATCCCATATCTCCACAGATAGTTACCCTACGTGTTTGTCCAGACATACAGAGTATACAACAGCATAGTGAGTACACAGAGATGAACAAACAGAAACACACGACCTACACGCGAATGCTCATCTCGCACGAGGCAATCTGATTACATTATAACTATTTGTTCTCGTCTCCCATCTTCCTATGGAGAAGAAAACACTATTTACTTGGTTTATAATCGCCGTAAAAACATAAAAGGCAAGAAGAACGTAGATTGTATGTAGAAATAAAAAGGAGGGACCTGAACCGAAATGCATTTATGGTTCAGACACAGAATAAACATCTATACAGAAGCGACAGTCAGAGAGAGAAACGAAAATTAGAGAGAGAAAGAGTGTGCCAACAAATTTAAAGGGCTAATCGGATAAAATCAGATTGTTCCGACATATCTTCGTATCTTACGATTCTTTGTTCTTTTCGTTATCTCGACGTGAACATTTTCCGTTAGGTGTCAATAATAAAAGTATATTGAGAAACACAAATTGATTTCTAATAAAAACCAAAAATATGTTATTTTTTCAACAAACGATGTGAAAAATTGTTATCATAAGGAAAATCATTATATTTCACGTATTCTGGAAGAGCTGTTGTCTCAGCTTGTCACGCCCATGTATTTTAGGGTTATGGCTAATTCGAGCAAACCAAACACGTCTTCTCACTTTTGACATATGTCATTTTGTGAACTGTTTGTGAATTTTAGAAGTGGTGTTAGTTTCTAATTAAATGTAACAATGAAGAAAACAGAATCGGGAGGACTTGTTTGTTCATATAAAGACTGTATAAATAGATTTAAAAAATGGAGAAAGGGAAATGTAAGTTCTTTTTCGTTTCCGAAAGATCCAGAAATGTAAGTTGTGTAAAATGACTACCATATCATGTAAAATGTATATTCATTTAATAAATATAGGTGTAAAATGTGGCTCAAGGCCTGTGGAAGAGAAGATTTGATGGAGAAGGATATATGGGACATATTCATCGAGTCTGACGTTTGTTTCCCACATAAAAGATATAGAAAATTCTGCATTGTAATAAATTTGTAAAATTCAGGTATTTGTTTAATAAAAATATAATTATGTGATTATTTTATCTGATCTCTTTTTAATTCGTTAATAAAATTAAAATTTTAGTAATTTTATGTTCTAATTTTTCTTTTACCATTTAAAACAATTTAAATTTCGCGCGTAAATTTGCTAACAAATTTAAAGTTCAAGGTCATAAACGTAAAATCGCCACAACAATGGTGCCGACAAGGAGTGTCGCTTCTGTATAAATATAAATGTATTCTGTGGTTCAGATTCGGTTCAAGAAAAAAGTTGGATGAGACAGTTTACAAAATCAGTTTTTTGCTCTACGTACTAGATCTGATTTGTACAAAGCTTTAAATGTATCAAGAAATCTTTGGGTATTCCTTTTTATTTTTATGTCACACGTGTCAAAAAAAAAGACCAAGTGTCAATTTATAGTTATAGTTGTCAAGAAGTGTTTTCTTTTAAAGAAATATTTAAAAATGGGTGCTGAGGCATTCCAAAAAGCAAGTTTTTGGCTAAAACTTATTGAACTAGTAGGTATACACAAATAATGTATCTTGTTAGAAATATGTCACAGAATATGTGGCATTTGTAATTAAGACGATCCTATTTTGAAAGTGAACCATATCAAAGATTAATATTAATACTTCGCAAAATTATTTATATTAAAGAAAAAAAAAAACAGAATGGATTAACTGATAAATAGCAACAATACTAGAAACTTTTCATGTAACAATATTAATATGAAAAAAACTTACCTTAAAAATCATTTGAAGAATAAACACAAAAGTCATAAATATTGTTCAAAATTGTCACCTCCCACAGCTACACACAATGCACTACGTTGAATTAATGAGACACTACATGCCAGGTTCATATGATTTTCTTGTTTAATAATTTCAGCACAGTTTTGAATCCGCATCCTCAATTCTTCAACAGTTTCAGGGGGGTTTTGATTATCATAAACCAAGGACTTCAAATCTAAGGGATTGAGGTCAGGTGATCTTGGTGGCCATGATACAGGACCTCCACGGCCAATCCACCTGTTCCCATAGGTATTATTTAAATGCTGCCGCACATTTCTTGAAAAATGAGGTAGAGCACCATCATACTGAAACCATGCATGTTGACGATGGAGTAAGGGAACATCTTCTAATAATACTGGTAGAACATTTTGTAAAAATTCCAAATACTGGTCACCATTTAATCTATTGGGCAGTATGTATGGTCCAAGCAAATTTCCATTTAATATGCCAGCCCAAACATTTAATGAAAATCTGTGTTACAAACTACTTCTTACTACAACATGTGAATTGTCTTGAGCCCAATAATGTATGTTATGGAAATTATGGACACCGTCACGTGTGAAAAATGAGTTATACATGTGTTCGCCTTAAATCTAGTCATCCGAATCAATTGGCTTGCTCGTTTTCAAGAAAACTGTAACATGTCCCATATAAACTTAACAATAAAAATTGAGTTTCAATCAAAAGTAATATGTCCACTGGACATGTTAACTATTGGTTGAAACTTTTTATGTTTTGACCAAATATTAACATGTCCTTTGAATAAGTAATACAGTTTTATTAATTTCAAACGAAGCTATAAATGCCCACTATATAATGTTCATATAAAATTGAATATGAAGATTTATACAGAAGTATAGGAAGAGTAATGAGGGTAGGGAAAGAATGGAAAATATATAATATCAAAGAACTACAAAATATTTATATTAAAGTTAATGACTGGCCTAAAGGACACTAAAAGGATTCATATAAAGAAATGTATGGGAGAGAATAGAGAATACATTCAACTTAAAGGACATGAATACTAGTATTATAGTTTAGTGATTTGGAACAATCCGTACGTCTCTTGAAAAGAGGAAAGAATGACAGAAATTTGGAATTGAATGCACTAAAAAATATTAATAAAATAAGTGCACATAAAAAGGAGGTAGACCATCTGGCAAGAGATAAAAGAGTTTGAATGGTACAGAAAAGTTTTAATAAACACTTGAAACATGAAAATGAAGATAAGTGTGATTGTGAATAATTTGATACAGGAGTTCACCTTTAAACGAAAAGTATTATGTACCTACTGGAATGATTTTTTTTTTTAATTTTCATATTTTTTGTAACACTTGATTATAAAAAGGATGTCGACACTAATTATAAGTTTTTTTTTTATTCATGAAAGTTTAAATTAAACTTAATTTCTTAATAATTTAACAAAAAAATCCAAACAAAATTAAACATTTCCCAATTTTTCCATGCAAAAGTTAACATGTCCCAATTTTTCTATGCAAAAGTTAACATGTCAAAATATTTTTTTCAAATTTAAGCTAATTGAAAACATATACAAATATTATATTATCGGATATTTAATAACATTTACTAACTGAATTATCTATGAAGCAATCGAATTCAAAAAATATATAGCAGGGACATAGTAAGTTTTTCGCGTTTTTCTCAAAACTGTTTATGATGGACATATTAAGTTTTGAATGAACACTCCTCATTTTATAGCCACACCTCGTATGTATAGTGTGTAATGAATAATTCATTAGTGCGGACTGTAGTATTTCGCGCGAATCTTGTTTTACATCATTTTGAGGACTGCTATAGGATCGTCTTAACATAATGGTATTATTAACTTTTATATTACAAAAACTTGTTTTCCTTAGATCTTATGTATATTCGGCACAGTAATCTACACTGCCTTGCTGCCTGGAGAGCAATACTACATGGATCGCTCAACAGAGATGGCCCTGGCAATGTGTATATGCAACTCCATCATCACCATAATTGTCCTTCTTGTTCTTTTGTTCATGGACGCTGAAAACAATCTGCTGGAGCTGTGTCTCACTGGCGCTGAAGGCATTACCAACATCGCAGTGGGCACGCTCTTGCTTTGTCACGTTGGATCCCACTCTCCCATGTGGTATCTCATCATGGCGATAGTTTGTACCGGTACTGGGATTGTCATGATTATAGATGTCATTCGACTGATAAAGACTTCAGGAGGTTCATCGCATTTGTAATAAGGCAATGTAATTATGTATGTAAATTATAGAAATAATAATGAAAACGTAGTTTTTTTAATTAATGCAAATGTAAAACCAAATCTCAAATACTGACCTAGTTTATATCAATATTTTGGTTAGCTAACTAGACAGGAAATTATGATTATGGTGACTGCCCTACGTTGGGCGCCTTGTACTAAACAGGGTGTTAATATTAAGTCGTTACTTACGAAAATGGTACTTAGAATTTATTAAAACAAACAACTTTTCTTAGTACCAGTTTTGATCTGTTAATATTTATCTGTAAGTCAAGTAAATGAATAAAGACTTTTTTCCACAATCGTTAGCAAAATCATTTTTACTCAACTTGAAATAGTGAGCAAAGCAGCATGTTGAATCACAAGTGAGCAAAGTAAATAACTTTCTTCAGAACAATAATTTTCGTAAGGACTCATAAATTTTGATGGAGTTTCAAATTGTATAATAAATATCTATCATTCTACCTGAAGGTGAAGGAACAATAATTTTTTGTAGTTAAATTTTCATTAAATTCCGTTCACAGTATGTTTCATACAATGGTTTTCAGTCTAGTACTTATTTTGCTACCTCAGGTGTACCACAGGGTTCAAATCTAGGACCATTGTTATTCCTTCTCTTTATAAATGATATCACGGATAAACTTGATTGTAATGTACTTCTTTACGCTGATGATGTGAAGATATTTAAGGAAATTAACAGTGTCCTAGATTGCTCTATTTTGCAACGTAATATTGAGTATATTGTCGGGTGGTGTAATTGTAACGTATTGTACCTCAATATAAATAAATGCAAAGTCATGTCATTTAGACGTAAAATGCAATCTATCACTTTCGATTGAATCACAAACACTTGCTCGTACAACTTCATTCAAGGATTTAGGAGTCCTTTTCGATCCAAATTTAAATTTCATTGGTCATTTTGTCTCTGTAACTACTGCAACTGCAAAAATATTAGGCTTCCTGATTCGTAACTCTAAACATTTTACTGATGCAAATACATTACTTTGTCTTTATTATGCTCTAGTTAGATCGAAGATTGAGTATGCTATCCTTATTTGGTACCCACATTATCAATGTCACAGGTTACTTTTAGAATCTGTACAACGGAAATTTTTAAAATATCTTTGGTTTAAAACCACCTCAATTTATCCGCCTCAAGGAACTGAGTACATTACCTTATTAAACAATTTTAATTGTATCTCAATTAAGGACAGGCATGCAATGATCTGTATAAACTTCCTTAAGAATGTTATAAATAACAAAATTGACAACCCGCAATTGTTAATGAAACTTAGTATTCGAGTGCCACGCACATCTTCTCGTATGGGTAACACATTTTATTTACCTCTATGTAAATCCAATATTTTATTGAAATCTCCATTATATGTTATGTGTGATTTATATAATCAAATGATTTGCGATGAGTGATTTACTCAATTTCTTTATTGTCTCATTTTATGTATATGTTGTATTTACTTGTATTGGGCTCTGCCTGTTTAAGTAATATTAAATAAATAAATAAACCAATGTACTGTTGAGTTTTTCAATAATAAAAAAAGTACAATGTTTCGTTTTTTAGAAAAATTATATATCAAGATTGTTTAAAAAGTTGCACACGTAGGCCTGTCTTTTTCTCACTTGTCCAGTTGGCGTACTCGTTCCCGCTCGTGCGGCCAATTTCCAGACTCGTGAGAAAAAGACATACTTTGCTCACTTGTACTAAAGTTAAAGGATTTTATAAAAGTTTTTCTTTCGAAAATCATTGTTATCAAAAAGTCTTGTTTTGAAATTTTTGATCCATCGCCATTTTGTCATTTGGAAAAATTAAAAATAATTGTAAATGCAAATATTTAATAATAAAGTGTTCTTATACTTACAAAAAAAAAAATTTTAATGTTCAGTTTTACTGAAAATAGGAATGCATTAACAGATGTTCGTATTGACATAGTTTAAGGATCACAATTTGTTGATAAATTAGTTATTTTAAAGGCAAATTAAATACGCAGTGCGTAAGCGTTTATTTTTTAGCGATACAAAGCACAAAAAAATGTGTGAGAACGACAGCGAGTTTACAGATCCAAAAACGAGACGAGATCGATATTTAAATGGTAAAAAAAAACACGTATAGTAAATTATTAAAATATCTTTCAGAACTCATATTATTAATTGGAAAAATACTACCTTTTTTTTCAGTTTATGTTCTGTATTTATTTACGTATAGTAAAATTTTTGAAAGAAGTCCGATCAATACCATCTATGAATTGCATCTATGAATTAAGATTTTATGCTGTCAAATTTAGTAGTGTCGTTTACATAGTTTTTATGAGGTAGACAAGATATTATGTACCCTCATAAAAACTAAGTAAAAGACACTACTAAATTTGACAGCACAAAATCTTAATTCATAGATACAATTCGTAGATGGCCTTGATCAGACTTCTTTCAAAAATTTTACTGTAAATACACATCTGTTTATTCTCAAAATATGAAAATTTAAACTTTCTACAACCACTGTGAAATAATATTACACTTCTTACCTCTCGCTAAGAGATGTATAAGGTCCCTAGAATCCGATTTTAACATTTTTACAATGATGTCCGTGTGTGTTTGTGTGTGTGTGTGTGTGTGTGTGTGTGTGTATGTATGGATGTTGAAACCACGGTTTCTCAAATACTGTAATACTTAAGACATGTTTTTATTATATTTTCTATATAGTTAGAAATACAGAAATATATGTCAAATAATATGTTTTAATGAATCTCGCATCCCATGGAAAACAAGTGGAAAAATTAAAATGTTTGTAATTGACAGATAAATGTTAGTGTCAAAACACCAGAGGCATTAATGAAAACTTTTTCTAGGAAGTACATTTAATGTTTCTTGTTTTATTATTAATTAAATATTTATAATCAATCTCATCAATGAATTGGAAGAATCTCAAACATTAGAAGAATAAGAGGAAACTTGTTCATAGAATGAATTCAAAAATATAAAAATATGTAAAGAAGATATGTGTTTTTGTGTGTACCAGAAATATTAAATATGTACAATACTTATATAGCCTAATATGGAAATGGCGGGAGATTTTGTGCTGGCCACAACAGATTTTTAATATAAAATAACAAATGTTTAATATTAATGTCAAATTAGAATCAATCACAAAGTGTCAGTTTATAATTATATCTGTCACGTAGTATTCTTCCCTAAAAATTGGTGCTAATCAAATCCATTTCCAGCAAATCTTGTACAACTAGTAAGTTGATATAATCATATAATTTAGTAAATAAGAAGTACATTGAAATAAAAGCGAACTTTCTTAAAAATTTAGAAATGATATCCTAATAAAATGGGGTCCCGTGGCCGCGTGCCTGAGTGTCTGGTCGCGAACCTGGAGTTCCGGGTTCGATCCCGACCGACGCCAAATATTTCGAATTTTAAATGGCACAAGTGACCCCTGTGGTGCACTCTCCACGCCAGCAATGAGTGCCCGTGAGGTGACGCCTGGTAAGCGCCCGCACGGTACAAATATGTTATCATCATTACCGATATCTGCGATAAAGTAATGGGTGTTTCAAAATGAGAGCAAGATTTGACTTGATCGGCATTTTATTTTAATCAAGTGTGCTGGACTAAAAAGTTGATAACTGTCAAGTAGACGCATCGCGATTATTAATCATGGAACGCTACACGAACGAACAGCGGATTTTAATATTGAAAACTTATTTAAAATATGGTGAAAGTTTTGCGGAAACAGTTCGCAGAGTGCGTGCAATTTTTGATCGACAAAATGCACCAAATTGTTCGACTGTTAAGAGACTGATCGAGAAATTCGATCGAACTGGCTCGGTTGTGAACCAAAAATCATCAGGTCGTCCTCGGTCAGGCCGGTCCATTGAAAATATTGCCTCAGTTTCTGCAAGTGTTGATGAAAATCCAAGCACATCGATTCGCCGCCGTTCGCAGCAACTGGCTATTTCGACAAGCAGTTTGCAGAGAATTTTAAAGAAAGATCTCCATCTGCATCCTTATAAAGTTCAATTGACACAAGAACTTAAGCCAGGTGATCATATGCAACGCCGTACCTTTGTCAACTGGGTGTTGGACAATCAAAGAATGGACGCTGATTTTGTTAGAAAAATTGTCTTTAGCGATGAGGCTCACTTCCACTTGAATGGGTACGTGAACACTCAAAACAGCCGGATTTGAGGAGCAGAGAATCCACATATTGTTCATAATAAGGCAATGCATCCACAACGAGTCACCGTTTGGTGCGGATTTTGGGCTGGTTTGGTTGGGCCATACTTCTTCGAAGACGACGCTGGCAATGCAGTGACCGTGAATGGTGAACGTTATCGCCATATGATAACGGAGTTTTAGTGGCCTGCATTGGTCGGTATGGATTTAGACGAGATGTGGTTTCAGCAGGACGGGGCAACCTGTCACACTGTGCGAGAGACAATGCAGTTGTTGCATGAGAGATTCCCTGGCCGTGTAATCTCACGCACTGGCGACCAGAATTGGCCACCGAGATCATGCCATCTAACGCCGTGCGACTTCTTCCTGTGGGGTTTTGTGAAGTCTTCCGTCTGTCAACCAACCAACCACAATTCCTGAGCTGAAGAAAGAAATTCGACGTGTCATTGGCGAAGTTGGAGGGGCAATGTGCGAAAATGTAATCAACAACTTCCCTAAAAGAGCAAGAGTGTGCCAGCAGAGTCGTGGCGGCCATTTGTTGGATGTTCTCTTCCACACATAATCGCCATATGTATACTTCATATTAAAATAAAAATATTTGCAATTTTCGAGTAAATTATGTGTTTTATTGAAAAATTAAATCTTGCGCTCATTTTGAAACACTTTAGATTGCGGCACACTCAGAAATGGGTAATATGCCATATGATGACATATTTATTTATTTATAAAATATTATAATGCATTAAGGCTATGCTAAAATATTTTTCTCTAGATTTGTGTGCCATGTGAAGCCATCTGCAAGGCCAATATGATGGACGTTGATCAAGAGGCTCACATGGCCATGGCAATGTGCGAATGGAACTGCATCATTACCTTAGGTGTCCTTATAATGCTATTCTACCTTGATGATGAAAGTCTGTTCTTCAGTTGTGCTGCAGGCATCTCCAACATTGCAGTAGGAACGCTCTTGTTCTACCGATTGGCCACTAATACTCCACCGGAGTACCTCATCATGTCAGTAGTGTGTTTGTTTAACGGAATTTTAATCCTTATGGATTTGATTCAAGTGATTAAGTTTCAAGATTAAAGAGAATTTGTACGAAATATGTGTTTTATTTTATGAAGACGATAATTCGTCAGAAAGAACCAACGAAAGGTTTTAAATACAGAGTGATCAAAAAGAACTGATTAAGTTGGCAATACTTAAAATTGGTAAGATTGATACATAAATTTATTTCCTGTTTTTGTCACTATCGAGCACTATTGACAGTGACATTTGAAAATTTAAAACTTTACCTTCCGTCACCTTTAGGTAAGATAGGTATTGTCTTTGGTCAAAAAATCGGTGCTGAGGTTTTAATGAATAAGCACGTTTTAGGGTCCCTACTATACAAAATTACTATTTTTAAGACGATGTCTGTATGTGTGTCTATGTGTGTGTTCGTGTGTGTGTATGTATGAAGTATGTTTCCTTTGTCTGTGTGTGACAAAATTTTCTTTAACGATAACTCTAATACTACAAGTCTAAAAATTATAACTCTTTCGTTTTCCTCCGGAAGTTCCCTTATTTGAAGTTCTTAACAGTTTTTCTTGAAAAACGCAGTTAAATATCAGTTTTTGACATTTTCTATATGAAAGAATATCTTATTCTCTATACGGTTTGATTATACATTTTCCTTCATATTCAATAGATATAGAGTTAAAGAACTATAAAGAAGTTAACTTTAAAAAACCAGTCATCTTTGCTACAAACATGAAAACATCTGATATATCCATCTAAGGTGTACCCCTTACGATTTTTCCAGATTTTGCCCATTTTCAGGGGTTTTCAAACTTTTATTCATAAAAAATGAACCGGTTGGACAAAAATTATGAAAATTGGTATACTTATATATTTTTATCCGTAGAATCGAATGGCGGTGTCGCCAAATTCGTATCTCTGCCCATTTTTGGGTTATTACCCAAAAATGAGCGCGTTGAGATGTATATAGAAACATAAAAATTAGATTTTTGAAAATTTTGAAGTTTTTATCTGAATTTGGGGTATATTGACTTTTGCGGCAATAATTCAAATCTAGGTAGAGATCTAACCCACAAATGGGATAATTTCGAGAAAATATTTGAGGTTGAATATCTCCAAAACTAAAAGGGATATCGACCTGCGTTTTCATGATTTGGAATCTGTGTATTGGGAAGTACGAGATACATGAAAATTGGATTTTTGGATATTTTCAACTTTTTAACCAAATGCGGGTATTTATTACTTTTTGGGGTAAAAAATTAATAATAAGAACCGTTATAAACTTGATGGTAATATTAGTCACTTTTACACACAATATTAGATATGTAATTATACCAATTTTTATGAGAATAAAACAGAAAGTTTAACAACGCTTTAGTATTCACATGTTCTACAATTTTGCACAAATACCGCAACTTTTCTAGTACTACACTGCGCCTCATGTCTCATTGGGATTTTAATTTAACAAAACAATCTTGAATTCGGGACTGTCCATTTTTAATTATTCTGCCTCAACAGAAAGAGTCATACAGAATATTTCAGAATGAAAGACCATGTTTTATTATATCAGGTCTAAAATTAAAGAGAACAGCCCTCGTGTTTTATATAACATAAAATGGAAATGGCGAGAGGTATTGTGCTGGCTACAACAGATTTTTATTTAAGTATACGAGTAGTGACAATAATAATAACATTACAATAGTATTATTATAATTTAACGAATAACCCTGAATTCTTGTAAAATAACATATTTTTATTTATTAAGATTTGAAGTATATGTTGTTGTTAAATCATTTTGATCCATTTTAACTCCATCCCAACCCGAAAAGCTCGATTTTTCTGGACGGGCCAAAATCAAAAGTCCGACTCGCCTCAACTTTTACAAATGATTGGCCGATTCGGCCCGGTAAACAATATCTTCGGCCCGGCTCGATGATCGACTCGAAATCGAGGCGGGCTTCGGGCCAGGCCGGGCCAAAGTTCGAGATCGAGTGCATCCCTAGTCTGACATAATCCTTTTGCATTTATTGTCAAAAAGTTGTCAAATAGCATTTCCGCCTTCGCCAGGTGTGGTGTAAAATCTAAAATATAAAATCCCCAGAATTGTATTGCCAACTAAATAAGTTATTTTTGATCACTCTGTACATTTCCTAAATGCAAAGCCAACAGCAAAAACAATGCAAAAATTGTTCGATTACTAGGTCTATGTAATAAATTTTCCTATCTTACCTCAATGTTTTTTACTTTTGTTTATGTCGTCGTTTCTCTTAGCCCACGTAGGATACGAAACAGATATTTACGACTCTATCACGCAGTCCTTTGTTTTATTGTATTATCGTCTACCAGAAATAGTTGGTACTGAGAAAAAAATACGCAAAAATTCGCATTCACAAATTACCTTCGAGCATATACTGACTAGAGAAGTAATTCCCTGTTCCAATGCATAGGATGTTGTGATCAGAAGATATGTAGGCGGGGAGCTGGACGTCATGGTGTAATGTGGGCAGTGTTTTGTTGTGTTATATGCCACTACTTGTCATTTTACTGTAACTTAACGTTATTTTTTGCGTGTAGTTTGTGAGTATATCTCGGAGTATATCAAATTGTAATGAAAAATACAAAGAAAGTACGAATATTTCGTTTCATGTGTAAGTAACTGGGATTTTGTTTACAAGTAATATATTAAACAAAGTGTAACTTTTAGGTTTCCTGCTAATAATGACGTAAGAGTAACGAGACTGGAATTTATTGGAAGTAAAGGTGATTTACATATTTCAAAAGCAGCAATTAGTCATTATTTTGTAAAAAAAAAAATCTGTTGTGGCCAACACAAAACCTTCCGTCAATTCGATGTATTTTATACATATCCCATACCAAAAGTTCCTTGAAAAAGATTCTGTATATCCTGTAAAATTGTAACACGAACACACTATTTTTTACAAATTCCATACCGAAAGTTCCTTTCCCTATTTTATTAGGGGTCGCTGTTTCTTACTCTTTTCTTTTACTCATTCCTGTCCAACGCATCTTCTTCACACAATTCTTCCTCTCTCAAATCTTTTGCTACACAGTTCTTCCATCTTCTCTTTGGCCTTTCTCGTACTTCTGGCACTGAAAATTCCAATCTTGAAGCAAGGTTGCAACTGCAAGTCACTTGCGAGGGACACTCTATCACATTCACATATAACTTTCTGACCCTATACTTTCATCTTTGGTTTTGCATTTGACACTGATATCTGTGAATTAAATATTTTTGAATATATCTGCTGTTTCCAGAATTTTAGCAAAGCTGACTAATTTTTGAAAGTTAATCTCTCTTAATGTCTCTATAACTCTATATCTATTGAATATGAAGGAAAATGTATAATCAAACCGTATAGAGAATAAGATATTCTTTCATATTGATAATCACAAAATGTCGAAAAATGATATTTAACTGCGTTTTTTCAAGAAAAACTGTTAAAAACTTCAAATAAGGGTACTTCCGGTGGATCAATTACATCCAAAATCTAATCAGCTCTTCATATGGATGTAAAGAAGAGGAATACGAAAGAATTATAATTTTTAAAATTGTAGTATTGGAGTTATTGTCGGAGAAAAATTTGTCACACACGGACACACACACACACACATACAGACATCATCTTAAAAATAGTAAATTCGTATTCTAGGGACCCTAAAACGTGCTTATTCATTAAAAACTCACGAACGAATTTTTTGACCAAAGACAATACCTTCCTTACCTAAAGGTGACGGAAGGTAAAAAGCTAGTACAAATATTAAGATAATATGCAGCCCGCAATACACCACGGTTTCCGCGTATGTTCCAATCAGAACAAACACCGTCAGGCGACCTCTAGTATATTCTCGAAGCAAATTACCGATAGTTTAATAAAATCCAAAAAGCTCGAATGCATACCCAGAAATGGGTAATACGACTGGATGGTTTATGGTATATTTTATTTTCTTGTTAGTGGTTGTACGAATCTTGGGAGGCAATATAAATAAATAAATAAAGCGTAAAAGTAAATGAAACTCTCCTGGGTAGTCTTCGTTATTAAAACTCGTGTAGCTTGGGGCAGTAAAACAATAAACTCCTGGCATTCAATTAAAAAGTGACAAAATCCTTCCGGACAATAGTACGGAGCAGTACAGGGCAGGTAAGGTGTGCGACTGCCTGTGCCTCTGCAGCCCGGCAAATCCCGGTAATCCCGCCTGGCAATTTACTCGGCCGAGGCTTTGTCCGAGTACACCCAGCTTACTCAGCCAAGGTTTATTATGTTAGTGGGGCGAAAACCCACCAAACTCAAACTCGCTACGCTAAACGAACCGACACTACAATCATCTCAACTTATTTCTTCAACTGAACAACGCAAAACGATTACCAAATGTTATTAACATATTTATATATTAATGAATAAATTATAAAACTATTATAAGAAAAATACAAAAATGAAAATATGAATGAGTTGAAACAAAAAAAGTACAGTGAAAGTTCCCTTTGCGGACAGCTCCCACAAGCGGACATCTCTTATAACAAGACAGTTTTTGGGTATCAATTCCTATATAAAACACGCTCTCATAAGCGCACTCTCTACCGGACGGACACGGACAACATAGTTTTTTCCCGGCAGGCCCGAGACGCTCTCATGAGCGGACGCGAAACTTCGAAACCGGACATAAACAGGCTCAGTATTTCCTCTCAAGGTAATATTAAGACAGGGGGTTCCCCTATTTTACAGAAATGCAGTATTTTACGTGTCTCCGAGATTCATAGTTTGAAACTTGTGTGACAATGGCATCCAGGAAAACGTTTTTTACATTAAGGCAGGAAATGGAGGTATTAACCTCGCAGAGCATTAATTTAGATAAAAGATTGTTAACTGAAGAAAAATTTGAAAAATAGAGAAGAAAATGGGAAGAAAAAACGAAAATGATGTAGTTGAAGAAATAAGTGTTGTTCGGGAGAGTGATGATGATGATGATGAAGAAGAAGAAGAAGAAGAAGGAAGAAGAAGAAGATACTGGTCTCATAACTTCCTATGCCGATGCCTTGAAGTTGTTGAAAACCTAAAAAAGTGTTCAAAAGAAGATTTTATTGCGTTTGGACATTTAAAAAATATTGAGTCGCATTATCAATATTATTTTTTATAGAAAGTTGAAGCAGTTAAAAATATCAGATTTTTAAAAAAAAATAATCTTTATTCGATATGCTTAAATATATTGTTTTGCTTTGTGTTCAATCTTAAGTTTTATGTACGTACATATTATTATTATTATTTTTAGATATATTTTAACTATTTTGAAGTATGTACATATACATATTCTTCAAGTGCATATTTCTCAATAAAAAAATTCCCAGTAAATTTGATTAATTTTTCATATTTTTAAATAGAGCTTTCTTATAAGCGGACACCTCCCATAAGGGGACAAAAAAGTTGGAACCATCGGTGTCCGCTTATGAGAGCTTTCACTGTAACTTAATTTGAGAAATAGAGTAACAATAGACACTTAAATCTAGATAAGGAGTCACAAAATACGTCAATGTCAATAATACATGATATATTGTTATATCCAACACAAAGTTGTCTTATTGACGATTTCAATTCGTAATTAGTCCTAGTTGTTTTACAGTAAAATAATAATTTACGAGGTGTGGCAATTAAATAACGAGATTTATTTTTTCCGGCTTCCCTGTAAATTTCGCAACATTGCAGACTATGTCATATTAATTTGCCATATTTCCTCCATCCACTGATAAAATTTCAAGATACAAACCGTTCGGCAGTAGCCTTTGATTGAAGTTAACTACTTTCTCGTACTCCGTCAGAATTATGTTGGTATCAATATGAAATTCTGTGTGAAACTTAAAAAATACGCTGCAGAAATGTACGAATTGTTGAAGAATGTTTATGGTGATCAGGGTCTATCTAGTACTCAAGTTTTCGAGTAGTTTAGAAGATTTAAAAAAGGAAGAAAAGAGATCGGAGACAATTAGCGCCTCGGCCGTGCTTTGACATTGTTCTTTTCGAAATGCGAGTGATTGTTCACGTGGATTTGGAGCCTGAGGGGCATTTCGTTAATCAAGCAAATTACAAGAACGTTTTGTTAACCCTTCATGCACGGGTGAGAAGAAAAAGGGAAAAAATGTGATGGATTCTCCATGAACACAACGGCGCTGTAAATTTCGCAACAATGCAGGCTATGTCATATTAATTTGTCATATTTCCTCCATCCACTGTTAAAATTTCAAGATACATAGGCAAATCGTTCGGGAGTAGCCTCTGATTGAAGTTAACTACTTTCTCGTACTCCGCCAGAATTATGTTGGTATCAATATGAAATTCTGTGTGAAACTTAAAAAATACGCTGCAGAAATGTACGAATTGTTGAAGAATGTTTATGGTGATCAGGGTCTATCTAGTACTCAAGTTTTCGAGTAGTTTAGAAGATTTAAAAAAGGAAGAAAAGAGATCGGAGACAATTAGCGCCTCGGCCGTGCTTTGACATTGTTCTTTTCGAAATGCGAGTGATTGTTCACATGGATTGGGTGCCTGAGGGGCATTTCGTTAATCAAGCACATTACAAGAAGGTTTTGATAACCCTTCATGCACGGGTGAGAAGAAAGAGGGCTGAAATGTGATGGATTCTCCACAACGGCGCCGGAACAAAACGCCCTGTCCGACGAGACATCATCTGGAGGGATACCTATTGCTTTATTTTCTGGCTTCAGTGTCTTATCCCACATTAAGCATTATGTTGCAGTCTTGGTGTCTGTCACAGGTAGCACTTAGTTAAGAAAACTGTCTGAATATTAGTTGTGACTGGGCGACTGAGCTGATTTTTGGCCGAACATTGGTTGGCGAGGATGCTGGTCGTCTACCGTCTGTTGTAATCTACGCGTCCGCAATGTTACCAACAACTAACTGACTTATTCCATTCTAACTTTACATCATGCCCGCGGTTCTTACTACCTTGGTGGTAAGGTAAAAATGATAATTTAGGATTTTAAGCAAAGGAACAGAGAATGTCCTTGAAAGTCTTTTGGAATAAACAATTCTAAAAACGGATGTAGCAATTAGCAAATGCAGACTGGGCATGAACTAAGAAGTAGAAGCGTAACTAATCTTACCACAAAAAAATATATATCTTAATCATAATTAAAGTAATTACATACATTGATTATTAATTAATTAATATTGATTAATCATAAAAAGGATGGACTTTACTACAAGTCTAATTTTTTATGGAACTATGCTGCTAAGCAGATATAATAGGCTATTCCACAGTAATCAAAAATAGTAAAAGTTTGTTGAAAATATGAACGATAATAGTTAAAGGATAAGGAAAACTATATATCTTTTATTATAAATTATTCCTTCTAGAAGACACGGGGAGTTTTGTTTTTGATGATGCAGGACATGTGCACGAGTGTTTGAGCAAATAGGATCCAAGTATGACCTCCGATTTTGAGAAGCCCGCCCTAACTAAGAATATACTTCTTCGGGTGTGTCGGATCTGTTCGGTTGCTGTTCGGGTGACGTTCTAATTTCTTTGTTTTTATAAAATGAGAAAAAAAAGTGAAATAAATTAAGTATAATAATTTATTTTGTCTCTAATAATTACAATTTAAATATACATTATTTTGTAATTTGTTTAACATTTACGTGGCTTGTGAACCACTGTTTGTTTACTTCTGGTATATCCACATTACCTACGTCACAAAGCTAATTTAAAATTCGAACCTTAATATCTCGCTTATTTGGAGGAATTTTTAACTCGGACTTTCAAATGTGGTCTTATATTTTTATATACTTCAAAAAAAATTTTTTTTTTTTAAATATCGTGGAATAGTCTATTGGTTGAGTGGTATAGGTTCCAATTAATTTTAGTAATAATCAATTTTTTATACGTAGTCTGTGCTTTGCATAATTTTATTCAAACTTAACAATCACTTCTGCGTATTCGAATGCAATAAGCAAACAATCTACTCGTATTCCTGTTCCTCCTTGTGTGGGCTAATCTCATAATTGGCAATTCAAACAGTCCCTTTATCTAAACAGCATCGCACAATCACATCTTACACACGTAGGCACATAGAGACACACGCACTGAGCAAACACTACTGGAGCGTAGGGACGCATTGGGGATTAAGCAACGATTCATGGTATTACCCACAAGGTGCTGCAACAAACTCCAACTAATAAACGGAGGTCTGGACAATTTTAAATGATGACAACGGAAAGAATACCAGAATTAAAATTAAAGTACAGAATAATGTTCGTTCAAAACCTAAACAAAATGAACCGTATT
Source organism: Ophonus ardosiacus (assembly GCA_943142095.1). Lineage (NCBI taxonomy): Eukaryota > Metazoa > Arthropoda > Insecta > Coleoptera > Carabidae > Ophonus > Ophonus ardosiacus. The sequence continues at coordinate 49,997,048 of OW964828.1, read as the reverse complement.
GGAAGGGTAAATTCGGCAAATTAGCAGTATTCCATAATAGAACGAATGTTATAATTGTCATTTTATTTTGTGAGAAGGAACCCTTCGAATAAAATAATCGACAATGGGCCCATAAACCATAACAAAAAATAATAAAATGTACACTTCATTCTTAAAGAACTACTAAATAAATAACGATTAAGATAAAAAAAAACTTTTTTATAAAAATTACTTTCCGAGATGTTTGAATTTATTTCCAGGGCCACAGATGACGTCACACTATAGTGACTGTATATACATAGTGTGGCCAACCACCGCCATATTTAGGCAAAATGCGCGGGAAATTTGAATTCATATGATGTGATAACTAAACAAAATTCGGTAAACAATTAATGAAAGAGCATATTAAATGTATATAATATATATTTTCATTTTAAATCCTTTCGAAGAACTGTTTTCACAACCAACCGCCACGCAACCAGGCATCTAAAATATGTACATACCTTAATATTAGACATTTTTAGTAATTTTGAGAGTTAACCTAAAAAAGATGTGATGTTAAAAATATGTATATATTACTTTGAGTTATAAATATTGAAATACACGTGTAATTTAATTATTTGCACTATCTAAAATATAAATATAATATAATTACCTTCAATTCACGTATAATTCACGTAACAAATCTGAAAATGTCACTTTGTCGGCATAATATCCGCCATATTTAGGCAAATTCGCGCCGACCAATCAAAACTGATCCCCCTATTGGCCACACTATGTATATACAGTCACTATACGTCACACTATTGGTATCTTTCTCGCAGAGCCTACTACAGAAACTGGTGTGAGAAACGTAGCTATAGGTTTTTTTAAAAATCAAATGCAGTTATACAAAAAAGAATTATTACTTTATGATACCACTAATTGCTTCAAAATTATACGAACTTTCATTTAAAAATATTTAAAAATTGGTTTATGGGCCCATTATGATGAGTTCTTTATACTATTTTTTCTATTTTGCACTTCCTATAGATACCTTTTTCAAATGAAAAATAGTAATGTCAAAATTTAGGGAATTTTGTCAGTTGGTGGCGTTTAACAACTCTAACCTTATTTTTGTAACACCATACGATATTTACTATTTCATGCTAACTTTACTACTCTATTTCTTCTCTTCTTATTATGCTTACTTTTCAATTCAAAATTATATGGAAACAAAATTCTTAACAATTTAACGAGATTTGTCATTTGATATATTTGCAATTCTTAACCACCAAGCTTACAAAAATGAATTGTACTAGTCTATTACTGCACTCGAATTAGCTATTAACAAACTCCTTTGGGTGCTGTAATAGCTTTGTTACAGATACAAAATAGAAAAAAGTCATTTACTCTATATACTTATAGTGTACTACAGGTACCTTTTACTTCATTTATATTATAAAATTATATTTTGTACCCATGGTTTCATACTTCAAAATAATGTGTTTAAAAGAAACTAATTTAGTACGAGTTTTGCAAATTTATTTGTCCTATTTTTAAAAAATATTAAAATTAATTCTGTATTTTTCATTTTATTTATTTTATACTTAGCGCTAGAGGACAACTCGTTTCGAAATTATTTTCATAAATTTAAAGCTCTGTGGTTTGAAATCGATATAAATTTGTTGTATTTTATCTGAAACATATTTATTTATATTATTTTTTAAATTAGGAAATGAGATACAGCGTGAATTTCAAATAATATTAAAAAAAAAAATTCAAATAAAGAGTTCTATATATATTGTATTTACACAAATGTATATTTTGTTCGTAATTGCGTTAATATATACAGGGCTCTGCTTTTTGATAAGAGAGTAATAAAATATCTGTTTTTATTTAATACAGAAATGTTCGTAAAGTGACTATTTTATGGCACATGACATTGGAATTAAGCCATCAATGTAACGTTTGCCATCGATTTATCAAAAATTCGGCATGTAAATAAAATTACGCGGTTCATGAGCGTGAAACAAGTGCCACGTGAACAAATTCGTTCCATTTAATCTGCGTCCCTCAAACTGTACAGAAGTTCAACCAACCCCATAGTAAAAGATCTATTTCAAAATTCGGAAAAAGCCAAATTCAGCATTCTTCTTTAACTATATCGAAAAATAATAAAATTAAAATATATATTATATATACAGGGTGTTAATTAAAAAGCAGGCCATAGGTGTTTAACATGGAAAATCAATTTTTCGTTGAGCAAAACTTCTCAGTTAATTTGAAACTAAAATGTTTCAAATAAATGTAGTTGAGACTTAAATTCTACACCTAAATCATTAATCAGATTTTATTTTGCACATTTAGCACCTGTAAAATCCAATTTGAAATTTTATAACTATTGCTCATATGTAGTGATACTTATGGAATTTAAATAAAAACAAAGAAATGATACCTATCGTTTAAACTGTCAGAAATTCGATTTTGAAATAAAAATTATACGTAATGGGGTATTCTACTCAATTTTTTTTTATTATTTTAAATAAAACTTCATTCAGTTTAGAAGCAATTCATAGTATTAAAAAATCTTAATTGTTCCTAGTTTAACAGTATTTTATTTTCGAGAAATCAGTGTAACGTCACATTACCCCTACACTTGTCTTTCTCACACACACTGCTCTGAGTACGCTATGAGGGAAAGATAACAATTGTATGACGTCAATTTCCCCTTTTAGTAAATGTGAAATATCTCGTAAAGTAATTATTTAAAAAATGTTTTCATTGTTTTAACTATTATTTATTGAGCCATACTTTAAGTTAAATTGAATTGAAATGAGAAGTTTTGCGCAAGGAAAAACTTATTATTGTAAATTATACAAATTATTAAAAAAATGCTAAAAAACACTTTAGGCGTCTCTAGATTTGGCGTAATTTATTTTATTCTAGTGACTACGTACTACGTTGACTTTTCCTGGAAGCTGGAAGGAAAAAAATGCAGTGCCGTTTGAGAGAAAGTTTCACAACCCCTGTAATGCGGTAGGGGCATCGTCCTACCCTGTCGCACGCCACTGTGCCTAGTCACAGCCAATAATCACTCCGTCATCATTAGCCACGGCTCATATATTATAATGCGTTCACAGCACCACCGATTTTTTATCTAAATGTCCTCATTTTTATTCAAAATTCTCTATCAACATTCAATTTTGCCTCATTCAAATCAATACACTCTGTAGTTAATGATCTTGCTAATATTTTCACCAGAATGAAAAATATATTTAATAAATTTAAATGATATATTAGCTAGAAATTTTAATAGGTAGTAGATTTATGTTTTTTTTTAAATATTGGTGTGCTTTGTACCATCGATAACATGAATTGAAATCCGGTCTGAGGAATGTTAAGGGATAGCAGGATTTCTGTTAAACGTAATACGTGAACCGCCCAACCAAGAGTAGTAGATTGCACCGAAGCAACGCCCATGGTTTATTAAATAATCACGATTACGTCGAATGATTTTCTTTTAATTTCTTATGGAGTAGTTTGTCCTTTTTGGACAGGAGCAAAAACATTTTTAAATTCGAATGTCGCTAACGTTAACGTTTCGGTTTATTTAAAACCATCCTTAGAGCATTCTACATAAAATATTGTGTTACAATCAATTATATCTTACTAGCAAAAAACAAAAATAAGTTATAATCATACAATTACAATAATAATGAAATAGTACATATTGTTGAGACAATCCAGTTAAAAAATCCAGAAGTAAATCATAAAATACAAATAGAGTAGCTCATTTCGTAGAATCTTGTAATAATAATTTTTCACTATTCTTACTTCAACATTTTTGAAATGTATTACTCAACTTTAAATTTAAATTCCAGTTGGTAAGGGAGGTATAGTGATCGTGCTAAAAATCGCAAAACGAGATTTTAGTAAATGATTGACCGACCCCGGTGGTGTAGTGGGCAACGTAGTCAACTCACGACCCAAGGGTTCCGGGTTCGAATCCTGGGTAAGGTATGGTTGTTTGTGTGTGTCTCTTTCACAATTTCATCTTAACGATATTTCAAGTGTATGAAAATATAAAATATATAAAGAAAAACTGTTTCGTCCTCGTTAAATCACCACTTATATACGCAATGTATTAAAAAGTGTGTAACAATAAATAATAAATAATAAATAAATAGTAAATGACTACGTTTTAAGGTCCCTAGAATCCAATTTTAACATTTCCCGATGATATCTATGTATGTGTGTGTATGTTTGTATGTGTATGGATTTTATCTACGCTCTAACTGAAATACTACCGTTCCGAAAATTCTGAAACCTTGTATTTCGACCTTATTCTAATATGGAAAGAAACTATTAGATTTTGGTGGGACCGAAAATGGCGCTTTACTACAAGCTCATAATGGTTTTTCTTCAAAAATACCATTAAATTCCTGTTTTTCGCATATTTTGACATTATAAAAATGAAAGATTATTGAATTTTCTACAGGTTTACATTAATATTTTTCTATATATTTTACAATACCTTTATTACATAGTTCATATTTCAAATGTATATGACGTGATTTTATCCCTCGGCTTACGCCTCGGGCTCACAATCCCGCCGCAGACCATAAAAGCCTCCTTACGCTCTTAATACATAAATAACTATTATAGCAAATACGTTTATAGTAAATACGTATGTATTTAAATTAATAAAAATTAAATAGCGGGAGGTTTTGTGTTGGCCCCATCAGATTTTTTTAGATAAATTTTTGATATCTTAAAATTGACATACGTTTTTTTGTTCATAGCCTACTCCGAACTCGGATTTTTTTAACACACTGTATAATGAGGGTTCTCTCCCTTATTCCTCAGAGCTGTTTTGACCTCTGGCATGGTTTACATGCTGAGTAATCTTAACTTCTCTGTCTAATTATTTTGTAGTTTATACTGATGATGAGAACGCAGTTCTCGAAACACGTATATAGTTTTTTTTTTTGAATTTTTGTTAAGGTTAAGGAATTTTTCGTCTTTCCCAGAGCAAGTGTGAGTAACCTGCTGATGTTTCTTCAAAAACTATCTGTTTTTTTTTTTTTGTCTTGTCAGGAACTTTAGCACTAGAAAACAATAATTTTCGAATATTATCTGTCCCGTTTCGTTCCAAAGTTTTTGAATTTACGCCTTTAGTAACTTAATTTAAAGATGTAAAAAACTAAAATTAACTTTTCATGTTGTACTTTTGTGCTTGCTTCTTCCATCCTATTAACTTGTACTCATCCCTACTGGTCTCTTGGGATGCACAACAAACATATCTTTTTATGAGCAGATGGTGATCATTATGGGCTATATGTTGTGACCCCGAACTGTTAGGACTGTGTGGTGTATAATGCTGACAGACCTAACGTGCCGAGAAATTGCTCCTTTCACAGGGGTAGTTACATGTCTAATGTCTATGGGATGCAGCAGATATGATTTATAGATATGATGTCGACAAAATAAAAAGAGGATGTTTGCACAGTAAATATGGGGGATTTAATATATGGTTATTATTATTTGATGTTAATTATATTATTTGTATTACGAAAATAATGAACAATGATTTTATTTTAAGAAGTAAGGAAACAAAATTTATTTGTAATTTAATTTTTTGACAAAAGAATAATAATAGTAGAAATCCATGGACGATGTTTAGAAAGAGTAACGGCATATGAATATCTTGGCAGTATAATAGACCTAGAAATATTGAAGAGGACTAAGAAAGCAGGCAATATATATATTACATAATAAATAAGGCGATTCTAGGGAAAGCTGAATTAGATATGGAAACAAAAATAAAAGTATACAATACAATAGCAGTACCGACAATAACATATAGAAGTAAACCGTGGAATTTACAGAAGAAGCACGAGGGAAAGCTAACATTGATAGAAATGAGATACCTAAAGGAAGATTACAGACAAAGCAAAATGGGATAGAGCCAGATATGATGATATAAGACAAATGGTAAGCCTAGAAACAGTTAAAAAGATAGAACTGAAACAACTTGGCTGGTACGGGTACGTAATGCGAATGGGCCAAAACAGTCTGTTACGAAAAGTCGTGAAAACAAGAGATACAAACAGGAAAAAGAGACGAGGAAGACCAAAGAAAACTTGAGAAGCAAGAATAAAGAGCTGGGCATCAAGAGAGGTAAAGGTCTAGGAGAAATAATAATAATAATAATAATAATAATAATAATAATAATAATAATAATAATAATAATAATAAAAATACTTTATTGACTGATATGTCAATGGTGGGGTTCAGCCATAGGTTGTTCTTCCACCCAACCAATACAAATTACAAATAATTTACCAAATTACAATGCCAATACAAACAAAAAAAAAACTGTTGTGGCCAGCACAAGACCTCTCGCCATTTCCATATTAGGCTATATAAGTATTGCATTGCACTTCGCTTTCGAACCGTCGTTTTTTAACAAAAAATTACAGAACTTTACTCAAATATTGTTTTTTATTGTATTTAACATGTCTTCTGCACACATATAATTCTAATTATATCTATTTTTCATTGTATGAGGAAGTTTCTAAATGTCTGAGATTCTTCCAATTCATTAGTCAGATTGGCGGTATTTCTGATGAATATATGCATTTTACCACAATTTTACCTATAATTTCAAATATTTAATTAATAAAACAATAAGAAAGATTAAATATACTTCCCAGAAAAACCTATCAGAATGTCACTAAAACTGTTGATATTTGACAATGACATGTGTCATTTACAAACTATGTTATAAACATTGGAATTTGTCAACTGGTTTCCTTAGTGTCTTAGCCTCTACGATTAGTTTACTCTGTAAATTATAGTGTCTTTATCTCTAAATCTATAAAAGATATAATATAAATTTTAAGTGTATTAGATGGAGAATTTTATGTTCTTCAATATTTAATAAAAAAAAAACTCCCAAAAAATTATATTTAGAAGAATTTTTCTAAGAAACTACTACTTTCGGTTGTTCAATTGTTATCAAAACCTTTTCAGCTCTTCCCAGGAATGTCAGATTAAAAAAACTGAAGTTAAATATTTTTTAAGTCTTATAGTTTTTGAGGAATCGTCCCTACAATATCCAGACACCTAGTTTTATTTTAGCTGACTTCATTTTATTCATAAGGTGTATTCTAAACTTCATATTTTCAATATGCACGCTCAAAATCTTTGTGACAGTGGTACGTTCTAAAACTTCCCCATTGAGTATAATATCTGGGACTATAGCGTTATAGCCGAATACCATCATGGAAGATTTATCAGAATTAATTTTGACGCCATTATTTTTCACCCATACTACTAAATTATTAAGATCCGCATTTATTGAAGAACCATCTCGTATAATTTGAAATTAACAGTTGTGTATCATCAGCGTAAGAATGCAAATCTCAAGTAACTAATGAAAAAGACGACAAAAGATCGGAAAATTTGGAAGGATTTCGTAGGAACCTAAACAAATTTCAAAATCCGACTTGGGTATAAAGAAAAGAAGAAGAAAAGCCGTAGTGTGATAAATTTTTGTTGCTGAGCGTTCACCCATCCAACATATCGCTGCTGTGTAGCTTGCTCGGACTTGCCGATCACAAACCTGACACTCTAACCACCCTGCCGTACTATGTATTGGTTCTATTTTCCCCAAATATTTGATTTTTACAATAACAACTACACTGGTATATTTATTTACTTTATCATACAAACACTAAAATATGTGAAACCTCCCTAAATTCATCCCTTAGTGAGTTTAACTTCCCTTTTTCCGTTACTCGGTAGTTTACAGAGCGAGAAATAGGGGCTGAAACAATAATAAGTGCGGCAGCTATATAAAAGGAAGCGACGATAAAGGGCGGCCACAATGCCCTGCATTATCATAAGGGCAGTAAATATAATAGTATATGTTTACACATAGAAGGTGAATACGCCTTATTTTGCTGTCCGCCTATATGCACTCCGTGATATATTGTATAACTGAATAAAAGTTTTTTAGGGTAGACAATTTCTCATAATTCTTATGACAATTCTAATAACAAAAACGCATTCAAATTCTAATACTATTAATTTTGATTTCTTTTTACATCTCGCTAAGAGAGGTATTGGAATTATGCTAAAAATCGTTTTAAGGTCCCTACAATCCGATTATAATTTTTTTACGATGATGTCCGTATGTGTATGTGTGTGTGTATGTGGATGTTGGAGCCACGGTTTCTCAAATACTATAAGATTTAAAAAATATTTAACTGCAGTTTCCTCAACATGACATTCCTGGAAAGAGCAAGACTGGGATCACGTAACTGTGAAAACGATATTGCGAGTGTCGACAAGTGAAAATGTGATCACGTAAATAGTGAAAACCGTTTTAGACTGAAAAAAATATGAATTCTAGTCGACACTCTCAAAGCATGTGAAAACAATAGTCGTTTCTTACGTCTCTTTTTATTTCATATATTTGGGTATAGGTATATCCTTTTCTTATTTACTTGCGTTTAGATAAAAGAATGTAGTGAGCAGTGAGTTGAATTTGACGTTTTGGAAAGAATGAAAGAAATGTCATTAGAAATGATTTAAAAATAAATTAATATTTTAAATTTGAAAGGTATTTTTTATTTAGAAAGGCGAAAATGAAATGATTGTGATAAAATACGATAATTATAAAATGAAAATTGATTACAAGAATGAAGCTAAGAAAAAAATTCATGAATATTTTAATAAACATGTTGCGAAGAACCAGATGCTTATGATTTACTATATATTTTTACTCTTGAAATTTATGATAGAAAATTGAAATCTTGGTGATTATATATTTTCTTATTTCTACTGAAATTTCCCTGATTTACTATTAAAATTTAGTGAAAGAAGGAAAGAACTACCCAAAAGAAATATTTTCTGGCAATATTGATATTCCAATAACTGTAAAAGTGTTGATTACAACAAAGTATAATTTGATTGATTACAAGAATAAATCCAAGAAAGAAAATTTTATTAATATTTTGATAATATTTTATTCTGCGAAGCATCAAATATAACGATTCTAGCCTGTGTGTTGTGATTAATATTTTGTAGTTTTTACATAAAATTAAAATTTGTGAATTGATCATTTTCCGCAGGCCTCCCACAGGTTGTGCGCCGTTATTTAAATGTGGCCCATACTTTATTTACTTGAAATATAAAACTTAATGACAACTAGATTACTTTAAAATAACAATCTTGTATACTTGCAGTCTTAAAAGGTCTATTGAAGATTTAATTGTACCTATATTTAGAAATATTTTTGTTTACTTCATAAATTTTTCTTCTAGAATATCAAAAGGAGCAAAATTAGATGATACATGGCATCTGCAACTAATTGATAATTTAACTTGTATCCTTCTTCAATTTTTACAGCATTGCTATTATGAACGAAATAAAAACGAAAGGCGAGAATAATACTTTTTGACATTAGATTAAAAATTTTAATGACATTCAAATAAATTTTCTGTCAAAACTACTATATAATACAAAAACATTAGTCTATAAACGATATCGTTTTCACAAAACGTAGTCACTTTACGGAAATAACCGAAGTTGAAAACGTAGTGATTGACTAATTTTACGTGATCGCTAAGGAAACGAATATCGTTTTCACTTCTCGAAAATCCTAATATCGTTTTCACTTTTACGCAGTGTTGCCACCTCTACCGATTTTTCAGTAGATCTACCGATTTCCTCTTCAATTTACCGATCTACCGAAAGACATCGATTTCTACCGAATTTGCAAAATGACAAAATTTCTGATTATATTATGTCAAAAATTTATTATTTAGTAAAATTTAAATTAAAGGTAGTCAACCCCTCACCGCTCTTCCCTCTATTGACAAATTGTACAAACATTACTAGGGGAATTCCCGATTTCTCAATCTTATTGCCAAACTGATGATTCTAATTTAAAAAGAAAAAATTCTTATGAAGATACATAAAATATATCCATCAATTTTCGTAAGAACTTTTTCTTGTTTTTATATAAATTTATATTTTTTGATAAATAAAATTATTCATTTATGTTAGTGTTTTGTATAAAAAATCAATAAAACAAACACAACAAATAAATTATACATTAAAATAATGCAAAAAAAATAATCTACCGAAAATTATCGAAATCTACCGATATTTTACGAACAATCTCCCGAATTCGTTACATCCGAACGTGGCAACACTGCTTTTACGTGATCCCACTCCTGATTAGACTTTGGTAACAATTGGACAACCGGAAGTAATAGTTTCCTTAAAAAAATCAGAAATCTTCTAAATATACAAATATTGAAGAACATAAAATTCTCCATCTAATACACTTAAAATTTTTATTATATCTTGTATAGATTTAGAGATAAAGACACTATAATACATAGAATAATCTAATGTCAGACATCGCAGAGGCTAAGGCACTAAGGAAACCAGTTGACAAATTCAAATGTTTATAACATAGTTTGTAAATGACAGATATCAGTATCAAAAATCAACAGTTTGAGTGACATTATGAAATGTTTTTCTGGGAAGTACATTTAATCTTTCTTATTGTTTTATTAATTAAATATTTAAAATTGTAGGTAAAATGTATATCCATCAGAAATACCGCCAATCTTGTTAATGAATAACGTTTTTTTAAGTTTAGATATTTATGTTTATATTGAGTTTTGGAATTCTAATGTTTAATGTTTAATATTTGGTATATGGGGTCCCGTGGCCTCGTGCCTGAGTGTCTGGTCGCGAACCTGGGAGTACCGGGTTCGATCCCGACCGACGCCAAATATTTCGAATTTTAAAAATAGCACAAAAGTGACCCCTGTGGTGCACTCTCCACGCCAGCAATGAGTGCCCGTGAGGTGACGCCTGGTAAGCGCCCACACGGTACAAATATGTCATCATCATTCCCGATATCTGCTATAGAGCAGATTGGCACACCCAGAAATGGGTAATATGCCGTGATGATATATTTTTTTTTTATTTTTTTATATTTGGTATTCTGTAATTTTGTAATTTGTTTAAATGTCACCAATAAATATAGTTTTTGGATGCCAATCTGGCCGGGTTCGATCCCGACCAGTGCAGACTTTTAATCGCACAAAAGTGATCCCTGTGGGGCACTCTCCACACCAGCTATGAGTGCCCGTGAGAAAACGCCTGGTAAGCGCCTACACGGTAAAAAATAAAAATATATCGTCATCATTATCGATGTTCAATGTAATGTAGATTATTTTATTTTTAGATATTGGTACAAATTTGTAATTTGTCACCATCTGCGTAGGTTTTATAATTTGTTTGATGAAAATGAAAGCCGGCCGTATTATTATAAGCCTAGGCTTTTGTAAAAAAAAAGTAAGTTCAAGTATAGACTTTGCAAATTTTTATATTTCTCTCAATTTTGGTGAATATCTCATACTGCCCTTTTGTGAAATAATTACTTTTGTCTGTGGGTAATGTTTAGATTTGTTGCGGTTGGTTATTACGTCCACGGGTCCACGCCACAGACGAAATATACTGCCGGCACAGGGAGTGTGGGGCTTTTATAATAACTCATAATTAACTTATGCAAAATGTATATTAAACGTATCATTTATTTGGCTAAGCAGTGAATGCGGTTGTTTGTATGGTGAGGTATAATAGAGGGCTTTGCATTGTTACATCGCGGCGGCTGTGGAAAGTGGAAAGGGAGCCCGGATGCTTTTTAGGGACACACTTAAGAACAATACAGATAGTTATAATTATTATACTCCTTTTACAAACTGTTTTATACAGTTACTTTTATGATATTCAGAACCGTGAACGATTCAAATATATTTATAAAAATAATTATGTAGAAAATTTTTTGGTTAAAAAATTATCCAATTGAATCCCTTTATTGCTGACCACGTGTGCGAAAGTAACCAATCAAAACAAAGTTACACTGAAAATTTTTTGGTTAAAAAATTATCCAATTGAATCCCTTTATTGCTGACCACGTGTGCGAAAGTAACCAATCAAAACAAACTTACACTGAAAATTTTTTGGTTAAAAAATTATCCAATTGAATCCCTTTATTGCTGACCACGTGTGCGAAAGTAACCAATCAAAACAAACTTACACTGATAATTATCCTAAGACAATTATCACTTATGTCACTAAGTTGCTAAGTAACAAACACTTTTTGACATATAATTAAAGATTAATTGTTTTAATTAAACATGTCATTTTCACGCTGTCAATGAAAATGATCATTTAATCAACAAAATTATAGAAGAAAACACATCAAAAAATACTGTATTAAATAAAAAAACTAAATGTGAAGAATATTTATATAAGATAACACAATATTTGGGTATAAGTTCTGTATTATTTATTGAAAAAATACAACGTTTCGACAGCTAGGTGCTGTCTTCTTCAGGTTAAAAATTATAATAAAAATAAACATGTAGTCAAGACAACTAGCAATTCAAAGGTACAATGATTAATGGAAAAAACATATAATACAAATCATAAGTAACTTAGAAAAAAATTATGCAATTTTTTGGCACAAAAACAGAAAACAGCAAACAAACTGTTTTCTGTGAAAATGCAAAACCCGGGCAATGACTTGGACGGCGGGGATGCAACTTCTCTGTATGCCAGAGGAAAAAACCGTCCGCAAAAAACTGGCTGAGAAGTGGCCTAGAAATGTGAAAAAAATGCATAATCAGAACAATATAAATGTTAAAGTATTGTATAAAATAACATATTAGAGTGACCGATTTTCGGTAGCGAATAACCGCATCCGGACCACAATAATAGTTATGCAACAATACTCCTTCGCCACATGAATATTAAGGTCGAATAACAGGGTACCATGATTTATTGAGTTCATAGCCCGTGTTTAAATTTATATTATCAGGTGACTTCTTGATTTCTACTGCTTCTCTAATCAATCTTCTAATCCATTGATTTTCATGTGCTATAATTTTCGTATTTTTAAAGTCAACTCCGTGTAAATTCTCAATGGCATGTTCAGCTACTGCTGATTTATCAGGTTGATTTAGTCTTATATGGCGTTGATGTTCCTTTATTCTAGTAGCTACCGTTCTTCCAGTTTGCCCAATGTATACCTTTCCACATTGGCAAGGGATCTTATAAATGCCGGAACATTGCAGAGGAACTTTATCTTTTACACTACCAAGAAGATCACGTATTTTTAAATTTGATTTGAAAGAAGTTTGTATATTATATTTCTTTAAAATCCTGCCAATTTTGTCAGTAACATTGGCAACAAATGGTAAAGTGGCATATAATTTTCTATCAGTAGTGACTTGAGGTAGTGGTTTATTCTTCGTTTTTAGTGCTCTTCTAATTTGAGCTTTACTGTAACCATTTTTTTGAAAAACATCATCCAAAAAATGTATTTCTTCTTGAAGTTTACTAGGATGACATAAAGAAGTAGCTCTCTGATATAATGTTCTTATGGTACAAGCTTTTTGCGCAGGATGGTGGTTAGAAGTCTCATGAAGATATTGGTTTGTGTGCGTTGGTTTTCTGTATACTGAATGAATCAGCTTACCATCATCGTGTTTTTCCAAAAGAACATCCAAAAAGGGTAGACGATTATTTTCTTCAATTTCAATGGAGAATTGGATATTCTTGTGTTGCATATTTAAATGTTTTAAAAAAACATTCAATTCATCTCTTCCATGTGGCCAAATTGCAAAAACATCATCAACATAACGTAACCAGACAAATGAGTTCTGAAAACATCTTTCAATAAATATTTATATACTTTTGTATGGCTTATCTTCTTCTCTTTGGTCTCACTCAAAGAGGTCTCATTCCCATTGCATACTTCATACTGAACATATTCATAGCCACATTCACGTTCATAGCTACTAATGACATCTACTGGGCCATGTTAGACATAAAAATTCTGTCAAAATACAAATTTTAGACAAATTTAATGTTTAAACTGCAAAAAATTTTCTCACCGAATACCCCTCGATCATTGATAAATACTTATAATTTTATCACATTTCCTCAACCACGTTGCTATTAGGTAACACCACCTCCGCCTTCGGCGTCGGGCTGTTACCAAGCAACGCGCTTTCGGTAACTGTCATAAAATTATTTCGTTATTATCAATGTCCTCGGGATATTAGAGCTGATAATTATCCTAAGACAATTATCACTTATGTCACTAAGTTGCTAAGTAACGAACAGTTTTTGACATATAATTAAAGATTGTTTTAATTTAAAAATGTCATTTTCACGCTGTTAATGAAAATGATGATTTAATCAGCAAAATTATATAAGAAAACACATAAAAAAAATACTGTATTAAATAAAAAACTAAATGTGGAGAATATTTATGGACTTTTGTATGTCTTATCTTCTTCTCATTGGTCTCACTCAAAGAGGTCTCATTCTCATTGCACACTTCACACTGAACATATTCATAGCTACATTCACGTTCATGACTACTAGTGACATCTACTGGGCTATATTAGACACAAAAATTCTGTCAAATACAAATTTTAGGCAAATTTAATGTTAAAACTGCAAAAAAATTTCTCACCGAATACCCCTCGATCATTGATAAATACTTATAATTTTATCACACTTCCTCAAGCACGTTGCTTTTAGGTAACACCACCTCCGCCTTCGGCGTCGGGCTGTTACCAAGCAACGCGCTTTCGGTAACTGTCATAAAATTATTTCGTAATTATCAATGTCCTTGGGATATTATAGCTGATAATTATCCGAAGACAATTATCACTTATGTCACTAAGTTGCTAAGTAACGAACAGTTTTTGACATATAATTAAAGATTAATTGTTTTAATTTGAAAATGTCATTTTCACGCTGTCAATGAAAATGATGATTTATTCAACAAAATTATAGAAGAAAACACATCAAAAATACTGTATTGAATAAAAAACTAAATGTGAAGAATATTTATGGACTTTTGTATGTCTTATCTTCCTTTCTTTGGTCTTAAAGAGGTCTCATTCCCATTGCACACTTCACACTGAACATATTCATAGCCACATTCACGTTCATAGCTACTAGTGACATCTACTGGGCTATGTTAGACACAAAAATTCTGTCAAATACAAATTTTAGGCAAATTTAATGTTAAAACTGCAAAAAAAATTCTCACCGAATACCCCTCGATCATTGATAAATACTTATAATTTTATCACACTTCCTCAAGCACGTTGCTTTTAGGTAACACAAGTGTCATAAAATTATTTCGTAATTATCAATGTCCTCGGGATATTATAGCTGATAATAGCTATTAGTATATTAAGAGAGCAAAATGGTATATTGTCGATTGAGAAGTTGCATTCTCTCGAAATCGACAATGTACATTTGCGTTCCAAACACACACAAGATTGGAATAATACTACCTTTTTGGTTTATGTTCTGTATTTTTTATTAAAAACCAACGTTTCGGCACCATAAACTGGTGCCTTCTTCAGAGAATATTGACATATAAAATGTGAAAAAAAAACATGTAACCAAGGTAACATGAAAAGTACGTAAATGTTACCTATTTTTTTATGTGTACAATTTCCTAGACAATATACAGAGAATTTATTTTAAAATGCAGCATTATGGTTCATCACTTCCATGGTTACTCACTATTGTCAAAAAATGACAGCAATGTAATATTTGTCCATTTTAAAATGCAACATTATAAATAGTATTGCAGCACAGGAGATACCTCCAGGACACATCACAAATGGTGTCAATTCTTATTACGACCGACTAGAATATTACCAGAGTGTGAATTGGGATATTTTTTAATATTTATTACATGAAAGTTATGAATTTTAAGCTTAAGTTTTTAAGATGTGCAACATTCATGTTTTGTTTTTTTGTTAATCGTATGTAGGCTAATTTATTGGAAATTAGTTTTGATAATACAAAACTACAAATTTTGTATGTTGCTTTTAAAATGGACAAATATTACATTGCTGTCATTTTTTGACAAAAGTGAGTAACCATGGAAGTGATTGATCATGTTGCATGTTAAAATAAATTTCCTGTACGCATGCCCGGCAATAACTTGGACGGCGAACATGCATCTTCTCAGCAACACTCTCCTTTTGCCAGAGAAAAAACCGTCCCAAAAACTGGCAGAGAAGTGATCTGTATAACTCAGAGAAGCTTTTTGGTAGCGAAATACCGCAGCCGTCTTTATTAACTGTATAAAACCCTAAAATCTAATTCCTGGAACCCTAAATAATAATTTGGGGCACATAAATTTAGGATTTACATATTACATATTGTTTCATCTAGAGTTCAATATTGTACTTTTGTATTTTCAATAGCTGCCAGAGCTTTACGGCGTTCTTCAGTAAATGGCTCTACAAATGGTTAGTTATCTCTTAAGGTAACGGTCATACTGCATCGATCCACGTGCATCAAATACCATCAACCGTTTTTTCTTGTGCTGCATCAAGTTATAAGAAATGAAATGTCATTTTTAAAGTGACCGCGGCTTTTCCAATAAATGTTGGTGGTATTTCTACATACGTCGTTTGTTGTCAAGTCAACTTACAACTTTTAATTCCTTTTTACCTTCCGTCACCTTTAGGTAAGGGAGGTATTGTCTTTGGTCAAAAAATTCGGTGGTGAATTTTTAATGAATAAGTACGTTTTAACGATTTTACTAATTTTACATTGATGTCTGTATGTGTGTGTGTGTGTGTGTGTGTGTGTGTGTGTGTGTGTGTGTGTGTGTGTGTGTGTGACAAATTTTTCTCCGACGATAACTCCAAATCTACAATTCTAAAAATGATGATTCTTTCGTATTCCTCTTCTTTACAATCATATGAAGAGCTGATTAGATTTTGGTTATAATTGGTCAACCGGAAGTACCCTTATTTGAAGTTCTTAACAGTTTTTCTGGCAAAAACGTAGTTAAATATCAATTTTCGACATTTTATGATCATTAATATGAAAGAAAATCTTATTCTCTATACGATTTGATTATGCATTTTCCTTCATATTCAATAAATATAGAGTTACAGAGAGATTAAGAAAAATTTACATAATGGTCGTCCGTGTTATAATTTTACTGGATTTGTAGAATTCTTTTCAAAGGAATTTGCAATATGGAATTTGTAAAAAATAGTGTGTTCGTGTTATAATTTTACAGGATAGATAAAATCTTTTTCAAGAAACTTTTGGTATCGGATTTGTACAAAATACATCGAATTGACGGAAGGTTTTGTACTGGCCACAACAGATTTTTTATGTTCATATTAACATCCATAACTTGTCAATATTATTGACATTACTGTATCCTGCTCTGCTTTGATCATAAAGATTTTTATAGCAGCGAACTAAACTTATTACCTAGTCAATTTCGTTGACAATCCACTGTTGTGTTATTTTGGTAAGAAAAACGACTCAACAGGTTAGAATGTTGAATATTACAATCAGTCAAAATCTATTCATTCGCTGAGAAACAGCACTGCGCATGTCTGTTACCATCGAGTGGCTTCGAGCGCAGTACGAAATATCAAACAAGTCGACGGTACACGATCCTACTCGATTATTATCGATACATGCTCTGTTACCATGTGCATTGATAAACTGAGGTTCGTTTTTTACTCGATCTTGCTCGATCGATGTTGATTGTTCAGTGTGATCACAGCCTAAGCAATCTATATATATATATATATATATATATATTGAGTGTGCAACGAAAAATTGCGAATATTGGCTCTCCTGTACATTTTAGAGCAAAGTTACAAGAATAAATAGATGTCTAGAATTAATTTTTACATTCAAAAAGTCTTCATTTAATGCAATAGACTATCTGTAGCCCTTTAGAAAATAAAATATGACATTTTCGTCAAAAATCAGATAGCCATGGAAATAAAAGAAATAGAACAAAATCTCATTCTGACAGTTCATTTTTATGTTATTGATGTTAATTGTTATGATCATTGTGTCTACATTGTTGTAGTCTATAAATTACTTTACTGTGCTTTTGTGCATTATAAAATGGATTTATTCAGAACCGAAGAATTTATGATTTTATTTTATTATTAAGTAATTGACTTAAATTTTAGGATAATTCATCATTTTTGATATACACTGAAATGATAGTTCATTTCGGTATTATTAATCTTATTGTTGTAATCAATATATTTACAATGTTATAATTCTGCATTAAATTTTTAAGTATTATGATCTTAATTGATATCTTGTTTTATTTGTTTTTTATTCCCATAGCTATCTGACATTTGGTGAAAAAGTCATATTTTACTTTCTAAATATCTAGTGCTGTAGATATTCTATTCTATTAATTGATGAATTTTGAAGAGTAAAAATTAATTCTAAACAACTTTTCATTCTTGTATTTGTATTTGTGCTCTAAAATGTACAGGATAGCCAATTTTCGCACATTATTAAAATCCTATGTTAAAGTCCTATGTTCCGCGTTTCGTTGCACAGCCTGTATATATATATATATATAAGATGTATATCTTACGCCGTGCCCAGTTGGTGAATTGTCTCTGCAAAGAGGCGTCAGTTACACCAGTTACAATAAGAGCGAAACGAGTCTGTGGTTACTAGCTGGACGCGGCCGGCATCTGAAAAATGACCGAGAGGTTGATTCAGATGCTGAAACATGACGAATGTTTTCTAATTCTTTATTTAGATATTACGGTGACAAAAATGCAACGTCGGACACAGAAATATTAGTTGAAAGATGTAAAAAGTGTAATTTAACACCTCCAAATTGGCGAGGCCGGAAATTTTTAGAGTGCATATTCTTCTCTATTCCATGGTTCAAAATACGCATCCTGGCCACCTCATGCATATTCATCAACCAGTAATTAATCATCCCTGCTTACCCCCTCCACTTCGCTTTGTTTCGTCCGCTAGTGCCCTTTGCCCCTCAGCCCCCTTGCCAGGCTCCACTGGCAACGATCTGTGCGGTGTCGCTTTTATTATGCAAGTGTCACCACCTCTACTCTATACTACAGCAGGAGCACGGCACTGGGATCCACACAAAAAGAATCCATACAGAGAGAGGTTTTTTACCGGATTACGGAATGAATTTTGAATTGCGGATGGAATGGGGCATTGCTTGACAGATAAAGCACAAAAATATAGTAAATGGAAAATAAATTGTGGAAAGTATGTAACTACTATCATAAGTGGTGTCCATAAGGAGATGCTTAAAATGAATTAACGTATCGTCACTGCAAAGTGAAAATCTCGTATCTCTATTTTTGACATTTCTGATCTGAGCTACATGATTACTTCGTTCTGGTATACATGGAACTCTGATAGTAAATCTGGCAATAATTTTTGTTTTACATACTTTCTATAAGAACTGGATCCATTTAAAACTACCCAATTACGTCGTAGTTCTAAATTTTGTAAAAAAAATCACTGTGTTCTCTAGAAATAATGTCACACCTGTTACAACTGACATAAGATCATTGTCATCGCGGCAAATAATAGATATTTAAGACTTGCGCAATGAAAAACTACGTGCTAACACTGATTTTTAGAAAAATATATCTGCCTGTACACAGGAAAAAAACATCTAAATTGTAGTTAAATTAACTACACAAATGGTGTCCTCCACCATGACAAAATTTCAATTCTTTTTTTTCTATATATGTAGGTAAGTAATAAACCGACTTTAAATTGTACACCATTTTAAAAAAAAATCTGTCGTGGCCAGCACAATACCTCTCTCCAATTTCATATTAGGCTATAAATATTGTATTTAACATTTCTGGTACACACAAAATATTTTAATTAAATCTATCCTTTATTTCTCAAATCATTCTATGAACAAGTTTTCTCCTACTCTTCATTCATTGACGAGATTGGCGAGATTTCTGAAAGGTATATGATGAAATATATGCATAGCAACCGCGTGTTTAGTTGACCTGTTACTGGAGTCTTTTCCTTGTTATAAAAATAGAATATTATAATTACGCATTCAAGAAGAGTGTTAATTTAACGTGCAGCAGCTATAACTATAATTTTAAATATTTAATTAATGAAAAAATAAGAAATATTAACATGTACTTCCCAGAAAAAACCTTCAGTAATATCTCTGGATTTTTTACACTGACATTTATGTCATTTACAAACATTTTAATTTTTCAACTGGTTTTCATGGGCTATTTGATGAATACAATGGAATATTTTATATATTTATAACTCTCTATCTCTAAATCTATACAAAATATAATAAAAATATTCAATATACTAGATAGAGAATTACATATTCTTTAATATTTGTAATACCAAATTTTCAAAAAATAATATTTAGAAGATTTTTTTTAAGAAACTACTACTTCCGGTTGTCCAATTGTTACCAAAACCTTTTCAGCTCTTCCCATGAATGTCAGATTGAGCAATTCATAGTTAAACTAGTCCTATGTCTTATAGTTTTTGAGCAATCGTCCCTCCAACATCCAAACATACATACACACATACATACACACATACACACATCCACACACACACACAGACATCATCGTAAAAATGTTAAAATCGTTTTATAGGGACCTTAAATCGCGCTTATTCACTAAAATCTGGATATGTGATTTTTAGCATTAGCATGAATCTCTCAGCGAGAGGTAAAAAACATGTAAATCAGTTTTGACAAACAATATTTTTGCAGAGAACACATTGATTTTCAGTTTGTTTTTTTTTTTTTTTAAATTTCAAACCATGATGTAATTGATCAGTTTTAAAAGGCTCCAGTTCTCATAGAAAGTACGTGAAACAAAAATTATTTCCAGATTTGCTATCTATAGGGTTAAATCTACCATCTGTTAAGAGTTGTGCACTCATTTACATAACACCCTGTATAATTCCGCATCGAATGCAAAACCTTGCGCCAAGTTTCAAAAGTGTACCGAGTAAATAATAAATATCCCAAAATGATTGGAAATCTAATGTGAAAATCTCATATCTATCTCGTGTCTACCGTTTGTTTAACTCAACTATACCCTTCATCATTAGTTGTTACCATTCTATTAAATATTAATGACCAAAAGGGCATATATTACAAACTAACATTTTTGAATTAACGATATTTTTGTATTTTCTAAAAACCTATTGGTCCAGTGTCCAGTCCATGGAGACCAAAAAGATAGGGTAAAAACGATATTAAGATAAGTTGTTTGGATCAAGACAAGGATGAAAAATTCAAATTTGTGACCCTAGGGAGGTTCGGCGTGAGCCGCCATCTTGGATCAAAGGTGCAAAAAATGAGTTTTTGGCTGTTTTCTCGAAAACAGTGGCCCCTATTAAAATTTTACAAGAATACAAAATTAAGCTCATAATTTTTTGTACAAAAAGGGTTCTTTCATTTTTTACTTAGGATGAACTCAAAAAAAATGATGTTCAAAAATAGTTAACCTGAATAACAATTTATGAAAGAAAATTAAATTGCTCAAAATATAAACAATATTAAATATTTAAAACTTACGGCCGGTTTCTTAATAAATATAATGTCACTTTATTTTTAAAGTTTGACCTAAAGGGAAAAAAGCGTTTCATAATTTCACTTTAAGTTAAGTTGTCAATTTAAACCGACAACTTTAACTTAAAATGACATTACGAAACGCTTTCTTCACTTTTAGATCAAACTTTAAAAGTAAAGTGACTTTATATTTATTATGAAATCGGCCGTTAGTCTAATAGGTTTTGTTATTTATAACAATTAACATTCGTCGTGGCATCGAAATAATAAATTATCGATGATTTTTAAATAATTTTTGTCAACGCTTTCCTACAAATTCATCCACCACTCTGACCCGATTAAAGATACGATACCGCGATTTAAATAAATAAATAAATAAGTATATCATCACGGCATATTACCCATTTCTGAGTGTGCCACAATCTGCTTTATCGCAGATATCGGTAATGATGATGACATATTTGTACCGTGCGGGCGCTTACCAGGCGTCACCTCACGGGCACTCATTGCTGGCGTGGAGAGTGCACCACAACTGTCCCGAACCTGGGGAACCGGGTTCGATACCGACCGACGCCAAATATTTCGAATTTTAAATGGCACAAAAGTGATACAGCGATTTGATAATTTTAATTCAGCTTGGAATTTTCCTTCGTGCCATGTATTAAATAATTTTTGCTCCGATGAGCGGTTCGGGAGTTATTAACAATTTAAACTTAAATGAAATTTCTCTAAAATTTTGAACATCAGCAAATCGGTTTAGTTGTCATTTTTTGTTCTGAAATTTCGACACGATTAAAGATAAACATTATTGCGCATTTAATACGTGTCGAAATTTCATATGAAAAACTGAAATCTGAACTGATTTGCATATGTTTCAAATTTTAGTTAGCAAAAGTTAGAAAAACTTATTCATTTTGAATTTCCAGCTGAAACAACTGACCAGTACTATTTTTCTTTCGTCGGGCTGCAACAATCGAATTAGTAATTTCACGTCACCATGCATTGTGCTGCCATCTGTCGCCGGGTAGCCCAACCATTGCTGACACATCCCAGCCGCCTTTGATGCAAATTCAGTGAAATGATTATTGGCTTATGTTCCCGATGATTTGAGATTAGAGTATGATTAGACAGAAAGACCTACCCTCGAGGGATGATGGGTAAATCCAGGGAGATATATTAGCTTAGAATTGTATCTGACGTTCAGTGAACAAGTCAAACGCAAAGCGCAGTATCGAATTTCTTGCACCCCATGTGTGTTATTGGTAATAACAATAACTCTATGGGAATTTGTAAACAAAGGTTTTTCAACCGGAATTAATGGTGACAGACAATTATGTACGCACAAAGATACAGTTACATGCTAGATTAGTAGATGGTAATCTTTTTGTGACACACTTTTTGCAAATTAAATTTGGGTCTCTATTCTAATTGTTACTGAAATATGATATTTCAGTCAATTAATGTATATAAAAGAAGTTTAATTACATAATATACACATACATATTTTTTAATTCAACAATTTCTCAATTGTTTTGCAACTATTGGTATTATTAGTTCAATTTTTTTTTTTTTTTTAATTTAAATACATACCAGATGTCTACTTTTTATGTGGTCAATAGGATACAGAATAGTAAATTTTTCATACGGCTGTACATTAACTATAATTTTTATGTTTGTGAAATTTAACTACTTAACTACACAAAACTCAAAAGTAATGTCTCTTGACAATGTCAATTAACCTGTTCTAACAGATGTCAAGCATTTTTTTTTATCTTTTTGTTTAAATTTGGCATGGCTACTGCTATTAATAGAAAAATGAATAATTTTTAAAATTAATTTATGCGCCTAAAATATTAGACAATTACCACGTATTTGGTATATTTGGTATTTTCGAATGAAGAAATTTTTTATCTTTGCATTGACGCTACGTCACAACAATTGCCGTAAGTAAAAACAAAGCGCAACTATTTAAAAAAAAAAAAAAAAAAAAAACTGATTACCCATGTTAATTCGGTCTGTTTTTCTAGTGACTCATGACTCGGTGGTAAAAAAAATAATCGGCGGTAATGTTCGCGTCTACATAGTATGAATTGCCACTGCCAGTGTGACAGAAATAAATATTAAGAAAAAAAATTATATTTGTCAATAAGTATGCTATACTCTGCCAAAGGATCGCCATAAACCTTTTGGAATGCAGTTCACTTAAGTTGACAAAGAAACTCAAATTTCCACCCCTCATAAATAACTGTGTATGTATACTGGCACAGAGTTGGATTCACATAACAAAAATATTATGAAACTTATTATAAATATTTAACACAATCTGATATTCCACCATTAAGTAATGAAAAATAACACTAGTACACTCAAATATATTACAATACATTCATGAAAACACTAACTTGTAACGCGACATACATGACCTCGTAATATACCGTACAATAAAAATAATAATAATAATAATAATAATAATAATAATAATAATAATAACAAATAATAACAATAATAATATTTATTAATATAGCGTATCGTCTCAAACTAAATGTTTAAATATGTTTCCATTTTTTTTTAAATGCATGAAAACATTTTACTACGTTCGAAACGCTGCCAAATTTGTGACGTAAACGCCCGGCACGGTTTTACAGTTTAGTAGTAATAGATGGCAGCACATTCAAATTGTAACATTTCAATTAAAAGTATTTGAGGTGCATAGTTATTTTAAAATAATTAAAATTGTAAATACAATTATTTTTGTTTACCTTATCGTATATTAGTGAAGCATTTTCTAAATTTTATAGACTTTTATATCTCGTCCATCTATTGAGCGTTAGCAAAAAATCGGCGGGAGCGTACGCAGTCATTGTGGCGGTAAAAATTTTCCGTTTAAACGAGATATGGAAAATACTGTTTTCAAAATTTTTTTTACACAAAACTTGTTATAATAAAAATGTTTTCTTTATTCTAATATATATAACTTTTCAAGAATAACATAAAAAAAAAAATTGAAAATTAGTGGAAACCCCCATTCACAGAATTGTCCAGTTTCATTAATATTGCACCAGCTTACCAGCTAGGTTATCATCAGTTGAAACCCACGGATGGCATATTATTTTTTTGTTAAAATAATTTACTAGTAGAGATGTTGTATCAAAGCTAAATTTTCTTATAATGTATTTTTACATTGGGTAAGTGGAAAATAGCAGGGGAAAATTTAATCCGGGTTAGTTGCTAATTTATTTTAGAAACTTAAATATATCGAAGTTATAATATGCCGTTAGTATAATTGACACTCAAAACTGGCTACGTTAATCCAGGCTAATTTACTTAAATTTGAAACATAATAATACACATTTCTTATTTTTGTAATAAGCATCTTTGCGTATTTTGGTAAGAGTATGGATTACATAAGTGTATAGTCTTTAAATTATTCCTTTAATCCAACCCTGGGAATTGCAAGTTTTGTGACAAACCTAAGGCAATTTGCGGTACACCGCATTAGTATTAAACTGTTCCTATATTTTTATAATATACACGTGTTTAAGCTGTTTATTGCGATCCTTTGGATTTTGATGAGACAGAGTATACTTCTGTATTGTTTCAGTTTTAGAACTTGAAATACATTATAAATGTCAGTGTCATATGAATTATAATTTGTAATAAGGTGAACGATTAAAATTATGGAAAATGGAATAATATATTTTTACTGGGGCCCGGTTTTTCAATCTCCTAACAAAGTGGCTGATAAATATTAATTCCTAACAACAAATAAAAAATATCGCATCGAAAAATGAAATTGCAATTTGAACAATAATTTCGTTCCACAGTTTTTAGTTTATTAAACGGATAATTTTACAAGAATAATATCTTAATAATTTACCGCAAACAGAATGAACAAATAAATAATTTTTAGTAACTTATTATTAAATTATTATTGCGGTGATAAGCAGTAAATCGCAAAATGCAGCAACAATTATCGCCACGTTGCCTTATGCTACCAACACTAATTTTGAGCATGCACATACATATTTTTGCCAACGGGTTGCATATAGTAAAGGCATTCTTCCGTAGTGCAGATTGCATAGATACTAGGCGTTCGCGGAACAAAATTTCATCATTTTATTACTGAATTGTCATGTGACGTCGTGAAAAGACATCACATGTAGACACGTGACCTTAATATGTCAAATTAATTAGATACCTTATCTATATGTATACAAATGCCAATAATAAATAAAATTATTACAAAATATACTATTTTTAATTTTTTATACATCCTATCCTACTTCATATCGATTCAAATTTCCCGCGCTTTGTTGGAGCGCAACTATGGTAATCAATACACATCCTTTGCCAGTGTTTGTTCTGTTTATCGCAATTATTTTCCAAAAGTGACATATTTTGACAAATTTATCGTTAGTGTAATTTATCAAGAGAAATAAAACTGTATAAATAACAAGATATATTAGTCAAATAAAAGTGATAAAGTTTTTGTTCGTGACTCAAGCAGTTGTAATGGTGCGATCGAAAGTAACAACAACGCAAATAGTCATAGTATCAGCTGAGCTGACCCTGACATGACAAATAAAAGAGTACGGAGTTCATCTTATTTATAATAAGGTTTATTGAGTGAATTAAATTCTAGTGTTAATTGTGTCGACAATGAAGACACTGGTGTTTTTGTCGTGTATTTTCCTTTACGGTAAGAGGGTTTCTAACATTTTCTTTGACATTGACAGGATGCTTCATGTACCTCTCTTAACGACAAGGGACAACTTTTTACTTTAATTGGATTATTTTCAAATGGAAAATTTATTATAAAACTTTACCGAGTTATAATAAGTATAAACAATAACTAAAGTTTATATTTTTTATCTTGACTAGAAGTGATAATGGTTTTCGTAGAATAGTGTAGAAGCAACCACGATTTTAAAATTTAAAAATGAAAAAACTAAATATATATTATAAATTATAAAGTAAACTTCTTGAAGTTTTTTTTAAGTAATTTGTTACATTTTATATCTGGCAAATGACGTCCTCTTACTCATATAAACTTTAACGTTAACAAGAAAAGTGTTAATTAAAATTAATGTCCTCACTTTTTTTGTTTAAAATATTCTGTGCCTAAAATAGTAATGTACTGCCTACAATCCGGCAAAATTTTGTTTTCTAACATACCAGTAGATATATATTGAAAATTTTGCTCTAACTCTAGCATAATATATGTATATATAGGCTGTAAATCAGGAATAGTGTAAAAAGAATTAATAGCGTACGATCATTATGAGAAAAAGTCATATGAACATAGGTCCTACTTATTTGGATTGAAATAGCAGCAATTTAAAAACACCTACCTACTTGTAAAACAAAAGAATAAAGAATGACACAACAATGCAAAAATAATCATTATGAAACGGATTTGGTTTAGAACTGTGGAATACAATTTACAAAATTCGTAAAATAAATGTAGGTATCTTGATTAATTTTTTTGAATTGCTTCCATTTATGAAACTTTGATCCAAAGTCCGTAACCAAAAGGAATAGGATCTATGTTCATTCATTCGGCCTTTTTTACTAAAAATAATCTTTAAGACTTTTTTATACTAGTATTGATACACTCTGTATAGTGGACGATAGCGGTTGTGTGAACATAGTATTATAGTTTTTTGAAATTTCCTGCTCTCTGTTCATTTTATGGCAAAAGAATACAAAGTTGTTCAGAATTAAAGTTGCATACAAAACTGTTCTTGCAATTTTTATTATGTTTCCAGTTCACATTTTTAAAAAGAAATTTCAAAGTTTCTATTTTTTCGTACACATAGTACACAAGATTCAGTATTTTTGTGTGGTTAAACCGACAGTTAATAGAGTTTAACCAGAGATTTGTTGTTAGCTAAGTAATTATATATCTAAATAAAGACGATATGATTATATTTTTATCGTACAATAATTCCATTCAGACATTAAACTTTCTTTGTTAATGTTTAAACATTTGAAGTATGCCTTATTTATATATTATTTTCTACTATTTATTTTTAGCTTCTGCGTCTAAATCAAAACAAAGAATTTGCACTACGTTGATATTTGATTGCTCTGCTTGTTTATACAGAGCAAAGTTCAGCAAAACATTTTCTTTGTTAATATTTCTTTTCTTTTCAGCTTTTAGTGTATTGGGTTTACCAACATCCACGCTACCTACAATTTCGAGAAAGCCACATTTGTTAGGTACTAAAGAATGTACTTGGGGGCCATCTTATTGGTGTGGAAACTTAACGTAAGTGTACATAATTGTCTTTATTTATTTAGATGTGCTCTAGTTTTTTTTTAATATAATGAGGGAATTAATTCTTTGTTTTTCTAATATAATAATAGTTTAATGATGGAAAGATGTATCTAATTAGTGACTTGCGTCATTATTTACTATTCATGGAAATAACAATTCACTTTTAAACAAAGTTGTCTGACTAGAATAAGAAATATTTATAGAATGTGAATGGATAATGAATAATTATTCTGACTTCGCAATTGAAATAAAATAGTTAACACTTCGTTGTTTACCTATTTATTTCTCAAAGATTTGACAATTTTATTTTAATATATTTATGTTCTACTTTTTATCACGAATATGGAATTTAGTTGCCGAGGCCGTAATAAACCATGAGTGATAAAATGGAACTTCAGAGTCAAGTTACATATTAAATATTATTTGAAATCGAAAATTACGGAAAATGAAAGGAATATTTTATTTTTAAAAATTATGTTTATGTAACTGTCAGTTTGATACTCAATGTTGTTAACCTCCGAGGTTATCTTAAAGAACACTTAAAATTATATTTTATTTCAATATTCTTCATCGGAATTGTTTAGTTCTTTATTCTTGCACATATTTCGTGTCATTTTACTTACAAATTTACTATTATATATCGTACACCTACCCAAATTATCTTATATATACAATAATTATAAGGTTGGCTTGAAATAGTCGTATAATGGATGGATTACTTTAGTGCCGATTTCTGAACTTTTATTGACAATTTTTGTGCACCTTATAGCCGAGACAGACGACAAAAATTAATGACCATTAACGGTTAGATATAGTATGCGCACGTGAATTTGAGACTATTGACACATGACAAAACTGCGTCTATTAACAAACCAGAAAATATTGACTGTAGTAAGTACGTGTTACTTATTGTTTTTGTAGTGTATGAGTACAATACAATAAGTAGCACGAGCTTACTGTATTCAATATTTCTGGTTTGTTAATAGACACAATTTTGACATCTGTCAATAGTCTCAAGTTCACGTGCGCATACTATATCTAACCGTTAATGATCATTAATTTTTGTCGTCTGTCTCGGTTATTAGTGACGATTTCAAATAAAAGTATGTTATTTAAACCACAACAAATATAGATGATTTTTTAAATATTAGTTTTTATTCTCGTATTTAATGTTTAAAAGCATTGATGCTATATGGAATATCATTTCATACATATATTGAAATAGGGTAGCCATAGTTTAGGCGGTAGAACGTTACTCATTACTTAGGTAACATAATAAAAAACTCGAGTTCAAATCCCGATGACCATGATCTTTTCACAATTTATTTTGTTTATATTATGTCCGACATTTTTTCTAGTATAAATAAATACCAATAAATATGTAGATACATTTTATACGAATCCAAATAGTGTTGCTAAATATGAAGTATGCAACTAAATAAAAGACAAATGTTTCTAACTAATATCTACTATAAAGTTGGTACAGTAACTTCTATATTGCCAATATAAAGGAAGTTTTAAATATAACTATTCAAACAAAAATATTACCCAAATTAACATAACTAAAAGAAAAATATTCCTAACAGTAACCACTCGGTTATCTGAAAGCTTCATTTGATGATTCCACTACAGAACTAATCAGGACTAGTGTAAAAAAAAATAATTGTGTATTGCTGAGATATTTTGAGTAATAGTTATTTATGAACCAAGGCCCTAAAGCTCTGTTTTTTATTACAGAACAAAAACTAAAAAAGTTGTATGTTGTATTATTTCTAGTGTATTATGTGTTCTGAAAGATTTTTAAATAATATTTTTACCTCCCGCTACCCTTGGTAAGGGAGGTATAGGGATCGTGCTAAAAATCTAATATCGAGATTTTAGTAAATGACCACGGTTTAAGGTCCCTAGAATCCATTTTTAACATTTTCACGATGATGTCTGTATGTGTGTATGTGTGTGTGTGTGTGTGTGTGTGTGTGTGTGTGTGTGTGTGTGTGTGTGTGTACGAATTTTGTTTGCACTCAAACTCAAATACTATCATTCAGAAAATTCTGAAACCTTGTATTTCTACCCTATTCTAATATAATTTGGAGTCCCAACGTACCTAATTTTGTAAGAACAAGGCAAAAAGTCTGTTGGGAATTTTTTTTAAATAATTAAATTAATGTACTTGCACTTAAGCCATACGATAAATAAATAAACTATGTTGGAAGTTTATAAGCATACGTTAATACTAATATTACTAATTGTATGTTTTAGGTACCAAATTTAATTGAAACGCAATAAATGAAAAAATCAACTTATGACCTTTTGCGGTAGTAGCAAAATTTACGTCTATTTTATAATAGTAATTATTTATGGCATATTTATAAATATGTTCTTTAAAAATATATTGCATGTTACTTTAGATTTACGTTCATAGTAATAAATACAACTTTTATGAGTAGAAAGGTAAAAACATAAATAATTTATACTTTTTACAATTGAAAGGAGGAAAAAGGTAAAAAATACACAGACAACAATGTAGAATAGCCGGCAGTAATATATTACATAATTGTATGTAAATGCTCATCATCCTTGTTTACCTGTGAATGTCGTGTTAGATGAATTTAATTTACAGCTTTTCATAAAATAGCATGACCGGAACACACGGATTTATGTATATTGTTTCCCGCTTAACAATAATTAAAAGGATGATAAAAGTTTAAAATAAAATAATTGTTGAAAAATAAAATACAAATGTTCCTACACTAATATACAGTTCGAAGAGTAATTTCTATATTGCAGAGAGGCAATGTACCGGATCTACATAATTATTAATTAATTAAAATATGGGGGCTACATATAGGATATTCCTGTTATTAACTTATTAGTTACTTAATAGAAATTTAAAAGACCAATTTACCATTTTTCTTTTCATGTTAAATTACACGTTATTTTAAAAATAATTCCTTATCGTTTCATGCTGTTTACAACTATAACTTGGAGATAAGAAATAAAAACTAGTATCAAGTTTTTTGCAAAAATATTTTGCATATGACTAGTAAAGATGGCCGCCATATGGCGGGAACAGTTTTACAGGGTATTTCGTAAATAGGCGGCCATGTTTTTAGGAATGATAAAGTGTCAACTATGAATCAAAATTGACTGTTAAATTTATCATTATTGGCCTCTTGTAGGAATTATAGGCCCTCAAAGTAGCCTAATCGGACGTTAGGTTGGGTTATAGGTTGTAATCATAAGGGTCAATTTTACAATCTCTGGTTAAAATTTGAACTGTCAGTTAAATAAACAAAATTGAAACGAAGTGAACTGTCATATGACAATTCATTGCTGTCAATATCCGATTCAATTTTGTTTATTTAACTGACAGTTAAAATTTTAACCAGAGATGTAAAACTGGCCCTAAGTGATTTGACAAAAATAATTAATAGCTACTGTCATTGTAGTTTGATGTATTGAATGCCGTAGTGTTCGTTCACTGTGTTTAGAGAAAATAGCTAATCTAGTTGACAGAGAAAAATATAACTGCAGAATGTTTTTTTTTTATTCTATGAAGTTACAATGAAGCGATGGCCGTTTTTTACCAAACATCCTATATTATTACAATACATTTTAAATTTATTATTTTGGCAATACAGACATTACTGTGACAAGTTCACAGTAATGTAATTAGGAATATTTGTCGTTTATTTAGTTGGGTGGCAACACTTTAGTTTTGGTACTGTCTATATAGGAAAATTTATAGAATACATTGTTTTGGACAATTTTGGAGTCCTGATATAATTTTTGTTTTATTTATTCCTTATAATAATGGGGTATGTGACCATAATCGAATTTCAATATATGTCATAATATATAAAAACAAACCTCTATAGCTTCTCATTATAATAATAAAAACTAAATATTAGTTTGTAATAATATTGTTATTAGCAATTTAATGTTTTGGAGAAGGAATCTGTGACGTCAGTAGGGTACAATGGTAGAAGAAGACAGTTAGACTGAGATAGATATGTTGTGATAGGTTATGGAATGGCGAACGTGACAGCTGCTGTCACTTTCGCCTACTACAATATATCTATCTCAGTCTAACTGTCTTCTTCTATCATTCTACCCTACTGACGTCACAGATCCCTTCTCCAAAGTTTTAATAATTATTTTCTCGTAAACTACGAATAATTAATCAATTTAAAAAAATACGGGTATTTTATTTTTTGGTCTAGTATCATATATGTAAAAATCAAAATTTAGTCACATATCCCATAGCCTGCATGTCACGAAGGGATTCCCCGTTTTTACTTGTACATGTAAACAACACATCGCACATCGTCATCGTAGTAAAGTAATACATATAAAAAGGGGATTCCCATAGAGATGGTCTGGTTAGCTGCAACCTTGAAAAATTTGTAATCATAAATTGTTATAAACCCAATAAATAAGACTGATTGATAAATTATTGAATATATGATTTTTTTTTTTTTTTTGAAAATAAATGAAATTAATAATTATGTATTATATTTGTCAATTTTGTAGTGCTTTTTAATATTTGCTCCTTTTATAGCGTATTTTAGTTTCTTGCTTTTTTCGAATTTCTTTCACTTTTTCGTGCTTTTTTTTTCATTTTATGTGTTTTTTGTTCTCTTTATCTTGTTCCTGCTATTTATAGACACCTATATTTTGAAAATAAATGCTTATAATTCCGCAATCTAGTTACAATTATTAATGATGTCAGAATCACATTTTTGATATTATAATAACATACCATATTGTCAAACACGTGAAAATGTTGACATTTCTGATTCGGTATCAAATAATATGATAAAGCAAACATTTCTTGAAACCACGTTGAATCATATAATCACGAGTCTTAAATACATATGACTCATACTGATTCCATTTAACAAGCGTTATCCATATTTCCGTAAAACACGTGAAAATTAATCAGTCCCGGTTTAAATTTACATTGTTCATTCTAACACTTTATTCTTTATTATTGATTGTTTTTTAATTAAAGCTTATTTATTGAGCACGCCTGCTACAAAGGTTGTTCATGTTCCGTTGTTTTAAATATATTATCAATTGTTTATTTCAGAAATGCGAAATCATGTAATGCAGTTAAGCATTGCATTCAAACAGTCTGGGAACATCAAAATCCCCCTAAGGACAATGACAGCGTCTGTGAGATTTGTGTCAAGATGGTCAAAGAAGCCAGAGACCAACTTGAAAGCAATGAGACACAGGTAAAGACAATATATTAAAATACAGTTTTACGCACTGATGCACAGAGTACAGTAAAACAACTCCAAATTATGCTCTTCCATTTTTACCTTCCGTCACTCTTAGGTATGGAAGGTATTCTCTTTGATGAACGTAGGGTTCGAATTGGATAGTTCAAGCATGACTTCTTTAACTTCTTTGCGGTGCTCTTTTTGAATAAAATCCTAGACAATCTCTTAAACTCGAATGACGATTTTCCATCACAATTTCCTTCATTTTGTTGATGTTTTCGTCAGTTAGGAAGACGGTAAAGTTCACCGAAACGAGTTTTTTTTTAAAATGATTTATATCACTCGTACGCTCGTGTTTTCAATAAATCTGACTCACATTTTCAATGATTCAACACAAGATCTATAGACCATTCCAGAATGACGTCACCTGCCCTCCACAGGAGTGATTTTAACTAGTGGTGGGATCCGGAGCCGGATAGTTTAGGTTTCGGATCCAAAAATATCCGGATATGTTGAACTATCCGGATCTCGGACCCAAATCTCAGTATCGGATTTTGGATCCGGATCTGAGTATCGGATTTTGGATCTGAATCTGAGTATTAGATTTTGGATCCTGATCCGAATATGAGTATGACTATCGGATTTTAGATATGGAAAAACAATCCCTTTCATGTGAAACACGTGCATGTTATAAATAAATAGGTATTTCGACACCGGCAATGAACCTGTAACCATTATTTCTCAAATTTAATCTTAATCTTGTTTTCTTTGAAGTATTTGTTGTAATGAATGTTAAAATTTTAGAACTACAGAATTTTCAATATTCTAAGAAATATCCTTCTTGTATTTTCACCAACTACCTGTATATTTTAGAGGGATATTATAAAATTTATTGATGTTTACAGACCGCTGTAAAGATAAACAGGCCACTGTAACAGTTTGAATTTGAACTCACTTCTAGATGTTAGCCTTTACATTCAAAATGATACAGTTCATTCATAAAATGAAACCATAAATTTTTCCATGGCCCCATCATTGAGTAAATTATGTATGAAATTTATTTCTAATAGCTGCCCCTCACGAAATTCATTTGTTCTGAATTGTTCACAACACAAAATTTGAGACTAACCCTTTGTTCAATGTTTTCATCCATTTCACAAATAGAAAGCACAAAGGCGTTCCCGTGGCCCGCGTGCCTGAGTGTCTGGTCGCGAACCTGGCGGAACCGGGTTCGATCCCGACAGACGCCAGATATTTTCCAATTTTAAATGGCACAAAAGTGACCCCTGTGGTGCACTCTCTACACAAGCTATGAGTGCCCGTGAGGTGACGCCTGGTAAACGCCCAAACGGTAAAATATAACGTCATTATTACCGATGTCTACATGTGTTGTAGATACTGGCACACCCAGAAATGGGTAATATGCCGTGAAGATATATTTATTTATATTTATTTAAAGCACAGGCAGGAAATTATTTTAAATATTTTTTCCCCTTTCTAGGAAGAACTTAAACAGGTCTTTGAGGGCAGCTGCAACTTGATCCCGCTGAAACCAGTCGCTGCTGAGTGCCGAAACCTGGTAGACCAATTCATCCCAGAATTGGTGGATACCCTCGCATCCCAAATGAACCCGCAGGTTGTCTGCAGTGTTGCCGGGTTGTGCAACAACGCAAGAATTGACAAATTATTGGCAGAAGCTGCCGTGAATGCCAAATTCGAAGCCTCAACTGCAATGGCACCAAAAGAAGATAAATGTGAAGGATGCCATTCAGTGGTAGAACAACTAGAGGGAAAGTTCAGGACGATGAGCAGAGATCAAGTTCTTCAAGGAATGCTCAAGGTGAGAAAATCTTCTGATTCAATTATTGAAAATTGCTAGATAATTGTCTTTCTTTTTAGGTGTGCGGCCGTATGAGTTCTTTCAGTGACTCATGCACAAATATCGTTCTGAATTACTTTAACGAAATGTACGAACATCTTTTGAACGATTTGACCCCAGACGCTGTTTGTCTCATGGCTGGGGTATGCACTGCTCAGTTCCATATTCATAATCAAGAAATACCCAATGTTGACGTGCGACCTATGTCGAACTCCGGAAAACTTAGTGTAGCGTAAGTACATTTATAATAATATACTTATTCACTCTGATAGTCAAATAAGTCTGAACTGGAAATTTCCATACTGTTACCAATTTATGGGTAATGTTGAAAATGTTATGTTATGAAGAAGTGGCAACATTTAAGGGGACGGGACAGGGTGCGGAGAAGGGAAAAAGGCCATACTCAAAGGCGACTATAACTAATTACCATGACTCCCATTTCAAAATACCTTGATATGAATTAATTATTTTAGTTTTAGCTTAAACACCATCAGCTACTGTTTTTGTATATTTTGATGGTGAGAGGTTAGATAATATTTTGAAGTTTTATGCAAATTATATTACGGCAAAAAACGGCAGATGAGTTTTTAATAGATATGTTTAATAGTTTTTTGTAGGAAATGATGAAGTAACTGAACATAAATAACTTTTTTTGTATGGTATATAAATGACGCCGGGTAATCATAAAATATTGTTATTATTAGATTCAAATTTCTTTTAACAAACAGAGCTATTCATAACGTGAAACTATATCCTGGATATGCCAGGTTGAGCCTTTAAAATTATAAGGAACAACAAGTATAATAGACATCGTTCCTTCATTCAAATCTCTGTGAGATCTATTTTTTTTATTTTTTTATTTACTATTAATCTAACCAACAGGGTTCAAGACCCCAATTACAGGTTGATTATACCATAAACTTATAAATTATAGACACAAGTAATAACATGTAAATGGAATAACACAAAACAAAATCCAAACTTAATAATACGTAAAGTTATGTTTTAGACAGTAACAAATAGTAGCATATGTTAATGAACATAATAATTGTATAAAGCACTTCTAAATTTTTCAATCGAGCCGAGAAAGATGTCAAAATAATCTGGTAAGTTATTTTCATAGTTCGTTCGAGGAGTATTGCAATAAAAGGTAGATTAAAACCGGGAATTATACCCAGGAACTAGGAAAGGAATTTTATCAAGAATTAAGGGATCATTTATAACACTATGCAAAATTTTGTAAAGGAACAATGTAGACTGAATTTTTCTGCGAGTATCGAGAGACACAATACAAAATTCACATAACAAGTCTTTGTAGTCTGTATCAAAACTGGGATAATGTCTAAAAAGTTTGAAGAAGCATAATTTAACAAATTTTCGTTGAATAGATTCAATTAAATGATTGTATTTATTATAGATAGGACTCCAAACCAGCTGACAATATTCAAGTTTTGTTCTTACGAACGAGAAATATAATTTCTTTAGAGTTGAAATATGAACAAAGTACTGTGTATTTCTAAAAATGAAGCCTAAATTTTTGTAGGCAGATTTCACAGTATGAAAGATATGATTAGTGAAATTCAGCTTTTCGTCAAATAAAACACCAAGATCCTTAAATTCAGTGACCCTTTCAAGAATATGAGAGTATTTTGTAACAATATTTACGAAGTAGCTCATTATTTTGCATTTAAGTAATTTATAAATAATCTATGATTTTTTCACAATACTTTCTTCGCTATTTTTACTTTAAAATAGTTCCATTATCCAGTTTCGATCTGCAAGTTGCACATAAATCTTATTCTTGTAACGTTTATTTTCCGCCCTTTCTTACTTTCCTTCATAATTCTTTCCACATGCTATCTCAAACTCCACTTATTAGCCTATTTCATTCTCATCCTATTTTGTGTTATTATATTTCGTTTTGTCTTTTCCGTTCTCGGCGTATTTTCCTTTTATCTCCAAAGTGTTTCCTTATTTCTATCACACAATACACGCGGCGCTGTTGTCGCATCATTATTCCTCAATACATAATTATCTTTCTTCTAATTCCAGTTCTTGCTGCTTTACTTTAAATTCCATTTCTATTCTCTCTTTCAAATGTTCAAGGGCATTATTTTCCAGTCGTTTATTTTTAGATGTACGTAAATTCATTTTTAAAATGAAATTGCATCTTAATTAATTGCAACCTAGTACCTCTCTCAAAATTATTAATATACAGGGTTAGTTAAAAGTATGGAGACGGCGATTTATTGTCGTTAATATTCATTGACGTAAACAATAACCACTGATAAAGTTACATCGCTCGAGTTTGTGTATCGCTTCGCTTTTGTC
This sequence comes from Ophonus ardosiacus, assembly GCA_943142095.1. Lineage (NCBI taxonomy): Eukaryota > Metazoa > Arthropoda > Insecta > Coleoptera > Carabidae > Ophonus > Ophonus ardosiacus. The sequence continues at coordinate 49,959,885 of OW964828.1, read as the reverse complement.
TATCTTAGATGTACCTACTATTTGTAAATACTCGAACCGGTGTTTTTCCTTGTAAAAATATTATTAAAATAAATTGAAAACAAAAAACAGAAATACTGTTGTAAAGAGAAAACAACGCACTATCGAATGGTAGAGTAAAATTAACAGGTTTCTATTTTGGAAACTCGTTTACGTAGGTACGACAACTGATAAAAAGACGTCCTCTTTTGAATAACGTAACGACAAAGTTTTTGTTGCGTAGTACCGATTGAATAACGTAACATTAATTTTAATAGTAGGTACTCTATTACCTCGACAGTTTCCGTTATATTTTTTCCTTTCCGTTTCCCGCATCCTTTTTTCCGAGGACTTATGTTTATTGTTAGCTAGCCGACCAAGAAACCAATTATTCTTTTTCTTTGTAGCACGAGAGAAGACCTTCCCTGTGAACTATGCGAACAACTCGTGTCCCATCTCCGAGACCTTCTAGTGGCAAATACCACCGAACAAGAATTCCAAAAAGTCCTTCAGGGCCTCTGCTCTCAGACCAGATCATTCAAGGACGAATGCCGTAGTTTGGTAGATCAATATTACCCACAAATCTACAACTTTTTAATGAATGAACTGAACCCGAATTCAATCTGCGTTATGGTCGGCATTTGCAACGTCAACTCCGCCGAAGATGAAGGACCTATGTGGGCTATGTTACCGCCAGAAACTGCCATAAACTCCGTGAAAATTCTCAAGGGGGCAAAACCACAAACCGTGATTGGTTTGGACGAATCATTGAGCTACAAACCCAAAAATGTTGAAATTGTTCAACATGGTAAAGAAGTGCAAATTAGCCATCCAGAATTCGTTCAACTACCGATTGAAAGAATGATGCCACATTCTTTAACCTTGAATGGAAACACAGAACTTTGTACATTCTGCGAATATTTCCTCCATTTCTTGCAACAAGAAATCACCAACCCAAAAACTGAAGCAAGTATCAAGAACGCAGTAAAACATGTATGCGAGAAACTACCTAGAACAGTTTCTCAACAGTGTTCATCGTTTGTTGAAATGTATGGCGATGCTTTTGTGGCTTTATTGGTTCAAGAAATTGATCCCAGTCAAATCTGTCCGCTTTTGAGCTTATGTCCAGCTGCAGCGGTTCAAGAAGTTGAAATATTAATGCACTCAAAACCAGAAGACAAACCGAACTGTCCTTTATGTCTTTTCGCAGTTACTCAACTTGAAGACATGATCAAAAACGAAAAAACTGAAGTAAGATTTCATTGGAAAATTAAATGTTGTCCTAAATTACCCAAAAAAAAACCTGTATATAGAAAGTATTCCTAATAAATCCTTCCCAAAACTTTACAATTTATTTTACGAATAGAAATGTCTTTCTTTATTTAGGAAACCATTCGCAGCGCGCTTAACAAACTTTGTGTTCATCTCCCGAAGAACTTGGCTTCAGAATGTGAAGATTTTGTCCAAACATATTCGAACGAACTTGTTGACATGTTAGTAGCTGATTTATCGCCGCAAGAAGTTTGTGTTTACTTGAAACTCTGTGAAGATAAGAGCCCGAAACATAAGAATAATCCTATGTGGGAGGAACACTTGAAACAAGAAAATGGAGACTGGACATGTAAGAAGAAATATATTGTTGATTTTATGGATATATATGGTTGATTTTTGTTTCAGTGACCAACGAAATTCCGGATAACACCAAGGAAGGGAAAGTGCAAGGTAAGTGAATATTGGAATACATTTGCTCTGTTCAGTTGATAAGTGAATTGAGATTAAATGAGTTAAGTGAATATGAAAAGAACGTTTCACATTTAGAAAAAGTTATTCTTATTATAAAATTTATGACCATATGACCACAAAGCCTCAACATTCATAAGACATAATCTAATGACATTTCTTCTTACACCATTATCCTTAACTGAACTAAATGGCACATTGTTAAAAACCATTTTACCATAAAGTAGGGTAACCTTCTTCGCTGTTTTCTGTATTCTGACGTTTATGTCAGCCTCTTGTGATCCAATATTTTCAATTTAGACTCTAATAGACGAGACAGACGACAAAAATTAATGATCATTAAGGGTTAGATATAGTATGCGCACCTGAAGTTGAGACTATTGACAGATATCAAAATTGCGTCTATTAACAAACCAAAAGATATTAAATGTAGTAAGTACGTACTACTTATTGTATTGTACTTGTACAGTACAAAACAATAAATAGCAGGAGCTTACTACAGTCCATATTTTCTGGTTTATTAATAGACGCAATTTTGACATCTGTCAACAGTCTCAACTAGGTACGCACACTATAACTAACCGTTAATGATCATTAATTTTTGTCGTCTGTCTCGGCTATAAATATTGGAACTCAATGACGCTCTATTTTTTGAATTTATGATAGAATTTATTGTATACAGGGTGTCTCAATAAGCTTGCTCACTATTGGTAACTTTTTTATTTGAAGAGGTACGAGGTTGGTTAAATGAGCAAAATTGTGCCATTTTATATTAATTGGTCATGTAGACAAAATAAAAATTGTGTCAGCGGTTCTCAAAACTTGGGACAAAATATATATTTTTTAAATGGAACCATATATTTTTTATTATCTTATTGGAAAGAGTAAATATTTCTCTTTCCAATAAGGTAATGTTGTTTATGTACAATTTTTTCAAATAAACGAGTTATTTACGGTTAAAAATTTAAATTTTGTAAACTATTTTATTAGTTTTTTAGTCAAGTAAGCCATGGAAACAATTGATTCTTTGTTTGTTTGACGTTCAATAATATCTCCCGTAAAGTTCTCTGTGTTTAATAATGTTTAATAACTTTACAAGTAAAGAAAAGTTAGAAATGATCTTGCTATATGGAAAGTTATATCTAGACACCAGTTACGTAGAACGGACGGCTCTCTTTCCAAAAGAGTTTAAATGTGCGAAAGAAATAATGGCTTTCAATTTGAATAGTTTCTTTATTTTGTTATTACTGTAAAATAAATAAATAAAATAATAATTTTATAAAAGACAATTGTTTCCATAGTTTACTTGACCTAAACTAATAAAAAGTAATTTTTATCTTTAAACGTAAATAACTCGTTTATTTGAAAAAATTGTACATAAACAACATTACCTTATTGGAAAGAGAAAAAAAATAGTCTTTCTAATAAGATAATAAATAATATGTAGTTCCATTTAAAAAATATACATTCTGTCCCAAATTTTGAGAACCGCTGACACAATTTTTATTTTGTCTACATGACCAATTTTCTAATATAAAATGGCACAATTTTGCTAATTTAACCAACCTCGTATCTCTTCAAATAAAAAAGTTACCAATAGTGAGCAAGCTTATTGAGACACCCTGTATATCAAGCTCTCTTGGTATTGTCATGACCTTAGTCTTTTTTGGCTTTTTTGTATTAATTTTCAAACCGCACTTTGATATGGTTTGCAAAGCCAATACTGACCAATGGTTTATAAATTTGAAAAGTAAACGAAAACGCGAAAACCTTATCACGAATAATAGAATTTGTGAGATGTAGTATTTATTGTAAAATACTTCATTGTATGATTATTTTTATGTATGTTTCAAAGTTTTAGCAACACTATTTTCGATATCATTTACTTCATAATTTAAATGAGATGATCTCTTAATATAAAAAGTACAAAACTTTGTACACAATTTCATAAATTGATGTACCAATATTAAAGTTATTTATTATATTACGCTTACTTCACATAAAAATATGCCCCAATTATTGATAAAAGTTTGTATATTAACTTACCAAGTGTTGCTTGCATTGTCGCCCAATCCATTGAACAGGTTATGATGCCCTCAGAGTCTCTGAAATTTATTTTAAATTAATAGTAATAGCCAAATGATAAAAAAATTGTTAAATGGGCAAATAGTCACATAGTTTTTGATATAAAAAGGTAAATAAAACCTTATATAGATATTGATGTGTAGATCAGGTACTCCTTGCTGTAGACTGCAGACAGTTTAGACGAATGAAATCGAAAATGAGAATGAAATATAAAGTACATTATCTATAACATAAATCTACATTGGTATAAAATTATAAATAAATTTATTGTAAAATAGTTTACGAAACAAGGAAATGATTTGGTCGGTAACAAGAGACCGTTAAAATTTGAGACAAACGACTACTTGTGTTTTCACAGCGAGCTAAAATATAAATGAAGTACAGCTGATCGTTTATATTGTACTATGTTAATGATTTGAAGTAAATTACCTTACACAGAAGTTTAATGAAATATAACTGAAGTAAATTATGACAAATTTGCACACACTATTATAAGTTTATATATCACAATAATCCACGACACAAAAATAATTATAACAATATGTGTTCGTTAACAACTGACTCTCTGTCTTCTCACAGCTTGCGTAGATCTAAGCGAAATGTATTGAATATACTCGAACATGCCTGCTTGATCTATATTTATATTGTATATTAAAGAGTTTTATTTTATATCAATATTTCGATTAATTTTTTAGCGTTTGGTAAAATTATCTTAAAATTAATAATAATAACAATGTTAGATTAATAAGTTATATAATTCCTCGGTAGAACTTGACTTGTTGCACAAACGGACTGTTTTCTAAGTACATACCGTTACTATGGTTTAATTCCGTAAATATTTATTTCGACAAATACTATGTTCCACATAAGAAAATGAAAATTGAACAACGATGTATTACATACTATTGGCTATGAACCACACCTTTCCAGTTATTATTGTATTTGAGAAATGATAATATTTATTTCAAAAAACGCCATTTGAAATTCAGGATAATCAATTTAAATTCAGAACTTATCACGTAATTCAGAATGGTCATTTTAATTTCAGAAAGAGTCAAATATAATTCAGAATAGTCAGTTTAATTTAATTTCTGATAATAAGGGCTAGTTTTACAATCTTTGATTAAAATTTTACCTGACAATTAAATAAACAATATTACATCGATATATTGACAATAATGATAAATTTGTCATTTGACAGTTCATTTAGTTTCAATTTTGTTTATTTAACTGGCAGTTAAAATTTTAACTGGTGAATGTAAAGTGGCTCTAAATTGATTATTGTTAACCACATTATATGACGAGTTCTGGAATTAAAATGACTATTCTAAATTACATTTTACGAGTATACAAGTGGAACTGGTTAAGATTACTGCCCCCAATAATTTTAAATTAAATTATTCTTGGTTGTACCATTAAGGCTTAAATTATAAGCTACCTTTAAACAATGAAATGCAAGTCGAAATTTTGGCTGCAATGCATAATAATTCATTTGACATTTCGATGCAATATTGTCAACTTTAGGAACGCTTAAAATTTAAGTTACGTTGGTGCAACCGGCCATTAGAGAAACTTCCATTTTTGAACGTATTTTGATCAGCAATTTTTTAATGATATTAGTTTAACGCTTCTTTAGTGTTTTATTACTCGGTAAATTCCGCCATAAACATCAGAAAAAGCTACATACGTCATCAGAATGTATTCAAATTCAAAAAATATATATTGTTTTTATCTTCAGTCCCTCAAAAACCATCCGTCACCGTTATGGGCGTCTCAGACAACTCTCCTCAATGCGTCATCTGCGAATTCATTATGTCCCAAATTGAACACGAACTCCAAGATAAAGCCACTGAAGAAGACATTAAACGCATTGTACATGGAGTCTGCAACCATCTCCCAAGAAACGTCGGTAAACAATGCAATGACTTCGTAAATAAATACGCAGATATGATCATACAGCTGCTAATCTCGACCATGGAACCTGGAGAAGTTTGCAGTTTGATGAAGATGTGCTCAGGTGAAGCCATGGTGGTTACAGGTACACAAACCTCCACACAAAAGACACTAAATATTTATAATAAGAATAGGGTACTAAAGCGTGCATTACACGATGAAGTTTTTCTTTTCAAGTGACTTGAATAGTTTTCTCTCGCACAATAGTCCCTATAGGTTTGACTGTCAAGTAACTGTCAAATGTTATTTGTGTTTATATTTTTGATGTATTCAAATAGTGTTATTAGTGATCGATATTAAACAAAAAAATCTGATGTGACCAGCACATGACCTCCCGCCAATTCCATGTTTAAAATGGCAATGAGCTTTAAGTAAAGTATCACTTCCGATTGATCGTTTGTTATTCCAATGAATAGAAAAGTTTGTAATGCGAAATTTTGGATTATATTTTAATATATTTTTCCTGAAAAATCTGTAAGCAAATACCAACTTTGCGAAGTTTTGGATCATTAATATATTTTAAGGAAAAATCGTCACATACATTATTGTCAAAATCAGCACCAACTTCCTTATGCTCTAAAACGCAATCTGTGTAAATTCTTCGCCGTAGATGATCCATTTCGTAAATGTGTAGTTGCAAACTATGATATGACACTTTGAAATCACGTTCTTATTGAGAGCTGTTTGATATGTATTGTTGCGAACATCAAATTTAAATCGAAATATCCTGTATATCTCATATTTATGTATGATGGAAAATATATTAATTTTACTAACCAAAATTTCATTAGAATCATATTTATACATTATACTACTAAATTCTTCTGAACACAGTTTCATTATTAATTTTAATGTAGGTAAATGCTTCGTGACAGTGACATTTGTTTAAATATGTCAAAATTGATATTAAAGTATTATTTTTGTTTGACGCAGAGGCAAAGTGATGTACAAAAATAAATTATTTTATAATATAATATTTAAAGTTATTTCAAGTTATTTACTAATGCTGTTATCGTAGAATTGAAGATTGTGCCATTATATTCAATTTGTATTGGTAAAAGTTGCTAAAATATTATATTTAATGCATTTTTTACAAGAAAAACTCTTAAAAGCTTGTATAAATGATACTTACGGTTATCCGATATGCACTAAAAACTAATGAGCTCTTCCCACATCAGTATAGAATGGGTATACAAAATTTCGAAATTTTCTGATTGATAGTATTTGAGTAATAGTGTCCACACGATCCACACACACAAACACACACACACATACATACATACCTACACATCATTGTAAAAATGTTAAAATTGGATCTGGGAACATCAAAACGTGCTTATTCACTAAAATCTCTATATCCGATTTTTAGCACGATCCCTATACCTCCCTTACCTAGGGTAGCGGGAGGTAAAAATGGAAAAATGGGGTAGAAAAGTCATTGAAATCTTGATAGCTATATACAAAAAATTCATGTGATAAAAATTCAATTGCAATTTAATGTAAGGATAACTTAAATTTTGACACTTGGATTATTTAATTCACGCAAAACTTGATCGTGTAAATAAACTTGTAAGGTCACTTATAAAGACACTTTTCAAGTCACTTGAAAATAAAAACTTCATCGTGTAATCCACGCTTAAAAATAACCGGATTTTGTTTCTCTATGTGCCTTCACATCCTTCTAGATCTGTTGGCCAATCTAAGCGACCAATGTAATTATTTTTGTATGCGTTGTTTGACGTGTTCGGCTGTTTTTGTAATAGCAAACATTCAAGTTTTATTTCCTGTTAGGGAAATCAGCAGCGGAAACTGTGGCAATGCTTCGGAAGACTTATAGGGAAGAAACTTTGGTCCAATGTAAATTAAAAATGAACCTGGATCGGGACGTTTCTTGAAAGTAATATTTGTGGACATAGTACATTCCAATAGTTGGCCGAGGGTTTGCTTTTCGTCAATCAGAGAGCCTACCATTTGAACGTGTGCCAGGAACTGAAAGAACAGTCAGAAATCGATCCGGATTTTTTGTAAGCTCTCCCAAGCATTGCTGCCGATTTTCCCAACTAGAAATAGAACATGAAGTTAACACATTGCTCTTTAATGTCCGCCATTACAAAATCGCCGAACAGAGCTTACGAAAAAAATCACACTGACCGCTCAGATGTATCCCCAATGATGATGCTTGGAAAACAGATCCAAAGGGATGTCTAGTAAAGACACCTTGACGGAGAAGTTGGAACTAGCGCCCTACCACCGGCCAGAAAATGAATCCGGTTATTTTTGGAGACCTCCTCGCATCTCTTGCGATTCTGTCTGGGGTCTTCATATTGTGTTAAAATGATGGCTTTTTAATCAAACTTAAATTTGGGGGAACAGGAAAAATCGCAGGAGACAAGTCAGGCAAATAATATGGATGGAAGGTTTTAATGTAATTTTTGTGTATGTTATAGAAGAAGTTTTGGATTGCGCCATCTGCGAAACAACTGTTAATGCCTTGGACAAATTGTTAGATAATCCTAGAGTGGATCATAAAATGGAACATGTTTTGAAGAAAGCCTGTTTAGCTCTACCCGATAGAAATCAAGAAAAGGTGAGTCACTATATTTTTCAAGTATAATTTTTCAATATTTGTTTGATAATATTATCAACCTACATTTAAAAATTATATTTATTTATATACATATATTAGAGATAAAGTTGTTGATTAATTATTTTCCGTGTTTATTTATGACAGCAAAAACTAAATATAGTATTTATTTAGATTAATCTTTTAAAAAGTTATGTTAACACCGTAATTTCTATTATAAAAGTGGTTATTACCTCCATCAAATTTAGTTTTCGAAAACTAGTACCTATTTCTGCGCATCATAAAAAGTTTGTTGCAAGGCGATTGGGATACTACAAGCGCACAGATAGTGTGAACTGGTGAGCTATGTGGTGTGTGTGCGAATTAGAGTCGTTCGTTCATCGCTCACTAAAGTGACTCGTTCATGATCGATCAATCACTAAACTCATACATATTTCCCGGAAAAAAGCCGAACTTTAAGTACCCTAACATTTTAGACTCAGCGGCAAATGTTTGCAATTTGTCACCAGAAAATACTTTTTAAAAATATATTTCTCTGTTACTACAAATAATAAAAAAAAAATTAAAAATATTAATAGATAACATCATTTTTTTTTTAGTGTCGGTCAATGATTGATGCATATGGAGACAGTTTCTTCCACTTAGTGACTCAACTGTCCGACGCTAAGAGTGTATGCACTAAAGTGGGTCTTTGCTCAAATCACGCAACTGTCAACGTCTCTAGGAGCCCTAGAGAAACACAAAAACCTTTAGGTAGAAACCCTTGCACTTGGGGGCCGAGTCATTGGTGTGCCACGTACGAAAATGCTGAGAAATGCGAGGTAAGAAATTGTACAAAGTGCCCAGAAAAACAAAAAATATAAATAATAGAAATATTTACTTATTTTTTTTAATGAAGTCACTAAATTGGGAAATTATTTACCATAGATAATGTTGTCCTAATGTTGACTCGAACAAAGATTGGCAATTACGCGTTGACGCGCTCTTTCATCTTCATGGAAATAAGGGCCAAAGATGCCTCTGCCGGACCTTACAGTCCAAACAGTGACCTTTGGACTATGGAGAGGTTGTTGGTTCTTTCTTTTAGGATTTTCCTGTGCCCAGTACCCGCTAGAGGCATCTGGCAATAACACATTAGAGATAAGGTCAACCCGTAATTGCCAGTCTTCATACGAGATAGAGGATGCTAGCAAAGTATCATCTGCACAATATTATTTTTCCTAAATAATTTTCCAAATTATACTTCATTTCACGTAAAAAATTGTGATGGGAAGATAGGTGCAGTTTGATCTTGTTTGATTGGATAATATCGGAGAATAGGCTATTCCACAGTAATCAAAAATAATAAAAGTTTATTGAAAATAGGAATGATAATAGTTAAAGGATAAGGAAAACCATATTTCATTTATTATAAATTATTCCTTCTAGAAGACACGGGGAGTTTTGCTTTTGATCATGCAGGACATGTGTACGAGTGTTTGAGCAAATAGGATCCAAGTATGACCTCCGATTTTGAGAAGCCCCGCCCTAACTAAGAATATACTTCTTCGGGTGTGTCGGATTTGTTCGGTTGCTGTTCGGGTGACGTTCTAATTTCTTTATTTTTATAAAATGAGAAAAAAAGTGAAATAAATTAAGTGAAATAATTTAGTTTATGTCTCTAATAATGAATTATAATATTACAATTTAAATATACATTATTTTGTAATTTGTTTAACAATTTTTCGTGGTTTGTGAACCACTGTTTGTTTACTTCTGGTATATCCACATTACCTACGTCACAAAGCAGATTTAAAATTCGCACCTTAATATCTCGCTTATTTGGAGAAATTTTTAACTCGGACTTTCACATGTGGTCTTATATTATTATGTATTTCAAGAAAAAAAATTTAAAAAATGTCGTAAATAAAATAAATAAATATATCATCACGGAATATTACCCATTTCTGGGTGTGCCAGTATCTACAACACATGCAGACATCGGTAATGATGACGATATATTTTACCTTGTGGGCGCTTACCAGGCGTCACCTCACGGGCACTCATAGGTGGTGTGGAGAGTGCACCACAGGGGTCACTTTTGTGCCATTTAAAATTGGAAATATTTGGCGTCGGTCGGGATCGAACCCGGTTCCCCCAGGTTCGCGACCAGACACTCAGGCACGCGGCCACGGGAATAGCCTATTATCCATTCAAAACACAAGATCAAACTACACTTATCTTGTCGTCACTATTACGTGAAATGAAGTATAGTAACTTTATTAAAAAAATAAACAACCATTTTGATTATTTATATTTTTGTTTTATTCAACCTTTCTGGACAGCTTGTAATTGACAAATTTTATAATTGTAATTTTCTTTTTTTCAAGGCGTTGGAGCATTGTCGAAGTAAAGTTTGGAATGCAGATAGGCCCAGTCAATAATTAAATGGTAAAGATCTTATTTACTTATCTCCGTAGACATTGTGTATATTCTATAGTTAGTTTTTTTTTTTTTAACACCAAAGCAGGAGGTGAATTTTCATAAGTGATTTTTAAATAAGTATTTTAAGGTTTTCATAAAATTTGCTTAGTGTTATTACTTTATTTCATTGTCAATATGCCTTACAATAGGTGCATTGTGTGACACTACATGTAATCACAGTTTATTGAAAGTTAAGTGATAGAATATGGATAAACTGTGATAAATAGATATATATAAATAAAAAATAAAGGTTTATACTTGTTTTTCATTTGTAGTTAGATTTGATTTCTAATTTACAGGTATTTTGCAGTACTCAATAAGTGTTACCAACATATGAAGTACAGAAAAAAAACTAAATTTAGGTAACACAACTTAAATGTCATACGTAGTCACATGGTTTGTAGGATGCTAAAAATTTGTAAAAATAATACATTTTGTATTTCAATTAATTTATTGACTCAAGTATTTACAGTAGTAAAAAAAATCTATTGAAAATGGCCGCCCTTAGATTCAACACAAGCCTTAAGACAATCCTATAGCATGTAGTGGATAAAGGACTCCAGGCTGTTCTGCATGTTAATAAGGGTAAAAAAAAGAAGAAAAATCCAAGGTTTTTTCGTTGCAGAATGTATTTAAAATTATTTATTTAAGTGGCAATTGATTTCGGAGTAACAGTCCATCATCAGGCCGACGCTAAAACAATATTACAAAATAAATATTACATGTTTGTGTGTATGTTGATTGTCAAGTTTTAAGAAATTTTAAAAAAAATTTATACATAATTAATGATTATTACATTTCTGAATTTTAAGTAAATCTGTTGTGGCCAGCACAAGACCTCTCGCCATTTCCATATTAGGCTATATAAGTATTGTATTGCACTTTGTTATAGAACCGTCGTTTTATAACAAAATATTACAGAACTTTACCCAAATATTGTTTTTTATTGTATTTAACATATTCTAATTGTATCTATTTTTCATTGTATGAGGAAGTTTCTAAATGTCACAGATTCTTCCAATTCATTAAACCAGATTGGCGGTATTTCTGATGGATATATGCATATTACCTATAATTTCAAATATTTAATTAATAAAACAATAAGAAAGATTAAATATACTTCCCAGAAAAAGCTATCGAAATGTCACTAATACTGTTAATTTTTGACACTGAAATCTGTCATTTACAAATTGTTATAAACATTTTAATTTGTCAACTGGTTTCCTTAGTGTCTTTATCTCTTAATTTATAGAAGATTTAATAAAAATTAAATGTATCAGGTGTAGAATTTTGTTCTCAATATTAGTAATATCAAAAAATTTTAAAAATTAATATTTGGAAGAATTTCTTTTAAAAAGTACTACTTCCGGTTGTTCAATTGTTACCAAAACCTTTTCAGCTCTTCCCAGGAATGTCAGATTGAGGAATTGATAGTTAAACAGGTCTTATGTCTTGTAGTTTTTGAGGAATCGTCCGTCCAACATCCAGCCATACACATACACACACACACACATCCACACACACACACAGACATCATTGTAAAAATGTTAAAATCGGATTCTAGTGACCTTGAAACGTGCTTATTCATTAAAATCTGTATATGTGATTTAATGTGATTTTTAGCATGATTCCAATACCTCTCTTAGCAAGAGGTAAAAATATGTATTGCTGAGTTTTTCATTAATAAAAAAAGTATAGTTTCGTTTTTTAGAAAAAATATATTTCACTTGTCTAGTTGGCGCATTCGCTCCCGCTCGTGGAGCAATTTCCGGACGCGTGAGAAAACACTTATTTTACTGACTTGTACTAAAAATAGCTAATACTAGTCTAAATACTCCAGTCAACAAATTATTTGCAATACAAAATGTATTATTATTTTCACAAATTAATGGGAGAATCATTCACTTTACACACTGTGTGCAATAAAGTACCAAGTTTATTGGAGTATAAAAAATATTTATTTCATTGTCCACAATATATTTGCAGTATAATACAGTGTATAAATAAAACATAAATATGTACAAATATTACAGGTAATACATTTATGTTTATGTGGGTAATCTGGCAATTTCTGGCTTCATTTTAGGCTGATAAGGATTATTTTGTAATAACCATTCTGCGAAAAATAACAATGGTTCTAAAGGTTTTTTCTTACATAGTTCTACAAGAGCATTTAATAATGTTGGATTTACGTAAATTGACAAATAATCAGTAACTTCTGGCTCCGTACTTAATAGGGGTTCCAAGATCACTGTAAAAAATATAATTATATGAAGGTATCAGTCTCAACTTATTGTTTTGTGAAAAAACCATATCTAAAATTGGGTAACCACCAAAGTTACCTTCAAGTTATATTCAAAATGCAAATCTTGTAAAACGCTGAACACTATTTTTTACATATACAGTGTGTCCCATTTAGAGGTGCCACCATTGGGATCTCGAGAACTATAAGAGATACAATGTCGGTTAAATCGAACTTTTTATTCGCCTTTGGGAGGCCATCTCATATGTGCTTTTATTTTTGTAAAAATTCTCATAGGGCACTAGATAATGACGAAAAACTGAATATTATTGATTTTTTCTTTTTCAAATAACTTCTAAACTATTAATAATTGAGAAAAAAGTTTCAAATATAAAAGATAGACATTTTTATTAACTAACCAGTGACGTACGGAATAAATTTTTATATCCGTAAAGTTTTGAGATATAACACAAACTTATATTTTTTTAAATGGAACCCATATCTGATTTTAATCTCAAAAAAATAAATATTTTTTTCTCTTTTCAACGATGTAAGGGTTATTATGTTTTATATTTGTTTTGCCTTCAAAATTATTATTTTTTCCTTATTTTGTATTAAATTTACAATTATTTTGAAAATATTGGTAGATTTCTATTTGGAAATACTCCTTGTATTTAAATAATTTATTTCGTTAGAAAATTTTGCTCATCATAGTGTAATTTGTAATTATGAGTCTAGAATGAAAATATTAAGTAATAAAGGCATAAAACAAATTATTTTGATCAAATACAATATAATTAATAAAAATAATAATGTTTTTTTGGAAAATAATAAGAAAATTCAGGAAAATAAGGAGAAAAATTAAATTTTAGGAGCAAAACAAATATAAAACATACCTAATAACCCTTACATCATTGAAAAGAGAAAAAATTATTGATTTTTTTGAGACTAAAATCAGATATGGGTTCTATTTAAAAAAATATAAGTTTGTGTTATATCTCGAAAATTTACAGATATAAAAATTTATTTCCTACGCCACTGGTTAGTTAATAAAAATATCTATGTTCTATATGTGAAACATTTTTTTCAATTACTAATAGTTTAGAAGTTATTTGAAAAAGAAAAAATCTACAATATTCAGTTTTTCGTCATTATCTAGTGCCCTATGAGAATTTTTGAAAAAACAAAAGCACATCTGAGATGGTCTTCCAAAGGCGCACAAAAAGTTCCTTTTAACGGACATTGTATCTCTTATAGTTCTCGAGATCCCAATGGTGGCACTTCTAAATGGGACACACTGTATAATCAATCTATTCTAATAATACTATGATCATATTACTTTGCGGAAAGAAGAACCGGACTTCCCTATCCGCACTATCTATATCTTCACTGGCGTGTAGAACATTATCCATGCTTCCGTGACGTCCAAACCTAACCCGTAGGGCTTTAGGCAAAAACCAGTTGCAGTTTATGGTTCCTGTACCTTTCACTAATTGTCGCCATTTTGTTACGGCGTCTGTACAAGCCAGGCAAAGAACTATAACAGGTCCTGAAGACATGGAGACGACGAGAAATGGAAAAGAGGCAGTACCATAGTACTGGTTGTATAATTCGGATACTTGCTCGGGCGTTAGGAGGAGTTTTCTTCGCTTAAAAAGAAGTTAAATTTATATTTTTATAAATTCATTGTTGTAATCAAAATTTTATTTGTTGTAATCAACTATTTCAGTGTTGTAATCAACAATTTTATTGTTGTAATCAATGTTTTAAATTTAATCGCTTGTTAAATTAAACCGTTATTAAAAAACATACATACACACATACATACATAAAGTCACGCGTGTCCCACTTAGTTGGTTAGCAAAAATCCGAAAACAATAGTAATAATAAGAAAAGGGATATGAGTAAGAACTCTTTAACAACATTCTTCTTTCGCCTTGTCCACAATCATCATAGCCAGGGGTGTAGTCGAGGGTATACGCGGGTATACGCCGTATACCCTCTGGATTTTTTAGGTGCCCGAGCGTGTGTACCCTCTGCTTTTAAATATTTGAGACAAAAATTATAAAAATTAAATCAACTAATGAAAATTTTATCCCACAATTAATATAATTTTTTTAGAAATTATCTTTATGTTTATAAAATGTACTTTATTTGATTGGCGTCGCCATCTATTATTTAATTTTGATTTTTGTTATATAGAAGCCGTATACCGTTTTCAGTTTTCGGAAAATGTACGATTCGTAGTAGGCAGGTTTGCGACTTTGATACGTAAGGCAGTATTTAATTATTTTATTTTTTTCTTTGTGTTTATAGTTTTTGTATTTTGAATTTTAGTTGAAAATTTAAAAGATGACATTAACTTCGTATTAAGTCACAATGTATAATCGCGCGCATGTTGTGTTGTGTTTCGATTTTAGACAGTTTATGCAGATAAATATATTCTCTTCTTTTGTAAAATGTTCTGTGATCTGGCAATTTCTTTTTATACATGAAAGGGAAAAAACATGCAACTTCACATCCCTTGAAAAAATGTAATTTTCAATTATAAGGCATTTGACCTTGAATGAAATCCGGACCACAATAATAGTTACACAAAAATCATCCTTCGCCACACATTCCTGTACAAACATACTTCGTTCACCTCGTCCACATAAAAGTTCAGCTGTCTCTCCTTTCTCATAAAACATTCTTACTAACCATACATCTTCACACCACAATAGTTACGAAACAATCATCCTTCGCCACACATTCCTATCCAGGCACACTTCTTTCACCTCAGCCACATTCATAATCGTATTTATACATGCTCTTCTTCTCTTTCCACTCGGAAACTTACACTCCTTCAAAACACTACCAATCACATCCATTCACTTACACACTGGACGGCCACGCAATCGAACACCCTCAACTTTACCAACATATATGCGTTTTACAAGTCGTTCACTCATCATTCTCTCCACATGACCAAACGATCTCAACTCTCTTAACAACATTCTTCCTAACCATACATTCTTCATGCACCAAATTATTCCTCACGCGATCCCGTCTTGTATACCCAAATAAAGAAATAATCTAAATTCCAAAAGAAAATACTATTTATGTATATTAATATTTCGTAATATATCAACCGATTATTTAATTTAATTCCAAATCCAATGAATATCATTCAGTGTTTCGCAATATTTGAAATGAAACATATGTATTTATTTTATTACTCATGCAGTGAAAGTATTGAAATAAACATGAGTTTGAAATGAAAATTGTTATATCTATAAACTTTTACTATTCATTTGAATTGCTATTTCTACAACTAATTGTTAACTGGAATTCCAAAAGCAATATGTAGTTTGCAAATTCAAAGGTTTTCAATTACGTTAGACAAGAGTGAAATAATTTTCAATCGTGTAATGATTTGTAATTAAGTAATATTAATGCATTGAAAGCGTGAACAAATTAAAATACTTAACTGTTGAAATGATGTTTTCTAATTATTATTTCTGCTATATTTTTGTTCTAGACAAAGAAATTATAGACGTATATAATTCTTGCTCTAGCCAGGAATTCCTAGCTCATTTACATAACTAGGACAATGGTACTTTTCTATTTTTTACAAAAATAAAGTATATTATAACAGAATAAACGCATAAATGTAAAATAGAATAATATGTACGAGCCCAAACTTATAATGGTCCAGCCGGTTTCTATTTTCAACTAACAAATTATTAAACCTTCGCAAATGGTGAAAAGTTTTGAAAAAATTCTTTCCACTAATTTAAAATATAGATTTTAAACTTAATTTACTGAATATGTTATTTACTTAAGTATTTCAGAGTTTAATATTGGGTTACATCGTCTTTATTAGTAATATATCAACCAGCTTTATTTCTATTAAATAGAAATAGTTAAAAAAATCCCTAACCTTAACTAAAATCGCTAAAACTAGATACGTATTTCAGAACAGTTTTGGACCTCTGGTATGGTTGATATACTGAGTAATCTAAATCTGCTCTATTTTTCAGATTTGTTTTTGGACCTCTGGCATTGTTGAAATGTTGGATACCTAATCAAAAACTGATCTGTAGTGGTGAGTGGTAGCACGCACTTTAGAATTCTAACAAAAGAGCCATTTGTTATCGCTTTTCGCCACGAAGCGAAAATTTGGTAGCATGCGTGTCTCAAAATATTCACCTGCAAGCGTACGACTTGAGGCGAAAGTGTCAAAGCAACGTCATTATTTTGCGACAGTTCTATTCAAAGCCAATTTATATATAATTTATACATTTATTATATACAACTGTCATAATATTTGTTATTTTAATAGTATAAAATCCAATAATTTCCGAATCAAAAAGCGAATATAGAATTCTAAAGTGCATGCTACCAAGATTCGGAAAAGTAAAATCGAATTCGCCTGCTTTCTATGGTAGAATTCTAAAGTGCGTGCTACCACTACTGTTCTTAGACGTAAGGTTTAGGGATTTTCTAACTATTATTCTATCCCTATTTACTGACGCACTTGATATTTACGAAGTTGTTTTTCATTGTGCCAAAAGTAAAGGGATCCTTAAAATACCTGTCGAACTATTAGATTTGTTCGCCCAAGAAAATATGCAACTAATAAACACTTACAAAATTGCAATTTGCACGAGCGCCTCTAACGGCGAAGCATAGAAAACAAGGTTGCTATGGATACCCCGTACAAACAAAAACCTGTCATCAGCCGTAGACTTTACACTCTAGCCATCGTTTTAGTTGAATAATCGAATGATCTTCAATATTATCAAACAAAAAAATTGCCCCAGACACATCTTCTGGTTTTAAACTCATTTTTATTAAACACAACGTACACATCACAATAAAGAATTAGGTTTAACACTGAATAACAGATGCGAATACAATGACAGATAGGAACAGGGAACGGGACGCAAGACAACGAGGAGAGGTTTGTTTGTATGCATGACCTTCTATATCTCTCTTGCAGTGACGTCAATTTTGTAAGTGTCTATTGCTAATTTTTCAGTACGCGTGCGTAGTTTGAAACTAGTTTCAAACTGATTGGAAATTTTGGTGTTCTACGAACAAAATTAAAGGTTATTGTTATAACAGAAAGGTTTTTATCTTATGTTGATTATTGTTGTTAGCATTTGTTATTGTCACATAATGATATTATGTATTATAATAATCTTACTTTAATATTTAAAATTTACTTCCTGCGTATATTTCCGGTTCTCTTTAATTTATACACGAGAATTTACATGACAATACAGCAAATATTTAGTGGTTTGGAAGAGTTTATAATAAATGTAAGGATTTCCTTTCTCTCGCTTTGGCTAGTACAAGTGCATGTAGGAACAATGCTCGCTAATAGCCAGAAGTTCCAGTACACATGCAACAAACTAAAAATTTCTTTAGAATCCTCGGACTTTTCTGGCGTTTGGAAACTGATAATAAATAAATATACCATCACGGCATATTACCCATTACTGGGTGTGCCAGTATCTACAACACATGCAGACATCGGTAATGATGGTATATTTTACTATGTGGGCACTTACCAGGCGTCACATGACGGGCCCTCATAGCTGGTGTGGAAAGTGCACCACAGGAATCACTTTTGTGCGATGCACTGAACGAAGAAATGATTTTCAATCGTATTAATAAAATTGTTGAAAATATAAACTGGCTGAATTGTGAGTTTGGTTTTACCTGTAAAATATGAAATCCTTGCTGAAGTATCTTCCTTACAACAACATCTTCATAGTACACTGCATCAGGTCTGATAATTGCGCATGTTCTCTCCAATCTATGAAGCTCAACACTCGAAGATTTTGACGAGTAATAGCTATATGGTATATATTCTCCACTGTAACTTCCTGGCGGAACTTGAAGATACTGGTAATAATCGTAGATAGAACCATAGTCCTCCGGATGTAACGTAGTCATCGTCACAGACGCGGGGGACATATAATGGATGACAGAACCTATGTTGGTGTCTGATTTGTCGTCCACATGTGGGTGCGGAAACCCGGAGATTCTAGCCGAATGTTTATTACTCATAGCACGATTTTCGTCGACATGTGGGTGAGGAAACCCGGAGATTCTTGCCGAAAGTTTGTTACTCATAGCACGGTTTTGGTCCACATTCTGTGAATGATGAAATCCGGAGATTCTCGCCGAAAGTTTGTTACTCATAGCGCGATTTTCGTCCACCTTCTGGGAAATTCTCGCCGAAAGTTTGTTACTAGCGCGTTTTTCGTCAACTTGCTGTGGAGGTTGGGCGGAAATTCTTGCCGAAAGTTTCTTACTCATAGCGCGATTTTCGTCCACCTTCTGTGATATTCTTCCCGGAGGATTGTTACTCATAGCGCGATTTTCATCCGCCTTCTGGGAAATTCTCGCCGAAAGTTTGTTACTAGCGCGTTTTTCGTCTACTTGCTGTGCAGGTTGGCCGGAGATTCTTGCCGAAAGTTTGTTACTCATAGCGCGATTTTCATCCGCCTTCTGGGAGATCCTCGCTGGAGGATTATTACTCGGAGCGCGATTTTCGTCAGCCTTCTGGGAAATCCTTGCCGGAGGATTCTTACTCATGGCACGTGTATTGTCCACTTGCTGTGGTTGTTGAGGACCGGAGATTCTAGCTGAAGGTTTGTTACTCATAATGGATTTGATGTAAAGGTGACAAGGAAATTATACGTCAGGTTGACAAATAAAGTGTAAGTTGTCAGCCAAAAAATAAGAGTTGTCATTGTTGTCATAGTAATTATATACAATTGTGAAGGATTTCCAAATTTTTAATTCCTAATTTAAATTGGTTGAAGTCAGGCTCGGACTGGCCATCAGGAATTTAGAAGATTTCCCGGTGGCCCGATTCATTTTAAAGCCGATTTTAATCTTTTGGATTCCAATTTTTTTGTTGTTTGTCAGTATTCAGATTTTTTTGAATATTTTCAAACAAATTGCAAATGATTTGCAGCAAGATTTACAATTTCACAGTATTTCCATTATCAAGCTGTTTTCATTATGTGTTCACAGAAAAATTCAACTTTTTGATTTGAAACTAATCTGAAACCGGGAATGCGCATTCGATCGCAAACTCCAAACGTTTGCAAACCGTTTTATGAACAAAGCTATTTTAATTTGTAATGCAGTCTATACTCCCATAAAATAAAGTTTGTATCTTTATTCATTTTTCAGTTACGCCCCCCAAAACTCATATTGGTACTCAATGAGGTACACCCAATCTTTGATCAAATCTTCAATCTTTTCAAATACATATCTACGTTTAAATATATCTCACCGCGCTGATTCAGACTCCATATTAATATCTCTTTTAGTTCGCGAAATATTTGTGTGCAAACTTAAACCGCAAAAATCATATTTTTGGATATTTATCCAAAAATGGGTGGAGATATATACCTGGTGCTATCGGCATACTAATTCTTAAATTTTCAACAACGGATGCAATTTCAAGAATAAAATAAATGAAAATGGCCAAAAATTGCAAAAAATCTGAAGTGACATTTTCAGTTATTTTGCTATAGAAATTGTATCCATTGTTCAATAAAATTGAAAGTTGATATATTTTTATAATTTTGCCCGTAGAATCGAATGGTGAAGTCGCCAAGTATGTATTTCCATCCATTTTTGACCCAAAAATGGGTAAAGTTTTGAATGTAAATATCTCTAGAACGAAAAGAGATATCGACCTGCGCTTTTTTTTAATCAGTACGTTGAGCTTTATATGAATGCTTAAAAATAGGATTTTTGAAAATTTGAACAACTAATTGTTAACTGTAAGCTACTGGAAAAAGGACTTTGGACTCTTAAATTCCTAAGTCAAGTTCCTTTTTGGTTATTTGAGTATAGGTACGCAATGATCAATGTTAACAGATAAACTTATAAATTTATTATAATACTGCGTTTAAATATGTATTAAAGACACTTATAGGCAAAAATAATATTGACATATTGAATAGTAGTTTCAGATTTGGCCACTGGAAAGTAGTGCTGCCTCATTGTTAAGTGACGTAGGTAACATGAGAAAATTTAAATATTATTAAAAATTTCAATTCGTAGTTTAAATATCACGTATTTCTGGAAGGTAAAATATGAATCTACATTAATAAGCTAGGGGTCCCGTGGCCGCGTGCCTGAGTGTCTGGTCGCGAACCTGGGGGAACCGGGTTCGATCCCGACAGACGCCAAATATTTCCAATTTTAAATGGCACAAAAGTGACCCCTGTGGTGCACTCTCCACACCAGCTATGAGTGCCCGTGAGGTGACGCCTGGTAAGCGCCCACACGGTAAAATATATCGTCATCATTACCGATGTCTACATGTGTTGTAGATACTGGCACACCCAGAAATGGGTAATATGCCGTGATGATATATTTATTTATTTATTTATTAATAAGCTTACATTTTCTGAGAAAAAAATGTGGAAGCACCTCATTATTATTATTATATTGTTATATATTTATTTCAAAATAGTTTCTGTATAATTGTTTTCCAGTATTAGTTACTAATTTTCTTCCAAGGTTTAATTTCACATATTTCTAGTGTTCATGTACACAGTGACTCTATTACTAATCATACTTTTGAAATTTGTTTCGCTCTGCTGGCTCGAACAAACGTGCGCGCTTCTGTATTTTTTAAGCAAAATTTCGCATTTGTTTGCGATCTGTCTCTCAGTGATGTTCAATGTTTCGTACATTTAGTGTTGTTTGGTGACTTTAAATTGTGTATTGTTGTTTTCTAAGTGATTGTTGAATGTTTATTTGTGATCTATAGACAGTTTAGCAGAACTGGCGATTAGGCAAGGATTATCGGATGTGCCATGCCAGGAGAATCTTATACAAACATCGAAAGGTAGGACAACTTGTTTGAAACTGTAACTGTTTTTACCTCCCGCTACCCTAGGTAAGGGAGGTATAGGGATCGTGTTAAAAATCGCATTTAAAGATTGTAGTGAATAAGCACGTTTTGATGTCTCCAGAATCCGATTTTAACATTTTTACAATGATGTCTGTAGGTATGTATGTATGTATGTACGTACGTGTGTGTATGTGTGTGTGTGTGTGTGTGTGTGTGTGTATGTGTGTATGTGTGTGTGTGTGTGTGTGTGTGTGTGTGTGTGTGTGTGTGTGTGGATCGTGTGTACACGATTACTGAAATACTATCAATCAGAAAACTTTGAAATTTTGTATACCCATTCTATACTAATGTGGGAAGAGCTCATTAGTTTTTAGTGTATATCGGATAACCGGAAGTGTCACTTATACAAGCTTTTATCAGTTTTTCCTTTAAAAAATTCATCGAATATAATTTTTCAGCAACTTTTACTAATAAAAATTGAATATAATGGTACAAATTTCAATTCTATGATAACAGCATTCAGTTAATAAAATAATTTATTTTTGTACATCGTCTTGCCTGTGCGTCAAACAAAAACATATTATTTTAATAACGATTTTGACATATTTAAACAAATGTCACTGTCAGAAAACAATTACCTACATTAAAATTAATAATGAAACCATCTTAAGGAGATTGTATTGATTAAGGTTTGTAAAAATAATATATTATCCATCATATATAAATAGTACGATCCGATTTTTACACATTAACAAAAGGGATCATATAAAACAATAGATATTTGCCAAGCAACTTAATATAGTTTGCAGGATTAGTAAATTAATAAAAATTAAATAGCGAGAGGTATTGTGTTGACCACATCAGATTTTTTTAATAATAATGCCAAACGGATCTCAATATTAAGAAATAATTTGTTATTTTTATAAATATATTTTATTTATTTACTCTATATTGAGAAAATCGAAACATGTTTACCATAAAATAAAATTCCAGCACCCTGATACCAGAACGTCTGTATAACTGCAAATAACCAAATCACGGATTTTAGTTTATTGACTGTGCAAACTGAACTAATGGGAGAATCTTTATCAAAATTGGTAAACTTAATTTTGGTCGTAGAATCAAATTAAGGACATGATTCTTGAAATGTACATTTTCCGTGCGGAAACGAAATTTTTGATAAAAATAATGAATTTTTTATGTTCAATAACAAATAAGTTGTTTTTGAGTTTATAATAAAATATATTCAGACAAAAAGAATCAGAAAATGCGCGATTTAAAATGAGAAGTTTTTTCTTTCGCTTTTCAACAAAATATTTTGAAAGTTTAGTATATTTTAATTTTAATAATTTTCACTAAAACCTTTTTTGTGATTTTGTTTCCTTATTGTTGTTACGCATTGTACACAGAACTTTCTCCAAGATATTTAAACTTTTACAAGCACATTACATGTTATAAAATTGTTATTTGTTTTAGAAAAAATCTATTGTGGCCAGCATATAAGTATTGTATTTGACATTTCTGGTACACACAAAAAATTCTAATTACATCTATTTGTTTTTCAATTCATTCTATGAACAAGTTTTCCCCTTTTTTTCTAAATGTTTCCAATTAATTGACGATATGATGAAATATATGTATAGCAAGCGCATGTTTAGTTGACACTGATACAGAATATACTTTGGCTTATAAATGAATCCCCTTTCTTATTATATCAATTTTAAATGTTGAAATCTTTTCCTCGTTATAAAAATAGCATATTATAATTACTATTACATCTCGACTAATTCAAGTACGAATTTTAGGTTTTCCGCATTCAAGGACAGGGTCAATTTAACGTGCGGCAGCTATAACTTTAAATATTTAATTAATGATAAAATAAGAAATATTAAAAGTACTTCCCAGAAAAAGCCTTTAGTAATGTCATTGGATTTTTGACACTGACATTTATGTCAATTACAAACATTTTAATTTTTCAACTGGTTTCCATGGGCTGTTAGTTCATTATATAATGGATTATTTTATATATTTATAATTCTCTATCTCTAAATCTATAGGAGAAATAATAAAAATATTTAATATATTGGAAAGAGAATTTTATATTCTTTAATATTTGTAATAACAAATTATATTTGTAATACCATAAATTTCCAAAAAATAATATTTAGAAGTTTTTTCCAAGAAACTAGCACTTCCGGTTGTCCAATTGTTACCAAAACCTTTTTAGCTCTTCCTATTAAAGTCGGATTAAGGAATGTGTTCAGATATACTCACATCCACTCACACACACACACACACACACACACACACACACATACACACACAACATTGTAAAAATGTTAAAATTGGATTCTAGTTACCTTAAAACGTGCTTATTCACTAAAATCTGGATATGCGAATTTTACCATGAATCCAATACCTTTCTTAGCGAGAGGTAAAAATTTATTTGTTTATTAAAATTTGTGGATATTTATCTTGAAACTACTAAAAAATACACGGTTACAATTTCTGCAGTAGGTATGTAAAATAGTCACAGTTATTTTAAAGTTTGACAGAAATGGGGGGATTCCACCATTATTTTTTTTTATAATTTCATCTGAAAATATTAGGAAAACTAAGACTATTGATGAAAATCCGGTGAAATAATTCCTATTAATAAGCGAATTATGCTCTCCCGTATTTTGAAAAGATTGACGTGACGTCACTTTTATGTGTTTTTATATCAAACTGTTTTCATCATGGACCTAAATGTTCTTGAAATATATGCTATTTTAAGTTATACTATTTACATAAAAATAAATGAATATTATAAGACTGTATAAGTCTATACATACTTTATAATTACAGGTGTATTTAAATTATTAAGTTTAATGCAAGAAATTTATGTTAAAATAAAAACTGTTTGGAAACTGCAGAACAGGAATGTTAGACCCTCCTTTCGAATTTGAATTTCTTAACTTCCATTGGTAGTAATCCCCACCTCCTAACACACTATTTGTAATGCATGTATATGTGGTCTCTCGGTCGCCAATCAAAATATTTTCATATTAGTGTCGAAGCGCTATAACAAAAAACCCTTTATTTCCGAAATATCTCAATTATATCATTACATTTTTTTATTAATATTCGTTATTCATATTCGTATTTTTTTACTATTTTCCTTTAATTCGATTCAGCTGGAATCCCCCATTAATACTTGTACATAAACATGAAAATTTACTTGATTTGATTAGAAGTAAAACATTATTAAGATCAAAGTAGGTACCAAAAGCTTTTATTTCGTGAGTCAGCTGTTGGTCTTTACTGAGAGATACAGGCATCATTATAAAAATAATATACTTCCAAATAAGAATAATTAAAGAATTCGTGAAACTAATTACTTATATATATTTCTTATCTACAATATTATCTATAATTACTTTATTCAAATTATGATATACATACTTGCGAAAGAATGTAATAATTATCTGCTTTTCTTTTAAAAATGATATTTTAATTAGTTTGTTTCGAACATGTAATTTATAAAGTCAATTTGAAATGTAATTATTTAAATAAATTTATGAAAAATTATATGAATTACCAGGTTAAGTAGAATAAGAAATACCATGTCTTGTGTACTGTAACATATCTAGATTTCTAGATAAGTATAAAAATAAATTACGCTATTTACAGAGTAAATGCAATCATTATAATAAAAAATTAGCTAACTAATTAACATATTTCGGTTGTCTTGTACAGGCGCGCCGAGTTTCTAAAATCGCACACACACACACACACACACACACACACACACGCACATTATAAAAAAATACATAAAAATTACAATATTTCGGACCAGCAAAATAACAATAACGGCGATAATAATCTCGGCTTACAACTTACAACTATAATATTAACAATAGTATGTAATTAAAAAATTCTAGAAAATAGTAACATAATTATTATATTTGTCTGGTCGAATGTAGAAAATGTAATAAAACATACATTGGTGAAACTCAACCCCTTAAAAAAGAGTGAATCAGAAATACCACAGCTGTTTGCTAGATTTGAATCATTTCATATTACCGGTAGTTTCGTTACTGTAAAATGTTATGGCTGTTTTAACTTAAGAAATGTTTACTAGAAGCGTTAATTACAATTAATTTATAAGCACTTACCATTTCCGGGGAGTATCATTTTATTGATTGAGATAAATACATAATTCGATTCCAGTTAAATGATTATCTAGGTTTGGCTATTATCAGCTACTGACATTTAGATTAATTACGGTAATAGATGTATAAAGACCCGGGTTCGATCTTGCCTGGTCCCAAAATTAGTACGAATATATCATCATTATCGATAACTGGGTTCTGAGTATAAAGCAGAATGCCGTGATGATATATTTTTACCTTCCGTCACCTTTAGATAATGAAGGTATTGTCTTTGGTCAAAAAATTCGGTGGTACGTTTTTAATGAAATCATGTTTTAGGTTCCCTAGAATACAATTTTACTAGTTTTACGATGATGTCTGTAAGTGTGTGTGTATGTGTGTGTGTGTGTGTGTGTGTGTGTGTGTGTGCTTGTGCGTGACAATAACTTCAATACTACAATGGGGTATGTGACTAAATTTTGATTTTTACATATATGATACTAGACCAAAAAATAAAATACCCGTATTTTTTTAAATTGATTAATTATTCGTAGTTTACGAGGAAATAATTATTAAAACTTTGGAGAAGGAATCTGTGACGTCAGTAGGGTAGAATGATAGAAGAAGACAGTTAGACTGAGACAGATATATTGTGGTAGGCGAAAGTGACAGCTACTGTCACTTTCGCCATTCCATAACCTATCACAACATATCTATCTCAGTCTAACTGTCTTCTTCTACCATTCTACCCTACTGACGTCACAGATTCCTTCTCCAAAACATTAAATTGCTAATAACAATATTTTTACAAACTAATGTTTAGTTTTTATTATTATAATGAGAAGCTACAGAGGTTTGTTTTTGCATATTATGACTTATATATTGAAATTCGATTATGGTCACATACCCCATTCTAAATATTATAATTCATTCAAATCCTCTTCTTTACATCCATATGAAGATTATATTTTGGTTATAATTAATTAATCATCCAAATGGCACAAAAGTGACACCTATGGTACACTCTCCACTTCAGCAATGAGTGCCCGTGAGGTGACGCCTAGTAAGCGCCCGCGCGGTACAAATTTGTCATTATCATTACAGATATCTGTGATAAAGCAGATTGGTACACTCAGAAATGGGTAATATGCCGTGATTATTATTATTATTATTATTATTATTATTATTATTATTATTACCATTATTATTATTATTATTATTATTATTATTATTATTAAATCATTCTCAGGATTCTAAAAATTATATCAACAGATCTAAATGACAACCTTGGGGTACTCCAGAAGTCCCGCTGAAAATACGAGATTTAATACCATTATCATACACTAACGGAATTACGGAACACGACCGTTACATATTTTCTGGACCCTAATTCTGAGAGTACATATACGTTAATGCATAGAAATTATCCTCCTTTCTTGAAAATTTGTATAATATCTCGCATTTCAGTCACGCTTTTGTATTCCGCAGATCTGTGCGTCCACTGAGTTTCACTCTTAATATAGTTTAGTGGAGAGATAATATACACATCACATATACATGTATGATGCATGCACGCATGGTACAGCATATGATTATCAGCATGGGCGTCATTTCAGCCTTCTAACTGGGGTGGCAAGACCTACAGGGGGGGTCTGGAAGATATGGAATACCCCCCAGGCCCCAGGTGAAAGGGGGGTCCGGAGATCCTCCCCCGGAAAATTTTTAAAAATTGGCTTTAAATTTGTTAGTTTCTGAAGCATTTTCAGACTATTTGTATACTATTAGAGTTTATAATTTAAGTTTTCAAATCATATGCTATATTTCTGTGCTAACCTAAGCGTGATTAATGGAGAATCGATAAAGTTAGTTGTAGACTTGTATTTTTCAATTAGGTATTGGTAAATTATTGAGACTTTTACTTAAAAATTCTGGGGTGGCAAAATACTGCGCGCCAATTCTGGGGTGGCAACTGCCACCCCTTGCCACCCCCGAATTACGCCTATGATTATCAGACCGCGAATATATATTCATTTAATTTTCCTAACGTTATACGGGGATCAAATCCGGTGTAGTTACTATTATTCATATAAAAGTTTCCTACATAGGTCAAGAGAAATTATTGATAATAGTAGCTTAGTAGTTAAAGTGATAGTTTGAATTACCAAAAAGAAAAACATCACTTAAATGGTTGACGTTTGGTTGGATGGTACAGAAATGTCATCTCTTGACTGCTGTGGGGTGCTTTATAAATGTTCAAGTGTGTTGGGTCCACATTCATATTGTTTTTAAGATGTCATAATCACTGAAATATATACTAACTGGAATGCGCGTACGAACCGTGACTGTGAAGCATATTGAAAGCCTGCTGCTGGAGTAGTCGGCAAACATCGAGACAGTTCGTGAGTAGACGGAAATTATTTCGTGTGGCGCATGTTTAAATAAATGAAGCATAATATGAAAACAAAGCGATCAGCTATGATACGAGTTATTCGGCTAGGTTCGGTTCGGCACGAACGTGCGCGAACTGGACCAGCCATTATTGTTCAATGAGCTTCAGTGCAGCGTACGCTGATTGGTAGAGTATGCGAGTTCCAGTTAGTATATATTTCAGTGGTCATAATCCTGTGAGCATTTTAACCAAATTCTAACAAAATTTTCAAGAATTTTCATTTTCTTGTGGTAGAAGGCTAGGAAACAACTCAAAGTCTGACCAAAACCCAAAAACTCTAGTTTTAAAACCGATAATAACTAAATAAATATATCACGGAATTTTTTGATAAATGGCGGTAGCGACGGTTAGAGAAGATTGGGTGAAGAGAGAGAGAGAGAAAGAGAGAGAGAGAGAGAGAGAGAGAGAGTCAGGAATGAAGATGAGTGAGAAGCATTGAAGAACACAGAAGAACTCTTGAGAGAATTAAGAAAGAAAAAAGCTAACTGGAATAAACATATTTTAAAGTTTTTTTATACCTAGGAAAAGGCGAAGATGAAGAAGACAATTTGGAATGAAGAGAAATAACAAAGATTCAAAATATTGCAAAGAAGGATTCTCATCTTCTTATTTATATTTCTCCAGTGCAATAATTATAAATATTATTATAATTACGTAAAAATGCAAGTTTCATATCTTAATTTTCTCGAAAAGAAAGTGAAATATTTTCTAGAAAAATGAATAAAATGTTTATATCACGCAAGCGTTTAGAAATTATCTCAATAATTATAAGAATTTTAATTATTCCAAATAAAAAACTATTTTTCTTATAATTTTGAAATGGAGAAATAATTATTTTTGTCATCTTTTAATTATAAACAAACAATGCAAATAAAAAGCATTGCAAGGAAATATAAAATTTTGAAATAATTTTGAATAATAAAACAATTTATCATAAATGATGTTACAATGATTATAAAAAAATTGCATGTATGTTTTTGTTGTAACCTTGTAAACTCAAATTATTTATTTTGTATATAAAATTATTGTGTAATTGTTCATTTCCGGAAAATATTTTTCTATTTTTGCGCAGTATTTCAATAAATTAGGCAAATTTTGTAAACAATTTTTTAAAGACATCACATTTAGTCGTATTCATTTTAAAAATATCATTTAAACTAAGTAATTCATTTTTTATTCAAAATTTACTACAGAATGATCAAAAAGAAATGATTGGCAATACAATTCTCGAGATCTTTTTATTTCGCAGTTTATACAACACCAGGTGAAAGCGGAAATATTATTTGACAATAAATACAAATAGATTAGGTCAGAGCAGATGTCTGACAGCTGATAAGACTTTGAGTGATTGAAATTCTTTAGATTATTGCTCTATGGGTAATGTAAAAAATAAAAGTACGTGGGTATGAGAAAGAACAATAATTTAAAAAGAAATGTAAATGTACTCAAATTTAAATTTTTAAATGTCGCTGTCAACAACAGGAAATAATTTTTTGTATTAGTTTTACTAATTTCAAGTAATTTTATTACCAACTGAATCAGTTTTTACCTCTCGCTAAGAGATGTATTGGAATCATGCTAAAAATCGCCTATGTAGATTTTAGTGGATAAGCACGTTTTAAGGTCCCTAGAATCCGATTACAACATTTTTACAATTGGACAACCGGAAATACCAGTTTATTAAAAAAATCTAAATATTATTTTTTAGAAATTTATGTTATTACAAATATTAGAGAATATAAAAATCTCTATCTCATACATTTAAAATTTTTATTATATCTTAGATATAGTTAGAGATAGAGAAATATAAATATATAAAATAATATGTTGTAAATGAATCTCACAACCCATTGAAAACAAGTGGAAAAATTAAAATGTTTCTAATTGACATAAATGTCAATATTACTGAAGACTTTTTTCTGGGATGTACATTTAATATTACTTTTTCATTATTTATTAAATATTTATAATTATAGATACATATATTACCTAGACTCTTGAGAACATTAGAAGGATAAGAGGAAACTTGTTCACAGAATGAATTACAAAATATAAAAATATATAAAGATATGTGTTTTTGTGTATACCAGAAATGTTTAATATGTGCAATACTTATATATAGTCTAATATGGAAATGACAAGAGGTCTTGTGCTGGCCACAACAGATTTTTATTACTCTGTAGTGCATTATATGGTCTTTCGAGCCGGATAATCTGTACCTATCTTTTATTCATTTTGGTGTGTTACCTGTTTAAGAATAAAATTACTACAATGAAAAATATCTCATATAAAATGAAAAAAACTGTTAATAATAAATCTCTGTAAGTTGTGCTCTAATAATTATTTTCTACGTAAAAACCCTGCGCTGTGCTAGAACAAGCATTATACAGATGCTGTACTTGTATTACGCATGAAAAGTGAAACGTGCATGCAATCGGTTTCCACTATTACTCCTTTCAGTTTTCATTGTAATTAAAAACAATTATTGCAAAATAAAACAGTCTTTTTCAAAAGTCTAAATTCGTATGAAACTGTGATTTTTGTACTAACAAAACAACGGAAGTAATTACCAATAGAGAACGACAAGAAGACAAGGTCAAAATAATACAAACGGTAATTTTATAACATGATTTTCTATTTTAAATTACTATATTAACTTCTTTCTGCTTCAGGTTTGTATAACTACAATCAAATGAAATGTTTTTTAATTATTTTTTTAAATACATTTAAAAATTGTTAGCATGTAAAAATATTACGTGGCCAGGTGGTTATACCTTAAAATATCAAGGCGATATTGTTTGGTTTTGCGAATTTTTTTTTTGATGTCAAACTTCAAGCTGAAGAAATTGAAATTCCTCAAGGAATTTTAATAAAAGCTAGTGAAGCTGTAGCGGAACTTACATAATTTTTGAAAAATAAGAGTGCTGATTTATATTTCCAATTATATTATTTTTGACTTTACCGCCCGCATGTGCTACTTTACCGCCCGCAGTATGTAGGTAATCTTTCAGTTTTCGTCATTGTTACTCAAATGTAAACAAACAATTTTAATGCAGTTGTGCGTAATAGTACATTACATTACGAGAGTTGTAAGAAGCATATTACATGGAAAAGTTACTCACAAGCTGTCAGGCGAGTGTGTAATCAATTCGTACGTAATTGCTTTATAACTCGAGCAATGTACTATAGTTTTTCTTCGACCATAATTTTACTGAAATTTATGAATTTGTATTAGATTTTATTTTTGCAGAAAGAGGTTATGTCACCGTTATGACAATTAATTGTAGGTTAATTGTCTGTGAAACGTTTTAGGGATAAACGGAAATTCACCTATAACTGTTACATAATATATACAGGGTGTCTCAATAAGCTTGCTCACTATTGGTACCTTTTTTATTTGAAAAGATACGAGGTTGGTTACATGAGCAAAATTGTGCCATTTTATATTACAACATTGGTCAGGTAGACAAAATAAAAATTGTGTCAGCGGTTCTCAAAATTTGGGACAAAATATATATTTTTTAAATGGAACCATATATTTTTTATTCTCTTATTGGAAAGAGTGTTTTTTTTTTCTCTTTCCAATAAGGTAATGTTGTTTATATACAATTTTTTCAAATAAACGAGTTATTTACGGTTAAAAATTAAAATTTTGTAAACTGTTTTATTAGTTTATTTAGCCAAGTAAGCCATGGAATCATGGAAACAATTGATTCTTTGTTTGTTGGACGTTTAATAATTTCTCCCGTGAAGTTCTCTGTGTTTAATAATGTTTAATAACTTTACAAATGAAGAAAAATTAGATATGATCTTGCTATATGGAAAGTTATATCTAGACACCAGCTACGTGGAATGGTCGGCTCTCTTTCCAAAAGAGCTGAAATGTGCGAAATGGCTTTCAATTTGAATATTTTCTATAATTGTTTTGTTATACTTTACTTACTTTTACTTATACTTTTATTACTGTAAAATAAGTTAATAAAATAAAAAAAAAAAAATATAAAAGACAATTGTTTCCATAATTTACTTGACCTAAACTAATAAAAGATAATTTTTATCTTTAAACGTAAATAACTCGTTTATTTGCAAAAATTGTACATAAATAACATTACCTTATTGGAAAAAGAAAAAAATACTCTTTCCAATAAGATAATAAAAAATATATAGTTCCATTCAAAAAATATATATTTTGTCCCAAATTTTGGGAACCGTTGACACAATTTTTATTTTGTCTACATGACCATTTTTCTAATATAAAATGGCACAATTTTGCACATTTAACCAACCTTGTATCTCTTCAAATAAAAAAGTTACCAATTGTGAGAAAGCTTGAGACACCCTGTATATATATAGTACGTAACACTGTGCGTAAGAATGCATATACTTGTTTGACAGATAGTGTGTAAAAGGTAATTTACTGATATGGGAATATAAAAAAAATATACAAAACCATTTTTCCATTTCATTCGTACGGCTCTATTATTACTTATTGTTGTAATAATGTGTTGTTTCTATAGTAATATTTTAAAATTTTATCTGTTTTATATATTTTTATAGGTACATTTCTTGGATTGGTATTAATGTTCAAATTATTATTAATATTACACGAATTCCTCAATGAATCCATATAATTGGATATTAACTCTTTTCTATATATAATTTTGTTTCTCAAGATTTGTTTTATCTTCAATACTTGTACAATGACATTAATATTAATAGTAATATTGGTACTAATTTAATGGTTATAATAAAAATATATTAACTTTTAAGTTTGTCCGTAAGCGAATATATGGAATGCACGAAATTATGATTATAGATGTAGGCAATGACATAAAGTACAATATATTAGTATAGCGTATACGTAGAATACGAATAAAATAGTTTCAAATAGGTAATATGAATTTCTATAGTAACGTATCAAAAACTACCAATTATTGATGATTATGTGAATAATTTATTGATATTATAATAAACGTCATTTTTATAGTGTGTCATGAATTTTTTTTTGACATATTTAACAATAAAAATATTTGAAAATGTCAAAAATGAACAGCACCTTAAAATATTTAATAATTTTGGTTTAAAATTTTTGTACGTCGTTTTTAACTATATGTAAGTACTCATAATATTGTTCAATGTTTAATACACTTATTTTATAGCTTTAATGAATGTCTAATAAATTGTCGGCGTTTATACAAAACTTCCACACCAACATACACCACGTAAATACGTCAACAAGAAAGAAGACCTCTTATTAAAAAGTTATACTGACATTCTACATTACGAAATATTAGAGGATCGTTATATATAGTCACGAAAATAGGACACATTTTCTACATAGTCTAAAAATGCTCTAAAACTTTGTTTCTTCTGGAACCAACATGGCTTCTTCAAGGGCAGGTCTACGGTAACTAATCTTCTCTGTAAAACTCAATTCATTTGTGAAGCATTCGATCAGCAAAGTCAAGTTGACGTTATATACAGGGTATATCTCAAATAGGGGGACCGTAACAGATATCACAAATTACACAGAGAGAGAAAAGTTTGCTATTGAATGTATCTTTCTGAAAAAAAATAATTTCACGTTATCGGCGTGGTTATTAAAAAGTTACGGTCTAATCAATGTTGGGACACCTAAGTTTCATACAGTTGTGGTTCACTAATAATAACAACTATCATTTTAAAAGATGACTTATAATCATATAAACTATCATACCAAATTTCATCCAAAACTAATAAAGCGCCCGGTTATTATAAGCAAAATTTTTTTTTTTCGAAGAACTTTGAAGCAGAATACTGGCTAAATGGTACACTTGCCGGCAGAAGCAAGTTTGATTAAATCGTCTTATTATAGCCTCAGGAATATGTGGTTAAGTCATGTCCCCCTATTTGAGAGACATCCTGTATACGGATTTATTGAAAGCCATTGATAAAATAGAACATTTCCTTCTCTTTTCTAAAGTAGACAAATATGGATTATCTGACTGTCTAGTTATGCTTTCAAAGTCGTATGTAACAAATAGATACCAATTCGTCCGTTATTATTATTATTGTCGGGAGGTGGTTCATTCTTGCCCCTGTACTGCGACCTTTCTGGTCTATTGTACCCTCCGTGTTTCCTCCTATTCTAGGAGCCCTGTATTTTTTGTAAACTCCAGGATTTTCTTTAAACTAATGTCCTTTAGTGTCTCAGTGTGCAATTTCTTTGCTCCTAAAAGACTATGTCTGCTTGCCATAAATGCTTCGCAGTGACATATTAAGTGTTCAGGGGTTTCATCCTCTTCTCCACATCTTCTGCATGTTGGTTCTTGTTTGAGACCCGACCTATGCAAATGTTTATTTAATTGACAGTGTCCTGTTACCAATCCTGTTATTAGTCTAACATCTTGCTTGCTCATTACAAGTAAGTTGTCTGTTCTTTTCTTGGATGGATGATTCGTCAGTTACTCTGGATATTGCTCTGAGAAATATTTGCAAAAATCTGGTGTCTCTTAGGGTTCTGTTTTGAACTACTACTGTTTAATATCTTTATGAACGATATATTAAATATAATAGATGTTGAATTTTTGATGTATGCTGATGATTTAAAATTATATTCAAAAATTTAGAAAATAGAAGACTGTGAGTATCTTCAGTGTAATTTAGATAAAGTGTACCAGTAATGTTAAGAGAATAATCTTCGTTTGAATATCCAAATTGTAACTTTATGACTTTCTCAAAAAAACGTGAACCAATTCACACGCTCACATATTCGTCTATGCTTTGTCTCCTATATGTATCCCTAATACCTCCTTATTTAGAATATGCATCAATTATCTGGAATCCGAATTTTTTACCGGTCCAACTCCATCGAAAATGTTCAACGCAAATTCTTAAAATGGGCTACATTATTGAGGGATCTTATCCCGCCAGAGGAATACCTCAAGAACAATTTTAAGTTCTTTTAATATTTTGTTGGAGTAACGATGATCGACTGGAGATTGATGTGTGGAGAAGAAAATAAAGTAATCGGAAATTGTAGTCAGTACGGTTTTATTTGATTTGAACCCGCGTTTCGACCATTACAATTGTCTTCCTCAGGGTTAAATCAAGTCATAAACAATAATGAAGATATTTGTAACTGTAATGGTTACATTATATATTTATTTAAAAGTTGTTTTTCATCAATTTTATAACGTTGTAATTCACATATTGCATTTCGATGTTTGTTAACATGAGTTACAAATATCTTCATCATTGTTTATGACTTGATTTAACCCTGAGGAAGACAATTGTAATGGTCGAAACGTAAGGTTCAAATCTTTTAATATTGACTACTTCGACAAACGGGGGGATAATACAGCCTCTATAAACAGATGACGTCGTCTCTTTTTCTTTTTCTTCTTTAGCTTTTCCCTATATAATTAGGGGTCACTGTTCCTTATTTTCCTTTTCCACTCATTCTTATCTAACGCATCATCCTCACACAGCCCTTTCTCTTTAAAATCTTCTAACACACAATCTTCCATCTTCTTTTTGTTCTTCCTTTCCCTCTTCGACCCACCACCTGCATTTTGATTACCCTTCTTCCAACATAATCTTCATCCCTCCTCATTGTAATCTTTTCTCCTGAATTTTTCTTGATACCTCCACTACTCCAGCCATTTCTCTTATTGCATAATTCCGAATCCTATCTCTTCGTGTTTTACCATCATCCACCTTAACATTCTCATCTCAGCGACGTCCAAACTCTTTTTGTGGACTTTCTTTAATGGCCGTTTCACTGCCATATATCATGACTGGTCTAACAATCGCCTTAAATATCTTTCCTTTTGTTCTTCTTCCAGTTTTCTTATCGTACAACACTCCTGTCATCTTCTTCCAGTTCATACATCCAGTTTGGTTCCCGTGAATAATTTCCCTGTCCAGTACCCCTTTTTGAGTGATTCCTTTTCTTTATCTCTCCCTTTACGTTCCCTTCTCACCTCATACCTTTGTCAACGAAAAATGTACGTTCATTACAAAGGCGTCAATTCTTTCTCTTTCTCTCCGACTTCAGGGATTCCACAAGGTTCAAATCTAGGTCCACTACTTTTTTTTCTTTTTATTAATGATGTGACAGATGTAATTCACACTGATAAACTTCTTTTCGCCGACGACCTAAAAATATTTTACCCAACTCTCTCAGTACAAGATTGCCAACTTCTCCAAGAAGACTTAGATAGACTCTCCAAATGGTGCTCAATTAACAAATTACATCTTAATCTAAATAAATGTACAGTAATGTCTTTTACTAGGAAACTATTGCCAATTATTTATAATTATACGGTCGAAAATGTCACCTTGTCGCGATCTACTACTGTACGAGATCTTGGAGTCAAATATGACACCAAATTTACATTTACACATCATATACAAGATATATATAACAGTGCCATGAGTATGCTAGGCTTCATAATAAGAAATACTCGAACTTTCCTAAATTTATCAGCAATTACGAACCTATACTTTTCTTTCCTCCGCTCTAAGCTGGAGTACTGTCACATCATTTGGAACCCTATTTACGAAGTTCATCAAGATCTGATTGAATCTGTTCAAAAAAAAATTCTCAAATACCTTTATTACAAGGCACATAATAACTACCCTGATTATTCTGTAAATTATAAACAGTTGTTACATATGTTTAATTTCAAGAATCTCTTTGAACGTCGTGAAAATGCCCTAATAATACATCTATTTAAAGTTGTAAACAGCTGCGTTGACGATCCTTGTACTCTTTCCTCTCTCCAATTTCATATTCCCTCTTTTCGTACCAGAAGTAGCTTTACTTTTTATTTACCGGGTGCTAGAACTAATTATTTAATGCTGTCGCCTATATATCGTATGTGCAATCTTTATAATTGTAAATTTTCGAGGATTGATATATTTCATTTGGAATTTAAAAATTTCATTAATATGTTATGTAATATGTCATAAGCATTTTGTTTATTTTTATGTATTGTTGAGTGTATTATGTATTTTTTTACAACCCTTTATCTGGGCTTAGCCTGTTGGGTTGATCATTAAATAAATAAATAAATAAATAAATAAATGTAAGAGCCTAGGTATTTAAACTCTCCGTCGTCTTAGGGACTATAATAATGATCTTTCCTCATATGTCAGAATGTATGAATGAATGTACCTAATAGTAGTTCTGTTAGGTCGTAGTCCTTCACTTATCCAGTACCATGTAATCCGGCGAAAATGTCCAAGAAAACAGAAGCAGTCGAGATACAAACTGATCTCGTCTGTACCCCTCATCTACTGCACAAAGGCGATGAGGCAAAAGTACAATGCAATCAGACTACCCAAACCGTGGCTTCTGCCCCGCCTAAATCCCCTCCAGAAGACATTTATGAACAGTTAGAACGTGTAGATTATGAAGATCTTCATGCGGACAGTCTCAGGGTTATCAAATACAAGTTACAATTTGCTTTACCAGAAGAGGAAGATACGGCGAGTATTACATCTGGAGAGTCTTATTACACAAGAGGAGAATGGGATTCCGTGTATGTAAAATATATAATAAACAATATGTTATATATACAGGGTGTTATGTAAGTAAGTGATCAACGCTTAACCAATGGTAGAACTGACCTCAAAGATAGTAAATCTGGCAATAATTTTTGTTTAACATCCTTTCTACAAGAACTAGAGGCCTTTAAAACTGACCAATCAAGTCATAGTTCAAAACTTTATAAAAAAGTAAAAATCAATGTGTTCTCTGGAAAAAATGTGATACCCGTCACAAATGACATATAAAATCATTGATGTCTATTTGGAAATAACTCTTTGTACCATCTTACAGCAGCACGACTATTTTGTAATGTCTCGACATAAACCATATGCATCTCTGCATACTCTTGGTTGGTGAAGGTAAATGGCATTTTGAGAATATCACAAAAACAGAATATAAATTGTACGTCTAAGCAACAAAAACATTTAACGTCATATTGACAATCAATATTTTTTCCAGAGAACACATTGATTTTTACTTTTCTATAAAGTTTTGAACTATGACGTGATTTGTCAGTTTTAAAGGCCTCTAGTTCTTGTAGAAAGTATGTTAAACAAAAATTATTGCCAGATTTACTATCTTTGGGTCAGTTCTACCATGGGTTAAGCGTTGATCACTTACTTACATAACACCCTGTATATATATATATTTAATTCGTTATATAGGGTGATGAAGTGATACTTAATTTGGAACTCTTAGCAGATTTTCGAGGAATAGCTTGCTAAAATATGAACCAAAATTTCGTATTACAGACTTTTCTATTTATTTGAACAACAAATTAGATTTTCTTTACAAACGTTTAACCGGAAGTGATACTTTACTTAAAGCTCATTGCTAGGGCGAGTTTCTTTATTCAACGACTATTCATGCGCTGAATTCCATCAGCAATTGAAAATGACGTCACGGTGAATAGCTGATGGATCCGATGGTAAGCCGCTGCGACCGAATAAAGAAACGCGTTGCTGAAAAGTGCTATGAATCTCCTAACCTTAAATATCAACTGACAGTTAACAGATATGGAAAATTTTATAGTTAAAAGAAGCGTTGCTCTATTGCAATCATCAGATTCTTCATCAAATAATGAAGAATCTGATGACAGCAATAGCCAGTAGTGATATGGAACTGATAATGATAACAAAAATCATCTACATCTATAACCATCTCCTTTCCGATGTGAATGAGATGTTTTTTTTTTCGCGATCGCCCAGAAAATGAGCTCTTTCTGATCACTATTTACACCGGAAAGTCCTTCTTTGCTGAGCTAGCTCGGAAAGTTGTCTATAAGGGATCGGAAAGTACTTTACCGATCCCGGGACCGGTAAAGCTAAATGTTTCCATGGAGATCAGTTGTTTATTTATTTCTTATTTGCTCGCAGTAAAAAATAAAATAATACTTTTTTCAGGATCGCAAAAAAAATATTGTACCCAACATGACCTGAAAGTGTCTACACTGGGCTCACAAGCTTCCAAAGCTCGCCTACGGCTCGCTCTGGAATATGCTTGCTCACCCAGTAAAGTATCACTTTCAGGTCTTGTTACGTACATTACTATTATTTATTTATTTGCATAATCTTAAAGCCTCATTTCCACCGAATGTCTTAATGCTTAATACATAAGGCTTAATGAATTATAACAATTTACTAGGATACCATTTCCAGCTATTTTGTTTAGTGCAAATTAAACAGAAATGTCATATCTTTTTTCCGAATTACTTGTTGTTTAGTAGACTGCCATTGCAGCAGCAATTCTTCTTTTTCTAATATGTTATACCTATACACAATTTTCTGTATTTATGTCGATACCGAAAAATTAATTAAAAGTTAATAATTATAAAATAGACTGAGAGTTGACAGTTCAGGTTAGAATTTTTCAATCATTTGTTTTTACTCATTGCTCTTAGTTTTTAAGCATTAAGCCTTATGCAAAGCTGGAAATGGTAGTAAACGTTGTCATACGATAAACATTTTTACGCATTGCGCTTAGTTATTAATTATTGCTCTTACGCATTAGGACAATCGGTGGAAATGAGGCTTTACACCCGCTAGCACGAAATAAACGCAAATGTCAAAAATATAACTTAAAAACATTTCGTTAGACCGATCTATCAGAAATCATAAAATCTATCGCTAGTCAAGCAGGGCATCGAACCCGTCAAAAACTTGGTTCGGTTTAGGTTCAGGTTAATTTGTTTTTTGAAAGATGGGTCCGGGTGCGGTTCTGGTTCAAGCATTAATAAAATTTGCGGTTTTGTTCGCGGTTCAGATTCGAAATAATGTAAAATGAGAGCCGGAATTTACGCAAAACGCAACAAGAAATGAACACAATTTTCACGAAAAGTCAGCCCAGACAGCAACGCAAACGCCTAAGACGTCGATTATCGGCTGTATTTACTTTTCGAACTAAAAATTAACCTGAACCGGAGTTGAACCCCGAACCTGAATTTTAATACTCGGTTCGGTTTCGACTCAGGTTCAATTAAAAATATATCTGAGGTTCGGTTCTCGGTTTGGGTTCCCTAAAATGTTACGGTTTGGTTCCGGTTTTGGTTCGGTTCAGGTTCGGTTTCGATGCCCTGAGTCAAAGCCGATGCATGCAATGAATTTACGATGGATAGTGCGCAGTAATTAGAAACGGTATGATGAATTTCATCTGTAATTCTGCAGTGTATAAAGAAACGGTGTGATGAATTTGCGATCCATACGCTTTAATGCGCAATACTCATCGGTGAATAAAGAAACTGGCCTCTATTTTAAACCTGGAATTGACGGGAGATCATGTGCTGGCCACATCAGATTTTTTTATTTGGCTGTAGTTACTGATCTATTACATTTAGAGAAAAGTTGTAAAGAAAAAAGTTATTCAGAATTAAAAACTTATTTAGTATGAAATGAGCAACGACAAATCTTTGTAACAGTTTTCAAGGACGTTTATAGATAAGTAAAGAATTTCAATTTAAAATTTTTTTCCTCAACATGTTTTATTGTACTTCCCTATTCCAAATTTCGCGAATTTAATGTACTTCACACCTATTGGTGGAAGGTAATGTGCTGTACATATCAAGAGCTTTCATTTCATTCCATTATTTCCTTAGGGCCCCAGAATCTGAACCCAAAGAAGGTCACCAGAACCAAGAAACCCAAACTCGATTGATGGTCTTACCCCATTATTTGCGTCGAGGTGAAAAAGCTAGTGTCATGTGCGACGTTTGCACACAAACGGCTGTAACCTGCGAACCTGAATGTTCTATAAGCGACATTGTTCCCAAACTGCATACATACCTCGATCACTCATCTGGCCATGACGTTACGTTAACTGCAGGCGATAATGCTGGCGACAATGTTAGCAACAAAAGCATTATGGACGTCATCAACGACATACTAAATGAAGTTGATAATACCCACAAGCATCTATTTGAAGAACAACCAAACCAGATGACATCATCTATAATGAATGAAAGAAAATGGCCGGGATCTATGGATCTTACTGGACGCAGTGTATATCCAGTAGAAATGATGGAAAAGGAATTATCGTGTCAAACGTGTGAACAAAATAGTGTTTTAAAACTACGGACACAAAAATTATTAAATGTGAAATGCTTTACTGATTGTCAACACCCAGAAATAGAATGCAAATTTGAAAACAGTAATCTCTTTTCCGATATATCTTTTGATCAGTGTGTTCCGTGTCAAGAAGGTGGTGACGAAATAGGGTACCTAAAACTCATGAAAAACATTTGTAAAGATGAAGCTATACCACCAGTTACAATCGTTAGTACAGAATGGCATTTTGGTGTACCAGTTGTGCAACAATCAGAAGCAGAAACTGTAATATACCGCACCCAAAATAAAGATTATGTTGCAGAAGTGATGAACAATGATACCACCCTAATACAAACTGAGGAAGGGGATGATGTGATCATAGAAACAGAAACCAGCTATTACTTATCAACAAGTTATAACCAGGACGAAACTGTCGGAGAAAAACTAACCTCAAAAGAAAAAATTGCTGCTTTTGGGGACAATAATTGTTGTACTGATGATTGCCGTCGTCTCTCTGGTTCCGATGAAAAGAAATGTCAGTATTGCCATTGCAAAGGTGTAAAAATCAATTTATGTATCAAAAACTTTGGCTTCACTTGTGAAGAAGACACAAACAAAATAAAACTAGATCTTAAACTTTTACCAGGTTTAAAAAAGTTGGAAATTAAAGGAAAAACAAAAGAAGACGAAGAAAATTTACCGGAAGAAGAAACATGTCTTCAAGATTGTTGCCCATCCAAAAATGGCAAAAAAGCTACATGTCCTTTTATTATCAAAAGAATGGGAACAGGAAGTAAAACTTATTTTGTTGAAGAACAAAGGGATTGTTATTGTGACATGCCAGATTGTTCTTGCTGTGGAGATAAAAAGAATGGAACAGGAAATGAAGATGAAACAAAGAACGAAGAAGCAAATAATGATAAAGCAAATACTGAGGAAGCAAATAATGATGAAGCAAATAACAATAAAGCAAATAATGAAGAAGCAAAGAATGATGACACAAATAACGATAAAGCAAATAATGAAGAAGCAAAGAATGATGACACAAATAACGAAAAAGCAAATAATGTTGAAGAGAAGAATAATGAAGCAAATATTGTAGAAAATAATGCTGTAAAAAATAATGATGAAACAAAAAATGATGAAGCAAATAATGTTGAAGCAAATAATGATAAAACAAGTAATGTAGAAAATAATGGTGTAAAAAATAATGATGAAGCAAATAATGATAAAACAAGTAATGTAGAAAATAATGGTGTGAAAAATAATGACGAAACAAATAATAAAGCAAATAACAATGAAGCAAATAATGATAAAACAAGTAATGTAGAAAATAATGGTATAAAAAATAATGATGAAACAAATAACGATGAAGCAAATAATGATAAAACAAGTAATGTAGAAAATAATGGTGTAAAAAATAATGATGAAACAAATAATAAAACAAATAACAATAAAGCAAATAAAGTTGAAGAAATGAAAGAAAAGGGGGTGGAATTCTGCCAGAAAACTTCTGTCAAGAAAAAGAAATCTATTGATATTTTAAACTGCCGAGTAATGAGTATTTGCAATTTGATGGGAGGTGCTATTATGGCTTTAGTCAGTCGAAATAAAGAAGGTTTTGATGTAATAATAAATATCAACAGTCCAACATTAAAAGCTGCTGGAGAAGGCATAAAATCAACGCAGGAAGAAACAATAAATTGTCCATGTACTGCTTCCAAGCCTGTACCTCCTACACCTATAGAAAAAACTAGAAAATGCACCTGTACTACTATAGACTGCAGATGTGACAGTTCTGAACTAGGCTCTACACTTACAGAAACCAAAAAGTGTTCCTGTACTACTATAGACTGTAGGTGTGACAAATCTGACAGTAAATCTATACATTCTGAACTAGAATCTGCTACACCTATAGAAAAAACTACAAAGTGTACCTGCACTACTGTAGACTGTAGGTGTGACAGTTCAGACCGTAAATCTATACATTCTGGTCTAGGAACTGAAACTAAATCTGTAAAATCTGAAGTAGGTTCTACAGGCAGTAAAACTGAACAATCTCAA
This sequence comes from Ophonus ardosiacus, assembly GCA_943142095.1. Classification (NCBI taxonomy): domain Eukaryota; kingdom Metazoa; phylum Arthropoda; class Insecta; order Coleoptera; family Carabidae; genus Ophonus; species Ophonus ardosiacus. Next base: position 49,916,223 of record OW964828.1, on the reverse strand, counting down.
CCAGGCCTTCCGGACGGTAAATCTGAACAATCTGTTAGTAAATCTATAAAATCGCAACCAATCTCTCCTGAAGGTAAATCTATAAAATCTGAACTCGGTTCTACTGACGGTAGATCTGAACAATCTGTCAGTAAATCTCTAAAACCTCCACCAAACACTCCTGATAGTAAATCTGTAAAATCTGAACCAGGTCTTCCAGAAAGTATTTCTGAACAATCTGAGCCTCTCCCTCCAGACGGTAAATCTGAAAAATCTGTCAGTAAATCTGTAAAATCTCTACCAATCTCTCCTGATAGTAAATCTGTAAAATCTGAACCAGGTCTTCCTGAAGGAATATCTGAACAATCTGAGCCACTACCTACGGACGGTAAATCTGAACAATCCTTCAGTAAATCTGTAAAATCACCACCAATCTCTCCTGATAATAAATCTGTAAAATCTGAACCAGGTCTTCCTGAAGGTATATCTGAACAATCTGAGCCACTCCCTCCGGACGGTAAATCTGAAAAATCTGTCAGTAAATCTGTAAAATCACCACCAATCTCTCCTGATAATAAATCTGTAAAATCTGAACCAGGTCTTCCTGAAGATATTTCTGAACAATCTGAGCCACTCCTTCCGGACGGTAAATCTGAAAAATCTGTCAGTAAATCTGTAAAATCACCACCAATCTCTCCTGATAGTAAATCTATAAAATCTGAACCAGGTCTTCCTGAAGGCGTATCTGAACTATCTGAGCCAATCCCTCCGGACGGTAAATCTGTACAATCTGAACCAGTTTCTCCTGAAGGTGCATCTATAAAATCTGCGCCTATCTCTCCTGACAGTAAAACTGAACAATCTGAACCTTTAGAAAAACCGAAAAGATGTTCTTGCACTTATAAATACTGTAAATGCAATAATCCTATACCAGCAAATAAATCAATCAGAGAATCCATAGGTAAGTCAGTCAAAGAATCCATAACCAAGCAATCAATTTCACCTGACGATAAATCTGAACAATCTGACAAAGTTTCTTCTGCTGGTAAATCTGTACAGTTACCAGTATCTACTGATGGTACAATTGTACAATCTGTGCCAATCTCTTCTGATAGTAAAACTGAACAATCTGAACCAGTTCCTCCTTTACAAAAAATCAGGTGTTCTTGTACATATAAATACTGTAAGTGCAATAATCCAATACCTGTAAGTAAATCAGTCAAAGAATCTATTACTAAACCAACCAAAGAATCCACAACCAAACCGACCACATGTGGTTGTCAATCCCCTAACCCAGTTTCTTCCGAGAAATTGGTTCCTATTGAAGACCAAAATATGTCGATCGAAAAATTGGTTCCTAGTGAAGATCAAAATATGTCGATCGAAAAATTGGTTCCTAGTGAAGAGCAAAATATATTGAACCGAAAATTGGTTCCCAGTGAAAACCAAAATATATCTAACGAAAACTGCATCCTTACTGACATAACTTGTAAATGTTCTGGTGATGAATCCATAAGCAAGCCAATCAAAGAATCGAAATGCATCGCCAAAACATGTGGTTGTCAATCCACAGATCCAGATTCTTCTGAATTGTTATCTAGTGAAGACCAAAATATATCCAACGAAAAATTGGTTGCTAAAGAAGAAATTTGCCAGCATAGTGACAAAACTTGTAAATGCGAAAAGTTGGTTCCTTGTGGAGACAAAAATATATCGAACGAAAAGTTGGTTCGTGGTGAGGACCAAAATATATCGAACCAAAAATTGGTTTCTGGTAAAGAAACTTGCCAACTTAGTGACAAAATTTGTACTTGCGAAAAATTGGACCCTTGCAAAGACCAAAATATATCAAACCAAATATTAGTTCCTAGTGAAGATCGAAATATATCTAAGGAAAAATTGGTTCCTAGTGAAGAAACTTGCCAAGTTAGTGAAAAAATTTGTACTTGCGAAAAATTGGATCCTTGCAAAGACCAAAATATATCAAACCAATTATTAGTTCCTAGTGAAGATCAAAATATATCTAAGGAAAAAATGGTTCCTAGTGAAGAAACTTGCCAAGTTAGTGAAAAAATTTGTACTTGCGAAAAATTGGATCCTTGCAAAGACCAAAATACATCAAACCAAATATTAGTTCCTAGTGAAGATCAAAATATATCTAAGGAAAAAATGGTTCCTAGTGAAGAAACTTGCCAAGTTAGTGAAAAAATTTGTACTTGCGAAAAATTGGATCCTTGCAAAGACCAAAATATATCAAACCAAATATTGGTTTCTAGTAAAGACCAAAATATATCTAAGGAAAAATTAGTTCCTAGTGAAGAAACTTGTCAGATTACAGAAAAAACTTGCAAATGTTCTGGTGACGATGAATTAGGGACATGTAAAATAAAAATTGAGGAACCTTTGGAAAATACATCAACTTGTAAACCAATTAAATCAAGTCAAAAATCTGTTACAATTTGTGAATCTGGAGCAAGAATACTTGGATTGGAAGTTTCTAGTGAAGAACAAAATATATCTAAAGAAAAATTAGTTCCTAGTGAAGAAACTTATCAGGTTAGTGACAAAAGTTGTAATTGTAAAAAAATGATTCCTTATGAGGACCAAAATATACCAAACCAAAAATTAGTTCCTAGTGAGGACCAAAATATATCTAAAGAAAAATTAGTTTCTAGTGAAGAAACTTATCAGGTTAGTGACAAAAGTTGTAATTGCAAAAAATTTATTCCATATGAGGACCAAAATATACCAACCCAAAAACTGGTTCCTAGTGAAAACCAAAATATATCTATAGAAAAATTGGTTCCTAGTGAAGAAACTTGCCAGGTTACTGAAAAAACTTGCAAATGTTCTGGTCACGATCAATCAACGACATGTAAAATAAAAACAGAAGAACCTTTGGAAAATACATCAACAACTTGTAAACCATTTAAATCAACTCAGAAATCTATTTCAATATGTGAATCTGGAGCAAGAATACTTGGAATGGATGTTCCTAGTGAAGACCAAAATATATCTAAGCAAAAATTGGTTCTTAGTGAAGACCAAAATATATCTAAGGAAAAATTGGTTCCTAGTGAAGAAACTTACCAGGGTAGTGACAAAATTTGTACTTGCAAAAAATTGGTTCCTTATGAGGACCAAAATATACCAAACCAAAAATTGGTTCCTAATGAAGACCAAAATATATCTAAGGAAAAATTGGTTCCTAGTGAAGAAACTTGCCAAGTTAGTGACAAAATTTGTAATTGCGAAAAATTGGTTCCTTGTGAAGACCAAAATATATCAAACCAAAAATTGGTTCCTAGTGAAGACCAAAATATATCAAACCAAAAATTGGTTCCTAGTAAAGACCAAAATATATCTAAAGAAAAATTGGTTCCTAGTGAAGAAACTTGCCAAGTTAGTGACAAAATTTGTAACTGCGAAAAATTGGTTCCTTGTAAAGACCAAAATATATCAAACCAAAAATTGGTTCCAAGTGAAGACCAAAATACATCCAATGAAAAATTACCTTTGGAAAATACGTCAACAATTTGCAAACCATTTCAAAAATCTGTTACAATTTGTGAATCTGGAGCAAGAATACTTGGCATGGGAGTACCAGAGAATTTTGCAGAAGAAGGTACAAGTGGAACTGAAAAACCGGAAGTACCTCCTTTATTATTGGAAAGTCCTAGATCTGATACTGAATATGAAACTTGCAGTGAAGGACCAAGTCCTTTTTTAACTCCTCATTGTAACCCTGGAGATATATGCAACTATTGTAATCCTAAAACAGATGATATACTTCTTACTTCCAAAGAAGATACTACAGCTGTTGGTGAACCTGAAAAACCATCTGAAGAAACAGTAGAACAACCCATTCGTTCTTCGGAACAATCTCGTATTCCGACCTTAATTAGACTTTCAAAAGGCAGATTTTCCAAATGTTCAAGCTGCTCCAAAAAGTACGACCAATTATCTGACGAACAAAAAGAATTCACAAGCAGATGCCATGCTTCTTGCGGCCAAAAGAAAGTTCCAGCTACACCAAATAATTCTGTGGTTGATACTACTACTATAGAGAAAAAACCAGAGGATGATTTGGAGGAACAACTGAAAAGGACTTTAGAATGTATCCAACCGACAATGACTGAAGAAGAGTGTCCTCAACGGTGCACAAACGTATGTAATCAACACCTCTTATATTTTAAACTTGAAGCAATATACATACCGGATGTCTACTTTTTCTACCGACCTTAGGAAATACCTTATTAAAATCATATGGCTATAAATTCTGCTCTATTAATTTTAGAACTAAGATATAAATAAAAAGAAATGTTCAGAATTAAAAACTGCACCACACGAACCTATATTTATTGATGTAATAGGTTCTTGTCATGAGATGAATATACCTAGGTATTATTTGATTTTGACAGATAAAAATTTATTAATAGATATTTAAAATTTAATTGTTTTCTATCCAGTTTTTTCTGCGGTGGTAAATATATCTCTGATTACTGATATAGTTATTAACGTCTTTGGGCCGATATGAGGTAAATAACGGACACGGCCGAGGTTAATAATCAGCATAGTTCGTTATTTGCATATCGGCAGTGTGGCGTTCAAAATTTTTCGTAATAACAAAATTTAAACATTTAGTGGCCAGTTTTATAAACGACAATTTACTTCCAAAGTAAATCAAATTTATTCCCTACGTGTGCCTGAGTGTCTGGTCGCGAACCTGGGGGAACCGGGTTCGATCCCGACAGACGCCAAATATTTCCAATTTTAAATGGCACAAAAGTGACCTCTGTAGTGCACTCTCCACGCAAGCTATGAGTGCCCGTGAGGTGACGCCTGGTAAGCGCCCACACGATAAATATATCGTCATCATTACCGATGTCTACATGTGTTGTAGATACTGGAACACCCAGAAATGGGTAATATGCCGTGATGATATATTTATTTATTTATTCCCTGAAATGATAGTCGAAGTTTTGACAGTAATGTTATAGTTGCCATGTAATGAATAAAATTGATTCGAATTTGTTAATTAAAATAAATTTACAATGGAAGTAAATTTATTCTTCCCTTTATAAAACCGGGGGTAGGTAGTTATCTTTCTGTCATACTGAACAATTTTTATGTTGATTTATAAATTCTCCTTGACAACGGTCCATCAAGATGATGTTATTTTCTTATGAACACTTGATTTTTAATTGTAGGAGTATTAAATATATCATAGTATTATAAAAAATAAATTAATGAATTCAATAATTATTAAAAATTTATGTCAGATGTCAACTGCCAAACTTAAGCAATCCAACTGTTTAACATTTCATGCAATTGCTCATGGCACTCTGTAAATAGCTAAAAGTTATTACTTTTTTTTTCTCTTTTCGCAAACGAAACTTATGTAAACAATAGTGTTGGACTTATAAGATGCAATTTTTAATTTTAATTATTTTTGTATTTACACTTTTGTTCTAAAATAAATAGGGCAGAATTTGCAGTCATATGAAAATTTTACTATTATATTTCCTATGGTCCACAAAAGAGTAGACACCCGGTATATATGAGCCCAAGATCATAATAGTTCGGCCTGTTTACATTTCCAACAAGCAAATTATAAAACCTACGTAAATGGTACGAAATTTCTATAAATTTCTTTACATTTAAGCCTCATTTCCCAGCTAATGTATTAACGCGTAGTGAATAACGCATAGTAGCTAGTAGCTACTGCGTAATGCTTAAAAACTTGTGCAACGGTACAGCACAGAAGCATTCCCAGTTTGCAAGGTCCAAGCTTTGTGTATAAAAACAGTAATAATTAAGAGATAGAGATATATATTGGTCCTTGTTTTTTTCGAAATTTCACGTATTTAACCTATTAAAAATATTTCGTTATACTTGCCGTGAACTGTGGTGGTAGCACGCACTTTAGAATTCTATCAAAAAAGGCATTTGTTTTCGCTTTTCGCATCGAAGCGAAAATTTGGTAGCATGCGTGTCTCAAAATATTCGCCTGTAAGCATTCGACTTGAGGCGAAAGTGTCAAAGTAACGTCATTATTTTGCCACAGTTCTATTCAAAGCCAATTTATATATAATTTATGCATTTATTATATACAACTGTCATAATATTTTTTATTTTAATAGTATAAAATCCAATAATTTCCGAATCAAAATGCGAATATAGAATTCTAAAGTGCATGCTACCAAGATTTGTAAAAGTAAAATCGTCTGTTTTCTATGAGAGAATTCTAAAGTGCGTGCTACTTCTACTGGTGTATTTGAAATGGATACTGAAAAGCCGTAGTTCAAGAAAAAAAGAAAGAAAAAAAAAGATTCTTTAGCAGTTTTAAAATTTATTGCGGATTCTACAAGTGTAGTAAAAAAAGTAAAATGCGTCGCACCGGTGGTGGGTTCACCAATAAATAGAAAACGTTTGTTGCCGGGCGATTGGGTAATTTGCTTCGTAAAATGAGAATGAATGACAAAATCTTATTTTTCAATTACACAATAATAATAATAATAATAATAATAATAATAATAATAATTTGATGAACTTTTATCGAAAACAAAATAAAAAGAATAGTTTATTTCGTCTTACTGTTCCACGTGTCGCTTAATTCACAAAAAAAATTACAATCGATATTCTACGAATTTTTGGACATTACACCAGTGCCGGATTAGAAAAAATATTCTTGTGAAATAAATTAAGTATTATAATTTATTTTGTCTCTAATAATGAATTATAATATTACAATTTAAATATACATTATTTTGTAATTTGTTTAACATTTTTTCGTGGCTTGTGAACCACTGTTCGTTTACTTCTGGTATATCCACATTATCTGCGTCACAAAGCTAATTTAAAATTCGGACCTTAATATCTCGCTTATTTGGAGGAATTTTTAACTCGGACTTTTACATGTGGTCTTATATTTTTATATACTTCAAGAGAAAAAATTTAAAAAAATATCGTGGAATAGCCTATTTATTAAATATGAAAGCTGGCCGAACTATTATGAACCTGTATATCATAAAGGGAGCTGCATAACTGGTAGTTCATTTTATCACAAGTTGTCTCATAGTATTTATTCTGTATTGTGATTGGAAACTTACAAAAATTCCTAATATAAATCCAAACTTTTTCCTCAAAAGGTCGGGTTTAAAGACGTCCCAGATCCTCCTGTACTAGTAAAAGTACCTACAGAATATCCTCCTGATCTTCCTGTACCAGTAAAAGAACCTACAGAATATCCTCCTGATCTTCCTTTACCAGTAAAAGTACCTACAAAATATCCTCCTGAACTTCCTGTACCAGTAAAAGTACCTACAGAATATCCTCCTGATCTTCCTTTACCAGTAAATGTACCTGCAGCACAACCTACTGACCCTCCTTTACCAGTAAAAGTATCTGCAGCACAACCTACTGATTCTGATTTACCAGTAAATGTACCTTCAGAACATCCTACAGATTCTTCTTTACCAGAAAAAAATCCGGAACATCATATCAGTTATGCACCAGACAATATTAAAATACCAAGTGCCCATACAATGATTCGACTACCTGACAATACTGTTGTAAAACTACGCCTATCTCTAGATATGTTTAATGGTGAATCTGGGCCTAGTAATAAAGAATCTACAATATTACCAAGAAAAAAAGATTCTGGTACTAAAGATACTGAAAGCAGTGTTACCGTACAAACTGGAGTTGAACCATTTAGAACAGATAAAGTATTTGATATCCATAAAAGTAGAGAATCTCTGGCGACAGTTGGATTTTTAAAAGAAGTTAATCCTGTTCTCTATTCTGGGTCTTCTAAAACTGTCGAACTGTTTCCTACGGCGGAATCAGGTGTATCTATTAAATCTATAATACCAGACAGCTTGGATATTCCGACAGTGAGAACTTCCTTGAAAGAAAAAACTCCATACAAATCTACCCCAAACATTTATTTTGATATTGCCGCAGCCGAAAAATGTATTGGCAGCCCTGAACATCTTTGTAAAACTTCTAGTAAAACTTCTGAAAAATCTTCCTTTTCAAGAAAGTCTAAACAAGAATTAGAAAATAAAGACGTGGTCTTCATGGCTTACAAAACTTGCGAAGAAGAATTAAAATCTTCGTTTAATGCTTTGAACAACATTAAACTAGAACTGAAAAAACTGAACATGCCTGAAGTCGATTGTATTTTCAAACAAACAGACTTATATACACCAATATCAAAAAATAATTCTAAGTCGCAAGAGAGACTAAGGGGAAAAATAAAGTTTAGTTTTGTCAATTCAAACATAAGTTCCGCCACAATTTGTCAATGTAATCCCCAAGCCACTAGAGCAAGATTTGAAGTAACTAACAGTCCTCCTCGGCCTAGAACAACGCCACAAAATCAAACAAAATGTAGATACAAAAATCCAGATTTTATTGACAGCCGATGGAGTATCCCCGAAAATACACCGAAAATGTCAAGAAAAGTTCATCCCAAACATGTATGTTGTAGTCCCAAAGTCTCATCGTCAAAATCGTCTGAAGCTGATAGGTTATGTTGTCATCGCCACGCCCGTAAAAATTCTTCGGTTAGATTTGCCCAGAAAACGGATTCCACTCAAAGTCAACCAGTTTACTACACAAGAAAAATACCTACTACTTCTAAAGAATCTACTAGTCATCACTATACCAAAGTTAATATCAAATTATGTGACAGCAAGGTCAAAAATAGTACTAGTACATCGACGTATCAATCTCATTCGAAACACAAAAATGGTGCATATGATTCTGCTTATTGTAGTTACCCAACTACTTCTAGTGTCTACCCAACTTATTCTTTATCAAAACAAAGTGTCCCAGAATCATACTGCTCGCATTCGCTCGAAAAAGCAATCCAAAGTGATAGGTATTCTGCGAATTCTATAAGAGCCCGAGCTTCAACGTCAAGAGAAGATGAATCTACTTCTTCGGCAGTATCATCCCATGTTTCTTCTGAAGAATTCGTGTGTCCAGCGAAGCACAAGTGTAAGAAAGCAGGGAAAAGAAGAAAGCACAGTAGGTGTTCATGTTCTTCAGTTATGTCTGAATGTCCTTTCCTAGAAGCGATGAAGTCTGTTCTTTTCTCTGGACAATTTAGGGGGTCTAGACCACGGAAAAGAGGAAGAAGACATCAGCATTAAACGATGGTGTGAAGTCACGTGGTTTATTTATCGTTTAGTACATATCTCAAATTTTTGTGTAATACTGTAACTTGTAAATATATTTTTTTATTAATATTGTTGTTAACAATGTTTCTTTAGTAGTCCAAAAATTTGATGCCATAACTTTTCCAACAGATAAAACTGATTTTGCTTGTTTGGTGGGTGGAGAATCAAATATTTCCATTGTTTGAACTGTTGTTTTGACTATAGTGACTGTATATACATAGTGTGGCCAACCGCCGCCATATTTAGGCAAAATGCGCGGGAAATTTAAATTCATATGATGTGATAACTAAACAAAATTCGATAAACAATTAATGAAATATCATATAAATTGCAAACGCAATATTCTTTGTTTCAAAATACACCACTGAATTACAAATAAAGGTATTATATTATATTTTTTGTATAATTCATTTCTAATTATACAAATAATAAATATGTACATACGCCTCCCATAATATTTAATTTGTAAATTAACACACGCTTTAAAATTTAAACTATAATTTTGATTCTTCGAAAAATGCTAGTTTTAAAATATTGATGAAATTTCCTGTGTCATTCTTGTAATCAGTATTATTATAGGTTATGATCAAAATCCTTTGTTGTAATCAGCAATTTTACAGTTTTAATTTGCAAAATAACAATGCCAGAAAATTATCTGTTTGGCAGGGTATTTCTTTTACTTTTTTATACTAAATTTTAATAGTAAATCAGCGAAATTAGATATCGGCAGAACAGAAAAATAAAATGATCTTACCTTCACAATTATTATTTCAATATAACGAGACTAAAAGAAATATCCGTTTGTACTTATAACTACTATATGTATATTATCTGTACGTTGTTTAGTACAGAGAAACCTATTAATACAAATCGTGTTAATAACAACTTTGTATCGAGTTGTATTAACGCACTTAACCTAATCAAACACTTTTGCGTTATAAATACACATAATTTAATTATTTACACTATTGGAATTATAAATATAGTATAATTACTTTAAATTCAGATATAATTCACAAACAATATCTTAAATTCACTTTTCTGATGTAAACAACATTTGAGCTTGGCATAATATCCGCCATATTTAGGCAAATTCGCGCGGACCAATCAAAATCGATCCCCCTATTGGCCACACTATGTATATACAGTCACTATAGTTTTGACTCTAGACACCTCTGGAGTATAATTATGAATCCAAGTCTCCCACATCTTCAGAAGGCGTTTTCTAGACAAATACAACATTTTAAAGTGTTTTGCATTGAACTCCTTCACTAACAAGGGCACTTTATCTGCGTGATCGAGTGCACCAAAAAGGCACTCGAGAAACTTGTATATATCTAAATCTAAATTTCAGGTAACATTTTTATCCCAAGACGTTAAGACGTACATACAAAAGTTTCGTTTCAAACCGTAAATCGTTCAAATCCGGCTTCTAATCGCTTCTGAATGCGTTATCTGGCCGAAAGATTTTTCGTGCCTACCTAATGGACACTTACACAAGTGCAATTTGCATATAGCGCATCTAGCGGCACTGTTACTACAACACAAAGGAAGCTGTCATCAGCATTTCATAGTATCATAGTACACAAAGACAACGGGAGGGGGTTTGTTTGTATCAAGATATTCTATCTTTTTGTTGCGTGTGACGTCAATTCTGTGTATTCATCCGTTAAAATATTATATGTTACTTCATTTGAGATGCCCACTTCTTTTGCCATTTCGGGCATTCATTCACCGTTACTGTAAAACAATTTCTTGCACTTTGTTATTGATTTTTTTGGTTGTTGCACTTTTGCACGTCTACTATGCAGATCATCTTCCATGATGGTACAGTCACGCTTAAATTTGGCTGCCTACTATTATAATGCATTATGCATTGTCACTGAAGTTATTTTCCAATTAAACAAAAAAAAATTGAGGTCTTACTTTTTTCTTTACAAAATATGGTGCTCAATGTTATCCATATTGATATTGAGAACAATTACAAATATAGTTTCGAACGCAGATTTTTAAGATTTGGGATACTGCTGAAGCTATTTATCCGTTATAAAAACAGCATGGGCTCTCTTGCTTACTGCAGAATGCAGACAGAATCACAATAATTCGTAGTCGTATTCGACAACTGACTATTATTTCTGAAATTCTAAGGAATTTCATTTTTATGGTGTTTATATAAATCTATGCAGTAATTTGTCGTTCGACTGTTGTTGTTGCTAACAAAGTGAAAACTGACGAGTATAAAACAGTGGAGACCTTGAGATTTTATATATTTATATCTTGAATCTTGATAACTGTCACAATTGAGGATGCTTAACAGATTAAAATTTTGTGAAAACAGAAAACCAGAGAATATAACTGCGCAGTTACGCTAGGCACAAAGAGATGGCTGCACGGACTAAATTCAATTCACGCTGTGTCTCTCTCAAGCTTGTTTCGGATTTCCTCGGCAATTTTCGCTCGTAATATGGACGTCAGCTACTCAGTTGCCAGTGTAGTGAGTGACTCATGCATTAACTGTCTGTCTTTAGTGAATTTTCAATAAACTAGTGCAATATATTCCAATATTTACTATCTATATTAAATAATATATCTTTGAGTAGCTAATAAAATGTTAAACTCTGTAAATTAGTGTAATTTTAAAGTGTAAATTTTAATATGTGTTGTGTTGCAATTGTTTAGTGATACGAACAAATGAAAAATGGACAATTCACACAATTTAAAACTTGGTATACAAGTACAAGGGATCGAAGAATTTGACGAATCATTTTGACATGAGTAGAGGATATTATACTGGGGCTCCATTCTTATATACGGTAATTATTTCATACCAATTCTTAAACTTAGGTTAGAGTATGGTACATTCATAGAACTACTATCTCTTTAAATAAGGCATTTTATTTATCTAAATACTAGGTATTTACTTGATAAGAATAGGTTTATTAAATAGAAATGTTTATTGTTTTATATTTACATAAACAAAAAGATAAAATGATGCATAGACTAACAGAAAAATAAGGTCGTTCGGCTTCTCAAAAAATCTGCAGGTTTATTTTTTTATAGAAAACAGTTAGCTAATTTGTTTTCATCAAAGTAAATCAACAGATTAACCTGATTTAGCAGAGTACATAAAGAGTGTGTACTAGGCCTTCGATTTTGCAATGAAACTTTTCTATGACTGATTGCATATATATTTTACATTAGTGAATATATTTAGTAAATGAATATAAGTACTTATTATCAATTTATAAAAAAATGTATTGACTATAAATTATTGTTATAGTTATATTCGTATACTTTTATAGGAAACTCCATGTTATGAACATCATTGAATTAATCATTTTGAAAAGTATAACCTCTATATTCAAAATTTCCATGTAATTTAGTATTGGGAAATACCTGTTCAAAGAAAAATGCCAAATATAATTAGTTTCTTAATTTAAATATTACCAGTATTTTGTATAGGTAACTGTTCTTTCGTATAAGTCCACATTATATTGCAACTAAAAATAGTATTATACAGGGTGTTCATTTCTAAGTGTACACTATTGCGTTCTTGAAATCTATAAGGGATACGAAGTTGGTTGAATAGGCAAACAATTTCGATCTCGCAAGACAAATTTAAAGAAAAGGAAAATATTTTTTATTGGATCCAACTTTTTAAATTTAAATGAGAACATATATTTTTTATTTCCTCCGCTAGAGCGTATATAACTAAGCAAACGACAAATACAGAGTGATCAAAAATATCTGATTCAGTTGACAATACTTGAAATTGGTAACACTGATACAAAAATTTATTTCCTCTTGTTGACAATGGCATTTGAAAATTTAAATTTGGGTATATTTACATTTTTTTATTAAAATGGTTGTTGTTTCCCTTACCCACGTACTTTTATTTCATACATTACCATCGAGCAATAATCTAATATTTAAAGCATTTCAACCCTATTCGGTGTCAGGCCCCACCTCCGACACAACCTATTTGTATTTATTGTCATATTCCATATTGTCAAAATGACATGTCAAATAGTATTTCCGTTTTCACTTGGTGTTGTGTAAACTGTGGAATAAAAAGATCCCCAGAATTGTATTGATGTATTGCCAACTGTATCATTTCTTTTTGATCCCTCTGTATATCTCAACTATTACCTACTTGAAGATGGCACAATAAGTTCTGTATTGCCAATATAATGTAGTAGGTAAATCATAAACATAACTAGATGAAACAACGATGCTAACTTGTCGTATGTTACTAATGCCCGTATTCATAGTCGATGCTCAATCTCGTACTTGAGTATTACTTCGCCAAGCATTACTCCGGTCGTTCTCGACCTCAAGCACTTCAAATGTTTCATAGCCGAAACTTCGTGAATTCTCGGTTTTCTAGGGAGGAATTTAGAAAATTTACAATAACCATGTTGGTATATTTGTATATTTTAATATTTTTCTATCGAACAGTATATGTGACATCTATATAATGTCACAGGTTACAGAAATATGAGTCATATCACGGATATATCTTCTTGAAGCAATCCTATTTCATAGTTATTATTTAAGGCTTCTTCTACTATGTCTACAAGTTCTAAAAATTCTAGATTATTTACATGATTCATTATTTAACTTAAATGTCATATGTGATGGAAATGACAGTTTGACAGTTTTTTTTATATATTGATCAAGTCTACCTAAAATTTAAAAAAAAACATCAAGCATTGCTCAAGGTTGCTTGGAACTCGCCTCAAGTAAACCTTCGATCGAAGTACGAGTGAAGAAACAAATAACTACTATGAAACGAAAACTGGTACTCAAGACATACTCAAATGTGAGTCGAGACGAAGTACTGACTATGAATACGGGCATAAGCCTGTGTCCGATGTCGCATTTTGGTATTTAGTATTTAGGTCTTCTTCACATAAATATAACTCCGAATGGCACACTAGAGATATCCATGGGTTTGTATGGTAACACTATAGAACAACAAAAATGAATTATATAATTCGATTCAATTTGATGTTTGACAGTAAATGTTAATATTATCAACGAAAATGATTTGTTTAATTAGTGCACGTCAACTTCAAGGCATAGTGTGCTCGTGCAAAACCCTAAAATCTAATTCCTAAAATCCTAAATAATCACTAGATTTAGAGCATATAAATTTAGGATTTAGATATTAGGGTGGTAAAAGTGTAACATCGGACACAGCCGTAGTAAAAGAGTAATATTCCCTACTACTGTGAAGTTGGTGCAGTAATTTTTGTATTGCCAATGTAATTGGTAACATTTAAATATAACATGGGGTCCCGTGGCCGTGTGCCTGAGTGTCTGGTCCCGACAGACGCCAAATATTTCCAATTTTAAATGGCACAAAAGTGACCCCTATGGTGCACTCTCCACACCAGCTATGAGTGCCCGTGAGGTGACGCCTGGTAAGCGCCCACACGGTAAAATATATCGTCATCATTACCGATGTCTACATGTGTTGTAGATACTGGCACACCCAGAAATGGGTAATATGCCGTGATGATATATTTATTTATTTATTTATTTAAATATAACTAGATGAGAAAGTGTTGCCAACTTTCTGTTTGTAACTAAATAAAAGACAAAATTCCTAACTGCTCTAACGTAAGGGAAGTAACGTTTCGGTAATTTCTGTATTGCTAGTATACATAATATGTATATTAAATTTTAAATACTTATAACGGTAGAAATGATTACCCGTCTTATGACGACTGGCTTCTTTCCTAGTTAGCTAGTATTCAAATAAAACATAAAATATTACATAAATACCGTACCTACGTACTCAAATTATTTATGTTCGTATAATCAGTAACATAAATATTTTACTATCCATATGTTTAAATTTATAATGTTGTTTGTTAAAAATTGATCAATATTTTGTAAAATTATTTAAAACAATAGTTTTGTATTTATAATGCAATATTTTCTATTTAGAATTAGTTCTCAAATAAATATTATCATATTTGTCCTTAATTACAAATAGCTACTATTTCAAAATAATTTTTCCAATTAACCTACTGGTACTATATAATTAAGATACCAAATTCTTACAAATCTTAATTAATCTGACATATTTATGAACTATTCTTTTCATGTGTCGGAAATGTAGTATTTGTAGTAGGAGTCGAATGAAACCGGACATAATTCTTACACTACTTTGGGAATGATACATTAATGAGTTTACCCTCAATTCCTAATTTGTTCTACGCCTATGGACACAGTTGTAAATAATAGAAGAGAAAAGAAATCAATTATGACAAATTATTTAATGAATATTTATTCTCCATTTAATAATTATTGGTTTTTTAAATGCTTTTTTTGTGGAATATAATATTAGAATTTCTATTTATAAATATAACTGTTGATTTTTAAATAGATGCACAATATGCAGGAAGTTGGATTAATTAAATTAACACAATAATGCAAAGGAAATATCCAATGAATACAAAAACTTAGCAATTAAGGATTAATGAAGTAATTGTAATTATTGTGTATTGTATTTTCATTTTTTAGTGAAAAGTAATTACTTTTATGACATTAAAATTTTATTTTTGACCTTTAAAGTGTATCCTATTTCGTATATACGAAATTTTAAAAAAGTAATGTAGCGGAACTATATCAGAATTTGTCATGTCATAAAACAAAATAAATAAAAATACAGAGTGATTAAAAATAACTGATTCAGTTGTCAAAAGAAAAATGACTTATTACAAAATTTATTTCCTGTTGTTGACGCTGCTGACAGTAACGTTTGAAAATTTTAATTTGTGTACCTACATTTACATTTTTTCATTAAAATGATCGTTGTTTCCCTTACCCACATCTTTTTATTTCTTACATTATTACCCACAGAGTATTAACTTTAACAGCCCGATTCACAAAAAAGTTTAAGCTAATCATCATTTTTAGATTAGTGAATTCTATTCTATTCTGGTATTTAAAATTTAATTTTCATGTTATCTTTTCTTTTATCACCCTAATATCTAAATCCTAAATATATATGCCCTAAATCTAGTGATTATTTAGGATTTTAGGAATTAGATTTTAGGGCTTTGCAGGAGCACACTATGCCTTGAAGTTGACGCGCACTAATTAAACAAATCATGTTCGTTGCTATAATGTGTACAAAATGTCAAATTTACTGTCAAAGAATAGCTCCTTAGCTTCTATTTTATGAAATATAATATTAACATTTGCTCTCAAGCATCAAATAAAATCGAATTGTATAATTCATTTTTGTTGTTCTAAAGTGTTGCCATACATACCAGTGGATATTACTAGTGTGCCATTCGGAATGGGGTATTCCACTCAATTTTTTTTATTATTTTAAATAAAACTTTATTCAGTTTTGAATCAATTCATAGTATTAAAAAATCTTAATTGTTCCTAGTTTCAGAGTATTTTATTTTCGAGAAATCAGTGTAACGTCACATTTCCTCTATACTTGTCTTTCTCACACACACTGCTCTGAGTACGCTGCGAGAGAAGGATAACAATTGTATGACGTCAGTTTTCCCTTTTAGCAAATGTGAAATATCTCGTAAAGTAATTAATTAAAAAATGTTTTCATTGTTTTAACTATTATTTATTGAGCCATACTTTATCTTAAATTGAAATTTTCTTAATTTTGTTGTTATGGTGGAATACCCCATTGTATTTATGTGAAAAAGACCTAAATCCTAAAAACTAAATGCCAAAATGCGCCATCGGACACAGCCTAAGAATAGGTTGGACTATATTTTAGGATATAAACTGTCAAAATTGGAGTAGAATTCGCTAATCCAAAAATGAGGATTAGCTTAAACTTTTTTGTGAATCGGGCTGTTAAAGTAGTTCAATCACTCGAAATCCTATTAGCATCAGGCCTCTGCTCTGACTTAACCTATTTGTATATATTGTCAAAATTGTCAAATTTCACCTGGTGTTGTACAAACTGTGGAATAAAAAGATCCCCAGAATTATATTGCCAAATGCGTGATTCTTTTTGATCATTCTGTAGTATATTATGTATGAATAAAAGATGAATTACTATGACATAACCTATTTGTATTTATGGTAAAAATAACATGCCAGTAGTATTTCCGTCTTTACCTAACCTAATGCAATAATGCAAACTGTGGAATAAAAAGATCCCCAGAATTGTATTGCCAACTGAATCAGTTATTTTTGATCACTCTGTATTTATTGCAATAGACATGTCAGTAAAATAGGTAACTATAGATTCAGCTATGCCAAATGGTATAGGTGGTATTTTAGAGAACAATGACCATATCATTCAAAGGCCCTTTTTGCTGAGAGCTAATAGCTTCTTGGAGTTTGTTGACGAAGGTGAAATGAATTTCTTCTCCTGACTGAGGCTTAGAATGTAACTCCAGTATTATACTCTGGCAGATTTTTTCCACTTTATAATTTCTTTTGAATGGATTTTCAAAAGTCCACAAAAAGATCCAGGGCCCAAAATTTGGCTCCCTTTTTTGAGATTACTTCCTTATGGTTTTGTAGTCACTATAGTATGATAATATATTTCTACTTTTGTAATACGTATACCGGGTGTTTACTTGAAATCCGTAATATAGGGTATACAATTTTATTTTTTTCGTTTTGCTGTAGTTCCTGACCTATTAAATTTAGAGAAAAGTTGTAAATAAAAAAGTTGTTCAGAATTAAAAACTACACAATATGAGATTAAAATAAATCACAATTTCAATTTTAAAAAAACCTATATTAAAATTTGCAATTTACA
The DNA here is from genome assembly GCA_943142095.1 of Ophonus ardosiacus. Lineage (NCBI taxonomy): Eukaryota > Metazoa > Arthropoda > Insecta > Coleoptera > Carabidae > Ophonus > Ophonus ardosiacus. Next base: position 49,898,289 of record OW964828.1, on the reverse strand, counting down.
GCAATTTTAGAGTGCCATTAAATTACCGATGTTTAATTTTTTTATTTGACAGATCTCATAATTCTACTCTTGTCAATAAATAATTTTATATAATTATTAAAAGTATAATTAAACACAAAAAAGTATAAAATGATTCATGAATTCAAAATTAATTATAATAATAATAATATGTCAAAAGTTAAATGTCAAATAAAAACAATAAAACATCAGTAATTCAATGGCACTCTGAAATATGCTGTAAATTGCGAATTTTAATTTGCCTTTTTTTTTCGTAAAATAAAAAGAAATTGTGATTAATTTTAGTCCCATATTGTGTAGATTTTAATTCCGATTAACTTTTTTGTTCACGACTTTTCTCTAAGATTATTATATCAGAAACTACAGCAAATATTGTATGCTCTATATTACGGATTTCAAGTAGACACCGGTATACTCGTGTGTGTTGATGCCTGTGGTGCACACTCCACGCCAATCATGAGTGCCCGTGAAGTGACGCCTGGTAAGCGCCCGCGAGGTACAATACGATATCCAAAATCGTGAAGATATATTTATTTGTATACTTATTTTGCCTACATTTTCTTTACCCAATGCGTTTTGATAAAAACTTATTAAAAAAAAATATTTGTTTAGGGTGAAATTGAATTTTCATGTTGGTATATATCTAATGTACTAGTAGGTCTTTGTTGACGTGAAAATTTTGCAAATGTGAAAGTACGTGTAATGAATATTATTTGTCAATGAGAACGTAAATGTCACATTTTATATTAGAAAAACTACAATTAGATGGAAAATACGCACGCAATGTGAGCATTAAAAATGAAACTTGCGTTTCTCTGCAGAAGTACGCACAGTAAATGTACTTACAATTAGCTACAAAATTGTATTAACTTCACTACAATTCGTAATATAGCATCTAAAACTTTTGCTTTCTTTCGTTGAAGTTCTGATGCGATTTCTTCAGATGGCTTTAGAGGGTTGCCAACTGACCTTTTTTGGAAAGGACTGTCCTTTTTTGAGCATATTTTGTCCTTGTCCTTTTTTAAACCAGGAAAGGACGCGATTTGTCCTTTTATAAGTAGTAAATTTTGTTATTAATAAATATTTTTCTTATTATTATAAATATGAAAATGAAATAATTATTTCACATTTTATGTAATGTGATAAAATAACGATAGAATTTTTGAATTAAAGATGCATTAGTACTATTTTATTTACTAATATTTAGTTAACAGTCTTCTCTAAAAGGTGGCGGTACCAGACGCAGAGATGTATGCTTTGGTGTGGCTTTGGTGTTTGGTGATAACTTCAGAGATAAAAATATCTGTGTAGACTTGTCAAATTTGATAATAATTGTTACCGGAAAGACTATCCGGATCAGGTATTACTCGTTAATATTTTATTATAGTTTATTAACGATAAATAACTGCTTTGTCAGTTTAAAAAATTAAAATGTAAAATTAGATATTAGCAGCTAACATTTTAAAATTAGATATCTTATTGTGTTTTACTTGTTTTCGTCATAAAATATTGATTTCAATTCTTTATGAATTTGTTAAATTTGCTTCATTGTAAAAAACTATATTATCTAACTTTGCATTAAAACACGTTTGACCTTGAAAATTTTCAAAAAATCGCCTGCGGCGCATTTTTTCTCATAATTTTTAAATCTTGCACATAATTCAAAAAAAGATTGCCGAAAAAAAAAATGTCCTTTTCTATAATTTTGTAAAGTTGGCAACCCTAGCTTTAGGTATAGTAACCGCAAAGATATTGAGAACTGACATGTCCGATGACGGCAGCACCATCGGACCGATCAGCTGTTTCTGAATTAGTACTCGCAATGTTGTGACATATGAATGCAAACAACAAGAATAATTTTTTTATTTAAAATGAGGCTAGGTATCATGGAACATTTTAGATATCTGGAAGCAACAGCTAATTCTATATGTTTATAGAAGGTATTTATAATTTTATATAATTTTAATCAATCGAAATTGATGATTGCAGGTGAGCGAATTATAAACGCTAACCACATACTATTTATAACTAGAGCAATTACTGCGAAGCCACATTAAATACACAAAATACATTTAACGAGTTCTTCAGACAATTTAGATGCTGGTGCTGATGTATTATTATTATCCTCTACTACTTCATTTACTGCATTGCAATGTCACTGGCGTTTACTGCTTTTGGCTTTACACGTTTGGTTTGTCGTAGCTAACGTTTATTATCAGAAACTTTTACTTGAAATACGAGAAGACAAAGTGATGGTACTGCAGTTCTTTTTAAAGTTTTACGCTTAATTGTATAGAAAAATACATAAATATTTAGAACGAACACAACATAAACTTTTTATTCTAAGACAAAATCTGAACATTGAATTTTTTACTCACTAGGAAATATGTAATCATCCGATTTAAAATGACGAGAACAAGCTTTCATATGTTTCGTTATTTGTTTTGCACTAGGAATTGCATATTCCCATGCTTTTCATCAATCCATATTCATTTCAACACCTACACTTGTCGTAATTTTAACTTTATTTTAGCCATATTTCGGAATATTATAAAACCCAATGCCTGTGTCTCGACCAGATCTTGAGTTGCATCCGAATACACAACAATTAGTACGACTTTTTCCTATTTATATTCACATCAAATGATTAAACCACATGTAACTCAAGCGTACAGTCACAATACAGTACTAAACCGGAAAGTTCATATTTTTCCCAGCAGATGGCATATCGCAGCTTGTCAGTTGTCATTAGCGTATTGGTCCCTATTTAACATTAATCAGAATTTTTTTTTTCTTTTGGTAGGTACCTTGGTTGATTAATGTTTGATAAGGAACTTGGTTTTCGCCTTCTCAAGGTGTATTTAATTAAAACACTTTTATTATACATGTATTTACAAAATTTGTTTTTAAATTAATTTATAGTGCTTTACATTGATCATGAGTCATGCATGGAGCTGGTTTGCATACAAAATCCCAAATCATAACGAAAACTTCGCCTCCATACTAATTTTGTGAGGGATTAAAACTTGATTACGTTTTCGATTCGATTGAAAAAAGCAATTGATTTCCCATGAAACGTTGTTGACAATAGTGTGTAATGATTTTTCATACTTATATTTCGAGTTCGAAAACATGTGTTTCATTTAACTTAACAAAATATCTTCAATGGGGAAGTTTAGCATGGTAAAAATTCTATATAACATTATTTTCTCACAAATATAACACAAATGACTGCTGAAATTGAAATTAAAAATTAAAATTATTGCTCCATGTATTTATAATTAATATTTTTTGGGTAAACTTTAAGTACGTCACAAGTCAGTTATGCGCAAACTCAGACAGAACGGTGAAATCGAACCACTTGAACGTAGGTCGTAACAAAGCGTAAAAGCGCTTCACTGGTAACCGCAACCGCGTGCGTCAGTGTATAAGTCGACATACGTTGCGCCAAGCCTCTACGACGTCATCACAGCTTAAAATCGGCTTTTCCGGAAAATCTGGGCATTTTTGAAAAAAATAAAACATGTTACATCAATTTTCAAGTAATTTCCCATAGAATAAAAAAATTTAAAAAATCGCTAAACTTCCCCATTCAAGCCTTAATCCCTCACAAATATACAGGGTGTCTCTTAAATAGGGGGACATGGCTTAACCACAGATTCCTGAGGCTAAAATAAGACGATTTAACTAAACTTGCTTCTACCGGAAAGTGTACCATTTAGCCAGTATTCTGCTTCAAAGTTCTTAAAAAAAATAATTTTGCTTGTAATAACAACGCTTTATATGATTTGGATGAAATTTGGTAAGACAGTTCATATGGTTATGTCATCTTTTAAGGTGATACTTGTTATTATTAGTGAACCACTAGTGTATGAAACTTAAGTATCCCAACATTGATTAGACCGTAACTATTTAATAGCCACGCCGATAACATGATTTTTTTTTCAGAAAGATACATTCAATAGTAAATTTTTCTCTCTATGTGTGTAATTTGTGATATCTGTTACGGTTCACACAGAAAAAAATAAAATCTGGGTGTCTGCACAGCTAAATTTTTAAAATAAATTTTTCCTACGACCACTCTTAAAAGTAGTCTTTTTAACGGTTGCTTAGCGAGTTAAAAATAACAGTTTATAACACAGTGAATACTTTTAAATCGTTGTCATTGACAACGGATTAAAAGTAAAAAACAAATTTACTTTTAACACTAGTGTTAAAAAAGAACTAAATCTAGTTACATTTAGTGTTAAAAATATAACTAAATCTAGTTACATTTAGTGTTCATAGTTAATGTAGTTCCATTTTATATTTATTTTTGTACTGAAATTATTTATATAGGTATTTTATTAGAAGTACCTACACATTATTTTGAAACGTTTATTTTTATAGTACAATTATCACAATTGTTCATAGTAATTCCTTGCAAGGCTTTTGAAGAATTGGAATTTAAAACAGTATTGTTGGAAGTAGAGGTTAGAATAAACAATTTTCAGTTGTTCATAGCAAATACATCATGACCTGTCATAAATGTCATTCTATAATTTTTAGTTTTTACTAATACATAACTAGGGTCGTAGGAAAAATAGTGTATGATATTCGTGTTAAAAGTGAGTTTATTTCGTTCGTGGGGTTTGTTTTACTCGGCTTCGCCTCGTTTCACAAACATCCCCACTCACTCATAAAATGTCACTTTTAACACTTATTTCATAAATAACTATTATCTAGCATTCTGTCCAAATGCCAAACATTTAATTTTTATTTGAAGCGTCAAATTAAATCGAAATGTGTAATTAATTTTTGTTATTCTAAAGTGTTGCCATATAAACCAATGGATGTCATTAGTATGCCATTCGGAGTTGTATTTATGTGCAGAAGACCTAAATCCAGGGTTGTTGTAATTTTGCCCGACCCAAAAAAAAAACCATCTAAAAAACCCACTTTTATGAAATCATATTTTATCAATTAAATATGGTACATACTTATATAGTACACACATATATACATAATTTTTTGTCACCGGCAACATTTTACAATCAATTTCATTTTGTGTACTTCGTGTTTGATCATTTTTAATACATTTTTCATTGCTCTGCGAACTTTGCACAGTGTTTCTTTTATACTCGTATTTGAACAACTCCAATTCTTGTGTCAGCATTTTCATTATTTTTTGAGTTGTGTATTAAACATATTATTTGTTTAACGCGGCTATAATAACTACTGAGACACTTGGATCTAATTCTTATACACAGTTGCATTGCGCAGACTTGCAACTATTAATATTAATTCGTAACTTGTACGCACGTACACTCTCTAGTGTATACAGTGTGAACACTGAAAACCGTGACATAGACGTTTAACATGGGAAAACAGTTTTTTTCAAATATTATCTGTCCCGTAAGACTATAGTGGGAGTTTTTGATATGGTTAGAAAGATTATTTAATTTGGCATCGAAGAGTATCTAAATACTCCTAATTTAATGCCTTATTATTGAAATATTTACGAAAGTATAATGCTACTTGACAGTTATTACTTATAACTTATTAAAAACAGTAATCATGGAAACGTATTCGGTAGCTAACTTGGTTAAATCAAGGCTCCATGATAATTTTTCACTGGTTCAAATCCCTCCCGGTTCAAGTTAATATTTTTATTATTTTTATATTTATTTTGTAAAAAGCTAAAGCAATTTTCGGTGTATCCTGCTAAACTATTTCATTCTAGTTTTATAATATAGGTGCGGTTAAGCTGTTTATTACCATCCCTCGATTTTTGATGACGAGAACTATACGAAAAGTTTCTGAAAACATACAAAAAATTGTTGTACATATGTATGTGAGTGTATATAATATGCAAATGACAACTGTTAATTTTGTGCTGTTCTTAATAACGTAGAAGAAGCAATAAATTAATTTTGAATTCAATAAAAATGAACCATACTTTTTTATCTCTTTGAGGTTAGTAACACATCTTTGCGAAAGTTTTAAATTAACAAACGAACATCTAGCCTCCGCCTTGCCTGGAAACCCACTTCGGGTTCGTTCGTCATTTGTCTTGGATTTCACGCAGTCACAGCCGTCTTTACATCTGTTTACCCTTAAATTATTCACACGTAAAGTAGACACGTTCCGTTGTTTCGTGGTTCTTTTGTTTGCTCCTGACTTGCTTCTTTGCCAAGAACATGTAGATCTGAGTTTGTTTTGATTTTTTTCACAGCAACAGATGAAATATCGATGTTTTTTTGGCCTGATTTATACGGATGTCAAAACTTAAATTCGTTCTCGCTATTTATGGGGAGAAACATGTATGTGTGTGTGTGTTCCAGTTTCTCAAACCTTTATGAAAGTTTTTTATTATTTTGTATGACATTTATTAGTGTTACGGATTTTCATATTTTTATCTTTTTATGTCTAACTACAGTAGTTACAACCACTAACTCGTTTTTGTTTCATCAGCTGTAGATGACAGCTGTCATTATGTAAAGATAAGTAACTTATATAGGTATCTTTTAACATAAATGTTAATTTTAATTTAAATAACTAAATTTCATAATATTAAATTATTTCGATAATAAAATTATTTTATAAACTACCAAGTTTATATCTCTACCCATTTTTGAATTATTGCCCTAAAAGTCAATATACCCCAGATTTAGATAAAAACTTCAAAATTTTCAAAAATCTAGATACTTTTCAACGCGCTGATTCCAAATTTTGAAACCGCAGGTTGATATCTCTTTTCGTTCTCGAGATATTTAGATTCAAAGTTTTGCATAAAACTGCCCATTTTTTTGTAATAACCCAAAAATGGGCCGAAATACGAATTTGGCGACACCACCATTCGATTCTCCGGATAAAAATATATAAGTATACCAATTTTTATAATTTTTGACTAACCGGTTCATTTTTTATGAATAAAAGTTTGAAAACCCCTGAAAACGGCCAAAATCTGAAAAAATCGCAACCTTAGATTTTTGCGATTTTTGGCCATTTTCAGTTATTTTGCTTTGGAGATTGTATGCGGTGTTTAAAAATTATGAAAATTGGAATACTTATGTAATTTTGCCCGTAGAATCGAATGGTGTTGTCGCCAAATTCATATCGCGACCCATTTTTGGGTTATTACCAAAAAATGGGCAGTTTTGAGCAAAACTTTGAATGTAAATATCTCGAGAACGAAAAGAGATATCGATCTGCGGTTTAAAAATTTGGAATCAGTGAACTGAGGATTAGATTTTTGAAAATTTTGAAGCTTTTATCTGTATATGGGCTATATTGACTTTTGGGACATTAATTCAAAAATGGGTAGAGATATAAACTTGCTAGTAATATTATTTGATTGTAAAGACAATGTTACGTAGGTAAGTGTACGCATATTACACTCGTAGGTAGGGTTGCCAACTGATCTTTTTTGGAAAGGACTGTCCTTTTTTGAGCATATTTTGTCCTAGTCCTTTTTTAAACCAAGAAAGGACGCGATTTGTCCTTTTATAGTAATTTTTTGTTATTAATAATATTTTTTTTATTATTATAAATATGAAAATAAAATAATTAATTCACATTTTATGTAATGTAATAAAATAACGATAGCATTTTTGAATTATTAATGTATTGGTACTATAATTTATCTATTAACATTTAGTTTACAGTCTTCTCTAAAAAGTGGCGGTAGAAGAGATGTATGCTTTGGTGTTTAGTGATAACTTCAGAAGAATTTGTTAAATTTGCTTCATTGTAAAATAACTCTATATTATTTAAAGCAATAGCGCAAGAAGAATGGAAAATAACGATAAAGTAATATATTTTCAATCATATATAAATATTATATGTACAGAATTTAATGTTTCTATATTTGCAGCACTATAAATCGATATTAATTTACAACTACTTTGGTATTTAAAACTCATATAATAACATATTAGATTTTGACCATATATGATAAATCGAATGTAGTACTTAATTTGGACCTCTAATAGATTTTTGAGGAAAAACAATAAAACAATCCAAAATTTCGCATTACATTACGCATTTTATTTATTAGACAACAAATTAGATTTTATTTACAAACGATCAACCGGGAGTGATACTTTACTTAAAGCTCACTGCTATTTTAATTGGCGGGAGGTCATGTGCTGGCCACATCAGATTTTTTTTGTGTGTCCCATTTTGCAAATAGCTACTTTGATTTTTCCTTTTCCCATGCTTTGCTTCTGCGTGTAATTTACACTTTTAATCTAAGGCTTACGCGCATTCCATTCTCGCTTAGTGTGCAAACCACAAACCACCCTGCATAACTTTAATTACATTACGGTATTACGTTAATGCTGTTATTGGCTGTTACGTTACAACAGCTTACACCCGTTACGTATACAGACGCCTACGTGCCAGCGACGCATCGAGTGGGCGTCAGAATAACCTTCACAAAACAAGCAAACACAACGGGATTTTTTATTTCACCGACAAGGTTTTATTTGATGTTTTATTAGGACTAATGGAAAATGAAATGGATGAAAAAGTAAATTAAGTAGAGCTATATTGGGAACTTAATTTAGTATGAAATATATGAAAAACTCGATGAAAAAGTAACTGCTTTCTCATTTCAAATAATATTGTCAAAAAATTCTGTAACTATGCCTACTTTAGGGTTGCCAACTTTAGAAAATTACAGAAAAGGACATTTTTCCGGCAATCTTTTTTTGGATGTGTAGAATTTAAAATTTATGAGAAAAATGCGCGATTTTTTTGAGGATTTTCAAGGTCAAGCGTGTTTTAATGCAATGTTAATCTAAGCTAAGCATTTTTTATTTCCGTTTTTGTAAATGATTACCCTGTTATATTTCTGTATTCCTTTACACAGAAGTACGGCATTTTGTTTGATTATATAATATACCAACAGAGCAATCATATGTCAGATTGACAGGCTGATAATAGAGGAAATTGTTTTTGAAATTATTTATACTAAAAGTCTATTAGTATTCTATTTAGTAAGTCTTTTTTAAGATCATTCACCCTTATATATTATTATATCTCTATCATAACTAACACGAGGTAAATATTTATTCTTGCCGGATATGGTTGGCACGTGGTCACGCATGTTGTAAGTGTGTTTCCGGTGTCTGTACAACCGGAAGTGGCTTCGGACTCAGAGCAGAACGTTTGTTATGACCATCCACTGTAACGAGGGATAAAACTAAAACTTAACTATTGACATATATGCTACACACTGTAAAGTGCACCTGTGTTATATGAAGTAGAAAAAAGGTAGGGCTTGTAAAACATTAGCTATGTTGTTATAGGTAGTCAAGTATTAAGAACGTTACGAAGACGTTATATTAACGGACGTATAATAATAGGTATACAGAATGTTTCAGGTAATTCGGAATTAATTTTATAATTCTATTAATATTTTTTATCGATAGTCGTACTCATTTTCTTGAATAAATTATCTCAAACATCCTATTAAATAATTATTATACTAGAGATGTATAATTATATCTTTATTCTTCCTATTTCCGTGCTAAATATAACATAATTAAAATTTGATATACAGAGTGTTAAAAAAATAAGTGTCACAAATTATGAGGATATATAATACTGATCAAAATGAGTAAAAAAAGCTTAATCAACATGGGTCCGATCTTCAATAGTTTCCGAGGTATAAGGCAGTGTAAAATAAGTTTTCTCAGGGATGACCTCTGGTATCTTGAAAACTGTAAGAGTTATGACTTTGATTAAATGAGACTTTTTGTTTACATTTGAGGTCATCTTAGATGTGTTTTTGTTTATTAAAAAAAAAAAACTAAGACAAATATTGTGACGACCTTGGACAAGATTTAGTTATCATATAACTTCGTAACTATGAGCGAAAAAAAGTTTCATATAAAATGTTATCGTTTTTTTATAGTCTATTTTCTGGCTTAGACAAAATTATCTTCGATCACTGTCTTTGTCAGATTTTAGACACTTTAACGTCACTGCAAGAGAGAGATAGAAGATCATGCATCCAAACAAACCTCCCCTCGTTGTCTTACGTCCCGTTCAATGTTCCTATCTGTCATTGTGTTCGCATCTGTTATTCAGTGTTAAACCTAATTCTTTATTTGATTTGTACGTTGTGTTTAATAAAAATGAGTTTAAAACCAGAAGATGTGTCTGGGGCCACTTTTTACCTTCCGTCACCTTTAGGTAAGGAAGGTATTGTCTTTGGTCAAAAAATTCGGTGGTGAGTTTTTAATGAATAAGTACGTTTTAGGGTCCCTACAATACGAATTTACTATTTTTAAGATGATGTCTGTATGTATGTGTGTGTGTGTGTGTGTGTGTGTGTGTGTGTGTGTGTGTGTGTGTGTGTGTCCGTGTGTGTGTGACAAATTTTTCTCCGACGATAACTCCAATACTATAATTCTAAAAATTATAATTCTTTCGTATTCCTCTTCTGTACATCCATATGAAGAGTTGATTAGATTTTGGTTATAATTGATCCACCGGAAGTACCCTTATTTGAAGTTTTTAACAGTTTTTCTTAAAAAAACGCAGTTAAATATTATTTTTTGACATTTTGTTATTATATTTATTAAAGAAAATACTCTTCTCTATATGGTTTGATTATTCATTTTCCTTCATATTCAATTGATGTAGAGTTAAAGCATTATAAAGAAATTAATTTTCAAAAATTAGTCAGCTTTGTTATTTATCATGGAAACAGGTGACATAATTATTTAAAAAAATTTAATTGACAGATGTCAGTTGCAAGTGCAAAACCAAATATGGAAAAAAATATAGGATCTAAAATTGGTATGTCATAGTGTTGCTCGCAAGTGACACGCAGAGAAAGGCCAAAGAGAAGATGGAAGGACATTACTTAGTGTAGTAGAATTTGTAAAAAATAGTATGTGTTGTTACATGATATTATATAGAATCTGTTCCAAGGACCTTTTGGTATGGGATTTGTACAAAATACATGGAATTGACGGAAGGTCTTGTGCTGGCCACAACAGATTTTTTTTGATAATATTGAAGATCATTCGATTATTCAACTAAAACGATGGCTAGATTGTAGAGTTTACGGCTGACGACAGGTCTTTGTTTGGACGTGGTAACCATAGCAACCTTGATTTCTATGCTTTGCTGCTAGAGGCGCTCGCGCAAATTGCAATTTTGCAAGTGTCTATTCTAATAAAAATGACTTCTTTCTCAAAAATAGTTGAAGTTCGGACCCATGTTGATTTTGGTCAGTACTATATACCCTCATAATTTGTTGAACTTATTTTTTAACACCCTGTATAATAAATTAGGTATCTAATAAATTTCAAATGTCAATCCATGTGAAAAGCATCAAATTTAAATTCCACTTGATTGTCATAAATAAACACTCTTCCAAAATTTTTATAGAAAGTGTATCCAACTAAACACTAAATTTCCCTATCCTTTTATTTCCGGATTTGTAGAAACTTTCATAAAAAACTTGTGATAGTTGTTATATTATTCCGATTCTATAATTCTTCCTCAAGGTATATCTGTAGAATTAATATTTATTACACAAAAATAACAATTGAGAAAGTTATTATTCAAGATTTAAGTCCTTTCACATGTAAGTCAAAAAGGTGAATTGGAATTTATATAAGCCCTTCAAGAATTCATTCATTCATTTTTTTTTTGTAGCTAAGCGGAATGACAAGAAGGAGAATATATTACGACACTGGGTAGTCACTTATCAAGTACTTTGAGTATATTTAGGTATTACAAATGTAAGCATTAGAAATGAAATACTTTATGGTCGTTTATACCGCATCTACTTATGTACAACAACTTTAAGTAGATCTTAAATTTTAAAAATGTGTTGCACCGTTTGCTAAGTTAGAACATTTACTTTAAGCCTTGAATTTATGTAGCTTAAGTACTTAACCTTTAATATCAACTTTGACAATGGATATAATTGATTTCTATGTGTTTTGTCTTCACTCTAACTCAAATATTATCATTCAGAAAATTCTGAAACCTTGTATTTCTATCCTATTCTAATTAAAGATTATTGAATTTTCTACAGGAATACATTAATACTTTTTCTATATATTTTACAGATAAATTTAAAAATAATTTTTTGTATTAGTCCAGAAGCCTAAGATAAACACAATTCCTTTGTTACACAGTTCATATTTCAAATGAATGTAACTGACAGTAAATGTCATTGTCAAAAAACTAATCACTTCAAATTAATAATAGTGACATTTTACATTTTAAAAAGAAAATAGTAAATAAAGCAATAATTTTCTGCAATGGGACAGTTTGCAGCGTTAATAAATACGTAGGTATGTATTTAAATTAATAAAAATTAAATAGCGGGAGGTTGGCCACATCAAATTTTTTTTTGTTGTACTGCCAAAATATGAAATTAATATGTCAAAACAAAATTTATATCTACTAGTCAGACTTAACATGAACAATTCTTTGTATCATTTTTTTGTCGTTTGCTTATACTGAGAAGGTAGAAGCTTCTAATTTCAAAGTCAAATGCATCCATTGTATGTCTGAAATCCATCCATACCTAACACATCGTCTATGCTTGTACATAATCACAAAATGTGAACGGTAGTCATTTAGTTTTATTTGTCAACATACTCGTATTCTTCTTTTTAGTCAGTACACTTTTTCAGCGATGCTCCAACTCTTAGTTTCTAACTTGCCCAAATAATAGGTAGTTGTCGTTTTTCTCTGCCACATAGAGTCCTATAAATAGATTTGCTGACCTCTTCTGAAGTCATACAAGATAAATAATAATAATAATATTTACTAAAAATTTCTTTAGAATTCTCGTACTTTTCTGGCATTTGGAAACTGATAATAATAAATATACCATCACGGCATATTACCCATTACTGGGTGTGCCAGTATCTACAACACATGTAGACATCGGTAATGATGACAATATATTTTACCGTGTGGGCGCTTACCAGGCGTCACCTCACGGACACTCATAGCTGGCGAGGAGAGGGATCACTTTTGTGCGATTAAAAGTCTGCACTGGCCGGGATCGAACCCGGGTCACCAGATTGGCAACCAGACACTATACGCACATGGCCACGCGACCCCATAAGTCATACAAGACTCTTGTTTAGTGATGCCGCGAGATCTCGCATTTTCGAGATCTCGCCTCGAATTTTCGAGATCTCGTCTCGAATTTTCGAGACGAGATTAACCTTATTCTCGTCTCGATATTTCGAAACGAGACGAGAGTAATACCCTCGAGATTTGCTCGAGACGAGAGTAGAAATTCGAGATCTCGATTATAAAATTTGTTTATATTATATAAATATATCTACTTCATAAAAATATATAAAATATTAATCGGTAAAATAAATATTTTAATTGACTCTTCATTTAAATACATATTTATTTATTTATTTATTTATTTTAGTTTTATTGGGTTTTAGTAAAAGAAAATACATAAAAGTGAGTTCAATGGTATACTCTCCCTGCTCAAAGCCTACGCTCTATACGAATATATAATCATTATTACCAATATTAGGGAATAAATTCGAGACTCTCGAGTCGAGATCGAAAGAAGCAGGCAAGAAAAAATATGACTAGACGAGATGCAGAGAAATCTCGTCACGAAACGAGAGTGGTTTGTTTCTCGTCGTTTCTCGTCTCGCGGCATCACTACTCTTGTTCTAATAAGAATAAATAATTACTATTTTTTGGGGTCCCGTGGCCGCGTGCCTGCTTGTCTGGTCGCGAACGTAAGGGAACCGGTTTCGATCCTGACCGGCGCCAAATATTTCCAATTTTAAATAGCACAAAAGTGACTCCTGTGGTGCGCTCTCCACACCAGCTATGAGTGCCCGTGAGGTGACGCCTGGTAAGCGCCCACACTGTAAAATATATCGTCATCATTACCGATGTCTACATATATGTAGATAATGACACACCGAGAAATGGGTAATATGCCGTGATGATATATTTATTTATTTTTGTGTGTATATCAAAAATCTAAACATTTCGCTTAAATCGCTCCAACAAAGAGTGTTAATTCAAATGCGTTTTTAGCAGAAGTAAGCGAAATTAATTGGTTTATAATTTATCTTCCTATCTCATTGATTGCACTGGAAAAAAAGTGTACAAACTTTACGACTTTGGCAACCCAGATACGATATCAGTTCGCCGTTGTTATTATTCTTAAGAGCAGTACTCCTCTTCCATAAAATTTTATTTTTACTTGTGAAATACGTAGAGAAAATGGGGTCAAATTTTTATGTTTCTGTAAGTATCTCTAAAGTCTACATAAAATTTAGTAAACTGTAAATAAGTTATAATTATTAACCGTTACTCATGGTAGCAGAATAAGACACTTAAATACCAACAATATAACAATACTCAGTTTAAATATGAAAAGAATTACAAACTAGAATTAATATTTACGCAGATCTGCGATAAGAAACCTTTTAAACTAAACCCACAATACGAATGTATAGCTGGCGAACAAAGAAGAGGAAGAATATAATATTTTCGTTTACAGTTCGCTGACTGCAGTAGGCTTGGAGCGATTGTTTTTAAGGAAATCACGTATTGTTGCGGAGTCAGCAGTTGCTGAATCATCACAATTTTTGTTTATTTTGACGTTAAAAAATGAATGTGCTGGCCTTGACATTTGCCATTTACAATACCTAACTAGGAAGTAAATACTATAGTGATCCCAAAATTTACACCAATATCTAAAGCTTCTTTCCATATTAGAATGGGGTCGGAATACAAAGTTTTCTCAATGATAGTATCAGGGTTGAAAAAACCCGGGTTTTTTTTTTTTATAAAAAACCCAGCCCACCTAGGTTTTTTGAAATAAAAGCAGGTTTTATTGACAAACATCGAAATATAGTACCTATGTATCATTTTTAACTTTAGTTTTATAAAGTATCTTAATACACATACACAAGTCGGCGTAATAGATAATAGATATTAATATTATTAATATTTTTTTTAAGACTGTTGTAAGAATATGGATCGATCGATGTGCGTCCTAAACTGTATTACCGACTGTGCCTACATTATAACCAAGTTTATTTACTAAGTGTGTGTTATTATTTAATAACGCCCAAATATCCTGTCAACTGTAATGTAATAAACAAAAAATTAACTAGAGAGTGTACATGCGTACACGAATTAATATTAATAGTTGCAAGTCTGTGCAATGCAAATGTGTACAAGAATTAAATCCAAGTGTCACAACTAATAGTATGTTTAATACACCACTCAAAAAAAAAAAAAAATAATAATAATAATAATGCTGACACCAGGATTGGAGTTTTTCAAATATAAAAGAAACACTGTGCAAAGTTCGCAGAGCAGGTTACACTTGCTGTGTATACAATTGTAAAGTTCCCATTACAATTCAGGAGGGCAAAAAAAATATTTAAAATGATCAAACACAAAGTACACAAAATGAAATTGATTGTAAAATGTTGCCGGTGACAAAAATTTATGTATATATGTGTGTACCATATAAGTGTGGACCATATTTAATTAATAAAATACGATTTCATAAAAGTGGATTTTAGATGGGTTTTTTTAAAAAAACCCGGGTGGGTTTTTTTGGGTCGGGCAAAATTACAATAACCCTGGATAGTATTTAGTATTTAAGTTAGACAGTTAGAGCGTAGTCAAAATATCCGTACACGCACATCTACACACACACCCACCCACACATACATACATACATACATACATACATACATACATACATACATACATACATACAGACATCATCGTGAAAATGTTAAAATTGGATTCTAGGGACCTTAAAACGTGGCCATTTACTAAAACCTCGACATGTGATTTTTAGCACGATCCCTATACCTCCTTTAGCAAGGGTAACGGGAGGTAAAAATGCACAAGCAGACCGCGCAAATATTAAAATACATACTCGTATCTGAAAATAGTTGGAAATCTACGGTGAAAATCTCATATCTCGTGTTTATAGCTTATTTAACTCAACTGTACCCTGTATGAGTACTGAATTTTGTTACCATTATATAAAATAATAACAACCAAAAGGACAATTTTAGAATAGTTATTTATGCAACAAGTGTAAAAAGTATAGTCTTATTTCACGAATAGGAAAGTTTGAGCGAATGAGCCACAGGCGAGTTCGTCAAATCATGAGTGAAATAAGACACTTTTTATTCTAGTTGCTTACAATTTTTTTTTTACGTTAGCAATAAAACTGTGAAAAAGTGCCGTAACGTTTCATTATTTCACTCCGTAGCGTTACAAAAGTTCACTTTTTTCACAATTATTGTGTTAAAAAAAACATACTTTATAAATCCATTTTAATGAAAAAAATCTGATGTGGCCAACACAAAACCTCCCGCTATTTAATTTTTATTAATTTAAATACATATCTACCTACGTATTTACTAACGCTGCAAACTGTTCCATTGCAGAAAACTATTGCTTTATTTACTATTTTATTTTTAAAATGTCACTATTATTAATGTGAAGTGATAAGTTTTCTGACAGTGACATTTACTGTCAGTTACATTCATATGAAAAATGAACTGTGTAACAAAGGAATAGGTTTTATCTTAGGCTTCGCGACTAATAAAAAAATTATTTTTAGATTTATCTGTAAAATATATAGAAAATGTATTAATGTATTCCTGTAGAAAATTCAATAATTAATTTTTATAAGACTTAAAATTCGAAAAAATGGCATTTAATGGTATTTTTTGAAGAAAAACCACTATGAGCTTCAGGTAAAGTGCCATTTCCGGTTACCCGATTTACACCAAAATCTAATGGCTTCTTTTCATATTAGAATAGGATAGAAATACAAGGTTTCAGAATTTTCTAAATAATAGTATTTGAGTTAGAGCTAAGACAAAATCCCTACACATGACACATACACACACACATACATACACACACATACATACACACACATACACACATGCACACATACAGACATCATCGTGAAAATGTTAAAATTGGATTTTAGGGACCTTAAAACGTGGTCATTTACTAAAATCTGGATATGTGATTTTTAGCACGATCCCTATACCTCCCTTACCAAGGGTAGCAGGAGGTAAAAAAATATTTTTAAATTTATCTGTAAAATATATAGAAAAAGTATTAATGTATTCCTGTGGAAAATTCAATAATCTTTAATTTTCATAAGACATAAAATTCGAAAAAATGGCATTTAATGGTATTTTTTGAAGAAAAACCATTATGAGCTTCAGGTAAAGTGCCATTTCCGTTTATCCGATTTACACCAAAATCTAATGGCTTCTTTTCATATTAGAATAGGATAAAAATACAAGGTTTCAGAATTTTCTGAATGATAGTATTTGAGTTAGAGCGAAGACAAAATCCATACACATACATACACACATACAGACATCATCGTGAAAATGTTAAAAATGGATTCTAGGGACCTTAAAACGTGGTTATTTACTAAAATCGCGATATGAGATTTTTAGCACTATACCCTATACCTCCCTTACCTAGGGTAGCGGGAGGTAAAAAGTGTATAACAGGAAAAAAAAAAAATGTGTTTTGAAAATTGAAACTTCATTTATACAATAATGCATACAAATAGATAGAGAACATTCTGTAGATTAGATAAATAATAAATAAATAACTGATTCTGATTTATGTATGTAACCGATATCTAGTCCTAGTCTCCAAGCTGCGATAGACTACGTCACAAATTATTAATTATCTTTTCACCGCAACCTTGGATGTGGTAAAAACGAAAAGTTCACCTAACAGAATGAACAATTAAAGCAATTAATTAGCTAATAACAAATTAAACTCCAATTCGTTTGATACCAACCACGTGCTAGGCACCAGGTTGTCTTTTTGTTAACCATTATAGCCACTTTTTGTTTCTGCTTGGCAGTTTTTCAAACCGGTACTCTATGCACGGTCCAAAATTAATGCTGGAATTACTAATATCAGAGGATACAAGCATTAAGGTGTTAACCAGACCGCGACGGTTGGAAAATATTATTAAAGTGTAATAATTGTACGTAACATCCGGTAGATTTAATTGCTGAGGTACTTCCGGAAATGAAATGATTTGATTTTTAAATCTTTATAATCAGTTATACTCTGGAGCACAAAGAAATGAATTTTAATTAATAAAAATATAAATATTGCATACCTTTTACTTCTTTTATGCTGAAACAGATTTAAAATAATAATAACTAAAGACAACATTAAATGTAATATTGTAGATATATTTTATCTACATAGTGCTTTTTTAAGGACTTTTTCTTTTTCGCTATTAATTTTCTTTTCTATCTAAATATAACAGCATCAATAATACGGAAAGAAATTAGCAAAGTCGGAGGAGTACACCAAAAAGGCAAGAAAAAATGAGAACAACAATTCTGAAAAAATCTGTTGTGGCCAACCCAATACTGCTTGACATTTCCATTTTGTTACATAAGTATCGAATTTAACATTTCTTGTAGACACACATAATTCTAATTATATCTATTCTTTCATTTTATAAGTAATCTTGTCTTATAAAATGTTCAAGATGGTTCCAAACCGTTGACCGTATTGGTGGTATTTCTTAACCCTTAACCAACTGTGTGTTTCTATTCGACGTAAACTGCTAAGTGGGGTAACTTAGTGACCCCCTATGTAATAATTACTTAATAAACTCAAAAAGAAAAAAAAAACTCTGGAAACATTAATCTGCATTGGCGCAGCTTTCAGAAAAAGTATTTATTTTCTTAATTTGTTGGTGTCCTTTGACACTTTAAGCATCTGAGCGTAATTTTTAGTCATTCTGTCGTGTACAGAGAAAGCACCTACCCCTCTTTCTATTGGCAGCTACGGTGCAGGTTGTGGAAATGCTCTATTTATTTTTATTTTACCCTGTGCCATTTCTTTTTAACAGTTCGTAGGTAAGTTACCAAAGAGGAGGTGACAAAAGGGATGATTACATGAAACTTCAACATAAGAAAAAAAAAAAAAAATTGAAAGAAATATCAAATAAAATGTATACCTGGGGTCATTAAGTTACCCCACTTCGTCGGTTAAAGGTTAAGGCTATATGTACTATTACTATTAATATACTTACCTATAATTTTAAATATTTAATCGTCGGCAGTACGACAGTGTGGTTAGAGTGTCAGCTTTGTGATTGGCAAGTCCGAGCAGGCTACACAGCGGCGATCTGTTGGATGGGTGAACGCTCAGCAACAAAAATTTATCATACTGCGGCTCTGTGCGCCCGGCACCCTTACAACGAAAGGTACAAAAAGGATTACAGATTATATATACATATATATATATATATATATATTAAATATTTAATTAATAATTCAATAAAAAATATTAAATGTACTTCCCAGAAAAAGCTTTCAGTTATGTCAGTAAAGCTGTTGATTTTGATCTGTCGATTACAATTTGACAACTGATTTCCTTTTGCTTACGATTTATTGCAACAGATTGTTATATATAATATAGTTTCTTTATCTGTAAATCTATAGAGGTTATAATAAAAATTTTAAGCGTAATAGATGGAATATTTTATGTTCGTGAATATTTGTGATATAGAGGAATTTTTTTAGAGTAAATACTACTTTCGGTTGCTCAATTATTCTAAAAATCTTTTTAGCTGTTCCAATTAATGTCTTATGAGGAATACGTACATATTTAAAGAGGTCTTAAGTATTAAAGTTTCTGAGGAATCGTCCTTCCAACATCCAGACACACACACACACACACAAACACTCATTCTCTCTCTCATACACACACACACACACACACCCACACACACACAGAGAGAGAGAGAGAGAGATCATCGTAAAAGTGTTATAATCGGATTGTAGGGTCCTTAAAACGTGCTTATTTACTAAAATCTAGATGTGTTTATGATTATTTATATGAACAAGTGTAGCTGTAAGTGTAATGGAATCATCCTTGGTAAAACAATGGCTTACCAGCAGTCAACTTGGTAGCAACAGAGGTTGGCCTTCATTTAGATTGCGACACCAGATTACATATTTCGCATGTAATTATACTTAGCGCACATTACAATTTATCTACAAAACCAAAAACAGCAAACTTATTTTCTTATGGAACATTAACCGCAGACAGATATAATAATTTTATTTTTCGTTGCAGTACATTTTTTGTACAAATGTTGAAGTGTACAGGTAGTTTTAAAAGTTATAATTAATTTCAAATGTTGATTGTAATTTAATCATTTATTACAGCGTTCACAAATTTAACCTTTCACAGTTTTTTTAATCTACGAACTTTCAGTTTTCCTAATTTAGTTTCGCGCTGTTTTCAATTACAATCTGTTAATTTATAAAATCTATGTAGAATACTAATTACCTATAGAAAATCAACGGAGCGTTAATTAAATCTATCTTTAATGTTACATTGTAAAGTTCAACACTACAAAATAAGTACATATTTGTTAATAATAAGAAATATTCCAATATTTATATTGTTTAATGTATGTACTACTTTCTATAAGTAATTAACAAAGGCTTTCATAGGCTGACATATTGTAGAATTTCTTATGGAAATGTCTTGTCTTTTCCAATACTGCTATGTATAGTAGTATTCATTCAGTTTTAACATATTTTCAAAAGTGGCAGAAATTTTTACAAATTTCTTTCGATGAGAGTTTAAAATATAAAATAAGTAAATAAATATATTATCACGGCATATTACCCATTTCTGGGTGTGCCAGTCTGTTTTCACAGACATTTATACCGTGCGGGCGCTTACCAGACGTCACCTCAAGGTCACTCATTGCTGGCGTGGAGAGTGTACCACAGGGGTCACTTGTGCCATTTAAAATTTGTAATATTTGGCGTCGGTCGGGATCGAACCCGAGTTTAAAATATATATAAAATAAAAAAATATATCTTCACGGCATATTACCCATTTCTGAGTGTGCCAGTATCTACAACACATGTAGACATCGGTAATGATGACGATATATTTGATAAATACGGTAAAGACATAATATCTACACAAATTTATTATATTTGAGTTATTTTTATTAATATCAAAAGAAAATACAATACATTGTTATTGCATCAATATTTTGATTATTGTAATCAATTATTCTCAATCATTTTCTCTTTATTTATTACAATGTTATTATTATTTTTAAATGTTTGTAATATGGAAATATAAACTGATTTTTAAAAGTTAAACAAATTTTATGTAAAAAAAAATAAAATAATACCCCAATAGGGAATCGAACCCCAACCAAAAATTTTAGACACTACTGTTATGACCACTGCGCCACGGAGACATATATAAATGTTTTCATATTGCATGATAAAAACCTGAAACAATTATTTATTTGACAATTTTTGTAATTTATTGCAATTTTTGCAATATTATTAAAGTAATTAATATTAAATAATGTACAAAATGTAATGTACTATTATCATGTTCAATAGCATGGCTAGATTTCTATCAGGACACTTTGTATTTACAAAAAACTGGTTCGCATGTTAAACGCCTATGTTTACTCATAAAATAAACGCTTCAATACATTGCTGTCAAACATTCATACCGTAACTATGGCAATGATATACCCTATGTTTACTGATAAAATAAACTCTCGGTATAATTATTTTCATATTAACGTCTCAATTTGACTGATAATAAGTTCGAAATTGCAGCATTTGCAGTTTTGTTTACCTCAGGAGAAGTATCACTATCACTGATCTCGTCACAATCCATCGTTTTAAAGCAAAAATTAATATAATAATTTACTTAAATAAATCTAAAATTATTAATTCTTCTTTTGACAGTTGTAGAAAAAATATTGTTTATATTTCGTGGGCGAAATTTGCGTTTTTTGGCGCTTTCGAATGACTTTTTGCCTCGACCTAACGGTCTCGTCTAAAAGTGCCATCCTCACGCGCAACAAAAAAACACTCATTTCGTGCACTTAATACAAAAATAACTATTTAATCAAATAAATTAAACTGTCACTTTGACTTTGCAGCCTGTAATTGTCGAAGCTAATTTTCTTGTCATTTAGAAAATAAATTCCGATCAAACTTATCTACCCAACACTGAATCTAATAAATCAAATGATTGTTTCTACTTGGTGTATGACTAGGCAATAGTTTAATTGTATACAGTTAATAACAATGACTACAATGACAGCATATGAAACATGGGACTACTGAAGATGTTATCTTTACTTGATGAAACTTTCTTCTATTTTCACCGAATTCTGATCGAATCTATTTATTGGAATTGACAACTTTAATAAGGTACCTTTCATATACTAATTAAAAAGATAAAATACTTGATAGCCATACATATTTTAAAGTATGATTTGAAATGACATGAGAAAACTTGGTGGATTCGATTTCTTCGTTCTTCAGTAGTACATAGACCAACAAACCAAGGAAAAATTTCTATAAACATCAAGAACATAAAGAGACTGTATCAATATCTGAATTCTTTTTGATCAAAATCTCAGTACGTTTCTGCTCACTTCAGATAAAACTCAGTAAATTGTCGTTTTTTTTTTCACCCCCGAAATAAGCTCAAGATTGTCTGAGTCATTCAATGGGGAAGTGTAGCGATTTTTTTTAATTTTTTTATTCCATGGGAAATGATTTGAAAAATGATGTAACATGTTTTATTTTTTTCAAAAATGTCCAGATTTTCCGGAAAAGCCGATTTTAAGCTGTGATGACGTCGGTAGAGGCTTGACGCAACGTATGTCGACTGATACACTGACGCACGCGGTTACGGTTACCAGTGAAGCGCTTTTACGCTTTGTTACTACCTACGTTCAAGTGGTTCGATTTCACCGTTCTGTCGGAGTTTGCGCATAACTGACTTGTGACGTACTTAGAGTTTACCTAAAGAATATTAATTATAAATAAATGGAGCTGTAATTTTAATTTTTAATTTCAATTTCAGCAGTCATTTGTGTTATATTTGTGAGAAAATAGTATGTTACGTAGAATTTTTACCATGCTAAACTTCCCCATTCAGTAAAACATTTAATTTTGTGAGAAGAAATATCAATAGGGTAGTCTTTAGTATTCAAGCAGCTAATGCACGTCATTAATAAAAATAGAATTTTAGTAACTAGATGTGTGACGTCATGTACTGGTACGTTTGCAGAAGTTTTAGAATCTTTATGAAAAGAGTTATACAGATTGCAATCTGTATTATCGACATGCTAATGAACTGTCACGTCTACAAAATAAATATTATTTTAGTCACTGTCCATTTCTATTTAAATTATTTTATAATACTAACCTTATTTATACTTATGTATGCCATATAAAGGCAATAAATGCCGAATTTCAAAGAAATATACCGAATTCTTCTGATTGATTAGAAGTGCTACCTTTGGGAGATTCACAGATTTTGTGTTTGCTTTAACGGTCAAGTTGCGTCGTTGACAGTATAAACATGCAAATTATCAATGTTGCCAACTATAGCAACAATTAAACGAATAATATGACGTTGACGTACATTATTTATATATTATTCATGTCATATACGATAAGTAATGAACTCTACTATTCATCTTAATAATAATTATATAAGGCTATACACTTTTTGACGGTTAAAAATGATTGAAATTTTATTTCATATTTCACTATTAGTGATTTTAATGCATTAAGGTTTTTACACTAAGTGATGACGTGCATTGGCTGCTTGAATGCTTTGGGTATAGTTGCGCATTTTCTAATTTTTTCACTTTAATACAGGTTTTACGTTTTGCAACTGTACATTTTTCAAAATATAATTAAAAAAAAAATCTTATCCCCGCGTGTGACGTGTGTTATTACTACCAATTACAGTTTTTCTTGTCCTAGCGGTACACTCTCGGTAGTACACTCTGTACTAACGTTGTTTTATTTTCATATTATCAAAGATATTCCTTCGATTTTGTTTTTGCAACAAGGAATAATACAGCAGTTGTCTACCATTTTTATCTGAAAATAATTATATTTTTGAGAGAAGCATTATATCAAAAGAAGTAATTCATTTTCACGCAAATTCATTAGTTTGATTACCTTGTCTTAAATTTTCTGTTTTTGAAAGAAAAAAAAAATCAGTCGTCCTACACGTAAAACATAGGTTAAATGTAACTAAAAATGACATTTATGTACATTCCCTGGAGTGAACAGACTAGCGTATAAGTTTGTTATTGGCGAAGAAGATGAACTCGTAGCCACCTGGTGGCAATATTATGAACTTGTCTATATAAGAATTAAACATTTTGAAAATACCTAGTATGTATGTATTCAAGTAAATAATAATAAAATATACGTACTGTTAAATAATACTTTTGTATCTGTAATTTTCTGTAAGAATTATACTGTAAATATTTGTATGATACAATTAAAACATAATTCAATACTTTACTAGTAGTTCCATGGGTGTGGTTCACGTAGAACATTTGAGGCAATGGGAGCAAAAGTGGACTAACCCACAAAATTTCACTATACTGAATAATGGCAGGAGATCATCGTAACTTAAACATACTTTGAGTGCATCAATGGACTAACTCTTATTTAAAATGTATTCAGTAGATGGCGTGCATTTTATTGTTTTTGCATTAAGTGCGTTACATCAAACCATACATGCAAAAGTGGACTATGGAGGGTTAGTCCATTTTTGTATTGTGATATGATAACACAACTGTTGGGGTAGGTTAGTGATTATTTAAAGTGAGATTTGAAAAGAGTTCTTATTTTTGAACAATCAGTAATGTAAAAATGAGTGAACAATGTAGCGACATAGAGAAGATGATGGAAGCTAATGTCATGATGGCTACAAAGTAGAGTGGCTTAAATTCCAATGGATGAGATTTACAAAAGATGAACCGTTTAAATTTTTTTATAAATATTCCAACGATCCTGATATTGAATTTTCACATGTAGATATTAACAAAAGAAGCAGCGTTACAATTACTGATCTAGATTTGTAATATCCCCAAGGGAATACAATTTCAGAACTGAAAAAAAAGATTTGATTGTTCTCTTAGATTTTGTACCCCCAATTTATAAAGATTTTTATAAAAATTTGAAAACGTATAAAAACAAAAGTAATGTAATTGATACCCGATCGATTTCCAGTGATTCGGATGATGATTAAATATTTTTATTCAATTTTGACGTTTTAAACTGTCATTATTAACTCCATAGCAACAACTATAAATAACACTTTTTTCACATGTGAATTAAAATTTTTTAAATCACTCTCACAAAATTTTAACTCACTCTGCAACAAATAATGCATTTAAAATAACATCAGGTACGAAAATAACACTCACCATAATACTTATCAGATATTATCAGCCATATTCATTATTTTTCACGGCACAAATGACAGACTATAAAGCATTGTACAAACCACGTGAGCTAAGAATGTTTATTCACTCGAAGAAATTAACTCACTCGCCCTTACGAGCTCGTGAGCTAAACTTTCTTCTTGTGAATAAACATTACCTTAGCTCACTTGGTGTGTAAATATCAATTATATGGTTTTGTAAGTGTATTAAATAAATAAATTTGTGTTTCTTTTTCATTATTTGTGTCTTATTGTCTCCTATATTACAGTAATATTGGACTAATTCTTAATAATTATTTAGACCATTTATGCAAAAATGGTCTAACCAACAAAAAAAAATAAAGGGGCCTTGGTCCAAACAAAAACAACATACTAAACAAAACATTTTATATATTACAGCGTATATTAATTAAATTGAATTCTTTTCTAATGTTAATCCTGCAATAGATTGATAAATAAAATAAGCCAATACTTAATCCTGCAATTACTCAAAAGATAAGCTTGTGGGGTTAGTCTACTTTTGCTCTCATTGCCTCATTTGTTCTTAGTTTTTTTATAAAAGTTTTATAAAATTTATTTTATTTATTTTTTTATCTTTTGACGAAATCCATGTGCTTCATGTTTCACTTACGTTTTCATTTTTTTGCCATGTATCTAAAATGTTCTTAATTCTCATCTCCTGAGGAAGGCTCATGTGGAGCTCGAAACCGGTTGACCCGAGAATTTAAATAAAATTTTGTGACTGCAATCCAGAAATTTTTATTACCTCATAATTCAACTTCTTCGCTTTGTCGTGGCATTACAACAAGCTTGGCCGCGTGCCTGAGTGTCTGGTCGCGAACCTGGGGGAACCGGGTTCGATCCCGACTGACGCCAAATATTTCCAATTTTAAATGGCACAAAAGTGACCCCTGTGGTGCACTCTCCACGTCAGCTATGAGTGCCCGTGAGGTGACGCCTGGTAAGCGCCCACACGGTAAAATATATCGTCATCATTACCGATGTCTACATGTGTTGTAGATACTGGAACACCCAGAAATGGGTAATATGCCGTGATGATATATTTATTTATTTTATTTGTATGTAATACAGACTTGGTCGAACTGTAATTATTAATAATCTACGTCACAAGAATTCCACCGCGAACTTTATTTATGAAAATTATCAATGAAAAGTTTTATATTTTCTAATAATTTTTACATTAATGTATTTAGATTTAGTTTATATTTCATAATTAATAGGAAAAAATAACATTTATTTTTTTCGTAACCCTATTTGTAAGTTTCGTTACAAATATATTATGAAAGTTGAATACCTGAAGAACTATAATTTTCTTCATTCTGTTTTCAAGTACACCAATATTACAGGGATGGATCTGAATGGAAAGATACCTGTCAGCTGTCATAAGTCTAAAGTCCTTTTTGCTGAGAGCTACAAGTCCTTGGGGTTTATCAAAGAAAGTGAAATGAAGCTTGTCTTTTACTCAAAATACAGAAACGATTTTTTTTTCTTTCTCAATGTGTCAACAGCGTTGGTTAATAAGTTAATGACTGCTTAAAGCGGACTTTAGAAATAACTGCACGAACTTTTGCGACCTAATATTTTAACATTGTGCTTATTATAATTTTACAGTGTACGATTACAATATACAACATATTTGTAAATTTTTATATTAATTATAATTCTTATTATAATTCTTGCTTAAATATTAGCATATAATCTTGTTATAAATTTATTTTATCATGTTGCATTATCTATTGTTTATTTAATTTCTCAAGAAATGTTAAGATCATATGCAACTATTATTCAACAATCATAATGTAAATTTTTAATTTTACATAAAATAAATGATGAAATGTAATATTTTAATTTAAATTATGAAACATACTTGTCAACTCTTTCAAAAAGTGAAATGTGCTTTTTAACAATCAAAATGAAACGAGAATTTTCGACTGATATTTGATTAAGATTTGTTCTTTATGATGGATTGTTTTTTTTTAATTATTGAGAAATTTTTGCGTACTTTCTAGATTTCTAAATAAATAACAGATGTACGTATGATAATTCTTATTTTCTTTTTATGAATAGGACAATTTTTTCTTATGATAATTTGTATGATAGCCTTAAAATATTTTATTTAATAGTTGATTTATAGCTTAAAGGAGTTTCAAGTTATAAAAATAATAGTTTCATTATAACAGTTAATTTTTATTGTCAAGAGAAAGCTTAATAATAACCAATATTTTTCAATATCCGTATAAGTACATAAATTGTGATAATAAGTACTTTCTGTATTGAGAAAATTATCCGCTAATGTCCAAGTAATTAAATTACTTGCTAAGTAAAGTCAAGGTTTAGTTGTAATGTAGTAATTATAAAACTTTTTATTATATAGACCTTTAGGCACAAAACATTATTAACACAAATTTTTTATGTGTTGATTCCTATAAATATCTTAAGGGATAAGAATTACTGAAACTTTTTAATATGATTTATGGTTTGGAAATAAAAATGTCTTACTACCTCTCGGTAAGAGAGGTATTGGATTCATGCTAAAATTGCAACAATCAGATTTTAGCACTTTTACGATGATAATGATGATGATAATGATGATGGTGTGTGTATGTGTGTGTGTGAGCGCGCGTGTGCGTGTGTGTGCGTGTGTGTGGGTGTGTGTGTGTGTGTGTGTGTGTTCTCTATCCGATACATTTACATTTTTTATTATATCTTTTATAGATTTACAGATAAAGAAGTAAAAATATATAAAATATTTTGTTGTAATGGATCTCATAGCCCAAACAACTCCATAGAAACCAGTTGAAAAATTTAAATATTTGTAATTGACAGATAAATGTGAGTGAAGACTTTTGCTGGGAAGTACATTAATTATTTTCTATTTTACTATTAATAAAGTACCTATTTAAAATTATAGATACATGATATGTATAATGCGTACCATTTAGAAATACCGTTAATTTCGACAATGAATTAGAAGAAACTCGAACCAGATATGTTAAATACAATACTTATGCAGCCTAATATGGATATGCGAGAGGTTTTGTGCTGGCCACAACAGATTTTTACAAAATATTTTTATGTTTGTGAAGATTCCATTTTATTTTATTTTAAGAGAATAAGCTAAAAAATGTAAATATTACTTTATAAAAGTAAACTAACCTAGTTAGTCAGATAATTTCTTTAACATTTGGTGATTATTTGGTTCAATTCCATGGCTATCGATATTTTTGAGATAATTTTTGATATTTTTATGTCTAATTTCTGCCGTTATACAAAATTAATTTTGCTTATAGAGATATTTGTTTACAAAATGGATATAAAATTTTCTGTGTACTTGAATGGCTACATTTCCAAATTTGCGTTTCCACCCATTTTTAGGTTATGTGTGCCTTTTTTTTCGGGTATAAAATGTACAGTAGATTGTAAGAAAAATGAAAAACACTTCTTATTGGATTAAAGAAGTATAGTATGACAATTTCTAGTAACAAAAACTCAACAACCTTAAAGACATCTAAACAATACATTTCAGAACCACATTACAAGCAAACTTTTACTCTATGAAGTTTTTACAAAGCATTGTCTTTTACGTCTAGGTCTCAAGTTTCATATTTACAGCATTTACGGAAATTGTGACAGATTGAAACATCGAAAGGAAACAGAAAAGAATAAGTCACCGTAATTATTTACAACTTATACAAACAAAAAATTAAATCTACATAGCAAGGTTAGTGTTAATTTACCGTAGAGCTTCGAGAAAAACCACGGAAAAGTTTATGTAAGAAGCATTATCGTAAAATAATAATATACAATCAGAATTAAACAGGAAATATAACAAAATTTAGTTTAAAGTTGCTGATTAATTTTCGCTACTCGTACTAAATCCATTAATTATCATATAATTTCTATTAACATTTTGCAAAGAATCACTTTCTTAACATATGCACCTTTTTGTCACCAAAAGAAATAAATGAATGGTTAAGATAGCTAATATATTACATATCAAAGATGATTAATAAAATAAGAATTATGAACACACTTAAATACTTTCTATAATGACTTATATTTAGTTATTAAAAGCAGGGATGGTAATTGAAACCGGAACCGAAACCATTAACCGAAAAATACCGAAAAAAAATGAGAACCGAAACCGAAACCTGTACCGAAATTCGAAACAGATACAAAACCGGAACCGAAAGCAAAACCCCTTTTTATTTATCGGTTAACCGTATTATATACAGGGTTCTTGTTAGTTGTTAAATATTGTAAATTTTTATTATTAAAATACTATTGTATAAAAAAGTTGAAGTATAAATTTATTTTCTATTTGTTTTTTTTTTTTCGAAAAGTATTTTCAATTTTCAACGTAGTCAACGTAGTATCTTAATCGGGTGGCGCTCGAAATCTGTTACATGTTACATTTACATAGGCATTTACCATGGGAAATTAGAATATTTTGAATTAAAACTGATTGTAAAAATTTTGTTCACGTGTTTGTGGACACTTTTTTCATCATTATAATAATTAATTGGTCAAAATTAATAATATTATTATTCTCGTAAATTACTTTTGTAAAACCGAAACCCTTTTAGTAAAACCGGTATACCAAAACCGATTGCTGTATAAAAACCGAAACCCAAATCAAAACCGAATTTTTATTTTCACGATGACCGAAACCGTAACCCAAACCGATACTTTTTATGGTTACCATCCCTGATTAAAAGTATGACGAAATTAACGCAGACATTAATTGCAAAATAATTAATGTGCAAAAAATATTGAGTTCTAATCTTCAATAGAAACTCTATAATTATGTCATTCTTAATTATGTCATTCTATTGGTTTTACTTGAAAATTATCATCTTCCGGCCACTAGAATGACTTGCACTTATGGTACATAAATATTTTTGGCGCCCAACGTGGGGCCAGTCACGCTCTGTGACCACAATACTAAGCACAAATATTTTGAAAATTAATATAGATATTTTTATGTACAGACGCCTTAAAAACACCACTACAGCACACGGACCCATATAAAGTACTCGAACGCTACACACACTTCACAGTCTTAAAAAACGATAAAAACTAAACAGTGTCGATAAATCGATTAAAACCGGCACACGTTCATATCTCACCAAAATTTCAATGTAAATACACTCAAACTTCTTCTGCACCTAAAACAATGGTGGAGTAGTGGAGAAAAACAATTAAATAAATAAATAAATAAATGTATCATCACGGCACATTACCCATTTCTGAGTGTGCCAGTATCTACAACACATGTAGACATCGGTAATGATGACGATATATTTTACCGTGTGGGCGCTTACCAGGCGTCACCTCACGGGCACTCATAGCTGGCGTAATCTAGTTTTAAGTTAATTTTTGTAAATGGTTGTTTTTCCATATATTTTTCTAGCGGGACGACATAGCATCCTAGTTGCTTATGTGAGAAAAAGTATATTATGTGGCAAGTGTGTGAAGCTGAAATTTTTACATGAGGGTGGAGATTTGCGACACGAGCCGAAGGCGAGTGTTGCAAACCGCTCGAATGTAAAATAGGCTTCACACACGTGTTACATACTATACTTTTTCTACGACCTTGCAATAAAATATAATTTTTTCTTCATATTGTCATTCTTTTAACGTAAAGCCTCTGTATTATCGACTTGTGTTTGTGTAACCATGGTTATCAACGTTACGGGGATTTAACAGCTTATTTTTATTAAAATACAATGGGGGATTACGGCTCAATCGAATTAAAGGAAAATAGTAAAAAAAATACGAATGTATATGCTAAGTAACGAATATTAATAAAAAAATGAAATGGTATAATTGAGATATTTCGGAAATAAAGGCTTTTTTGTTATAACGCTTCGACACTAATATGAAAATATTTTGACTGGCTACCGAGAAACCGCCTATACATGCATTACAAATAGCGTGTTAGGAGGTGGGATTACTACCAATGGAAGTTAAGAAATTCAAATTCGAAAGGAGGGGCTAACATTCCTGTACTACAGTTTCCAAACAGTTTTTATTTTAACATACATTTCTTGCATTAAACTTAATAATTTAAATACACCTATAATTATAAAGTATGTATACTTATACAGTGTTATAATATTCATTTATTTTTATGTAAATATAACTTAAAATAGAATATATTTCAAGAACATTTAGGTCCATGATGAAAACAGTTTGATATAAAAACACATAAATGTGACGTCACGTCAATATTTTCAAAATTAAGGAGACCATAACTCGCTTATTAATAGGAATTTTTTCACCGGATTTTCATCAATAGTCTTAGTTTTCTTAATATTTTCAGATGAAATTATATAAAAAAAAAAAAATGGTGTAATCCCCCATTCAATTTGTAATAT
Organism: Ophonus ardosiacus; assembly: GCA_943142095.1. Classification (NCBI taxonomy): domain Eukaryota; kingdom Metazoa; phylum Arthropoda; class Insecta; order Coleoptera; family Carabidae; genus Ophonus; species Ophonus ardosiacus. Next base: position 49,866,550 of record OW964828.1, on the reverse strand, counting down.
TTAAAATAATGAACACAATTTTTTATTTCAGAATGTGGTTTAATAACATAAGATTGAGGTTACAATGCAAAATAATCCGCAATATATTTTTTTTATATTTTGTAAGTGACATAACCTGTAAGATCATAAAATTTGTATTAGATTGCTTTGAAACTTTTTATTTATAGCTTTTGAATGTTTACGAGACTTGGATTTATATTTGATACAAAGCTGTAAATTTAGAATTACAATTTTTTTTTTATAAATTAATAACACATTTCTCATGAAGTTGTTATTTCTCCGGACCATTCACCAACACATGATTTACTTTATATAAAGATATTCATTCTGTTTGTTAAAACTGAACTATTTACTTTACGCACACATTAAAATTGATGCGTGAAGTACTCACTTCACGTATGGGAGAGAAAAAAATAATTTCAAAATCAAGCAACTAGGTTGTCAAGGGCAATCGTCAATTAACAACTGAATAACAACGGAAAAATAAACATTCAGTGTAATTTCAACGTTTGTACAGACAATATTTTTTTTTATGGGGTCCCGTGGCCGCGTGCCTGAGTGTCTGGTCGCGAACCTGGGGGAACCGGGTTCGATCCCGACAGACAAATATTTCCAATTTTAAATGGCACAAAAATGACCCCTGTGGTGCACTCTGCATACCAGCTATGAGTGCCCGTAGGTGACGCCTGATAAGCGCCCACACGGTAAAATATATCGTCATCATTACCAATGTCTGTGAAAACAGACTGCCACACCCAAAAATGGGTAATATGCCGTGATGATATATATATTTATTTATAATTTTTATTTACGTTATACAATATAAATATCATTCATATTTTTACAAGTTGTAGCGGCTGATCCCGCTACAGGTAGGTATCTTATACAGACTATGTACTTTTTCCGTATAAATAATGTATTTTGTGCAATAATTTAAATGTTAAATAGTTGTTTTATATTTTCGTAAAACAGAGAAAACATTTCAACCCACAAATCTGAAAGTTTGTCACCATGCCAAACTTTCTTCAATTCGCGAAAACCAAGGCGAAAACATTTGTTTCTCACTTTGTTTACTTCAATACCTAACAAACGACAATCTGGCACTATAAATCACAGTTCTTTATAGAAAGTGGTGTATTGATTGTCAATTGTCGATCTGGAACAATTAGCATCGCCAACTGGATCAACGGAAGTCTTGATTCGTACTTGTAGATAAGCCATAGGCTTTCTTCGTGTATTGTCCGTTGTGGCTATGATACTATTAATCTCCTGCTTATTTTATTGGAATTTAATTGTGACGGAGAATAGAAAATCAATTCGTATTCTAATGATACGGGTATTGGAAATTTATTGTAGGATAACGGATGTTTACTTTCTTAATGGAACAATAGGTTTTGGTTTTGGAAAAATGATAACAGCACGACTACAATAGAAAACAATTACTTTAACATTTTTTATAAACTAGGTACAGTAAGCATGGCATCGTAAATAAATAAGGAAATATATCATTGTACGAGTTTATACCTTCTAAACATATTTTGAATGACAGCTCTGAACTAGACATATCTAAGTAGAAGATATGTTTTATTTTTTCTACTTGCTCATAATTTAAAATTATTATATATTTAATATTGTTTGAAGAAAAGACTGTTAATTGAAATAACGTAAAAAAGCGTCTCTGAGTTATACAGATCACTTCTCTGCCAGTTTTTGGGACGGTTTTTCCTCTGGCAAAAGGAGATTTTTTTCCTGAGAAGATGCCGTCCATGTTATCGCCGGGCATGCATATATTGTCTAGAAAATTGTATACATAAAATAGGTATCATTTATGAACATTTCTTGTTACCTTGGTTACTTGTTGTTTTTGTTATTTCACATACTTATGTCAATGTATCCCCTAAAGAAGGCACCAGTTTATGGTGCCGAAACGTTGGGTTTAAATAATAAACACAGAACTTAAACTAAAAAAAAGGTAGTATTATTCCAATTAATAATATGAGCTCTGAAAGATATTTTAATAATTTAAAAGACTGTTGATTTCTTCTGGTATTGATTTTCTTTTCTTTTCTTGAAAAATTGTTTTCGTCCTCCTTGAAGGAAAGGTGTTATTTTAAAAATTATTAATAATTAAGACAATTATTTATTGATGTTGGGAGGTTTCGGGATTCAATAGTTCCCATCTTCAGTCTTGTGGCGCCAGTAACTAACTTATATAACTGAAGAAGAACTCCAAAGAATTTAAATACAATATTCGAAGATTCTTCGGAAACAAAGTCTTAAGTTCGGATAATTTCATTAAACAAAAAAAGAAATTACCTTTTACAAAAAATAGACTTTTTTTCTTATACAAGTATAAATTTTATTAGTATATTATTAGTGGGAGGTGTTTCATTATAGCCGAGGGCTTATGTATATGTGTGAGATAAAGCGCGAGCCTGTGGTGAAACTCCCACCGAGGTTATTTTATTCACAATCATCCTCATTTTAAATCAATAATTTTCAAAATAAATCAATGAATTATAACCTTTAATTTTATTAATATTTTGACAACTGTCTTCAAATTTGTTTAGCCTACTTAATTATGGAGATCTACGGCAATGTTGCTAGGCAACCCCTACAGTAAATAGTAAAAAAGATTAACTCAGTAAGAAATCGTTTCTTGTAGCGAGTGTTGACAATTTGCGAATATAGTTTATATTTATACTGCAGTATATTAAATTAATATGAATTAACTAAAATTTAAATAGTGAAACTATAAATCAGTTTGGGCACTATTTAAATTAAAGTACTGACTATAGGTTCCTAATAATTTTATTTTAATACAACAAAATAATAAATATAAATTGAAATATTCACATACATAATACATTATAAAAAATTCATCTTTTATGATATTTAAAATAAAAAATTCACAACTGTTGGAATATTAACATTTGTAACATTATTCGAAACAATCTCAATACAAATCATGCTAATAACATAAACATATGAATCGAAGTTGGAATAATTACATAATTTTAAGAATATTGACTTTATGTTATTATTTTTATATTAAATATTTAATGCTTCTATATTAGTAAGTACCAGCCATTTCTTTAATTTGTTTTTAAATGATTTTTCAGATCTTATTGCTTTTAATTTGGTATTACATTAAAAATTGTGGCGCCGACATATTCAAAAAATCGTTTTCCTATACTTTTTACTGGCCTCTCACATTCATGTGGGGTTGCTGTCTGCTACGTGTTATCTGTTAATGTTGGTATAGAATCTGATTTGTTTTATACATATGAATAACTGATGACGTCACACTATTGGTATCTTTCTCGCGCAACCTACTACGGAAACTAGTGTGCAGCTATACAAAAAACAATTATGACTTTTTGATACCACTAATTCAGATTCAAAATTAAACGAACTTTCATTTAAAAATATTTTAAAAAATAGTTTATGGGCCCATTATTGTCCTAAATTAATAATTTTTTTTGCACTACTAGCCTAGGAACCCACTATTATTTACCTTTATTTGACATGAGAAATTGTTTTTCACTACCGCTTGCTTGTAACCATGGTAACCTATCTCAATAATAATTTATTATTAACCTTGGTTTATAATGCAAACTGTCACTTTTCAATCAAACTCAAGTCTCCAAATCCAAATATTATTTAACTCATTAAACTCAAGAAAGGTGTTAAGTATATAATTTAAATTTGCCACTATAATTTTAAATTGACCTACGCTGCCGCCTCGCCTGGCCACTGTGCTGTTTTGGTGAAAATGTGAAATATTTGTAGATGTAGGATTGAACAAATCACTATTTTTTTGTATTTATAGGTAAATACATTTCAATAGATTTATTTAAAAATAATATAAACTAATAAGGCTGCTGACTGTAACAGCACAAAGTGTTTTTATTAAATAATTAAATCAAATACAAATCAAGGCCCATAAGTAAGGTTATCAAACCAGCGAAATGAGCAAAACGCCAGATAAAAACAAATGCAGCCGACATTGTTTTTGTGAATATTAACAAATAAGTAACGTTATTATTCATGTCAAAATTATTGTTATTATCAATAAAAAAAATTCAAAGAGAATTTATGTGCTAGTAGTGAAAAAAATAGTATATAAACCACGGTTGAGACCTTGGCGTATAATATACTATTAAAATAACACCTTTCCTCCATGAATGTGCCGAAAACAGTTTTTAAAGAAAATATATATCAAATATTTTAACGGGTGAGTTAATAATTATAGTATTATTTCACTTTTACATCTTTCAAAATTTGCTTTTCTTGTTTTGTTGTTTTATCTGTGAGCGTATGCCACCGCAAAATTCCTAAAACGTTTACAAAACTATTTCCCTCTATCCAATGTTTAAATCTCTATCCACGTGCTATTCGCCTAGATTCACTGTAAATCTGTTAGAATAGCGGAGCTATCTCAGGTCCATCTCGTGAACTTTATGTGTGTGCTGTTCATGTTATATGTACTTGAACGTGTTCTGTTTACTCGTATGTACTCTATGTACTCTTGTGTAGTACGTGGGGTAATGCATTAGAGCACTGTTTGAAAGACAAAAGTTTTGGACGAATGTACCGCAAGGGAGCAGAGAAGTTTGGATTTGTTAGGAAATAAAATAAGAAAAATACTCGAAAAAATAAGAGGAAATGTTAAGAGTTAAATGTATTGGGAATTGTATTCAACGGAAGAATCTACACTGCTTTGGAACTACAGAAATTCACAATTTATATGAGTACTAGCTGGCCCGCCCCGGCTTCGCACGGGTAAAGATAGAATAACGATTAGCAACACGTGTACCATTAATTTTTCACATTTACTTCGGAGACATCCGCTGCGTAGGGAGCCGGCATGTAACCTGCCTCGCATCGTACATATAACTGTTAGTGTGACAATTAATATGTCAAGTTTCATTTTGCGCTGTCTTTGGAATTTATCTCACCAAATACCACACGACCTCTCAGATTTGCTCAGCTAAACTTTTATTTTTAAGCAATCATTTTTTTGCTTTTAAGCAAAATCACTCAAGCAAACTGACATTCTGTAAAATCCCTCCTTCGGAGTCGGGATTTACCATGCAGTTTGCTTTGGTGTTTGTTACTAAGTAAAAAAAAATCGTGTAAAATAAAAATTTATCGATAAAATCAGGAGGTCTGATATTACTTTTGATAATTCAAAATCTGAACAAATACACTGTAGAACAATTAATAGCGCAAAGCAAAAGGCTTGCTACGATTCACATGATACATATGTAAACGAAAACTGCGCATGTCTGTTCCCAAGACTTTAAGATCTTAAGAGAGATTGTACAGATTTTATATAAGATTTTACCGATTTTAAAAAGATTTTACAGATTTTAATATGATTTTAAGGATTTTATAGATTTTATAAGATAATTTAAATATTCTAACGATTTTACAAAGATTTTATACAGATTTTAAGCGAAGTGTACAAAGATTTTAATAGTGGTTTACCCCTCGGGTAGCCCTTACGGTAGTAGTCAAACATTACAACTCGGTGGGTCTTGTTGGAACGTAAATTTGTAGTATCGGGAACTTTGTTATATCCCCTGATAAGGAAATTCTTAATTTTGCAATCTGCATGCTCGATGTATCCAGGTCGCTCGTGCCTAGAGTAGTGCTTGAGCCCAGCCTTTCGTCTGTCATACGCTATTTCAAGGTTAAAGGTGATGCCTCAGACAACGCACACCGGCATACTAAATACACAACACGTACCACGCACTCCGTAGAAAGTTAACACACAGATTTCCACCGATAATCAATTGGGTAAACGTGGAAACACAAAAAAATCATACATACATACATACATTGGGATTTCGTCTTAGAATCTATAAATTAAGATATTACTTTTAAACCAACTTGTACGTTGCCAGAAATGCAGGGCCATTCCTAGGGGTACTGCCGCCTGCGTGCAAACATATAATTCACCACCCCTTGATATCTACACAATAACACACAATTTTTACTATTTACAATATTTTATTCACTTACCGGGTGTTCATTTTAAATGGGCCAGCTCAAAAACTATAAGAGCTGCAAAGACGGTTAGATAGACAAACAATTTATATTACTCTTCACACCAGCTATGAGTGCCCGTGAGGTGACGCCTGGTAAGCGCCCGCACGATAAAATATATCGTCATCATTACCGATATCTACATGTGTTGTAGATACTGGCACACCCAGTAACGGGTAATATGCCGTGATGATATATTTATTTATATTTTACAAGGAAAATTAAAGCGCAGAAAAAGTATAAAACTTTATATGCATTTTTCTCAAAAAAAAAATCGTTATGTAATACATATCATTGAATACAGAATGAAAATCTCTAACGAATGAGCAAATAGAAATAAATGTTTTCATTTAAAATAAAAAAGCTGGGTCCCGTATTTTGAGACACACTGGTCGAAAAAAATAATTTTTTCTTTAAATTTGTCTTGTGAAATAGAAATTGTTTGTACATTTAACAGCCTTTCTAACTCTTATAGTTGTTGAGATAGCAATGGTGGCCCGTTAAAAATTAACATTCTGTACAAATAAAAAAAAAAAAAATTATAAATAAACTAAATAATTGGGAATACACCTTATTATTCTTGTTTGAGATTTATACCTTTTCAACTTCAATTCTAGAAAAAGTAGCTTCAATTTCATATTCTATAACTAGTATGGAATAGATAATTTCCTCGCGTAGGCGAGGTCTACGGTTTCGCGAGTGAGTGAAATACAATTTCTTACGAGTTTTAGGCTGTGTCCGATGTTGCACTTTTATCACCCTAATATCTAAACCCTAAATTTATATGCCCTAAATCTAGTGATTATTTAGGATTTTAGGAATTAGATTTTAGGGTTTTGCAGGAACACAGTACGCCTTGAAGTTGATGTGCAGTGCACTAAGTAAACAAAAATCATGTTCGTTGTTATAATTTGTACAATATGTCAAATTTACTGTCAAAGAATAGCTTCTTAGCTTATATTTTATAAAATATAATATTAACATTTATTCTGAAGTATCAAATTAAATAGAATTGTGTAACTCATTTTTGTTGTTCTAAAGTGTAGCCATACAAACCAATGGATGTCATTAGTGTGCCCATATTTATGGGAAGAAGACCTAAATCCCAAATACTAAATGCCAAAAATAGACATCGGACACAACCTTTGACTATACCTTCTCTAACACTATTTAAAAAAATATTTTCATCACTTGACATTTGCACCTACTAAAAATAATAAATATTATTGGTATTGGTATTATGGTATTGAGGTGACAGTCAAAGAAACAACGCGCCTAGCAATTGCGTTTTCCCATAGCATTTTAAGTGGGTGAATTGAAAAACTAGTGGGCTTTGACTAATTGTTACAGAATAATATTCTGTAACAGAATGTGCACATTCTGTAACAGTTTGAGTTACAGAATGTGTGGTTTGCAGATTATTGAAAGTTTAGTCTTCGTGGTTATGATCAAAAATGTCTATACGGTAATACATATTAGTAGTAATAATAATTACTCTTTCTATATGAAACGTTGTTCTTTTCATATACATCTCAACTCATAAATTTAGCTAAGCTAAAATATTCCAGAAAGAATATAGCTGCCACCTAAAAATTTTCAAGTAAAATCAAATTTATCTCTTTATTTCTGACACAGCCCCTTATTATAAAGTCAGTCAATTCATCCTAAAATCAGATCCAAATTGATATTGCCATCCCATTACCCACTTTTAAAATCTTAAGCACATAACCATCTCTCCTCATCCGTCATTTCTGTCCATTTCCCAAACTTTACGATCGCTAAATCATTTCAAATTTGCCTTCCACTTCTCCTGCGCTAGTACCACGCTACGTACCTTGCTACGTCACTTTCATTGCTCGCCGAACGCAAACGCAGAGATCGTAGGATCAGAACAGTGATTCACTCGCTGTTGATGTGTACGTTACGTTTTCCTCGTAGCTCGTAGCTGAAGCAGATATCGCTATCGGTTCCTTTTATCCTGATAAGTTGCTATCTTGCTAAATTAAACATTTAAGTTCTGTAAACAGTTCCAGTGATGATGAGTAACACGTTAGTGATGTGGAATTTGTGGTTAGTGACAGTAGTTAGTGACAAGGGGATGGAATAGTGACAGCACATGGAAAAAGGATTAGGGACGACGAAATATAGGTTAGTTTTTAAAAAAGTTTTTAATTCAACTTTTAATAATCTTTTGTGGCCAGCACAAGACCTTCCGGCAATTTGATGTATTTTGTACAACTCCCGTACCAAAAGTTCCTTAAAATTATAACACGATCATATACTATTTTTTTCAAATTACATACCGAAAATTCCTTGCATAGATTTTATAAATCCAATATAATTAAATCAATTAAATTTTTTTGAGTATATCAACAGTTTCCATGATTATAGCAAAGTTGATTAATTTTTGAAAGTTAATCTCTTTATAATTCTTTAATTCTATATCTTTTGAATATGAAAGAACATGTATAATCAAACCGTATAGGGTAGGGAATAAGATATTCTTTCATATTAATAATCTCATAAAATGTCAAAAAATGATATTTAACTACGTTTTCTCAAGAAAAACTGTTAAGAACTTCCAATAGGGGAACTTCCAGTTGACCAAAATTTAATCGGCTCTTTATGTGGATGCGAAGAAGAGGAATACGGAAGAATCATAATTTTTAGAATTGTAGTATTAGAAAAATGTGTCACACACGGACACACAAACAGACATCATTGTAAAACTAGTAAAATCGTATTCTAGAGACTCTAAAATGTGCTTATTCATTATAAACTCACCACCGAATTTTTTGGCCAAAGACAATACCTTCCTTACCTAAAGGTGACGGAAGGTAAAAAGAAAATATAAAATGTGATATGAGTCATTTATGTTTTATCGTAATTCTTTGAAATAGGGTTATCAGAAGACTCGTCGTAAAGTCAAAATACAATAAGTTTTTAGAAAACACAAAAACGTCTTTAATTCAGAAATGTTAGTTTGCAATATACCTATGCTCTTTTGGTCGTTAATGTTTTATAGGATGATAACAAGATTAACTAATGATGAAAGGTATAGATGAGTTAAATAAGCGGTAGACATGAGTCTTTTAACCTAGATTTAATAATCATGTAACTCAGAAATATCAAAAATAGAGTTAAAGGTTTAACTTTACAAGAACGGAACGATTATGATTTGTAAATTCAAAGAAAATATCTGGTAATTTCTAATATTATTTTGAGGAAGTTCTTATCAATCTTGATATATCTATATATATACAATTATTAGTATTATTAACTGTCTCATTAGATCTATTATGTCTACCTGATTATTTTTTTTCTCCCACAGAATCTCTTTAAAACATTTCATAAAATTTGTACGTTCTATCTGTTTATACTATATTTATATAAAAAATAGTTTTCATCATTATTATAACTTTGTGTTTTTCACATATTAATCATCGATGTTTGTTAACGTTTGTTACAAATATTTCATTATTTTTCTGACTTGATTTAACCCTGAAGATGATCATATGATCGAAACGTTGATTATAGTTACTCCAACAAGTGATAATGTTAATGAACTGGAAGGTTCTTTGAGAAAATATTATGTTCGAAACTGAACCAAAAAAAGATATGACTGAAATGAGACCTCACAATGAAGTCGATGAAATTAATTTGAATAAAATTTATTTTCACGAACATGCGCAGCAGATTGTGTTCAATATTTATAAGTGCTTAGTTTCAGAATATTTTTGTTATGAGAGTCCAACTCTGTCTATAGCAGTGACAGTATTGACTTTCTTATTTATAAGGGATGGAAATTTGGTAGAAGGTGCTAGCCTCATTTTTGGAACCGTATGGAATCATATGCTTTTTTTTAATGCTTGTATTTTACTTTTTCTTCTTTTTTACCCCTCTCTAATTAGAGAGAGAGAGAGAGAGAGAGAGAGAGAGAGACTGAATTAAAATTAAAATGGTAATGACATGTCAGTGTCAAAAATCCAGACATTACTGAAGACTTTTTCGGGGAAGTGCATTTAATATTTTTTATTTTATCATTAATTAAATATTTAAAATTATAGATATAACTGCCGCACGTTAAGTTGAAACTGTCCTCGAATGCGGAAAACTTAAAACTCGTACATGAACAAGTCGAAATGTAATAGTAATATAATATGCTGTTGTTATAATGATGAAAAGATTCCGTCAGCATTTAATATTGGTATAAAAAGAAAGGGGATTCATTTATAAAGCAAAGTATGTAAAGTATCAGTGTCAACTAAACACACGCTTACTATACATATAATTCATCATATACCCTTCAGAAATACCGCCAATCTCGTCAATGAATTGGTAGAATCTCGAACATTTAGAAGAGTAGGAGGAAACTTGTTCATAGAATGAATTGAAAAATAAAGAATATATGTACCTTAATTAGAATTTTTTGTGTGTATCAGAAATGTTAAATACAATACTTATTGGGTGAGATTCAGTGGGTTGTATTAGCGTGTTTTAAGCTAAAACAGTCCTGTGTCAAAAATATTTTGGCAACTTTGTAATACCTGTCAGAAAAAAGTGAGAGACCAAAGAATCAAATAAAGAAAAAAATATTATTAACAGAAGTAAGAAAAATGGACAAATGTCAAAACTGATCAAAACGGGGGTTGAGATATTTTAAAATTCATTAACATTCAGGTATGAAATATTTGACACATAAAATTTGGCATATTTCTAACCTAATTTTGCAATAATAAGTTTCCTTTTACACCTTCCATTTACAATGATACTTCTTCATTTGACTAAAGGATATCTGTATTACTTTTCCCTGTGGTAAAATTTCTAAATCACAATTGAATCTCATTGATACATGTGGAAAATATTACAATGTTGCCATATACTTAATACAAGATTTAATACAGACTTTAATACAACCCACTGAATTCCACCCACATAGCCTAATATGTAAATGGCGAGAGGTATTGTGCTGGCCACAACCGATTTTTATAATACTGTTTTTCTATTCTGTGGTTTATGTTTATGTTTTTTATTTTACTCTAGATAAAGATACAATTAAGTGAAATTAGAATCTACCCAAGCTCTGAACCAAATGATAAATGGAAAGTCACAGTTATATTGTAGAATTATAATAAATGTTTGTTTAATCCACATCATTATTCTTCCAAGATTTTTCTTGCTAATATGAATTCCTTCGGATAAATGGGTTATAATAGCTAATGATGCTTGCCCAGTTTCTTTTTCTGTCCAACTGCGGTTAGAATCCTTTCGCTGAACGTTTTTCTACATTTGTAAAATGAATGGAAAGTGTCGTTATTAAAATTTGGCCACATAATGCAAACTATAAACATAAAATGTGTTAACAAGGTGTGATATGTGTTTAGAAAGTAAAATTAGTTGGTATATTGGTGACATACTTGGGTTTTATAAACACTTTCTTTAAAGAAAGGGTTTGTAAAAACTGGACTAATTTGTTTTTAATGTCTCATTTGTTTTGTCTTACGTAACAAAATAAGAGACAATTCCACCGAATATTGGTGGGAAATATAACAAGTTTCTTGTATCTCCAACAAATTTTATTGGTCACTTATATAATTGCATTCGAGTACAAGGTGATTTATAACAACTGTAAAAACATTTGGTTGGGGAGGACATTTCGAGTGAAAATGTTATACAGGTGAGTCAGAAGATATTTTCAATGTATCCATGGATCTCCCGATACTTCGTTGCTCTCTTGATAATAGACACTTACAGAATTGACATCACATGTTAGAAAGAGATAGAAGATCATGCTTCCAAATAAACCTCCCCTCGTTGTCTTTCGTCCCGCTCCATGATTCTATCTGTCATTATGTTTGCGTTTGTCATTCGGTGTTTACCTAATTCTTAGTGATATGTTCGTTGTATTCAATAAAAATGAGTTTAAAACCACAGGATGTGCGTGGGGCATTTTTTTTTGTTTGATAATATTGAAGATCTTTCGATTATTCAACTAAAACAATAGCTGAAGTGTAGAGGTCTATGGCAGATGACAGGTTGTGTGTTGTGTTGATTTTTCGTCAAAATTGCGTTCACTCTTTGTCCTGCGTAAACTTAAGCTTGCTTATTAAATAATTTCTATATAAAGAATTTTATTCAAAAAAATATTAATTCAATTTTCATTAGGTCCAACCAAACTGAACTCAATAGCTGAACCCCGAACAAAACTGTAAATTCTATTAATGTTTGAACCAAAACTGCACACGAACCCATCTCTCAAAAATCTGTTGTGGCCAGCACAAGACCTCTCGCCATTTCGATATTAGGCTATATAAGTATTCTATTGCACTTTGCTATCGAACCGTCGTTTTGTAACAAAATATTACAGAACTTTACCCAAAATTGTTTTTTATTGTATTTAACATGTCTTCTGCACACATTTAATACTAATTATATCTATTTTTCATTGTATGGGGAAGTTTCTAAATGTTACAGATTCTTCCAATTCATTAACCAGATTGGCGGTATTTCTGATGGATATATGCATGTGACCTATAATTTCAAATATTTAATTAATAAAACAATAAGAAAGATTAAATGTACTTCCCAGAATAAGCTATCAAAATGTCACTAAAACTGTTGTCAAAAAATTTAAATGTATCGGGTGTAGAATTTTGTTCTTCAAAATTAGTAATATTAAAAATTTTCAAAAATTAATATTTGGAAGAATTTCTTTTAAAAACTACTACTTCCGGTTATTCAATTGTTACCAAAAATTTTCAGCTCTTCCCAGGAATGTCAGATTGAGGAATTTATAATTTAACAGGTCTTATGTCTTGTAGTTTTTGAGGAAACACACACACACACACACACACACAAACACACACACACACACACACACACACAAACACACACACACACACACACACACACACAAACACACACACACACACACACACACACACAAACACACACACACACACAAACACACACACACACACACACACACACACAAACACACACACACACACACATCATTGTAAAAATGTTAAAATCGGATTCTACTGACCTTGAAACGTGCTTATTAATTAAAATCTGGACATGTGATTTTTAGCACGATTCCAATACCTCTCTTAGCGAGAGGTAAAAAACAAATTAACCTGACCCGAACCCAGTTTTTGTCGGGTTCGGTGCCGGTGTCCGTAAGGTAATACCTGGTAAACTCCCGAACGGCGCAAATATATCTTTTTTATTATTTGAAAACACCAACAGGGTTAAATCCCAATTACTGAGTAGGTTCATATACACAAACATCCACGCCTTAGTGGGATTCGAACCCAGAATCCCGAGCGCACTCATGAGCCCCCGGAGTCGAGGAATATATCATCATTATCAGAGTACAAAGTAGATAGGCACATCCAGCAATGCATAATATGCACTGATGATATATTTATTTAGTTTCCCAAATATTTAAGTAAAAATTAATTTTCAAATTTTGTTTTGAAAAACAAAACGTTAGGTGATTAGGTTATTCATAAATTGGCTTTGTTACACATTAATTATATTCGTATTCTTATAGCCTTTGAATGGTTTTATTGACACTGAATATGCTGATATGGTTGTATTTATAGATTTTGTAATTAAATCTTTTTATGTCTACGTTGTATTGAAATATCGAACAGCACTTCAAAGAAATATTATGTACATATTTGCATACAATAACTTCATATTATATCTTTGTATTATTTGATGTCAATAAGTCGTTTATCATTTCCATTTTCGTTGCGTACAGCGTACCAGGCAGTTCAAATACTTATGCCTCGATGTAAAATGCGGCCAAAAACCACTCGTTATGACCTGTCGTCACGAAAGCATCGAAGACGTCACAAAACGTCATTACAAGCTTAAATCTCAACGGCATGATAGAAAATCATTACATTGGAACCTTTACGATGTTCACAGAAATCTTATTAGCTTTTATGGTTTTGTTCCTGGTGACACGATGAAAAGGTGATTGATACTGAGAATTTAATTTCGCAAAGTGAAAGAGAATCGTTGGAAATGGTTTCTAAATATATAAATAAAATAGGTATAGTTTAATTCAAGATCATTCCTTTGACTTCTATAATCTCTGCAATTTCGACTACAATAGCGAAAAGCGCATATGGTGAATTTATAGCAATAGAAAATAGGTTTTACTTACAAGATCTTTCGGTTCACAATCGCTTACACAACGACTATATGAATAATGGGGGAATCCACCATATTAGGAAAACTAAGACAATTGATGAAAATCCGGTGAAAAAACTCCTATTAATAAGCGAGTTATGGTCTCCCGAATTTTGAAAAGATTGACGTGACGTCACATTTATGTGTTTTTATATCAAACTGTTTTCATCATGGACCTAAATGTTCTTGAAATATATGTTATTTTAAATTATATTTACAAAAAATTAAATGAATATTATAACACTGTATAAGTCTACATACTTTATAATTACAGGTGTATTTAAATTATTAAGTTTAATGCAAGAAATTTATGTTAAAATAAAAACTGTTTGAAAACTGCTGTACAGGAATTTGAATTTCTTAACTTCCATTGGTAGTAATCCCCACCTCCTAACACGCTATTTGTAATGCATGTATATTCGGTCTTTCGGTCGCCAATCAAAATATTATATATAGATTTCATATCAGTGTCGAAGCGCTATAACAAAAAACCCCTTATTTCCGAAATATCTCAATTATACCATTTCATTTTTTTTTATTAATATTCGTTATTCAGCATATACATTCGTATTTTTTTTTTACTATTTTCCTTTAACCGAACAAATCCGACACACCCGAAGAAGTATATTCTTAGTTAGGGCGGGGCTTCTCAAAATCGGAGGTCGTACTTGGATCCTATTTGCTCAAACATTCGTACACATGTCCTGCATCATCAAAAGCAGAACTCCCCGTGTCTTCTAGAAGGAATAATTCATAATAAAAGAAATATAATTTTCCTTATCCTTTAACTATTATCATTCACATTTTCAATAAACTTTTACTATTTTTGATTACGGTGTAATAGCCTATTCATTTGATTTGTTGCACAAATTACGATGTTCGCGAATACTCCTTATTAACAAAACACAAAATACCAATTTGTTCCTACGAATCCGTCTTCAAGATGACAACAACTCACGAACAGAAAAGACAGCTGACTGATGAAGCAGGTATACCTTAGCTCCATGTTTAATAATTCTCTCTTGTGATTGGTCGAATTTGAAATTTACATTTGTAAATATAAAATCTAAATTTCAAATTTGTAGAGTTGTAAATTAAATTCATCATAAACCAGCCCTTAACTGTCCTCTACATTAAAGCGAGTTACTATATAAAGCATACAGATACGTCGTGCAATGGGTAAAACAAAAACCCGTGGTGATATATTTATTTGTTTCGTTGATTTATTATTATAATTTATGTATGGGTTGCAGTGCTCTCGTTATTATAAAAAGCTGAGAAATGCAAATTAATTTTAATGAAGCTAGGAGTCCACGTTTCAGTCTTGGTCGTGGTTTAATTCTTTCGTTCCATAAGACAAGACGTCGACTATACGACTCGAGATATTATAATGATACTTGTTGGCTTTGCACTTTTATAAACATGTTTATTTTATATATGCAAATAAAGTAAATTATATGCTGGAGTGACTCACTTTTTATTCAGGATTTACACTGGTTATTAATTATTGTAATTAAAAATGTAACGCATAAAAGGATACTCATGTATCACACAGTTTTTCTGTGAACAAGAAAACATATAAATGGTGGCCTACAGGTGACAAATATATTGTCAAATACCCTTTTACCGTAAGGTGTAGGCTGTACAAATACAGAATAATCAAAAATAACTGATTCAATTGGCAATAAAAAAAAATCATTGAAATTGGTATGACTTCCTGTTGTTGACAGTGACATTTGAAAATTTAAATCATTGTCTTCCTCCCCAACATCCTTTTATTTTTTGCAGTACACACAAAGTAATAACCTAAAGTATTTTTTCACTCGAAATCCTATTAATGTCAGATCCTTACTCTGACATAACATATTTATATTTATTGTAAAAAAGACATGTCCAATAGTATTTCCGCCTGTACCTGTGGTAGTGTAAACTTTGTAATAAAAAGATCCCCAGAATGGAAGCGTTTCGTAAGGAACTAATGGCGCTGTAGTTCCTTACATATTTATCCCCTCCAGATTTTTTGTTATCATTCAACTGTCACTTTGACATATGTATATTATATAACCAAATAAAATGCACGTGGTATGCTTTGTAATGCTCAAACGCGAACATGCGAATTAAAGGTTCATTCACAATTCGAAATTAGTTTTAGTTTTATGATATTTATATTTAACACAATGGGGTCATACCAAAAAAAAATATATATTGATTTTTTTTATATAATTTAAAAAAATACATAATTTTATACATATATACATGAAAAATATTTAATATTCTTATACTTTTCATTCATAATTTTGTTTCTAAACATTTTGAGTCTTATTTTGTGACGTCATGGTTTTGTACACACATACAATGATAGTCACGCACACATGTACTCATGCACGTACTGTACATACATGAATGTAGCGCAGAGTTGTCACATTTTTCGAACATAACCAACATTTTCAAAGTAAATATCTGTGCAACAAGTTGTTTTTGTTTAAATGTAAGTACAAATAACGAAATGTTCTAATAAATATAAATAAATACAAATTATGTGTGATTTAGATATTATCATAGTTGTATAATATTATTCTGTGCCGTCTTGCGAGAACATCTCGTTGAGAAGCAAAAATAAGTTTTTGTTCGTATTCCTAAACCTAGAGATATAAGGGAAAGATGGTATAATGCAATAAATACTCCAAAAATTTTAAAGGGTAGTCTTGCTTATGTTTGTGAAGATCATTTCAACGCAAGTAGAACTTAATAAAAAAACAATTTTCGTTGATATACAATTTTTTATTTTATTCAATAGCTTGAAGAAGATGCCGAAAATTAATTTTCTGCAAATTATTTGAATTCGCTTCTTCAAAATTAATTTCCATAATCAAATTATTTAATATACAATAAAAACAAAAGCACGAGTACAAAATAACTTGCTGTCACGTTTGCTTTCGAGTCAAATAACATAAACGTCAAACGTAGTTCCATTTTTATTCGATAGGAGGGACTACGGTCACGGTCGCAAAACCGTGACGTCATTTGAAATTTAATATAAACTTTAAAAAATTATTTCTGTAAAACTAGAAACTTATGTGACATAAAATATCTATTTTTATAAGTGGTTTTAAGTATATTTTCATAAGAAAAATAAATTGGAAAATGTGGTATGACCCCATTTATCAGTAAAGTAGAGATAAAGGCACTGTAATATATAGAATGATTGGACTACACCAGGGAAATCTATTGATAAATTCAAATATTTGTAACATTATTTATAGTGACATCTATATGTCAGTGTCAAAAATCAACAGTTTTAGTGAAATTCTGAAACCTTTTCTGGTATATTTAATCTTTCTTATTGTTTTATCAATTAAATATTTAAAATTATAGGTAAAATGCATATATCCATAAGATATATCACCAATCTTGTTAATGTATTGGAGGAAACTCTGACATTTAAGAACTTTTTCATACAAAAAATTGATATAGTTAATTAGAATTTTATATATGCACAAGACATGTTACATACAATACAAAAACAATATTTGAGTAAAGTTCTCCAACATTTTTTCTTATAAAACGACATTTTGACAGCGAAGTGCAGTACAAAATATACATAAATAACATAAAATGGAAATGGCGAGAGGTATTGTGCTGGCCACAACAGTTTTTTTACCTCTCGCTAAGAGAGGTATTGGATTCATGCTAAAAATCGCATATCCAGATTTTATTGAGTAAGCACGATTTAAGGTCCCTAGAATCCAATTATAACATTTTTAAAATGGCTGTGTGTGTGTGTATGTGTGTATGTATGTATGTCTGAATGTTGTAGACACGATTCCTCAAAAACTATAAGACTTAAAAAATATTGCAGTTTCCTCAATCTGACATTCCTGGGAAGAGCTGAAAAGGTTTTGGTAACAATTGAACAACCGGAAGTAGTAGTTTCTTAGAAAAATTCTTCTAAATATAATTTTTTGGGAGTTTTTTATTAAATATTGAAGAACATAAAATTCTCCATCTAATACACTTAATTTTTTTATTATATCTTGTATAGATTTAGAGATAAAGACACTATAATTTATAGAGTAAACTAATCGCAGAGGCCAAGGCACTAAGGAAACCAGTTGACAAATTCCAATGTTTATAACATGACACATGTCATTGTCAAATATCAACATTTTTAGTGACATTCTGATAGCTTTTTCTGGGAAGTATATTTAATTTTTCTTATTGTTTTATTAATTAAATATTTGAAATTATAGGTAAAATTGTGGTAAAATGCATATATCCATCAGAAATATCGCCAATCTGGTTAATGAATTGGAACAATATCTGACATGAAAATGATATAAAATAGAGATAATTAGAATTATGTGTGCAGAAGACATGTTAAATACAATAAAAAACAATATTTGGGTAAAGTTCTGTAATATTTTGTTATAAAACGACGGTTCGAAAGCGAAGTGCAATACAATACATATATAGCCTAATATGAAATGGCGAGAGGTCTTGTGCTGGCCACAACAGATTTTTTATTATTGAAAGAAAATAAAATACGTCGAACCTCTTACAAATCCTGAGAATGTCATATATCATATTCGTGTTTTTGTTTTTATGGTGTTAATAGACAAAAATATGCTTCAGAGCTTTTCATATTGGTATGCCCTAATTTTTCTCCATCGTTTATACGTAGCTAACCTTGGTATCGATAAAACACTTGTATCAGGGTCGCCAACACATCAATATTACGGTAGGATTTTATTCTTATTTCGTACCAAGCGTACCACCCTCTCTTACTACGAAGTTGGTACCAGGAACCAAGTAGCACGAGCTTAGAATTCGACTGCGGCTGAAATATAGTAATTTTTTCTTTTGATTGGATTGCATGTCTACAAAATTGCGAATTTGTATAAATTAACAGTAAGAATTGTCATGGATTTATGTGCGTGAGGAGATAAAATAAGTTGCATATTTGAAAATTGTTTATATAGGATTAATATTTTTATATAATACATTAGATTTTGCAAATTTGGACAGTACAATTATTCTGAAATAAATGAGAAAATAATTCTGTAATATTTATTTTTAGAAAATTGATGTTATTCATTCTATTTTCACACCTACTAAAAATAAAACTGTAACATTGAATTCTTGAATAGTGTAGAATGTAGAATTTTCTTACAAAAATAAAATCTGTGTGAAAATAAAACAATAAAGATTGCAGGTTGAATTTTCTCAGACAACTTGTAATTATTTTTGAAATACCAGAATATTAATTAGGCGGTTTATGTGTTTAAAAAATGGGGTATTAGCACATGTCAAGGTCGCGCAAAATAAAATTAGAAGGTCGGATAATACAGGGTGTGTTATCGTTTGAACAGTGAGAAATTCTGTTTTCAAATAGAAGTTGCAGATAATTCAATAGACATTGAAGTCATATGCAAGATAGAGAGAGATAGAAGATCATGCTTCCAAACAAACCTCCCCTCGTTGTCTTACCTCCCGCTCCCTGATTCTATCTGTCATTATGTTTGCATCTGTTATTCAGTATTAACCTAATTCTTTGTGATTTGTTCGTTGTGTTCAATAAAAATGAGTTTAAAACCGCAAGATGTGCGAGGAACAACTTTTTTAGTTTGATAATATTGAAGATCACTCGATTATTCAACTAAAACGATGGCTGGATTGTAGAGGTCTATGGCTGATAACAGGTCTTTGTTTGGACGTGGTAACCATAGCAACCTTTAGTTCTATGCTTTCCTGCTAGATGCAAATTGCAATAGGGTAGTTGCGAAAAAAATAAATGTTGTTTTCCTATTAATTATGAAATATAAACTAATTCTAAACATATTAATGTACAAATTATTAGAAAATATAAAACTTTTCATTCATAATTTCCATAAGTAAAGTTCGCGGTGGAATTATTGTGACGTAGAATATTAATAATTATATAGTTCGACCAAGTCTATAGGATTCATACAAGCTTGTTGTAATACCATGACAAAGCGAACAAGTTGAATTATGTTTTAATTGTATCATACAAATATTTACATTATAATTCTAAAAGTAAAATAACAGATACAAAAGTATTATTTAACAGTACGTTTATTTTATAATTATATACTTGAATACCAGATATTTTCTAGATGTTTAATTCTTATATAGATAAACTTAATAATTTTGCCAGAAGGTGGCCACACACTCAGGGAATGTACATGTCAATTTTAGTGACTTTTAACCTAAGTTTTACGTGTTGGACGCAGTTGGACGACTGATTCGTGTTAAAATCATATTTTATTTTTCTTTTCTGTATCAGCAAATTTAAGACAAGATAATGAAACTAATGAATTTGTGTGAAAATAAAAATATTTTTAGATAAAAAATAGTAGTATTGCGTACAGAGTGTACTTGTATACTACCGAGAGTGTACCGTTAGGGCAAGAAAGACTGTGATTGGTATTAAAAATACACGCCACACACGGGAAATTTAAAATAAGAATCCTTTTAAAAAAATTATATTTTGAAAAATATACAGTTGCCAGACGTAAAACATGTATTAAAATGAATAACTTGAACAATTCTTTCAGAAAATAAATAAATTGGAAAGTGCGCAACTACCCTATTGTGTGTGTCTATTAAGAAATTTTAATACTAAGAATTGTTAAAAATAAAAAATTAGAGTGGAGGGCCCCACTTGAAATTCGATTTAATTATGAACGTTTGGTAACCTTAGTGATTTAGGAATAGAATATAATTATCTACAACTTTTATTTGAAACATTTTTGTCTAAAATTAATTGGGGTCTTTTGCGAAAAGATAGAAACATTGTTTTCTTATGTTAAACGCCTGTGGCCAAATTTTTAATTCACATCCTGTATATATATATATATATATTACACGGCTTATTATCCATTTTTGAGTAGGTATATCAATCTGCTTCTGTTCGCAAATTTTGATAATACTCTCCACGCCAGCAATGAGTGCCCGTGTGGTGATTCCTGTTAAACGCTCGCACGGCACGAATATGTTGCTATTTATTTTATTTATTTATTTATTTATTTGTTTATCACAGGCTCTGAAATCTGTCGTGGAGAGTGCACCATATGGAGATCACAGCCGAGAAATTGTCTCTAAAAAAAAAAAAAAAATGTAACGACTCGAGTTTTAGTCGCATGTAGAGACAAGTTGTAAAAAATTTGATGCATTTAATTTTTCTGTAACATGTCAGACGATACTTAAAAATATTTTAGTTTTATTTGGCCAGTTAACTACGTCAAAAAACATTTCATTTATCATAATAAATCATAACCAAATATTAAAATTCTCTTCCATATTTTGTTCACGAAACATTCATCATGCAACGGTACGTCATCACGAATACCAACTTTATAACACAATATATCCCTGCTCGTCCCACTAAGATTAGCACATGGTTTAGTTTAATTGAAGAACAGGTCATCAACCTATAATGTCCGTATTTGTAATGTTGGTAGAACTGTATTCTGTATAAGGTGGGTGGTGTTAGTTTCCTAACTTAGGAAATAAGGAGAACAACTGTTATTAGAGATTTATTGGGCTTGAGAAAATTATTACAACCTACGCTGAGAGAAGATTGTTTTATTATTAAGATGAACAAAAGAAATTTCCTAATTTGTTCCTTGTGAAATTTGGCACTCCTCAAGTCTTCAATAATATTTTGATAGATATAAATCTTTAAAAAAGCACTAGGTACACCTCTGATTTATACAATAATACTTTTTAATAATATCTCATAAAATTGTCTATTGTTTTCCGAAGACAATAATTTAAAAAAACATGCTACGCCTCACAAAAGTAGAACTTATATATTTACATATGTGGGCAAATTTCTCGATTGTAATATGGATGACTTGATATTTCAATCAGAATTTATTCTTTTACAAAACCGACGTTTCGGTGCACACTTGCACCTTCTTCAGAGTATATAAAATTCAAAATACAATGGTACAAAAAATAACGTGGACATATTACAGTGACCCCTGCGGTGCACTCTCCACACCAGCTATGAGTGCCCGTGAGGTGACGCCTTGTAAGCGCCCACACGGTAAAATATATCGTCATCATTACCGATGTCTACATATGTTGTAGATACTGGTATACCCAGAAATGGGTAATATGCCGTGATGATATATTTATATGATATATTTACATATTACACTTGTAGGCAAGATCTTACTAATTAGTACATCTCATGTACACAAAATACATACATACCATAGACAAATAATACTCTTTAGACCTGAAAAGTATATGTACTTACACTGAATATTACACGTGGTGGTTGGAATAGAACTAAAATGTAAATTTGGCAATCCGCTTTTCACTTTTATACAAAATATTTTAGTATTTGTTGGTTAATATAAATTTATTTTGATATTAAAATGCATGTACACAAATTTAATATTTAATTATACTTTCATTTATGCATTATAAAATTTTAATTTCAAAATAGATTTATGTCATCTTATTTTATTGAAATAATTGTAATGGTTTGAAATTAAACAATATTTTACATTAAAAACTTGTTAATAGGCACACAGAAGTTACAATCATTAAATTAACGAATTAAATAGTGATAGAATCAAACACATTTATGGAAATTCAGAAATTCACGTGAAATTCAAATGTTCCTCACGAATCTTTATTTCCCATCTCATAAAAAAAAAACACGTAGACAAATAGTTGTTTAGCGACGGCTATTGACTGGAATTGGGTACTACTGGCACTCGCCTTATAAATTTCCAAAGGTTGTTCTTAAAAATTTAGTTTTACAATTCATAAAAAGCACACATCAGTTTGCTTTCAAAAACAAACTTTTGCAGATGGCAGAGGCAGCACAACTGTTCACAAAATTTTGTGAAAGTTGATAGTGTATACACTGTTATGACAAAAAAAAAATGTTTCCTTTATAGCACATTCACAAATCGAAATTAGTTTTAGTTTTATGATTTATATTTTTATTTTAAGAACATTGACATTATGTTATCTTATGAAACCATTCACAAAACGTGTAGTGAATACTCTCATAATTTACTGTTAAATGGTGTAAAATATAAATAAAACTAATTTCGATTGGTGAACAAACCTTTAATTGGCATATTCGCGTTTGCACGGTATAAAGCATATCGCGTGTGAAGTGAAATGTAAACAAGCATTTTTTAATTTTCGGTTTTTGGAAATGAATGCCCCATTTTATTTCTGCATTCCTTTATACAGCAATAAGGTATTTTGTTTGATTATATAAAATACAAATGACAGATTGACAGTTGAATGATAACAAAAAAGCTGGAGAGGATAAATGTGTTAGGAACTACAGTGCCATTAGTTCCTTACTAAACGCTCCCACTTAAATAAAATGTATGGTATATTGTAATATAAGGAAGGGGGCATCATTGTAAAATGAGTACGAGTTTTGCAATGGCCCTTTTCCACGTGTATTACATACTATTTTTTTCAACATTCCATGTGAAAATTACATTTTTCATATGTATTGAAGTTCGTATACCTGTTATTTCAACGAATAAATGTCTTAACATCGATTAAAAAACTTTCGTTACTTAGTGAGGAAATTAATTACTTTCCACAGGGAGGAAAGTAATTTACTTTCCTCACTTGTGAGGGAAGTGGTTATCACAAATATATAAATTGAGGGAAATGTCATTTTCACAAGTGATGTTAATTTTGGCCTGAAATTAGCTTTTTCCTTTTTGAACTTTTCCAACACACCAAAATATACGCTATTAAGTCCTTGTATATTTAGTTTTTACAATTATGTAGTTACAATCATTCTTGATATGCAGCACTTCAAGAATCACGGGTTTGGAGTAGTAATTTTGTTTTACCAAATCGAAAGTTTAAGTGTTCAGCCAGAGCACATTCGCTGTATATATATTTACATATGTCTAGATTATAAATTCAATTAGATGCTGTATAAGTTACGATCTCTGGTCTTGTGGAAAGCTAATATAATTGGCTCGAAATCAAAATCAATTATAATCAGTTGATTTGCGAGTTCGCTAACTCGTTATCTGGAAGAATTCGTTACGGAATACAGAACCCTGAACTATATTTCATTGCAGTTTGCATTAAAGACCTTGTATACGTAACATCAACACAGCTATCCTTACTTTATTTTTATTTCTTGATTATACGGTTTTTATCGAAGGAGACACAGAAATTATACGTAGAAAATAAAAATTACCACCTTAGTAACTATATTGTTATTATTCGAACATTCAAAACAGAGAACAATTTAATTATTTAAGAATCCTATGTTTGTTGCTATTTTATTTTATGATTCTGTTCATTATTACGTGTAATTCTTCTTATATTATCAACATTTATAAAGATCTAGTAGAAAAAAGTTATAGTAAAAATGTCTAACAGTATAAAATACATGGTTGAGCAACTTGTATACAAATTCTTTAAGATGTCGAAACTGCTCCTTTGTTCAAATTTGAACTACCGTTGAGTTGAAATGAAGCATGAAGAAGTTTTACAAAAACCAAAGCAAAGCAACAATGGCAAATGTAGAAAAACTCGCTGAACTGCTGGTTACACTTTCTACATCTACCTAGCTGACATAAAAGACCACGCGATGTAAAAGACTACGATAAAGACCAATTCATTCAAATATTAAAATCAGAAAATAATACTTGCATTTTTTTTTTAAATGTATTTGTAGTATTAATTGTTTTCTTTTCTGTTCTAGGTGAGTACTTCTTCGGGTTCGAAACGACAGTAATACAAAATATGTCGTAGTTTGTGGTATGTACTAATTTTAATATAATACAAAAAATAAATTGACCAAGCATTTATTAACAATAACAAATATTCTGGCAAATTGCGTCTTTAAGAAATAGCGTTCACATTCTCTTAAAATTGTTGATTAAAAATGCTTGGACCAACTGATAAATTAAAAATTTTGTAATTGCCTATCTATAGTAGATTATCGATTAAATGAGATGGTTTGGAATGGGACATCATTATATTTTTTAAAGAGAAAATATTAATAATATAGCTATTAAAAATGAAACTAAATTCCTTAGTCGAATTTCGAAATTATTTTGAATTTAACTCGAACTATTGTAAACTGGAATTATGTACTTATAGAAATTCGGATTACGAAGACACTGCTATAATACTTGATTTTCTGCAGTTATACCTGAAATTCTTTTAGCAATGTAATCATTTTCTGTGTCTATTTAGATTTTTTTATTTGTTATGTGCTTTAAAACCTAATAAGGAGGTTAAAGAAAAAGATCCATACTGTATTTGGTACAAGATTGGAGTTACGGGCGTACCTTGACGATACTCAGCAATATTCAGGGTAAATACGAATCAGGTGTTATTTCAATACGATAATAATGTTACAATAATCTATGCATCGTCAGATATATAATTTGGAGATGGAACATCTTCAATATTATCGATTTGAGAACCACTTCAATCGGATATGCGGAACTGTATAAAATATAAAATATTTTTGACAGATTAACAGGTTATTACAATTTTAATTTGGACCTTAAACAAACTAAATCGGTTAGGACCTTATTTAGTAAATTTAAAGCAGATATTGATGATTACAGGACACACATAATATACAAATTATCGTGCAGTGACTGTCCAGCGCAGTATACGGGCCAGACGAAACGCAATATAAACACAATGATAAACGAACATAAGAGAAATTATAACAACAGAAACACCAATAGTGAGTCATTTAGAATCACTGGACACAAAAATTAACTTACATAAAAGACTCGCACTTGAAATGCTGCACATTAATAATGATTCTAACAATATTAATCTAAAAACGGACAGTGCAAATATCAGTAAAATTTTTGAAAAACAACAAACATAACATAAAAACGCAATAAAATAATTTTCACAAATTCATAAAATATAATCTAAACAAAATAATATTATAACTACATTCACTTAAATTATTAACAATAAGAAGAAATATAACCGAGAATATAACATAGAAATTTAGGCAGTTTATATACATATGACCTTCGGAACATACTTGTTTCAACATGGTTTTTTCGAGGGTGTAAAACAAGAAACCGAGTTATCTAAAAATTATTATTTTTTTAATTCAAACGACATTTGTGTTAGAATGCTTTCAATTTTATTATATGATAACCATTGTATATGTTTTTCTGTTGTTTATTATATATTTTTATACTCGCACGTTTCAATATCAGTTTTTGTTAAATAATTTCACGAAAGTTAAAAACTGGTATTGTCCATATTTGTAGCATCATTGTGAATAATTTTGTAGCTCCTGAAGAAGGCACATGTTTTCCTTTACCTATCAAATTTCCAGTCTAGAAGTCTAAGACAAGACCATTCTATTTGCAATTATATTATTTATAGTAAAATTATGTATTTCACGTACATTATTCAATGGGGATTACACCATTTTTTTTTATAATTTCATCTGAAAATATTAGGAAAACTAAGACTATTGATGAAAATCCGGTGAAAAAATTCTTATTAATAAGCGAGTTATGATCTCCCGAATTTTGAAAAGATTGACGTGACGTCACATTTATGTGTTTTTATATCAAACTGTTTTCATCATGGACCTAAATGTTCTTGAAATATATGCTATTTTAAGTTATATTTACATAAAAATAAATGAATATTATAACACTGTATAAGTCTACATACTTTGTAATTACAGGTGTATTTAAATTATTAAATTTAATGCAAGAAATTTATGTTAAAATAAAAACTGTTTGGAAACTGTAGTACAGGAATGTTAGCCCCTCCTTTCGAATTTGAATTTCTTAACATCCATTGGTAGTAATCCCCACCTCCTAACACACTATTCGTAAATATTTTCATATTAGTGTCGAAGCGCTATAACAAAAAACCCTTTATTTCCGAAATATCCCAATTTCATTTTTTTTTTTTTTATTAATATTCGTTATTCAGCACATACATTCGTATTTTTATACTATTTTCCTTTAATTCGATTGAGCCGTAATCCCCCATTTAGCTGGCAGCATTTATATTTATTATACAAATGCATTAAAAATATTGATATATTTTAAAAATTAAAAACTGTCTCAAATTTGCACCAGTTACAAGCCCTGTACCACGCTACACTGCATTCTTAAGCCAAATACAGCATAGTTATTATAATCGTTCCGGTTGTCAATTTCTCATCTTATTTTATTTCCCCGTAATTAGAAACTTTTTATTATGTATTAGAATCCACTTCCATATCCCAATGAAGGAAACAATTCAATAAAGTCTCTTTTGCCGTGAGAAAGAACAATATAATAAATTATTCAATCTTTACTTTTAAGTTCCTGCTTGTATTACATAAAACATTGCTCAACATTATTCTAAAGTGATTTGTCTTCCGCCTTGCTTCCTAAGCATTGAAGCAGCATCACCATAAAACACCATGACATCACGCAGTATAAAACCGATATAGTAAAACACCATGTACGTGAACGTAAATCTAGGATGAACAAAAACATACATTTGCACTCGTTATGGTAACTGTACTTGGTTTTGTTCCGTAAAGAAAAACTATGTTATTTTAATGCGGCATTGGAATGATAACTACAATACTATGTATTCAGATGAGCAGCCATCCAAATAATTATTACTTTTCAAAATGGATGAACAAGGATTACACTTGAAGTATAATCCTTTTCGATGGTTTTTTCCTCCCGCTATCCTTGGTAAGGGAGGTATAGGAATCGTGCTAAAAATCTCATATCGAGATTTTAGTAAATGACCAAGTTTTAAGGTCCCTAGAATTCAATTTTAACATTTTCGCGATGATGTGTGTATGTGTAGGGATTTTGTCTTCGCTCTAACTCAAATACTATCATTCAGAAAATTCTGAAACCTTGTATTTATACCCTATTCTAATATGAAAAGAAGCCATAAGATTTTGGTGTAAATCGGATAACCGGAAATGGCACTTTACCTGAAGCTCATAATGGTTTTTCTTCAAAAAATACCATTAAATGCCATATTTTCGCATTTTGTCGAAAATTAAAGATTATTGAATTTTCTACAGGTATACATTAAAACTTTTTCTATATATTGTACAGATAAATTTAAAAATATTTTTTTTGTAAGTCCCGAAACCTAAGATTTCAAATTAATGTAACTGACAGTAAATGTCACTGTCAAAAAACTAATCACTTCAAATTAATAATGGTGACATTTTAAAAAGAAAATAGTAAATAAATCAATAGTTTTATGCAATGGAACAGTTTGCAGCGTTAGTAAATACGTACGTAGATATGTATTTAAATTAATAAAAATTAAATAGCGGGAGGTTTTGTGTTGGCCACATCAGATTTTTTATGTTCTTGGTCGTAGTCTTGGATGAGGGCTTTAACACCAATCATTTTTACTTCTCGCTAAGAGAGGTATTGGAATCATGCTAAAAATCGCATATCCAGATTTTAGTGGATAAACACGATTTAAGATCCCTAGAATCCGATTATAACATGATGTCCGTATGTATGTATGTATGTATGTATGTATGTATGTATGTATGTATGTATGTATGTATGTATGCATGCGTGTGTGGGTGTGTGTGTGTGTATGTGTGGGTGGATGTGTTTGTGTGGATGTTGGAACCACGGTTTCTCAAATTCTGTAAGACTTAAAAAATATTTAACTGCAGTTTCCTCAATTGGACATTCCTGGGAAGAGCTGATTAGATTTTGGTAACAAATGGACAACCGGAAGTAATAGTTTCTTTAAAAAGTCTTCTAAATAGAATTTTTTTGGAATTTTTTGTTATTGCAAATATTGAAGAACATAAAATTCTCCATCTAATACACTTAAAATTTTTAATATATCTTGTATAGATTTAGAGATAAAGGCACAGTCATATATAGAATAATTTAATATAGTACATCACAGAGGCTAAGGCACTAAGGCAACTAGTTGACAAATGCAAATGTTTATAACATAGTTTGCAAATGACAGATGTCAGTGTCAAAAATTAACAGTTTTAGTGACATTCTGAAAGGTTTTTCTGAGAAGTACATTTAATCTTTCTTATTGTTTTATTAATTAAATATTTAAAATTGTAAGTAAAATCAAAAATACCGCCAATCTAGTTAATGAATTGAAAGAATCTCTGAGATTTAGGAACTTCCTCATACAATGAAAAATAAATATAATTAGAATTATGTGTGTACAGAAAACATGTTAAATACAATAAAAACAATATTTGGGTAGAGTTCTGTAACTTTTTGTTAAAAATCGACGGTTCGATATCGAAGTGCAACACAATACTTATAAAATGGAAATGGCGAGAGGTATTGTGCTGGTCACAACGGATTTTTATTTTTGCGACCTACAAAGTTCTTATTTTATTAATATTATTATTATTATTATTATTATTATTATTATTATTATTATTATTATTATTATTATTATTATTATTATTATTATTATTATGGGGTCCCGTGGCCGTGTGCCTGAGTGTCTGGTCGCGAACCTGGGGGAACCGACAGACGCCAAATATTTCCAATTTTAAATGGCACAAAAGTGACCCCTGTGGTGCACTCTCCACACCAGCTATGAGTGCCCGTGAAGGGACGCCTGGTAAGCGCCCACACGGTAAAATATATCGTCATCATTACCGATGTCTACATGTGTTGTAGATGCTGGCACACTCAGAAATATGCCGTGATGATTTATTTATTTATTAATATTAAAATATCTTTTACCTAGATCCTAGATGGTTGTCTCCTTACGGTTACAACTGGACATTCATTATAATGTGTTCCGAAGTTTCTTCGTCCTATTCGCAAAGTCGACAATAACGTATGTATCAAAAGTTTTGAGAAAAAGTTAGACCTCTTCATTAAAAAAAAAAAAAACGAGCAAAGTCTTATTGCAATAAAAATTTGATAAGAAAACATTTAGTTATTTAACTACATGTCCAGAAATCTCTATATGCGATTTTTAGCACAATCCCTATACCTCCCTTACCTAGGGTAGCAGGAGGTAAAAAACTATTGTCTTGTAACAACTAGGTTATACTTTATTTAGTAACCGATTATGAACAACCAAAGTTCAATTTCGTTCGAAATAATAATTTGTGCCATTCTGCACTATTGCTTTAAGGTCATTGTGTTCAAAAGGAAATGACCGATGAATGTCCTCTGTGGTTACACCACAATATTTTCATTTTAAAATAGAGGACAAAACTTAAAACCATAAAAAATTCTGTTGTTAAAACCTCGCTTCGTCAAAACCAGGTGCATCACCTTCAGTTAAAAATAGTCTGAATTAATTAGTCGTGACCTACAACCTTACACACAATAACAGTTTCGCTTCTTATTATAGCAAGTCACACAACGCAAGAAAACTACTACAGCACTTCGTGACTGCTGCAGTCTACAAGTGCCACAACAATTATTCAAGTTTTGAAGTAGACGTTCTTATTTGTATAAAATATGGCCTGTTACTTCAATTCCCTCGGTGTTCTTCATAAATTTCATTTTCGTGTTGCCCGAAATTAAACTTTTAGATTCACTCAAAAGAATGTAAAATTTACGGCGACAAATTTGCTTAATTCATTATTCATTTTTAACGGAGTCTAATCCTCGTAAAGTCAGCTGTTTACGAGTAATGTCTAGCCAAAAGCGTGGTGATGTCTGCACTAAAATCAATAACAATGGAAAGCCAAAGAAGTCAACAGAATATACCCACATAGAAATAAATCATCACATATGTTGACTTGATTTTGTTTGAATGGTTAGTCATCACTTCAAAGCTTCAAACTCATTTGGTTTGTGGTGTAGCTTCCCCTTTTATTAAATGATAAAACAATTGGGGTGTGACTTACGGGATTGGTTGTCATTTAGACTATATGAGATCGATTCCAATTTTGCTTCGAAACATGTTATCATCACTATTAACACGCCATTTCTAATAAAGGATTGGGCGCAAGTATGGATCAAAGAAAATAAAATAAAATCTGTTGTGGCCAGCACAATACCTCTCGCCATTTTCATATTAGGCTATATAAGTATTGATGTTAACATTTCTGGTACACGAAAAATTCTTTATTTTTCAATTCATTCTATGAACAAGTTTCTTCCTATTCTTCTAAAAGTTCGAGATTCTTCCAATTCATTGACGAGATTGGCGATTTTTGTGAAGGGTTTATTATATGTTTATATGTATAGTAAGCATGTGTTTAGTTGACACTGATACTGTACATGCTTTGCCTTATAAATGAATCCTTTTTTATACCAATTTTAGATATTGACGGAGTCTTTTCCACATTATAACTACAGCATATCATATTACTATTACATTTCGACTTGTTCATGTACGAATTCTATATCTATCTATAATTTTAAATATTTAATTAATGATAAAATATAAAATGTACTTCCCAGAAAAAGTCTTCAGTAATGTCTGGATATTTGACACTGATATATGTCAATTACAAACATTTAAATTTTTCAACTGGTTTATACAGGGTTAGTTAAAAGTATGGAGACAGCGATTTATTATCGTAAATATTCATTTTAGGAAATTATGTTCAATACAAAAGTTTTTTAAGAAATTTTGATCTACATTTGAGAATACTTGAATTTTTTTTTCTTCAATTGTTTTTGAGTTACGCATGTCCGCGTATTTTTTTTTTTTTTTTTTTTAATGGGAACCTGTTAATTTTATTCTACCATTCGATAGAGCGTTTTTTTCTCTTTACAACAGTTTTTTTTTTCAATTTATTTTAATAATAAGTATTTTTACAAGGAAAAACACCGGTTCAAGAATTTACGACTAGTACTACAAAAGACAACATAAATTTCCAAAAAAATAATATACCAAAATATGATAAATTCACTAACTTCGGATTTCATAGCTTCAAGGTTCATAGGTTCAAATCCTGGTGAAATCCACGAATTTTTCAATTCGAAATTAAAAAACATACTGTAAAAATGCAAATAAAATTCTTATTGAAGATAAGACAGAGAAAATAACCTTTTCGAAATTAGTTGAAGGCCGATTGGGTGACGTGCATGTTATCACGTACAATCAAAACATAGTGTGAAACCGGAAATATGATCGTGTCCGACGCTTTAACCGCTTAGCATAGATATTATCTACTGTACTGACCAATGACCAAGGTCACGCTAGATGCAGGGGGCTAGATCACATTAGTAAACAACTTGTTATTGCTACTAAACGATTTGTTTTCTAGATGAACCCGATAATGATTTTACACACAAGGTTTTTTAAACTCACTGCAATAAAAAGCGATAAAGATATTTAAACGTCCTAATAATTTCTTCGGAAAGAAGAATATCATTGGGATTTTGGGAGTGAGGTCATTTCAGAATAAAAAAATCTGTTGTGCCTAACACAAGACCTCTCGCCATTTCCATGTTAGGCTATATAAGTACATAGTGGATCGAATTCAGCACTCTTCTCTAACTAAAGAAGCTTATAACAAAACAAAGAGAGACATATACATTGATGTATTAATAAGAGAAAGATGCAAGTTGTTTCCATGGTTACTAGAGACGATCACTACACTAGTGAAGGTGCTGAATTCGCCCCATTGTGTTTAACATTTCTGGTACATATACAAAAATTCTAATTATTAATATATTTTTAAATTTTTAAATTCATTCTATAATAAGTTTCCTCCTACACTCCTAAATCTTCGAGATTCTTCAAATTCATTGACGAGTTTAGCGGTATTTCTGATGTGTATATATAAAGGTACCTATAATTTTAAATATTTAATGAATAATAAAATAAGAAATATTAAATGTACTTCCCAGAGAAAGCCTTCGTTGTCTTTACAAGCAAATAATATTACTACCAAGTTTATATATCTACCCAATTTTAAATTATTGCCCCAAAGTCAATATACCCCATATTTAGATAGAAACCCAAAAATGGACATTTTTGAGCAAAATTTTGAATCTAAATATCTCGAGAACGAAAAGAGATATCGACCTGCGGTTTCAAAATTTGGAATCAGAGCATTGAGAAGTGTCTAGATACATAAAAATTATATTTTTGAAAATTTTGAAGTTTTTATCTAAATATGGGGTATATTGACTTTTGGGGCAATAATTCAAAAGTAGGTAGATATATAATCTTGGTAGTAATATTATTTGCTTGTAAAGACAATGTTACGTAAGTGTACTCATTTTTAGAGTAATATATCTAGTAGCCCAAATAAGTGCATGGAAACCAGTTGAAAAATTAAAATGTTTGTGACAGAAAAATGTGAGTTTTCAGTGTCAAAACCCCATTTACATTACTGAAGGCTTTTTCTGGGAAGTACATTTAATATTTCTTATTTTATTATTAATTAAATATTTAAAATTATAGGTACATATATACACATCAGAAATAATGCCAAACTCGTCAATGAATCAGAAAATGTAAAATGACCTCATTTGCGAAATATCGAAGATTCTTGCAAGTAACAAATGTGAATCTAGAAATTGAAGTGATATTATACAGTGGAAATTAAATGAAATTTATAGCTTATTAATAGCGAGTGCATTAGCCATTAAATTATTATCTGTAATCTATTACATAGATAATGGATTATTCTAATAATAAACCCCAGTTTAGCAAATCATCCTCCTTATTATATTTACAAAAACCTTTACAAAACATCGTTCAAGGTACACCTATCTCTGTCTATCTTATCTGTAGCCATTCATTGTGCAGAATCTACACCATCTTTATCTCTCTGTCACGTCATCATATAACAAGAAACCGATACCTCATTGACTAGCGCAACAAAACATACGACACTCGACACTGCAAACAAATCAAACATGACGCACAACAAATGAGCAGCAAAAACATACGCTATGGAGTTACATTGCATGCTTGTGGTTTAGGGAAACCAGGACTTTCACTAACGAAAGAAAATATAAATCTGGTTAAGCAAAATAAATAAATATACAGGGTGTCTCTTAAACAGTGGGACATGGCTTAACCACAGATTCCTGAGGCTAAAATAAGACGATTTAACTAAACTTGCTTCTACCGGAAAGTGTACCATTTAGCCAGAATTCTGCTTCAAAGTTCTTCGAAAAAAAAAAAAAAATTAACTTTGCTTGTAATAACAAAACGCTTTATACGATTTGGATGAAATTTGGTATGACAGTTCATATGGTTATGTCATCTTTTAAGGTGATACTTGTTATTATTAGTGAACCACTAGTGTATGAAACATTGATTAGACCGTAACTTTTTAATGGCCACACCGATTACATAATTTTTTTTTTTTTCAGAAAGATACCTTCAATAGTAAACTTTTCTCTCTCTCTGTTTAATTTGTGATATCTGTTACGGTTCAGACAGAAAAAAATAAAACCTGAGTGACTGTATCGTGATTTTTTTTTAAATAAACTTAATCTAGCAGTCTATCCACATGTCAAACACTTACAGTCCGATTCACAAAAAAGTTTAAGCTAATCCTCATTTTTGGATTAGTGAATTCTATTCCGGTATTTAAAATTTAATTTTCATGATATCAATAAAGGTAGGTACTAGGAATAGATTAGACTATATTATAAGATATAAACTGTCAAAATTGGAGTAGAATTCGCTAATCCAAAAATGAGGATTAGCTTAAACTTTTTTTGTGAATCGGGCTGTTAATTTTTAAGATTACATCGGTGCAAACTGCCATGAATGTTTCCTCTTCTATCCCGCATAGTCTACACTACACCTTCTCTCATCACTTGATAACCAGTATTTATTGTTTTTTTCATCCAATAAATACCGTGGCATTGACGTCGTTTGTATTAATTTATTATAAAATTATTGATTTCACATTGTTGCTTTTGCTATGTCCCAATCTCTTTGATGTAGTTCATAATATGTTTTCTCCATTTATGCGTAGCCCTATTTGTAATATCTATTTCTTTCGTAGTATGTCTGAAATAAACTTTTACATTTAATTTTAGGTAAACTACCAGTTAAAAATCTCATTAAAAAATAAGAATGTCTGCTCAAAGGACGTGCACTCATGGTTAACGTTCCTCCTAGAATCTTCAACGATTTCAAAGAAATAATTCTGTGTAACCTTGACGTTGCAGAGTTATTTTCGCGTACAGATGATCACCTGATTCATTAGAACGCGTTAAATTCTTAATTAGTGGAGAAGTGACAGACATGCTTCAGTGCCAAGGACGAAACTACGTTTAAATAATGACATTTATATAACTACTTACATACATAAATGGTCAACCAATCATTGTTAAGGAATTTGAATTATTTGAACCAAATAGCTAAAGGCAATTTTCGATATGGAAGTTTGAATTATTAATTACTAAAACAAACTTGAAAGTAGATAAAAAAAAAACTGTTTTAAGTTTATATAAATTTTGGCTGTTTTATCTATAAGCATGGAGTCAAAACATATTGCGTAAAAAATTACAATAGCTGACAACCTCTAGTTTTTTCGGGATGCACCGCTCGATTCTAGGGTATTTTCTATATATGTATACTAGTTTTCAAATTTTTGGTTCAGCTGATACAACAGCACCAATCAAATAACCAGAAAATGGTACCTTAAACTATCAAAGCCCATTCAAAACTTGACCAGCCCGTATTTAAATCAAAAGTATTATATCCCCCTAATTTGGACCCGCAGGTTACGGTTAAAATTTTTAAAAAATATCTGGGCCTTGGTTTTCAAGCTAAACATTTTAATTTTAAATGTAAATCTCACAATATTTTGATTTTGGCGTCCTATAGCTAATGATCGGTAAAAGATAGATAGACGGGCGTTACGCCGTTCGATTCTATGGACTTTTCTACAGACGTATATAAATGCCTGAGTGTCTGGTCGCGAACCTGGGGAACCGGGTATATATTTCGAATTTTAAATGGCACAAAAGTGCCCCTGTGATGCACTCTCCACACAAGCAATGAGTGCCCGTGAGGTGACGCCTGGTAAACGCCCGCACGGTAAAATATATCGTCATCATTACCGATGTCTACATGTATTGTAGATACTGGCACACCCAGTAATAGCGTAATAGGTAATATGCCGTAGTGATATATTTTTATATTTTATTTGTATATAAATTTTCAATTTGTTTAAGTCCCAGCTGATACAATATTATCAAGCAAATAACCAAAAAATGGTACCTTCAAAAAGTACATTTGTTACTTCATATATGAATATTACTGATTAAATTCACTTAAGAAGAAATTTTGTTTAACAACATAATTTTTAGTTATACAACAAACCAATTCTATTTCTGAATTCTTTATTCGTTTCAGATGTGGGAGTAATATATAGCAAGCCTTGAAATAAATCAACCAGCCATTCGTGACGTCAAAATATGTAGCTAATGTTGTCATTTAACATTTAATTGATTAACACATGATCATATTAGTAACTAAGTAGTACTATATACGATTGTGCGTAGAATACTAGTTCATACTTTGTATGCAACCTTAGATTAGTTATTGCCTGATGAATAATATATGTATTAGGTGTTAACAAATACTCCCCATTTACTCAATTATTATCTGCTATTCACCATACTGGGAATTTACGATTCATTAGCTCCTCTACAATCCACCGGAAACTCTCCTCTGTCACTATGACTTCCGGTTGATTGATATGTCCGTAATGACATGTACCATTTCACGAGAGGTTGGTCCAAACCTTTGCAATATCCTCTGTAGGACTTCATTGATTATAGCCAGACAGTAATGGGCGAACTTTCACTTACCGTGATGTAATACCGGCTCATGAAGGCTTCAGAAACGCAGATGACTT
This sequence comes from Ophonus ardosiacus, assembly GCA_943142095.1. Classification (NCBI taxonomy): domain Eukaryota; kingdom Metazoa; phylum Arthropoda; class Insecta; order Coleoptera; family Carabidae; genus Ophonus; species Ophonus ardosiacus. The sequence goes on along the minus strand of OW964828.1, from coordinate 49,829,469 downwards.
AGTTTTGAAAGTGTTTGGAGTAATCAGCCTAATGCAAACGCAATTAGGAAGATATTGCTTCATGAAATTGTGAATAATTGCTGTAGGTATTACATTTATCTGCTTTTAATAAGCAAGGTAAAGACACTATAACTTATTTTAATAAACTCATTTCAACATATAAGTTTACAGAAAGTCCCAGTGGTCAAGAACTATAAATCGAACGTGGTTCATAAAGTTTATTGTTCAACTGATAAGCCGTGGTTCGGCCGGTTTACTTTTTCAAAAATTTTAAAACCTACACAAATGGAGAGAAATTTTTACATAATTCTTCTGACTATTTTAAATATAGACTGGAGTTCACAAAACCTGTAGGCCAAATGACGGGTGACAAAAATTCGACTGACATTTAAGGGTCAACTAACATTTAAAGGGTCATCATCTAGCCCAGATTTATCTTCTAATAAGACCCTTTCAAACTGAGCCTGGGCCCGTATATAGGTACTGTAACAGGGCGAAATTCAGCGGTTTTCTTTTTATTTGACATTTAGAAAATCAGTCCATTTTTACCTCTCGCTAAGAGAGGTATTAGGATCATGCTAAAAATCTCATGTCCAGATTTTAGTGAGTAAGCATGATTTAGGGTCCCTAGAATCCGATTATAACATTTTTACGATGATGTATGTCTGTGTGTCTGTTTGTGTGTATGTATGTGTGTGTGTATGTGTGTGTGTATGTTTAACTATGAATTCCTCAATCTGACATTCCTGGGAAGAGCTGAAAAGGTTTTGGTAACAATTGGACAACCGGAAGTAGTAGTTTCTTAGAAAAATTCTTCTAAATATAATTTTCTAGAAATTTTTGTTATTACAAATATTGAAGAACATAAAATTCTCCATTTAATATATTTTAAATTTTTATTATATCTTGTATAGATTTAGAGATAAAGACTATAATATATAGATTAATCGAATGTACTACATCACAGAGGCTAAACTACACTAAGGAAACCAGTTGACAATTTCTAATGTATATAACATAGTTTCTAAATGACAGATGTCAGTGTCAAAAATCAACAATTTTAGTGACATTCTGATATCTTTTTCTGAGAATTATATGTGTGCAGAAGATATGTTAAGTACAATAAAAAACAATATTTGGGTAAAGTTCTGTAATTTTTTTTGTTATAAAACAACGGTTCGATAGCGAAGAGCAATACAATACTTATATAGCCTAATATGGAAATGGCGAGAGGTCTTGTGCTGGCCACAACTGATATTTTTTGCTACAACCCTTGAAGCCTAGTTAAAGTCATCTGCAAGTCATATAGATTTCAAAATTCCGTCTGGTCATAAACTTAAAGAGAAATCGTTCCTAAATTCTTGTTGAGAAAATAACAATGAGACACCCTAACTTTTATTTCACCGCGGGACGTGTTCTATCTGTTTTTCTGTAAGCTTGGTTGAGACCTGGGTTTGAGGCTAGAAGAATCTGTGTGGAAAAAACAGACCCAGAATATGAACTCACATAGACAGAGGGTTGAACCTGAACCGCGGTGGGTGGCAATAGAAGTACCTAGGGGACTAAAAAACAGGTGGTGTCACTCAAAAATTACGGAGTTGGAGTTTAATTTCAAGTTTAAGATGTAGAGATAAGAAACAAGTAGTGTTAAAAATGTAAATAGTGTATAAATATGTAATTTGAAAAGACCGTTAATTACATATAAACAGGGACCTGAAACTGAACCCGAATCTGAACCGAAAACCAGAATTAACCTTTATTTGGCAAAATCAATAAACCTGAACCGAATTTAAACCGTTTAAAATTCAGATTCGGTTTATATTTGTAAAATATATACATAATTAAAAATCGTAAAAATTAATATGATTTTAAATCCACTAATTTTACCATCCTTTTGTCCTTATAATCATTTTCCTCTTTGAACCGAAATTCGAACCTGAAACCAAAACCGATGAACCGTTATAATTTTCATTTTCTTGAACCGAAACTGAATCTAAACTGACATTTATTTCCTTAACCTGAACCTGAACTGAACCATAAATACATTTCGGTTCAGTAAAACATAGAAAGCAGGCGAATGCGATTTTACTTTTACGAATCTTGGTAGCACTTTAGAATTCTATATTCACTTTTTGTTTCGGGAATTATCGGATTTTATGCTATTAAAATAAAAAAAATAGTATGACATTTGCATATAATATATGTATAAATTATATATAAATTGGCTTTGAATGGAATTTTGGCAAAATAATGACATTACTTTGACACTTTCGCCTCAAGCCGTACGCTTGCAGGCGAATATTTTGAGACACGCATGCTGCCAAATTTTCGCTTCGTGGCGAAAAGCGAAAACAAATGGTTCATTTGATAGAATTCTAAAGTGCGTGCTGTCACTACAGGTCTCTGCTTATAAATGTAACTTTTGTCCATTCTGCTATTATCTATAAATGTTTTTATTGCTCAGATTATATTTTGTTCAAATCATATTTTACTGTTCTGCTAACATCTTTTGTTTTGTAATGATTTTATTGTTCTTCTATACTTTCTGGTTGTATCGCTTGTTGTTATATTACAACTTTAATTATAAAGTACTTTTGGCTATGTCATTGAATTAATTGTACAAATTCCTAATTAAGTTTTCATTATTTACTCAAAAATAGCCTGGTGTTAGCGCTCCTAAAATAAATATTATGTTTTATTTTATTCTTGTGCCGGATGTGTTCTGTCACAGTACAACTAAGAGCCGGTTTTTAAATATGTGGTTAAAATTTTAACCAAGAGTTAAATAAACAATTTAAAACGAATTGTCAAAAGACAGATTAATCATTGCTGTCAACAAAACGATGCAATATTGTTTACTCAACTAGAAGTTAAAATTTTAGCCAGAGATTGAAAAACCGGCCCTAAAAGGTATGTCAAATCTACATAAATAGCAGAAAAATTTACATTTATTACGTGAAATATCGCAGCAAATTGCATTTTCCAATGGACGTCTAATTATTAGTTTGTTGCAAATTATTCATAACATTCTCTTCTGTTTAATTAGTAAAGTATTTAGTCCAGTCCATTCATACGACCGACTTGAAGTGTACGCATATTCCGTTATGCATTGTACACATACTTGTCTATGGTATATTAGCTGTTGGTTACGGGGTAAGAATTAAGGACTGTTATTTGTGCATTGATGCGGGTATGAGCACATATGCATACGTATGTGGTTTATTCAGCCATGTACACAAGACTCTCTGTAGTACGATGTGTGCAGTTTGCAACCCACTTGGATGGAACTGGTTCTTCTGACCTTCTCGCAAGGACGAAGAAGTAAAGCAGTAGACGAACAAGAAGATACTTGTTTGGTTGGCCTAAATTAACAACACTGTTTGCAAATATTAAAAAAACTAATAACTGTATAAACTTACGGTCAAACCTGTTACGTGATTTTAGTGGACTGTATTAAAGGGTTTTATTGATTAGAAGATGTACCAAGCAAGAACTAGACGAAATAAACCCACCTATTGACCTTGTCTTACGTCGTCAGAAACAGGAACCATTAACTAGAAACAGGGAGGAAATTCAGGAACGTTGGGGTTCAGGTTTACACGTATTCTTATGAAGCAACTCTACTGTAGTACTGGAGCAATACCGGACTCGATACAGACCGGCATTTAATGTCGAAAGACTAATGAAATGCACTAATAACTAGTGGTGGGATCCGGATCCGGATAGTTTTAGTTTCGGATCCAAAAATATCCGGATCTCGGATCCAAATCTCTGTATCGGATTTTAGATCCGGATCTGAGTATTGGATTTTGGATCCGGATCTGAGTATCGGATTTTGGATCCGAATCTGAGTATTGGATTTTGGATCCAATCCGAATATGAGTATGAGTATCGGATCTTAGACATGGAAAAACAATCCCTTTTATGTGAAACACTTGCACGATATAAATAAATAGGTATTTCGACACTTGCAATGAACCTGTAACCATTATTTCTCAAATTTAATCTTAATCTCGTTTTCTTTGAAGTATTTGTTGTAATGAATGTTAAAATTTTAGAACTACAGAATTCAATATTCTAAGAAATATCCTTCTCGTATTTGCACCAGCTACCTGTCTATTTTAGAAGGGTATTATAAAATTTATTGCTGTTTACAGACCGCTGTAGAGATAAACAGACCCAATCGGATCCAGAATTAAAATTCGTATTCGGATCCGTAAACAACACATCGATCCGAATGGGATCCGGACCCAAACCAGGATCCGGATCCAAATCCGAGTTAAATTTACGGATATCCGCTTCAATATCCGAACATCGGATATCCAAGGAACCGGATATTTTGAAATCCGAGACCTCGGATCCATGTTTTGTCGGATCCTCACAGCACTACTAATAACTTAGAAGCACTAAGATGATGCACTGAACATGTCGAAGTACTGATATGATACACAGCAATTGTAAGGGTTTCCATTAATATACCCCATTATTTGATGTAATTAAATTCACATCAAGAATTTGCCAAAAGGGTCGAGGTTTAATTTCAAATTTGATACAAAAATGATGAATAAACATTAAAAAATGTGTAACTATACGATGAATTTTGAAGTTGAAAATTAGACATTGAAATGAAAACACATTTGAACTGTTTATTTTTTTTTTCATTGCTATATTTTTCTCATTGTTGCATTTTTAAATGTTTTCATTCAATTTTGACGTTTTCTTATTAACTCCATAGCAACAACTATAAGTAACATATTATTCACAAGTGAATTAAAATTTTTTAAATTACTCTCACAATTTTTTTTAACTCACTCTGCAATAAATAATGCATTTAACCTTTAAGTACTCGCGTGCTCCTTGTGACGTAAGTACTCGCGTGGCGCCATATGACGCCAAATCGGAAAATAGGTGTTCTTTGGTTCATTTTTGGCAGAAAAATATTTAAAAAAAATACATGTTGATGTTTAACACTCTATTATCAATTTAACATACTTACATTTTCAATATTTTAACATATTTACAAAAAAAATATAATTTACATTTGAACACGTGGTTTACAATGGGTTTTTTGATGTTCCTGGCAGACATGTTTTTGGCAGGTTATGCAAGTTGTTTTTTGATCTGGGGCAGATGTGACACCTTTTTGGGTCCTTGGCCCATACACTGCAGGTGGGTCGACGACCATTGCCTTGTCAAAGTGGGTTTGCTTTTGAACTTAATGGCGCGCTGTACGACTAAAATGATTATAGCTTCAAACTTCATCATAGAAAAATAATAATAATAGGCATTTATATATCTCAAAACTATGACAAAAGAATAATTTGGGGGTAGAACTCCGAAGAAAAAAGTATATGAAAATTACAATACTTTAAACTTACGTTGGCGTCATATGGCGCCACGCGAGTAGTTAAAGGTTAAAATAACATCAGGCACGAATATAACACTCACCACAGTATTTATCAGACATTATCAGTCATTTTCATTATTTTTCACGACAGACAATAAAGCTTTATAAATAGATGACTTGACGTTTATCATTGACGATTGTCATGCACAGGTTGGCTTTTTTATTTTGTCGTCGAAATTGAATAAAATATTGTATAAACCACGTGAGTTAACAATGTTTTTTCACTCGAAGAAATTAACTAACTCGCCCTTACGAGCTCGTGAGTAAATTTTCTTCTCATGAATAAACATTAACTTAGCTAACTTGGTGTATAAATATCTGTTATAAGCTGCTATATTTTTTAAGTTATAACACAAACACACACACATTCGCTTTCAAAATAGACAGCAGAATTGTATGTTTCGATAGGCCCATTGGTAATGTTAATAGGCTAATAACAATAATTCCATAAATTAGGCAATGACAATCTAATTTATGGTATCATATATTTCACTGTCATAATTATTGGCTTTTATTATTATATTAATATACCTAATAATTAATTTATTTTTGCTGTTATAGATACATAGTGTAATTATTATTGAACAAAATAAAATATTCAATTAGCTAGGCAGGAAAGAAATCTACTTACCTTCCTCTATTTGTACAACAAATGTTGAAAGCAAGAGTCTTTACAAACAAGACATTTAGCTAATTTGACAGCAGAAGAAAGTCCCAGTTTGATTTAAATGTTTTACAAGAGCAGAAAGTTTCCAGCATATAACAACCATAAAGCAAATTGTCCGCTGAGTTGAATATCTGTAATGAGAATGACATTTGTGTGTTTGTAGATGTTTAAATAATTTTAATATCGTTCAGATATCTGCTATTCCTATCAATTATTTTTAATAAGGAATAGAAACTTTCGAATTTGTTTACTAAGATCAAAATATATAATAAGGACAGATGCATACTTGAGTATCTAATTATGAAAATATTTTACGATTACGATCTGGGAAAAATTGGTGACATTTATTTAATTGCCCTTTATACAATTTTTATGCATACCAAGAGAAGATTGTCTTGGGATCGACGAAGAAAGATGCGAAAATTTGTACAAAAGACAGAAAAAATTCTAACGGTAGAAGATTAATGAAAATACCGTAAAAGAAGAACAATAAGTATAGCAATTGCACATAATAACTAAAACAATAATAACAAGCAATTATTATTCAGTAGATAATAACTTTGTGTTGATATAATTACTAGTTCTTCATTGTTTTTAAATATATCCTTAAACAATAATTCTTTTCAAATAAAAATTAATAATAGTTTATCTATCGCCTAGTTTCTATTGTTTCATTAGCATAATTTTAACGATGAGAACTAATATTCAATTGTTTTTTATTACAGGTAAGCATCTTCGCCGTCCGATTTCTAACGAAGTGGTCCACTCTTCACATGTCGTCATCTTTTATCTAGGCAAGTAGTACTAGCATCCTAGACTTGAGGCAGACTTTTTATTTTTTCTAAGTTTTGGCGGAACATATGTTATTCATTAATGTATTGACAACATTTCATTATCTGGATAGATAAATTGGATGTTTTTCTAATGATTTTGTAGTTCTCGAGGTGTCTCGCTTGAGGAAGAGAAAATGATAGAAATTTTGTAGAAGATTAAGCAGGAATTTTAAACGACAGAAATTTGTTTACATTTATAAAGTGTTGATGTAGAAAATTGACATGCATAAAGTTTTTATTTAATTTTTTTATAATGACACTATTTTTAATTGTCTGATTTCATTAGCTTCATGTACACATTTTCTACTGATAGCTAAACCTGCACATATAGTTCTCCTCATCAAAAATCGAGGGACTGTTATAAACAGTTAAACCGCCCCCATACTCTAAAACTAAAATGGGATCGTTTAGCATGATATAGGTCGTGCCAACTTTTAGTGCTATTGACTTGATTTACTAATCGATGGGTTATTCCCTTCGCAGCATGAGATTTTGTTACTTATTGGAAAGGGTCGGATTTACTACAAATCACTTTCTTTGTTCTAAACCTACCATCAGGTTTAATCTTATTTCTTTGGAACGAATTGATGGATTATGAGATCGTTAATCTTCAAAAGAGTATATAATAGGTATACCTCGTCCAGATTTCATTTGGACAAATGACTTTTAAATCCTCTGTGTTAATCCTAATCTTTACTACTGTGAATATTTTTACGTTTCACGCAAATATAGTTTCTTCTCAAAGTACATTATATGTCTATGAAAGTTGAAAATTGCTTGTAACTATGTAAAAGGGGAAAAGTTTTATTGGGGTATTGGGGTATAAATGTACCTCGTGCATATTTACATTTTGGTACTACCAGTTGCTCAATTCAGTAATGAGCGTTCATTGTTAAAGCAAGCATAACAGCTTGGATAAGAATTTTATAGGTCAACATGATTCTCTTTGAGAAGAAACTATATTTGCGTGAAACATAAAAATATTCACAGTAGCAAAGATTAGGATTAACACAGAGGATTTAAAAGTCATTTGTTCAAATGAAATCTGGACGAGGTATACAGCTTTTAAAATTTAGTTTTGTTTAAATTTGTGCAGCAATAGCAATAAGTTTGAAACTTGAAAATGTGGAGACCGTGGTTAGAAGAAAATCAGTCATGAGACACGAATAGAAAGCGTATTCTTTTATCTGATGATGCAAAACAAATTATTATAAATGTGTACACTAGTTTTAAAAGTGAAGAAAAAGAAGAAGCACCTTTAAAAAAAAACGCTACTTTTAACTAAAGTTCCGTATAGTATCGTGAGAAAAATAGTGTCTATAGGAATTAGTAATTGATGTACACACATTTCTATTGTCAATGGGGTCGTGCCACATTTTCTGTTTTATTTTTTTTCCTGGAAGTCTACCGGTCACAGTATATGTAAATAATATTTTCACGCCATTTGTGTGCATTGTTTTGTAGATATAATTTTTTAAAAATAGGGGTCAATTTCAAATCTCAATGAGGACACGTGAGCGCATACGTCATGTATCTGAACGATTTCAGTTCACCCTGGCGGACAAAATGTAAATTAAGATTGTTTATAAATAGTTTTTTTGGGTTTTTAAATATTTTTTTCCACAAGTTGGAACTGCACAGTTTTTCTTCACCATGCTTTATCATTATTATCATTATAAATATACAATTATTGCACTTTTATGTATTAAATTATATATCAAGCACACAAACCTGCAATTAAATATATTTCTCTAATGAAATAATTAAATCTTTATGAAACAAAAAAGATTGAATAGAGCGTACTTTTCCTCTGACAGCTTTATAAATATTTGGTTAGTTTACTCTGATCTTACGTTTAACTTCGCGTTTGAAGTTTGTGACATTGTGACCTTCATGGACGTGTGACTAGTGTCGTTGTGTGAGTAGCCGATACATGACGTCACAGAAAATCGTAGCGCGAATATCTTTTAAGTAAATTATGAATGAAAAGTATTATATTTTGGGATGTTTTATGTTGCAATATGGATAATAAGTTTCATAGCTTCTATTTTTATAAAAATATTAGCAACATTTTTTTTTTGGCATGACCCCATTAAAATATTTTTATTATTGTTTAATATTATTTTTATTTCTTAATCCGAGTTTATGAATAAATATTTTTTAAAGAATATTGTTATACACTTATTTTTATTTTTGTTCATTTTAAAATAGCAGAAATTGTATAAATACGGTCCAGGAATTTTTAAATTACAATCTTCTTAAGGACGAGAATCTTCTGGAATCAATTGCACTAAAAGTTGGCACGATCTATACCCCGCAAATTGTTTTAACTTTGTGTTCAAAACAGTGACATTATTAAGTCATTATTTATGATGGGCAGAAGTTTTAGTTGTCTTTGTGAACTTAAGTGATGGGCGGTTAACTTGTTTATGATCGTCCCTCGATTTTTGGTGGCGAAAACTTTACACGAATGTTGTCTAAAGGTTTCTTCGTCCTCTTCGCTGGGTTGACAGACTTTTTTTTTTAGCTATATCAATCTTACATAGATGGTATTTTGGAAGACAATGACCAGTATGGATGTCTGTCATAATTCTACGTCCTTTTTGTCGAAAGTTATAGTTAGAAAAATTGACTCTGTCGGGTCCAGCAATAAAACTATAAATATCGTAATTATGACAAAGCGGCACATCGCTTACTGTTTTCTTTATAATATTGGATACAAAACAGGCCATTATTTGTGCCACTCTATTGCCTTGAATGATCTGTATAGTAAAATAATCTTACTATTCTTTTAACATAAATTCTATTTTATTTTCATAAGAAATTATTTCAAACAAATATAGCATTTAACGAACCGTAAAACAAAATAAACTTCGTCGCCTGACTAAGACCTGGTATATCTCCAAAATGAGATTATGACTTCTTGATTTTGTTTTTTTTAATGACTTTTCAAGAGTTCACAAGTTTTAGACTCAGTTGAAGGATCCTCTGATTTTACTCAAACACTGAAACATATCAATATTTGCCTGAAAAATGAGCTGCCATTTATAGTAAGATATATTTATTTAGTTATTTATCTATTTGCTTATTTTTAAACTAGTGCATTAGCATTAATTATAAGGAAGTGAAATAACAGATTACCTCAAATCAAGGAAGTGGTTAACTAATTACAAAAACTTTTACAATAAATAAATAAAGACTTGTTAAGTTTATTTAATGTTCTGGTGTACTCAACGCATTCTAATGATAAATTATGGCTAGAATAATTCATCTAATATAATTGCGAAAAGTTAAATAGCGATTTGAAATGCGTTTCCTAATATGGGCATATTACATTTACTACCTTGTGTTACTGATTACTCTTAACACTTGTTACTGAATACTCATACATTACTCCTTAACTAGAACTTTAAAAAAATTATTACCTTTTTTACTTCTCGCTAAGAGAGTTATTGGATTCATGCTGAAAATCGCATATCCAGATTTTAGTGAATAAGCTCGTTTTAAGATCACTAGAATCCGAGTTTAACATTTTTATAACCGGAAGTAGTAGTTTCTTAAAAAAATCTTCTAAATATTATTATTTGGAAATTTATGTTATGGGGTCCCGTGGCCGCGTGCCTCAGTGTCTGGTCGCGAACCTGGGGGAACCGGGTACGATCCCGACTGACGCCAAATATTTCCAATTTTAAATGGCAAAGAGACCCCTGTGGTGCATTCTCCACGCCAGCTATGAGTGCCCTTGAGGTGACGCCTGGTAAGTGCCCACACGGTAAAATATATCGTCATCATTACCGATGTCTACGCAGAAATGGGTAATATGCCGTGATGATATATTTATTTATTTATTTATGTTATTACAAATATTTCTTAAAAGAATATAAAATTCTCTATCCGATGCATGGAATATTTTTATTATATCTTCCATAGATTTAGAAATAGACAATTATAAATAGATAAAATAATCCCTTGTAATGAATCACACAGCCCAAATAACTCCATGGAAATCAGTTGAAAATTAAGAAATACGATATGTACTTATATAGCCTAATATGGAAATGGCGAGAGGTCTTGTACTGGCCACAACAGATTTTTTCCTTGTTTTTGTTTTGCGTACCTTATTTAGTAATTATTTTAGGCTTCCCTATATTATCCGTAATGTATAGAATAGAACTCGTACCATAATTCCGGGAAATAATTTTTCTGGATTATCCAATAAATAGCATTTTCCGGACTTGGTATATTATACTTTATGTTATTAAGTAATTTTAAGTAAATGCCTATTGGCATACTCAGTAATGGACAAAAACTAATGATGACATATTTACTCATTTATTTAGAAAGGATAAAATGATTGTTCTCATTAAGATTTATTGATAAATCACATGACAATGTTTGACATTTCGATAATTGTAATAATTAAAGAAATCAACAAGGACAAAACAATTATTTACTTAAATCTGCATAAAATCTTAACAAACAACTGCAATATTTAAAAACACCTTGCTTTGCAATACGGAATATATTTTGTAATATACAGGAAACGGATATAATTAGATGTCTAATTAATAAACATCATTTCCAGCTCGACTGTTTTTGAAATGAAAAAAAGTTATGCACATATGGTGTATTTATTTTTTGATTTACGCATTCAATATTTCTTTTATGGCCTACTAAAATATATTATTTGGAGGTTAGTATTTTAGTTAGGCTTTTTGGTATCGATATTTTAAATTACAAGTAACTATCTATGTGTTTATTTATAAAGTAATTAATATATTTTAGAGACCAGAGAGAGAGAGAGAGAGAGAGAGAGAGAAAAGAACTAATGTCAAATTCAAATTAAAACTTTCTCACGACATGCCATCTATAGATTACATTCTTAAACATGCTACCCTTCTCCAGTTCAATATAAAGACGTCCACAGAAAATTTTCTTCCTTAATTTACAAAAAAACAAATATATTTTTAAAAATATTTTTTTTTATATATGTTTTGAACATAACATTACGTATATATTGAGAATAGCTTCAAGTGATAATGTGAATTTTTTTTCCTGCATATCACTTCGGTGAAAATTGAGAATTGGGCCCTTAGTCCCTTTTGGCCAGTGTGGAGAATTTTGAATTCTTCATTGAAGTTATGGCAAAAGTTTTGAAATTAGAAAAGCCGTCAGTACCTAAAAAAAACCGTACCAGTGAACAACTAAATGTAATAGATTCACATTTATTAAACTTATGAATGTTTTCACTCATTTTAAGCCATTGTCTGAAGATGTCCCGAAAGGACAAAACGATCGTTATAGTAATTAATAAAGTGGATAAATGAGGAGTAAGTTTTGTATTTATTTTAACTTTAGAAATGTTACACCAAGTGCCAACTGCAAATTCTCTTTCAATGGACCCATAAACCAAATTTTTTAAAATATTTTTAAATGAACGTTCGTTTAATTTTGAAGCAATTCGTGGTATCAAAATCATAATTGTTTTTTGTATAACTGTATTTGATTTTTAAAGAAACCTGTAGCTATCTTTCTCACACCAGTTTCTGTAGTAGGCTGCTCGAGAAAGTTACCAATACTGTGACGTCAACTGTGTCCCTGGAAATAAATTCAAATATCTCGAAAAGTAATTATTAAAAAAATGTTTTTTTTTTTTTAAACTTAATCGTTTCTAACGATAAAGTGTACATTTAATTGTTTTTACCTTCCGTCAAAACGAAGGTATCGTCTTTGCTCAAAAAATTCGATGGTGAGTTTTTAACGAATAAGCACGTTTTAAGATCCCTAGAATACTAATTTTACATTGATGTCTGTATGTATGTATGTATGTATGTATGTATGTATGTATGTATGTATGTATGTATGTATGTATGTATGTATGTATGTATGTATGTATGTATGTATGTATGTGTGTGTGTCTGTGTGTGTCCGTGTGTGTGTGTGTGTGTGTGTGTGTGTGTGTGTGTGTGTGTGTGTGTGTGTGTGTGTGTGTGTGTGTGTGTGTGTGTGTGTGTGTGTGTGTGTGACAAATTTTTCTCCGACGATAACTTCAAAACTACAATTCTAAAAATTATGATTCTTACGTATTCCTCTTCTTTACAACTATATGAAGAGCTTTTGGTTATAATTGGTCAACCGGAAGTACCCTTATTTGAAGTTCTTAACAGTTTTTCTGGAAAAAACGCAGTTAAATATCATTTTTCGACATTTTATGATCATTAATATGAAAGAAAATCTTATTCTCTATACGATTTGATTATACGTTTTCCTTCATATTCAATAGATATAGAGTTATAGAGAGATTAAGAGAGGTTAACTTTCAAAAACCAGTCAACTTTGCAAAAATTATGGAAACAGCAGATAATATTTAAAAAATTCTAATTGACAGATGTCAGTATCAAGTGCAAAATCAAAGTGGAAAGTATAGGATCAGAAAGTAATTTAAGTGACAGAGAGTCCCTCGCAAATGTCTTGCAGTTTCAATGCCGGGAGTACAAGAAAGGCCAAAGAGAAGATGGAAGGACTGTGTAGCAGAATATTTGAGAGAGGAATAACTGTGTGAAGAAGATGCGTTGGATAGGAATGAGGAAGTGTGAAGTGCAATTTACAGAATGTACATTCGTGTTATAATTATACTGGATTTATATAATCTTTTCATAGGAACTTGCAATATGGAATTTGTAAAAAATAGTGTGTTCGTGTTACAATTTTACAGGATATATAGAATCTTTTCCAAGGAACTTTTGGTATCGGATTTGTACAAAATACATTGAATTGACGGAAGGTTTTGTGCTGGCCACAACAGATTTTTTGTTATGGTTTATGCGCCCATTTTTTAAACATGATCCTGAGTTAAATTAAGTTACAGAAATCTTTAACAGTAAGGGAATTCAAAAAATGGATTTAGGTTGTTTTTGCGAAGAGCTCCGCAACTCTTCTTTTATTGTTTTTGGGTTTGCATTTTGTGATTATTGCGTCATCTTGTATATAGGGTAACAATTTCTCAATATTTTTTGTAGTTCATTCAATATAATAGATAATATCTAGCAATAAGCTTTTCTGTGTGGTAAAATCTATTAAATAACTTATCTATTACTATCAATTATCCGTAGGTGTGCTATTATATTTTCTATTATATTCCGTCGTCTATACATATGTTATATAAAAGCTAACAAATTGTTAGCAATCGTTCACCAGCATCTTGAAGACAGCTATAAGAAGCGAGTATTATTACGAAACCCGATTGTGATACATACGGTGATCTGAAATTTGCTGACAGATTACGAAACAGTGAGTTTATTACTTTATTATATAAACTCGTAATGAAGTTTGGTTTCTTCATCTGAAGTAAATAGATCTTGAACGTTGAACGTGACATTTCCAAAAGAGAATATATTCTTTCGCCATGTAATAAATAATTGTGATATAGTACACCGTTTGTCTATAATTTTGTAAGGCTGTTTTTTTTTTTAAAACGTGAACTAAAGACTTAAGTTGTGTCCGATGTTGCTCTTTTATCACCCTAATATCTAAAACCTAAATCTAGTGATTATTTAGGATTTTAGGAATTAGATTTTATTGTTTTGCAGGAGCACACTATGCCTTGAAGGCTGTGTCCGATGTCGCATTTTGGCATTTAGTATTTGGGATTTAGGTCTTCTTCACACTAGTGACATCCATTGGTTTGTATGGCAACACTTTAGAACAACAAAAATGAATTATACAATTCGATTCAATTTGATGCTTGAGAGTAAACGTTAATATTATATTTCATAAAATAGAAGCTAAGAAGCTATTATTTGACAGCGCGTTTTAAAATATACTGGTTGTGCCACTCTACACAAAACGAGGGTCCAAAGCAATACGTGTTTCCTCGTTTATTCCGCTAGAGGCGCAACCTGAGAACGGCCCAACTGACACCTGTCATTTGCATGTCATTTTGAAAATATTACATGTTATATCTTATAGAAAGATAAATAAAACAGGTTTTGAAGTACATATTCGTATTATATGTAATGTAATATAAATATTTTGTTGAAAGATTTTGCAATTAATGCAAAATGAAAAGAAAATTAAATAGAACATGTTTCATTCCTGGATGTGAAACCGGTTACAAAAAATCCACTGAAAAAGAATCTCTGTTTGCTGCTCCACTCGATATATCACTTTTTAAAAAATGGCAATGTGCAATTAGTAGAGATGATCGCGAATTAAGATTGAATGATGTTTGCCGAAAACATTTTCGGGAAGAAGATATTATTACCGAATGGAAATCTGGAAGGGTACGGTTCTATCAATTTATTTAGTTTTTCCAATTTTAATTTCTAACAATGTATTGATTCAGGTTTCCATTAAATATATAAATTTCTATTAAAAATAAATTCATTATGCATTTCATTTTTTATACTTTATGTAAAAATAGTTTGCTGTGGTAGGGTCGTTCTCACGTAGCGCATCTAGCGGATTATTCAAGGAAACTCGTATCAAGTGGACCATCAGAAACAATGAAAAACATGACAAATGGCATAACCAGTATATTTTAAATCGTGTTTGACAGTAAATTTGACGTTTTGTACAAATTATAGCAACAAACATCGTTTGTATAATTAGTGCGCGTCAACTTCAAGGTATAGTGTTCTCCAGCAAAACCCTAAAATCTAATTCCTAAAATCCTAAATAATCACTAGATTTAGGGCATAGAAATTTAGGATTTAGATATTAGGGTGATAAAAGTGCAACATCGGACACATCCGAAGTTAACGCGCACTAATTAAACAAATCATATCAAAAAAACGTCAAATTTACAGTCAAAGAATAGCTTCTTAGCTTCTATTTTATGAAACATAATATTAACATTTATTCTCAAGCATCAAATTGAATCGAATTGTATAATTCATTTTTGTTGTTCTAAAGTGTTGCCATATAAACCAATGGATATCACTAGTGTGCCATTCGGAGTTGTATTTATGTGAAAAAAACCTAAATCCTAATACTATGCATTTAAATTGTTCCTAGACGGATTCGACATACGTAAAACTATTATAAAACACTATCGGCGGAGCCCTAGGGAATACTCGGCGTAGCCGAGTTTTCGCTAGTCCTAATACTATATGCAAAAATTTGACATCGGACACAGCCTTAAAATGTAATTCTTCCATAACCAAAAGTAAAAGTCAATTTCTATAGATTAAAACTGAAAGATAAGTACTTCATATCCCCATATCATCTTATATTTGTAATTATTTCATTTCCTGAATGATCTATGATCTACATAATGATTTATCTCTTATTATGGCTTGTATGTTACATAATCATATCATGATCAATATCTGAGTTTGGACATGCAGTATTTGTATTTGTTCCAGTTTCCAGCAATCATGGGCGAAGTATTTCAACTAATAGCTTCCATTTACGCACTTCCGTTAATTAAGTTTCGCGTTGGCTGTGAAACAAAACAATGTCAGCTGTCAAACACTTCACGTACGTGACATAATTGACAAGTAGGCGACACAAATTTGAACCTTGATGAGGTTTAAAGAGTAATAGTGGATTTGGTAAAAGAAAGTTTAAACATTTTCGACGAAAGAAGACCAGCTTTTTTGAATGTGTCCTAACTGGGGATAAAATATAGGTATCTATGATGCAGAAACTAAGTATCAGTAAAAATTTTTGAATTGAAAACTACTATTAAAAAATAGGTAATAAAAACATGAGAAAGAAGAAAATATATATAATAGTTGTCTTACCCTATAAGAGACAATCAAGAAATTTGAATAGCCAATGAGGTCATGCCAAAAAAAAAAAAATGTTGCTAATATTTTTATAAAAATAGAATCTATGACACTTATTATCCATATTGCAACATAGAACATCCCAAAATTAAATACTTTTAATTCATAATTTACTTAAAAGATATTCGCGCTACGTTTTTCTGTGACGTCATGTAACGACACTAGTTACACGCGCATGAATGTCACAAACTTTAAACGCGAAATTAAACGTAAGATCAGAGTAAACTAACCAAATATTTATAAAGCTGTCAGAGAAAAGTGCGCTCTATTCAATCTTTTTTGTTTCATAAAGATTTATTTATTTCATTAGAGAAATATTATTTTTAATTGCAGGTTTGTGTGCTTGATATATAATTAATACATAAAAGTGCAATAATTGTATATTTATAATGATAATAATGATAAAACATGGTGAAGAAGAACTGTGCAGTTCGAACTTGTGGAAACAATTTATTTAAAAAACCCTAAAAAAACTATTTATAAACAATCTTAATTTACATTTTGTCCGCCAGGGTGAACGGAAATCGTTCAGATACATGACGTATGCGCTCACGTGACCTCATTGAGATTTAAAATTGACCCCTAATTTTAAAAAATTATATCTACAAAACAATGCACACAAATGGCGTGAAAATATTATTTACATATACTGTGACCGGTAGACTTCCAGGAAAAAAATAAAACAGAAAATGTGGCATGACCCCATTATACCCCATTCAAATTGTAGTCCCAATACCAATATAGTCCCGTCGGACTTCCATTTGTATTATAGACCAATGAAAATAGATTTAAATGAATCGGTTTTTTTTATTTACCTGTATAATATTGTATCTATAATAAAAAATATAAATAAATAAAAATGTAATAATATAAGCAGATTAGCGGACCCAGCATTGGGTAATATGACGTGATGATATATTTTTTCCTACAACCGTTCGTAAAATACATACTTTACGCACTCTTTACAATGTGTAAAGTGTCACTTTCCAAACACTAGTGCGTCAAAAATAAATACGTTGCTAGGCAACATGCACATTCATTTGCTTGTCAACTAACGTTTATCAGGCGATACCACCCGGGCACTCATTGCAGGCATGGAGAATGTATGTATATATCCATTGTTTTTCAAATATTGTTAATACAAATTAACGTTGTTTACAAAAAGTTGATGGAAAATTTATGACGCAATTTGTAAAGATTATTTACGGAATTTTACTTCTTCTTTAATTCTTTAAATCATATAATTACTTTAACAAATATGTTTATTCATATTTGCTACAATTTACAAGTATAATGTGTTAATTTGAGTCATATGTTTATACCTACGCACATACATTCAATATTTATTAATAATCAGTTCTTCTAACAGTTTTAATTCATATCAAATATATAATTAATTAGAAAATAATATTTTCTAAGAAAAGCCACAATTTCAAAATCACTGTTCCGATTTCGCGTCCAGTAAACAAGTATCTTGTTTTTTGTGTAAAGACAGAAGAGTAATTTAGGTAGTAAATTTTTTAGTAGTTAATCTTAGCATGACAATTTTTAGTTCTTGTTTCGCTCAACAGAGCGTAGAGATGATATGCTCGCTTCAAATCTGCACGGATGTTCAAGTTTTCATTTATTCATAGCATGAAGAAAGTAGATGATACCGCACACAATAGCGCAGTTGCGTTGTGTCGAACGATTAAACTTTTATAAAACTAAATTTCTTAATCATTACCAATACCTGCACACAGAGCAGATTAGTATCCAGCAATGGGTTATATATTGTAATATATAAAATGGGCTTTGTACTATCAAACATTAAAGGGTTAAATTCAGAATAACTAAAATGGTAGTCCCGTCTTCAAAATTTATCGCCGCTCATTTCTCAGCCAGTTAACTCGTCGTTTTCTTTCATTCAGTAAAAAACCAAATCCTCTGGATAAAAATATCGCTGTCTAAATCAGCTCTGTCTATATTCCAACAGTTCTAACCCTAGTGGATCTGTGTAGGCTAAGAAATAAACACCAAGACAAGATAGTGATGGCTGACATAAGCTTTGCGGATAGATTTCTAAAACAATTGGAGCGCATTAACCACGTAGTAGGCAGTAATGTTTTTCTACAACTCTTTTGCGGTAATATTATAATGTCAGTGTTTTTTTGTGAAATGAGGAAATAAATATGAAAAATAATATCCACTAATATTTATACTAGTTTAGAAACGTTAGTTTTATACTTTACAACTTTTACATTTAAGCAAATTAAACAAAGTTTAAAGCCGATTTATTTGAAGTTCTTTCTATATTTGTACCTGTTGATAAAACGTGGGTTCACCGTTTTATTTTTTATTTTTTTTTCTCATATTTATCTCCTTCTGTTTTATGTACCATAATTAATGATCATCTCTGTTACATATATCTACTAAATTTTATAATAGGTATATAAAATAATTTTATATCTTGAGGATACAGATATATTCAGAAAGAATGACTCTGTCGGTTCCAGTAATAAAACTATAAATATCGTAATTATGACAAAGGGGCATATCGCTTACTGTTTGCTTTATAATATTGGATGCTAACAGTCCATTATTTACGCCGCTCTATTGTAATGAAGACATGCATTACACGGTATTTCCAACCTGATCTGAGTGCACATTATAGTAAAATAATTTTAAACAATTTTGATGTTTCAAATTGTTATTATTAACTCCATAGCAACAACTATAAGTAACAGTTTATTCACAAGTGAATTAAAATCTTTTAATTCATTCTTACAAAATGTTAACTCACTCTACAACAAATAATGTATTTAAAATAACATCTGGCACGAAAATAAAACTCACCACAGTATTTATGACATTGTCAGCCATTTTCATTATTTTTCACGGCACAAATGACAGCTTTTTAAATAGATGACTTGACGTCTATGATCGATGATTGTCATGCATAGCCTACTAACTGATTAGTTTTTTAATTTGTCAAAATTAAATATTATAATGGTTTTTATTATTATTTCGTCAAAATTGAATAAAATATTGTAAAAACCACGTGAGCTAAGAATGTTTATTCACTCGAAGAAATTAACTCACTCGCCCTTACAGGCTCGTGAGCTAAACTTTCTTCTCATGAATACACATTATCTTAGCTCACTTGGTGTATAATTATCTATTACTTTTGTTTTATAAATGTTTGAAATAATTTTTGGAACTGCAGTTTTCATTCTCATAAGAAATTATTTCAAACAAAAATAGCATTTATGTTAAAGGAACAGATTATTTTACTATACGGAGTATATCTTCATTTCGACAGAGCAGCGCAAATAATAGCCCTGTGACATCCAATGTTATAATGCAAACAGTGAGCGATATTCCACTTTGTCATAATTACGATATTTTTAGTTTTATTGCTGGACCTGACGTTCAATAGTCGGTGTATTGTTTTTGAAAGAAATTACAGTTTATAATAACATATTAAGCAATTTGATGTTCAAGTATTTTTCAGTTATTTTATGATGGTCTACACAATAAATTATAAATATTAAACAAAGAAATGTATTATAGTGGCTAATCAAATCATCTTAAATTATACTGTTACTGTTAAAAAAGAAACTTGTTATTACTATGTTGATATCAGAGTGTTAATGATATTTTAATTGCTATGTAAAACTGTCTATAAAGATAATAGAAAAAAGTAAAACAAATATGGAATACAAATCCCAACGAGGCATAGACGCCGACTTTGAAAAATTTTGCCGGGTGCACTTAAAAACAAAAAATTGAGATTATACATATACAAGATGGTTACAGCTGAACATGGGACTTTAATTTGTAAAATCAGACTTTTGTAATTTCCCTAATTATTTTAGAAAAAAAAAAATCGGATAAAAGTTGTAAAGCATAAAATTTTGCATTTGAATCTATAAGCATTTTTGCATACATAACGGCAAAGATTAGGTATGAAAATGTCGAAAATTACCTCAGAAATGTCTATTTAAAAAAAAAAAATTAAATGACACAAAAGCGACCCGTGTGGTGCACTCTCCACACCAGGTATGAGTGCTCGTGAGGTGACGCCTGGTAAGCGCCCACACGGTATAATATATCGTCATCATTACCGATGTCTACATGTGTTGTAGATGCTGGCACCCCTAGTAATGGATAATATGCCGTGATGATATATTTATTTTATGTTTATTTCTATTTTTAAATTCAATTCGATGACTAATGCTTCAGATGTAGAATTTTATGCTCTACAACTTTTAATTGAAACTTTTCTACCTAAAATGATTAGTGGTGCAGGAAATTACGAATGTCTGATTTTACATGTTAAAGCCCTATGTTCTTAATTACCGGACAAATATAGTACTGCTGAATTCTTTTTCCGGGTTGCCGAAAACGTAATCATTGTTAATTTTTTTAATGGAATGGTTTATATCTTATTCTTAATTCTTTGACAAACTGTCAACCAAAGTAGAAATCAGTATCTTTTCACTCCAAAAAATGGCATATTAGATACTTCGCCCTTAACTTTGTAATTTAAACTATATATTTAAAATGAATACAAAGAAAGTAAAGTAAATACGTGACCTACTCATCTACCTGACTGGTCTCCCATCTCATAGAAAAATAACTTTAAAAATTTATAACATGTAGCTATATTGATCAATTAGTAACGAATGAAAATTGAGATGAATAATAATATAAATATGATATAAAATTTAATAAGTTATTTGAGTAAACGTGAAGATATTTAATATTAATAATAATATTCAATATTTAATTTATGATATAAAATGTTTGTCGGGTGCAAATCTATACTATTGGGCACCCGACAAAATCATTTGTCGGGTACACTTGACCCCATGCACCTTACAAGTCGGCGCCTATGCAACGATCGAGGTTGAAAACTGAGTTATAAATACATTTCAACTTAGTACAGCTTTCCGTAAGTGAAATTAAAGTTGCATTTGAGAAAAATGAATACACAAACCACCTACTTAAAATCGCATAATATATTATAGGAAATAATAATTTCTATTACCAAGACGTGAAATAAATAATAAAATCTTTAATATAATGACATATTAATTACTTATTCGGTTAGATTTCCATTTATCTAATAGACAATACTACAGATAATACAACTTTCAATTCATAAACATGTCACACAATTCTAAATTTTCTTCCGTAGTTTCTTCTCAATTAAATTGAGCATGACATAAAATTCGCTAATCATAAATAAATATAGAACATCCGTGTTTGTCTAGGTCTAGGTGTAATTAATTCGTAGAACATTAATCTCCCCTATGATTTGTAGTAGAACTAAAATCATGCCTCATTGGCTACATTAATTAATTACTCTGTTCATACGCTATTCTCCACGCAATATTTTACAGTCTTTTTGTGTGGACATTTAAAAGTAGAAATTGTGTCAGCGGAAAATGAAAACTGTCAACCGAGTTATTAATTTTGAAGAGGTTTCACAATATAATGACACTGTTCGTGTAATATGGAGCAGGTTTTTATACTTGTATTACTCTGTTCCTCAAGTTGACATTCTAAATTTTGTAATACTAGTAGGAATGATGACACAACACTGCTTGGTGAACAGAAAAATGTTGATTTTCGTGTTTACAAAAACAATTTTAATGGAGCATGTTACTGCAACAGAAGTCAATGTGTCGATCTGTTTTCATTATTGGCGATTCAAATTAACTTTTCCCGCCATTATATATCAGTGTTGTGACGTCACAACACTGTACCAGCTGTCAATCTGTCACTGAAATAATGAATTTTATGCTTTTTGAAAAAATTTAAAAACTTGAAACTTGTGTTACAGGATGTTTTAAATATCTTGCAATCGCTAGAAAGTTTCTGTGAAGAAAAGAAAATAATATATTTTAGATATTTTTTAGTTCAAACTTTGTCCACCAGGTAGAGTTTGCTTAACTTGAATCGCGAATAGTGACTTTATATAGATAGTGTGACCAAAAGTCGCTATATTCTGCCAAATGAAAACACTATGCCTTGAAGTTGACGCGCACTAATTAAACAAATCATGTTTGTTGATACAATTTGCGCAAAACGTCAAATTTACTGTCAAAGAATAGCTTCTTAACTTCTATTTTATGTAGTATAATATTAATATTTAATCTCTGAAGCATCAAATTAAATCGAATTATATTAATTTTTACCTTCCGTCACTTTTAGGTAAGGAAGGTATTGTATTTGGTCAAAAAATTCGGTGGTGAGTTTTTAATGAATAAGCACGTTTTAGGATCCCTACAATACTACAATTCTAAAAATTATAATTCTTTCGTATTCCTCTTCTCTACATCCCTATGAAGAGTTGATTAGATTTTGGTTACAATTGATCCACCGGAAGTACCCTTATTTGAAGTTTTTAACAGTTTTTCTTAAAAAAAACGAAGTTAAATATTATTTTTTGACATTTTGTTATTATATTTATTAAAGAAAATACTCTATATGGTTTGATTATACATTTTCCTTCATATTCAATAGATGTAGAGTTAAAGCATTATTAATTAATTTTCAAAAATTAGTCAGCTTTGCTATTTATCATGGAAACAGCTGCTCATTCAAAAAATTCTAATTGACAGATGTCTGTTGCAAGTGCAAAACTAAATATGGAAAGTATGGGATCAAAAATTAGTATGTCATAGTGTTCCTCGCAAGTGACATGCAGTGAAATGCTAAAGAGAAGATGGGAGGACTGTATCGCAGAAGACTTGAGAAAGGAAGGACTGTGTGAAGAAGATGCGTTGGACAGGAATGAGTGGAAGAGAAGAGGAAACAGCGACTAATAAAATAGGGGAAAGCTGAAGCAGAAAGTAAAATGTGTCAAGTGCATTTTACGTAGTGTTTGTTTATGTCATAATTTTATTGGATTTATAGAACCTTTTCATATGAACTTTTGGTATGAAATTTGTAAAAAATAGTACCTATGTGCTCGTGTTCGATTTTACATGATATTATATAGAAACTGTTCCACGGTAATTTTATTATGGGATTTGTACAAAATACATCGAATTGATGGAAGGTCTTGTGCTGGCCACAACAGATTTTTACCTCTCGCTAAGAGAGGTATTGGATTCATGCTAAAATTCGCATATCCAGATTTTATTGAATAAGCACGATTTAAGGTCCCTAGAATCCGATTATAACATTTTTAAAATTATGTCTGTGTGTGTGTGTGCGTGTGTGTGTGTGTGGATGTGTGTGTGTGTGTGTATATGTATGTATGTCTGGATGTTGTAGTCACGATTCCTCAAAAACTATAAGACTTAAAAAATATTTAACTGCAGTTTCCTCAATCTGACTTTCCTGGGAAGAGCTGAAAAGGTTTTGGTAACAATTGAACAACCGGAAGTAGTAGTTTCTTAGAAATTTTTTTATAAATATAATTTTTTGGGAGGTTTTTTTTATTAAATATTGAAGAACATAAAATTCTCCATCTAATACACTTAAAATTTTTATTATATCTTGTATAGATTTAGAGATAAAGACACTATAATTTATAGAGTGAACTAATCGTAGAGGCTAAGGCACTAAGGAAACCAGTTGACAAATTCCAATGTTTATAACATGACACATGTCATTGTCAAATATCAACATTTTTAGTGACATTGTGAAAGCTTTTTCTGGGAAGTATATTTAATTTTTCTTATAGTTTTATTAATTAAATATTTGAAATTATAGGTAAAATTGTGGTAAAATGCATATATCCATCAGCAATACCGCCAATCTGGTTAATAAATTGGAACAATCTCTGACATGAAAATCATATAAAATAGATATAATAAACAATATTTGGGTAAAGTTCTGTAATATTTTGTTATAAAACGACGGTTCGAAAGCGAAGTGCAATACAATACATATCGTCGGATTTCTGGTAAAAAGACTTAACCGCCAAAAAATGATAAAATGAGTTATGCACATAAACGGATACGTCTCTTCACGACGCATGCTCTAAACACAATATCTGAGCGCCAAAAAATTTATGTTAGAAGGTAATTCATTCTAAAGTTTCGTAAACGCCATCTGACACTATTTGATGCGCACAGAAATTTTATACGAAAAGTCTTAAACGCCATTCTGTGTTAATGTAATGGGAGATGTTAACGAGTTGTGTTCCACAAAAGTTAATTTATTTTGATATTATTTATTAATCTGGTGTTCACAACTATATAAATATTAAAAATTTAGGTATTAAGCTATATTGAACAAAAAAAAAAAAACATTTTTATTAAATATTTCATGATATATGCTTCAAAATGTTGCGAAAGTATGTTGAAAAATGTATAAAATATTAATCTCATCGATATAACACAATATCTTGTTAAATAAATCAATATTGTAAATAAAAACAAGTTTTTCCTGTTTATCTCAAAACTTTTACCAGAAATCCGACGATATATCTGTGGTGACAACGAAAACAGAGTTGTCTAAAAATTAACAATATAGAGTTATGTGTGTTAGGAATGTTCTTAAACTATTATTATTTATTTAGAAATATGGAGATAAGTGTATCACGTTGTATAAAGCGATAGTACTTCGAATGAATACAGAGTTAACTGCGAAGCGGGAAATTGTAGTAAGGACAATAAAGTTAAGTTCACTAATCTCTATTTTCTATGTATTGGCTTTTCTCTCTTCTACTTTAACGTGTTAAGGCAAACAGAGTTAATTATGTGTGCTAATCTATAGATAATAATAATAATAATAATAATAATAATAAATTTATTGGCCAGAGTTCATACATAAATGCACAATAAAGGATAGTCAAAAAAAAAAGATTACATATAATGATACATAGAGTAATAAATATTGTTTACAGCTATGAATTTGCAAAAGGTGGAGTATCCATATACTCTTTTACACTATAAAAACAATGGTTAAGCAAATAACACTTTATTTTTCTTTTAAATTGTATAATGTTTAAAGTTTTTAAAGAATGATGTAAATGATTATATAAATTTATATCTATCGAGTTCCTCTTAATATTAACAGTATTATGCTTGGCATTCCGCAATAAATCTGCTGATCTTGTGTTGTAATTGTGTATATCACAGTTTTTTGTATAGTGAGACAGATTAGTATGAATTTCAACAAGTGTGGCATAAATATGTAAACATGGCAAAGATAGAATTTTTGATGTAATAAATAAATTTCTATGGCTATGAAATAAAGCAAAATAAACAGTTTTTAATACATCAAAATCACAAATATGCTTTAGTCTTCTGAATAAGTAGATGACTGTAAGCAGAACATTGCACACTCTGTCCACATGTACAGACCAATCAACATTCTCATCTATATGTACACCAAGGAGTTTCACCGAGTGTCCACTTCCAAGACCTCTGAAATGTGAAATTATTAGTTCTTGAGTTTTATCTATATTTAATTTTAGATTATTAGCTGTAAACTAATGTTCCACATCAATTGTTGTCTCTTTAATTTGATTATGTAGTACATCTACATTACTATTTGTAGCAATGAGAGTTGTGTCATCTGCAAATAAAACACATTTTCTGGGTTGTAAGAAAATACTCAGGTCATTTATATACAGTATAAAAAGTATGGGTCCCAGTACTGAGCCTTGAGGTACCCCATATTTTATTGTAACTAGAACAGAATATTCATTATTATTGCAAACACATTGTTGTCTATTTTGTAAATAAGATGTAAACAGATTTAGAGTTATTCCTCGTATTCCATACATTTGTATCTTATCTAATAATATTCTATGAGACACACAATCAAAGGCCTTAGTTAGGTCACACAAAGCTAAAGCTGTATGTTCACATTTATTCATATTGAACACTATTTCTTAGACAACTTGTATAAGTTTTTGGCTGTTATGATACAAGTTAATATTTTTTTGAATTGAAATTGTTTTTGGATTTTGCACATTTATTAAAAATATCCCTGCAACTGCATAAAAGTAACAAAGAAATTGAAAGAGTTAATTGTCATAATATTAAGTGGTTTATGTACACTAAAAGTCATGGAGGAATCTATTATAAAAATTCTTTGAATAGTAAGGACGATTTTAGCATTTTAAATGTAAAACGAAGAGGACATCTAATCTTAATATCCCAAAATGTTACAATGGTATACTACAGATCAGCAAAGAGAAAAATCTGTTGTGACCAGCACAATATCTCTCGCTATTTCCATTTCATGTTATATAAGTATTGTATTGCACGTCACTATTGAACCGTCGTTTTATAACAAAAAATTACAGAACTCTACCCAAATATTGTTTTTTCTTATGGTATTTAACATGTCTTCTGCATACATATAATTCTAATTATATCTATTATGTCAGAGATTCTTCCAATTCATTAACAAGATTGGCTATTTCTGATGGATATATGCATTTCACCTATAATTTTAAATATTTAATTAATAAAACAATAAGAAAGATTAAATGTACTTCCCAGAAAAAGCTATCAGAAAACTGTTGATTTTTGACACTGACATCTGTCATTTACAAACTATGTTATAAACATGAATTTGTCAATTTATTTCCTTAGTGTAGTTCAGCCTCTGCGGTGTATTACATCCTATTATTCTATATATTATAGTGTCTTTATCTCTAAATCTATACAAGATATAATAATTTTTTTAAGTGTATTAGATGGAGAATTTTATGTTCTTTAATATTTATAATAACAAAAATTTCCAAAAAATTATATTTAGAAGAATTTTTCTAAGAAACTACTACTTTTGGTTGTCCAATTGTTACCAAAACCATTTTGTTATATTATTATATGAGAAAGTTATATAAGAATAAATATTTATTTCAACTAAAATACATAGTTTGAATATTGTTGTATCAAACAGAGATTAGTTAATAACATTACAAAATTTGACGAGGAAAACAAAGGTAAGTCACATATTTCGAAAAATTTTGGTTTTATTTTCAAAATGAAAACTTAATTTTAATGATAAAATATTTCTCGTCTTTAATTTATAAACTAAATCTCTCATTGATATCAGCATTATCTTACAAAAATTTGTAAACATTTAATTACATTTACGAGTATCTCAGAAGTAGTTCGAAGTGACTTAACCCTATTTTTCTTAACACCACAGATATAGCCTAATATGGAAATGGCGAGAGGTCTTGTGCTGGCCACAACAGATTTTTTTTATTATAAAGTGTTGCCATACAAATCAATGGATGTCATTATTGTGCCATTTGGAGTTGTATTTATATGAAGAAGACCTAAATCCTATAATCTAAGGTGGCTTGGTGGTAGAGTACGAGCATCACGTGCCAGCGGTTCTGGGTTCGAAGCCCGGGTAAGGTACGGAAGTTTGTGTGTGTCCCTTTCATCATCTCATATTCATTAATGCAACGAATACAACGGAAACGTTATAAAATGATTAATGAAAATTAATTAATTCACTATTAGCTATGAATTACGTGTACATACACTTACATTGGAGTAGAGTTCAAAGCCATAAAAATCATTCTCATATCTATGTCACCAAACAAAAACTACCTAAAAATGTAAACAAGTTCTGCATGTTGCACTCCAGTTTTAATTACCGTATTAGTAGAACACTTTGCTTAGTTCCTGTTACAGATTTGCTAAAATCATATACCAAATGTATTACTTGGTCTGTTAGACTTCCTAAAGTTATAAGAATGCGTAGAAAGTCGAGGAAACTCAGAGATTGTGCACAAGCGTAGCTACCATAAACGAGTGGTACCTCCCAGGTTATAGGTTAAGGGAATTACCGGGAGAAATTGGAGGCTTTCGAATATATATTAAGAATATGAGATTGTTAGAAGAAATGTAGATGTAAGACTGACAGTTCTGGTCTGGTGAATTGCAAAGTCGTAAATGTACACACATTAGTTTTATTTCATTTTATTTTTGTTACAACTATAGGCCTGTCCAAGTCTACAGCCTGCAGCTTTCTACAAATTACATACTGCGTCTACATTTTGACCTCTCGCTAAAAGAAGTATTGGATTGCATATCCTGTTTTAGTGACTAAGCACGTTTTAAGTTCCGTACAATCTGATTTTAAATTTTTTTACGATGATGTGTGTGTGTTTGTGTGTGTGTGTGTGTGTGTGTGTATGTGTGGATGTTGGAAAGACGATTCCTAAAAACTATAAGACTCAAGACCTATATAACTATTAATTCCTCAATCTGACATTCACGGGAAGAGCTGAAAATGTTTGGTAAATACGTAAATTTGTAAATTTTTAAGAGAATTTTTTGAAATTATTTTGAAATGTATTTACAGCTAGGTATTATCATGGAATAGGTATAATTAAGAATTACCTGGAAAGACGTTTTCATCTAATGACATTGTTTTCGGGTTTGGCCATCATCATAATTTCTAGGAATTATTTAATCTACTATTCATTTAAGTCACCCTTGATTGAATTTCGTTCCTTTATAATCCCGGTTTTCTTTCGTCTTAACACAGTTTACATGTAACATTAGTTAGCAGCGGTTGTAAGTGAAATTTTAAATATGGAAATGTGGAGGCCCTGGGATGTCGACAATGCTTCTGCCAGTGTTAGCGAAGTCAATACCTGTGACACCGATGCCGACGTTGTGCAAAGTGATGAAGACACAAATTGTTTTAAATATTTCATCAACGAACAAACGCAGCAAGTTATATTAAATGTGTATAATCATTTTGTAGAAGTGGGTGAAACGAATGCTCTGAAAAAAATTGTATATATTTCCCTGACAGTCCTAAGCCTGTAAAAAGTGTGAAGGAAAGTTGCCATTATTTGATTATTTTATGACGAGTATAACTGTATACTTGTCATAATGACATTTTCCCTTACTTATGCAGATTTCGAATCCGTCCCTGTTCCACACTACCTGAGGATTTTCTATTTGTTTGTGGTAATATCTATTGGGGTAATAAAATATCGGCTTGTTTCAGCTAGGAGCGAACAGAGTATAACAATTAGACAACCGGAAGTAGTAATTTCTTAAAAAAAATCCTCTAAATATTATTTTTTGAAAATTTATGTTTTTATTAATATTGAAGAACATAAAATTCTACATCTGATACATTTAAAAAAATGTTGTATCTTCTATAAATTTAGAGATAAAGACATTATAATATATAGAATAATCAGATGTAATAAATCGCACATGCAAAACTACACCAAGGAAACCAGATGACATATTAAAATATTTGTAACATAGTTTGTAAATGACAGATAAATGTCAATGTCAAAAATCAACAGTTTTAGTGATATTCTCAAAGCTTTTTCTGGAAAGTACATTTAATCTTTCTTATTGTTTAGTAATTAAATATTTAAAATTATAGGTAAAATGCATATGTCTATAAGAAATACCGCCAATCTTGTTATTGAATTGTAAGAATCCCTGACACTCAGAAACGTTATCATACAATGAAAAAATAGATATAAATTAGAATTTTATATGTGTATATTTTGGTAAAGTTCTGTAATTATTTTATTACAGTGCTTATAGAGCATAAAATGGAAATGGCGAGAGGTATTGTGCTGGCCACAAAATCAAAATTTGGTAAATTAAGAAGTGTGGAACATAAAATTGTAATATACAAAAGTGTAAGTTCTAAAATTAATAGACAGAGGTGTACCAAAGAGTACTAAAAAATAACCGGTTTTATTTTCTGGCGGGTGGTAGGGCGCTTATACGAATTTCTCTCTCTAGGTGTCTTCACTAGACACCCTTCTGGATCTGTTACCCAAGCGTCATCATCCTTGGGGAAACATCTGAGCGGTCAGTGTGATTTTTTTATAAGCGCTGTTTGACGTGTTCAGCGATATTTGCAATAGCAGACATTAAAGTTTAGATTCCTCTTAAGGAAATCACCAGCAGGAACTGTTGTACTGCTTCGGAGGGCTTATGGGAAAGAAGCTTTGAGACAAGCAAGGGTTTACGAATGGTTTTCTCGTCTTAAAAGTGGTCGAATGTCAATTAAAATGAACCTGGATCGGGAGGTTCTCCCGACTTCCAAAACGAACGAAAGCACTGAAAAACCCGTGATAGTCGTAGAACAGTCGATGACTAGGAGGAACTCACTGAAATATTCTGGAGTTTGTACCATTGAATTTTGACTGCAAATTTGAAAATGGAACGTGTCGCATCGAAATTCGTTCCAAGAGTGCTTTCCGACGACCAGAGAGCCAATCATTAACCATATAAATGTGTGGCAGGAATTGAAGGTCAGAAATCGATCCCGATTTTTTGTAAGTTTTACCAAGCTGATTTCCCTAATAAGAAACAAAATTTGATGTTAACACATTGCTCTTTTATGTCTACTATTAAAAAATATCTGTTGTGGCCAGCACAAGAACTCTAGCCATTTCCATATTAAGCTATATAAGTATTGTATTGCACTTCGCTTTCGAACCGTCGTTTTATAACAAAATCTTACAGAACATTACCCAAATATTGTTTTTTACTATATTTAACATGTCTTCTGCACACATATAATTCTAATTATATCTATTTTTCATTGTATAAGGAAGTTTCTAAATGCCAAAGATTGTTCCAATTCATTAACCAGGTTGGCGGTATATCTGATATCTGATGGATTTATGCATTTTACTACAATTTTACCTATAATTTCAAATATTTAATTAATAAAACAATAAGAAAAATTAAATATACTTCCCAGAAAAAGCTATCAGAATGTCACTAAAACTGTTGATATTTGACAATGACATGTGTCATGTTATAAACATTGGAATTTGTCAACTGATTTCCTTAGTGCCTTGGCCTCTACGATTAGTTTACTCTATAAATTATAGAGCCTTTATCTCTAAATCTATACAAGATATAATAAAATTTTTAAATGTATTAGATGGAGAATTTTATGTTCTTCAATATTTAATAAAAAAAACTCCCAAAAAATTATATTTAGAAGATTTTTTCTAAGAAACTATTACTTCCGGTTGTTCAATTGTTACCAAAACCTTTTCAGCTCATCCCAGGAATGTCAGATTGAGGAAACTGCAGTTAAATATTTTTTAAGTCTTTAGCGTTTTTGAGGAATCGTGTCTACAACATCCAGACATACATACATACATACATACATACATACATACACACACACACACCCATCCACACACACACATCCACACATACACATCCACACACACACACACACACACACACACACACACACACACACACACACACACACACACACATACACACACACACACACACACACACACACACACGTCCACACACACACAGAGACATCATTTTAAAAATGTTATAATCGGATTGTAGGGACCTTAAATCGTTCTTATTCAATAAAATCTGGATATACGAATTTTAGCATGAATCCAATACCTCTCTTAGCGAGAGGTAAAAAGTGAGCCGTCGCGGAACGCTTGGTAAATGTTTACTTTTATTGGAGTATTTATTTTTACCGAAGGAAGTGAAAATGAAAGTAAAACAAATATTTGGATATTTGTAATTAAGAGGTTCTTGACTGGCTGGATGTTTGGGAAGTTTTAAATAAAAGTCCACCAATGAATGTTACACATTAAAAATCGTCGAACACGTCAAACAGCGCTTACGATAAAAATCACTGAATGCTCGAAGATTGATAAGAAATCGGGCCGAGCCAAAGCTCAAGATTGAATGCATTGCTTATTTTATTTTCCAGTTTCTAGGAATGTCTGTACTTTACTAAAAATAGAGAAGTGTTCGTAAGTACTACGACACATTTACTTCTTTCAAACCAGTTATATTTGTTATGTGTTTAATTGCATCAACTCTACGAAGTGTCCTGAAAAATAGAAACCTATACAATAATTAACAATCCTATATCTCACATTCTAGGTTAGAGAAAAACCCGTCTATACCTTCCGTAACACTTCAGCTTTACATCCTTCTCATTAATGCTACAACTATAGAGAAATCTTCAGAGCAGAGGTTACATACACAACCAATATATAGATTATAGATTGCCCTAGAGCTTGATCCAGCCATTATACCCGAGATAATGTTGTTAATGCCATCATTTGTCTAGATATAAGATTATAGATAGAAAGTTCATTTTTATTGATGATTCATTATTTAAATTTATTGGTAGTAGCTAAATGGTAATGTAATTATTTAGTTGTAGGGAACGAACGAACTTAGCTAAGTATAATTGTAAATTTATAAATACATGTATTATAGTTTAAAACTCCTTTTACTTAATTTGGATATTTAATAGAATACGTGCAAACAAAGTTAATGTCTTTAGAAAATTATGCACTATTTTATTTTAAAATATAATGAACAAATTTTTATAATCTATTAGAAACTATTGGGCTTCCAATATTAAAATGCGCCACTGGTGGCAGATTTCTGAACTGAGTGAAGTGTACATGTACAAAGATGGTTGTTTTATTCAGGGATTGTATTTACTTGTATACGAATTATAATACGCTTTTATCTTCGGCTATTATTGTTTTATTCTTAGTTGGATCTGAATTACTGCTAATATAACAGGTAAGTTTTTGTTTTTTGTAAAATTAATGAACAAATTAGGAGATATACAATTTATAGGTTAAAGTTACGATGGAGATTTCTCCGAAAATATTTACCACATAATATTATGTGGCCACTATTTATTACTTGCTGGCCTTCCACCATATTTCTAGATGATACACTACAATTCCCAAATCTATAAATCTAAGTAAAGAAAATTGTTCATTATGAAAGAAAAACAATTAAATGAAAGTAAAGCTATGTAGATAGAAATTAATATATGTATAGCTACGGTAATGAAATACAATCTAAATAAAGGAAATCATATGTTTTTTTTATTAAAAATTCCAATATACTGTTCATTAAAATATGACTAAAATACTCTTAACCTACAAATACTTACTAAAATTAACCCTATTAACTAAAATATTATTAAAACTATCACTAAATTGTTATTATAAGAAGGATCAAACTAAATTCTACCGAAATTAACAAAAAAACACTATACTAAATCCGAAATTAAATTAAAAACTACGAAAATTAGTCTCACACCAATTGTTCTCTTATGGAAGCCCGCGAAAAATGTACCATTCATTTGAATTTTGACGTTTGACGTCAGCGCCATCTCTTGATAATTTGGAAGCCCAATACGTATCGGGAAAAATGTATACCGGGTGGCACTTTTTTTTCGAACAGGAAATTCAATGTTAAAATTTTTATTTGGTGATATCTCTTTACTAATTTTAGAAAAAAGTGTAATGAAGAAAAATTTCCAGGATGAAAAACTGCATTGATTGGGTACCAAGTTTTTGTTCATTTGTTTCGTATGTACGAATTAGAAGCAAAATAAAATCGATTTAAGGCAATTATCAGAGTGCCATGAAAAATAAAACTATACTTTATGTTGGTGTATCTGACAGATTTGACATCTCTTTTGAATTTATTGTTATTAGACTAGTAGGAAGATTTATTCTAGAAGAGGAAAAAAATAATCACTAATTGTAATAATAAATTCAAAAGAAATGTCAAATCTGTTAGATATACCAGACATAACAAACATAAATTATTGTTTTATTTTTCATGGCACTCTAATTTCTTCAAATCATGCATTTTCTTTGCTTGTAACTCATACATAAGAAATAAGTGAACAAAAACTTGTACACAATCAATGCAGTTTTTCATTCTGAACATTTATTTTTATTACATTTTTGTTCTAAAATTAATAGGTAGATATAGCCAAATCAAATTTTCAACATTGAATTTCCTATGTTCGAAAAAAAAATTGACACCCGGTATACGAGTCCATATTAACTTAAAATGAATTTGAGAGTTCAGTACCCATTAAATATATCACCAGAAATTAATTTGACAGCTATGGCAATTTTTTTTAGTCTCAGAAAATAGTTTGAAAATGGACGGAAAGAATGACAAAGTGTATTTTTGTTGAAGGAAACTACTTTATAGTTGAAAACTTTTTCTTATTATTCTTCTTCTTACTATTATTATTCTTCTTCAGCCCGATTCACAAAAAAGTTTAAGCTAATCCTCATTTCTTGATTAGCGACTTCTACTCTAATTTTGACAGTTTATATCTTAAAATATAGTCTAATCTATTCCTAGTATCTACCTTTATTGATAATATCATGGAAATTAAATTTTAAATGCCAGAATAGAATAGAATTAATTCACTAATCCAAAAATGAGGATTAGCTTAAACTTTTTTGTGAATCGGGCTGCTTATTATTATTATTCTTCTTCTTTTATTCTTCGTGGGATGTAGTGTGCTACATCTCGTTCTTCACCCATTGTTTCCATGCTGTCAGGTCCTTTGCTAGTTTTTTCATTTCCTCCATGTCTTTTCTTCTACTTTTAGCTATCTCTTCTATTCTTCCTTCCCAGCATTTTCGTGGTCTTCCTCTTTTTCTTTTTCCTGTCTTTTTTGAATGTAGGTAACCTTTTTAACTAGATTATATCTTGTTCCATTATTCTGATATGTCCAAACCAATTCAGTTGTTTGTTCTCTTGTTTTGATCTGCTTGTTGTCTAATGCTTTCATTTATTTATCTGTCATGTTTAAAATAAAATGCATATTATATTACGAAAATACCTCATATATTATTATGCTAATCCATATGGGAAGTACATTATCAAATATTATAGCAAAACTTTCTAAATGTATATAAAATTATAATAACTCTAAACAATAGTTATTGTACAAGTAAATAATCATGTTGTCACCTTTGTGACATCTGTCAAAATAACGTATTACTTAACATAAATTATTAATGTTCTATTCTCTACAGTGTGAAACTCCATGTTTCTATAATCAATTTCTCTACATTTATATAATTCAATAATTAAATGTTCGTGACATATTCCCTATTCAAATATTCGTCATACAAGTAGACTTTCTTTCTGAACAATATAACTCTCTCTTCAAAATCATTATTTGACATCAGTTTTATTTGGCCATATGTCTGCGCCATCAAAACGAACTAAGGATAACTTTCTCAGTCATTGAAAAGATTCATGTTAACATCGCTTTACGATGCATTTAATGGTTTAAGTGGAAATAATTCATAAATTTGATTTTTGGAAATGAAAGCTGTTTTTTTATGGTTTATTATTAAAATGGATGCAGTTTAATAATACGTGCCTTTCCTTTTTTGTCAAGCAGAAATTTTTGGTCAAGTATCTGTAATTCTATCAGTTCTATTACTGGCAATTTGAATATTGCAAGTTTCTATGGTTGTTTACTATTTCAATATTATGACATCAAATTAATCTTTATTAATGTTCTTCACGCCTTTCAGATCGCCTCGTTTTGATTGTGTAAAGATTGTATTAATTCTAATTAACAATCAGCCTTCAAATATTCATTTATTATAAATACTGTAGAGCAGATAACCTTCGAGCTTCGCTGATTTACTTTGTAACGATTCCAGAAAAATTATACAAGTAAACAAACAAAAAAAAAATCACTTTATTTGTTACTACTCGTTGAACTGTATCGAAATTGACAATTTTGCTGACAGTCAATGGTTCTTGCCACAATTCTGGAAATCAATTTTTTCATTGGGCACGGAAATTGCATTGTCCATTTCTTTGAAATTGATTTGATTTTTTGCAAAGCATAAAAACAATTGTTCGATAATTCGGTTTTGATTTAACTTTTCAATTTGGAAATGAAATTTTCGTCCTAGGAAGTTCTTTTACTTTTAGCAAATTTAGTGCAATAAATAGAGTTTTGATAATTCGTAAAATACTGACATGTTGCTATTGAGAAAAATTATACAGAGTCTAAGTTATTAGACGTTTTTGTAAAGTCCGATGCAATTTGAAGCGTTCGTAAAGTCAATCGGATTAATCTGACTAGAGATGCATTCGGGCCGGGTCAGGCCGGGCTTTACGGTTTGGATCGACTCAGCCCGAAAATAAAAAATACCGGCCCGACTCGAAGATTGATTCGACAAAAAAAATAGCTAGCCCGGCTCGAAAATTGACTCGAAATCAGGCTGGGCCGGGCCAAAGCTCGAAATTGGGTGCATCCGGCATTCCTAATGTTGATTTTTATGTTAAGGCGAAATGTTTAACTTTTTTCGTGTCAAACTTATAAAAAACCCCTACATTCTTATAACTTTCAAAATTAGTTAACATAAGTTGTTAAAAAAGAGACCCTTCTAGTATAAGTTTGGTATAAAAATTACAGACCTACGAGTATTTAACACTTTGTTTACCAAAGAATTTGAGCAACTTTTTCACAAATCTTATATAAAAAAATATAATTTAATTTACATAAGGATTTTTTATCTAACTTTGTTTCTGCTCAAAAATAGGACAAGAAATCATTATGGTAGCAACAAAAATCACTTTTATTTAAGTATACGAGTAATAACAAGAATAATAATAGCAACATCACAATATAATTAATATGCTTTAATGAATAACCTTGAATTCTTGAAGTAAAATAATACATTTTTATTTATTAATATGTGAAGTGTGTTGTTATTAAATCATTTTGATCCTTTTTAACTTAATCCATTTTCATTAAAATATTAAGGAAACTGTGCATTTGAATGAACTATAAGATTTTTCGGGTTGGCCCGAAAAGCTCGAATTTTTGGGCCGGGCCAAAATCAAAAGTCCGACTCGCCTCGATTTTTGAAAATGAATAGCCCGATTCGGCCCGATAAAAAAAATATCTTCGGCCCGGCTCGATGATCGACTCGAAATCGAGGCGGGCTTCGGGCCGGACCCGGCCAAAGCTCGAAATCGAGTGCATCTCTAGATGGATCTGATACATCTGTGACTTCATCGAACAGATCCGTTGAATAGCTCCGACTGACTACGAAAACATCTATTGAAAGTTATGACTGCAATACCAAACTCGGTTTTGTGATGCTGCTACAAAAAAATTAGGTCACACTGTTCCTTGTTTATTCCCATACTATTATATTTTCAATTAATTTAAAATGATGTGGAATCAATTGAAAAGCAGTATAAAAAGATTCAAATATATTATGAAAATCACGAAAAGAGAATTGTATGTATAAAACGCGTTATCAACGTCACTGACCTAACAGTTTATTTATTATATTTTTATAAAACATTATGTTCTTATATACTTCCTACAGTCTGATCTGATCCATACTGTTAAAGTATACCATATCATATGATACATGGGATATTTCTTCCCTATCAAAACAAATGAAGCAAGGTGTGTACAGTCGCCCGCCTACTAGACCGTTGTAGGCGTCTAGTGTAAACATAAACACGTCGCTGGTGATATTCGTTTGTTTTGATCGTTGAAGCGGACGTTGCCTCCGATCACTGACCGGAAGTATGTATGTGTACACGGACGTGTGTGTACGTTACTAGGGGTTATTATTACGACGGATACGGATGTCTACTACCCTATTTTTTAAATATATTTACAAAAGGGATGGGCTAATTATAAAGTAGGGCAGAAGTATCGATTTCGTTCGACCTATATAATGCTATTTATAAATTAATTACGGGAACAATAATATTAATGAAAATAGAGTATCATATTTTTCTATCCGGCTCGAAGGACAAAAATATCTGACTCGAAAGACCTAAATATTGGTAATCAAAAAATCAGTTGTAGAAAGACACAAATGATTTTAATGGATTATTATGAACCAAATAAAAAAAATTGTTGTGGCCAACACAATACCTCTCGCCATTTCCATTTTATGTTATATAACTATTGTATTGCACTTCGCTGTCGAACTGTCGTTTTATAACAAAAAAAATTACAGAACTTTACCCAAATATTGTTTTTTTATTGTATTTAACATGTCTTCTGCACACATACAGTTCTACTTATATCTATTTTTCATTAAATGAGGAAGTTTCTAAATGTCGGAGATTCTTCCAATTCTTTAACAAGATTGGTGGTATTTCTGATGGATAAGAAAGATTAAATGTACTCCTCAAAAAAAGCTTTCCGAATGTCACTAAAATTGTTGACTTGACACTGACATCACATCTGTCATTTACAAACTATGTTATAAACATTTGAATTTGTCAACTGGTTTCCCTAGTGTATTTTAGCCTCCGCGATTTATTATTTTCAATTATTCTATTTATTATAGTGTCTTTACCTCTAAATCTATAGAAGATTTAATAAAAATGTTCAATGTATTGGATAGAGAATTTTATGTTCTTTAATATTTGTAATAACAAAAATTTCCAAAAAATAATATTTAGAAGAATTTTTCTAAGAAACTACTACTAATCCCTTAAGTTAAAATGGAGTGAAAGGAGCAAAATATGTTATACCTACGCAAAGTAGAGAAATCAATTAAATATTTTAATCTGCTAAGAAGAAAAATATTAGAAGAAGACAATTTTTATATTATTTATAAAATGTAGATTTCCACTAAATGAATCCTCTATTGTTAATACCTATAGAGTTACTGAGTTTCTTTTTTGAATTTTATTGTCAGTGGAGATTAATTCATGAGTTTTCGTTTTATTAAGCGACAGATTATTTGATAAGAACTAAAATTCAGTGTCTTGTAAATTTGATTAACAATTTTCTGCAAATGTATTGAAATCATTATGTGTATTTATTAAAGTAGTGTTATCTGCAAATAGATCACTTTAACAATAGTGCATGTAGTTACCTACTGAAATCATTTATATAAATCATAAAAAAGTATTGGGCCTGACACCATAGCCCTATGGCACGCCGTGGTCTAGTTTTCTCAGGGATGATACTTCTGACCCGATAGGTACAGCCTGAGAACGATCTTACGATATACGATAATATACGCTGCAGCGAATATTGTTCGTACAGAAAATAATAATTATTTCCGACCTTGTATTTAGGTCACATGAACCCTGACGTCTGCCGTCTATCTCGTAACACTTGTATTTGCGGATACAATTTTCCAGGTGACTAGCTGCGTACAAATGCTGATCACATATCCTGTTTATTGTCGCTCTTCTCTTCGCTCAATCACAACCAAAGGCAAACAATTAGAATCACACACGGATGTATAGGAAATTATCTGCCACACTAGGTGTCCGACAGTCGGGCCACTTCCCATGACGAGAAATACTCCATCATTCGAGAAAAATATACTCTCGCTATTTTAGGCTTATACATTCGGTATCACTCGTCTTTCGGCCAATAATATATCACGGATTCTATTGAAGATTTTTGGCGATATAGCTGTTTTCGGTACTCCAGAATTGGTTGATGCTTGTTCTACTAAGCTTGAATTCATTTATCCAAATTTGAACGGTTTTATAAGGGGGGTATGAGGTAGAGGTTGGGTTCAATTCCAAATCCATGAAGTAGTCATCATTAATTAACAATATCGTTAATAAATAAAACAAACTATAAAGGAACCTTGTAGTACACAGAAGTTGCAATAAATGGCACAAAGTAGAAATTATTTAATGCCATTAACAATTTTTAAAGACCAACTCATAAAAGACAATTCACTGACTTCAACAAGCCTTCGTAATTCAATTGGAAGAGCATCCTACTTACTACAAATAGGTAGATAATAGGTTCAATTCCCAGTAAAATCCATGAATTATTCACAAAAAAATTGCTTCATTAATCAACAATCGTTAATAAATAAAATAAATTTTAAAGGATCTAGGTTCGAACCTTGTGGCATACCAGAAGTTACAATAAATGGAGCAAAGTTGAAGTTATTTAGACGTATTAACAATTTTCAAAACCTAGCAATAGGCAGATTTAGAAATCACACTTCTAGGGAACTTCGTATTCGTAGCTAAATTATGAGAGCATGTTACTAGACAGGAAGGTTCTGGGTTCAATTTCCAAGTCCAAGAATTTTTCACTAAATCTTTATTCAGAAATTAATCAACAAAATTGTCAATAAATAAAATACACAGTAGGACCTAGAGTGGAATCTTGGGGACCACCAGAAGTGGCAATAAAATAAGTATCGAAGATTTCTGGCATTACAGCTGTTTTCGAATTCCAGAATGTGGTACGTCTTCGATACTTGTTCTGTCAAGCTTGAATTCATTTACCTACCCAAAATCGAACGATTTCATAGGGAGGGCAAGAGTCACTTAATGTAAGGAACATTCTCTCATGAATTTACTGTCACTTGACACGATTGTGTTAAGTACTTGCCAAACAACGAATTAGTGTCAGAATGACTTGTGTCAGCTTTGAATCAATGTTGGTCCTATTCCTTTTTGTTACCAAACACATTTTACCAAACTGGTACCCTGGAACGAGTTCCAAAAGAAAGAT
This sequence comes from Ophonus ardosiacus, assembly GCA_943142095.1. Classification (NCBI taxonomy): domain Eukaryota; kingdom Metazoa; phylum Arthropoda; class Insecta; order Coleoptera; family Carabidae; genus Ophonus; species Ophonus ardosiacus. Next base: position 49,788,513 of record OW964828.1, on the reverse strand, counting down.
TTGGGCTCCACCGGTTTGAGTGAAGACGGGGTGGTTCGAACGGAGCTATTAAAAACAGGCTGACTAACAAAATTATCACAATACCTACATGTAATTCTTTTTAATTTATTACAAAGTATATTCCACTATATTACCAACTCTAATCCATATTGAAAGGAAGAAAATTACTGGATTTCAGTCAAATAATTGCTATATTTTCCGCCTCTACCGGTTTCGACACCTCATATGTCTTCCTCAAGAGCTACAATAATATTACAATTTTTGAAAAATTTTAATACAAACATGTGTAAATTTTTCAAAAACTGTAATATTATTGTAGCTCCTGAGGAAGACACATGAGGTATCGAAACCGGTAGAGGCGGAAAATATAGCAATTATTTGACTGAAATCCAGTAATTTTTTTCCTTCCAGTCAAGAAGTTCTTGCAGCCACTAATCCATATTAGTTGGCCTATTTGTTAAATTTATTTATCGTGTCTTAAATAGTATTATTTCTAATAACAATGGAGGAAGTTTTTATTTTTATTCCAAGTAAAGATATTACCTCATTATAATTTAACTTTAAATTATATTTCTAGCTAAACATAAATATTTAACAGTATAATAATAACTCAAATTTATTAGTAAATTTCTATTATTTATTAAGTTTGAATAATTCGCCGGTCATTCGTAAAAATTGCCTTAATTTTTTATGGTGTCTTATTTCTAAACTCTGACAAACAAATGACGTCAATTCTTTTCAAACTTTCTTTGTTTTTCTTATACTGTTAGTAAAGTTATAAATTATTTCATTTGACATAAAAAGAACAAAATATTTCAGAAAATATATCTTGATATGTAGCACAAGAACCAAAAAATATCTTCGAGTATAATATAAAAAAAAAATACAGATAATTACGTTAGTTATTCAGTAAGTAAAATAAAGTTTTAGCAAATAGACCAACTAATATGGATTAGTATATTTACCAATGTTGTGGCAATGTTTTAATAATGTATTCCATCCCATATCACTTACTGACAATTTACATAAATTTTCTCTTATTTAAATTCACGTGTCGTTGTCATGATGTTTCCGGAATACTCATTTGTTTACTATCGATTTTCTAATGTTCAAAGTTACTTTAAAGTTACTGAACACAAAGGGCAGGATATATACTTGCAACGGAAGTAATGAATATAGTATCTTATAATAATGTTGAGTATTGCACTTAAAATTTAATGACCTTAAGAACATACTAAAGTGCTGTTTAGATAGAGAAAATATGTTTTTCGAAATGAATAATTCATTTGAACACTAAATATAGTAAATTACATTGAAAAATATGTTCTAGATAGAATCTGAATATCGTAGAATTATAGTGCCTTAATGACATCTTCCTTTTCTTCTTATTTATTCCTGAATCGTTATATATTTGCATAACCGTTTCCAATGGTGATTTCCACAATTTTTTTACACATCAAAATTTTAAAGGAATGGGTTCTTTATTCTATTATTATTTTATAGTCCATTGTTGAGCATTTCCTGTTTCGTTATTTAGAAATATGTACAAAAAAATATAATTGTGTCTTGTGAAGGTATTGCACAGAATTAAATATTTGTGTTCATTAAGAGCACCAAATATGTACCTACCTTTATTGTTTTAAACAATGTGCCAAATTATCTTATTTCGAAGCCTTTTAACCTACTTACAAAATCAGATCGTCCTTGGTGAAACAAGTGAAATTTAAGCAACTGTGACGTCAGTCCTATACGGTTGAGTGACGTATAGGACAAGTGACGATCGGAAGGCTTCTAGCCAATCAAGAACAAGCATTCAGGTGTTTAAGTTCCGGTCTATTAACTGAAAGATCTGCTTAAGATGAAATTAGACTGAATCGGTTTCACCTGTGTAATGGATAGTGTTTTGTTTGTGATTAGTACTCGTAGATGTTTGAATTCACTTTCAAGTGTTTTGGTTTTGTTTGTACATTAAAATGAAATTGAGAGCATGTGCATTAAATGGATTAGTTTGTCTGAGTTAATTTATTTGTCACGCCAAGAATATATTTTCATTTTGTATGCTATTAGACTTTGTATAATTTATTCTGTAATTTATCTAATGTGTGCACACTATATAACTTTGTTTTGATTTATTTATCATTTTAATGTTTTCTCCTATGTACAACAAGTATTGAAAAATTATTTCAATCAATTTCTCCTGACGCAAAATTATTGTTTGTGTATGTGTGTGTTTTTTTTCCTTCTTGTTCATTATAATCTTCACAAGGGCACCAGCTTTCTTAAGAGGAATCTGAATCAATTTAACATGAAGAAGAATTATACAAAAACGATTTTTAAAAAGAAATTGGCATCGCACGTAATTTTTTTTTTTTTTTTATAGATGCAGTAAAGTTTGACTTTTCTATCAAACCTTCGTACACGATTCTAACAGTTATATAAATATTATATTAATATTAAATGAGCAATAAGGACTTAAGTTGGAACCTTTTGATATACCAGAAGTTGCAAAAAACGAAAATGAGTTGAAGTTATTTAAGGTGGGTTTATGCTGAAAAATTTAAGAATAGGAATAAAAATAAGAATAGTGTTAAGAATAATTTTAAACAAAACGATAAGTGGTGTTTATGCTGCCAGTTATAAGAATAAGCGTAAGAATAAGAATAGTAATATTAAAGTTTTTAGGTTAGTGAAAAGTAGTTACAATTTATTATTCTCATAGTGGTAGCAGCGTTCATTTGACATTTATAAGATTTATAATTTTATTATTATTTTTAAATTTGTTAAAATGGAGTACAATCAAAATATTATTTTGTCTGCACTAATTCAATTAATTGGGAAACCAGAGAATCCATTACTAAATTTGACATAATTATGTTTCGCCAACACCGATTATTATGAAAGACCAATTTTTTTGTTTGAAGTATTTGACAGTTGACACGCATGCGCACTTCGCCAACAGGAATAAGAATAAGGCGTAAAGTTAAAAGTAAACGAACTTTGGCTTATTCCTTATTCTTATTTCTTATTTTTTATTCTTATTTTTGCAGCATAAACCGAGTCGTATGTTATAATTTATCACTATTTTTATTTTTATTCTTAAATTTTGCGAGCATAAACCCACCATTAGTCGTACATACTAATAATTTTCGAAAACTTTCAAAGACAATTCATTGACTTCAACAAGCCTTCGTATTTCGATTGGAAGAGCATCCTACTTACTATAAATAGGTAGATATGTTCAATTTCCACTTAAATCCATGAATTAGTTACGAAAATTGCTTTATTAATCATCAATATCGTTAATAAATAAAATAAACTATAAAGGACCTAGGTTCGAACCTTGTGGCACACCAGAAGTTGCAATGGAGCAGAGTGTAAGTTATTAAGTCGCATTAACAATTTTCTAAGACTAGCAACAGGTAGACGTAGAAGTCACACTTCTAGGGAACTTCGTATTCGTAGCTAAATTAGGAGAGCATGTTAGTATACATGGGAAGGTTCTGGGTTCAATTCCCAAGTGCAAGAATTGTTCACTAAATCTTTATTCAGAAATTAATCAACAAAATTATCAATAAGTAAAATACACAATAAAGGACATATGGCCCAATTCTTAATTTTCACCATTGTGATATGATATTAAGTAATAAGTTCATGATAATATTTTTTATATGTCAACAAACATAAGCACCAAATTTGTTTTTAATTGTTATGCGCAACTAATATTATCAACATGTAAATACATAAATATCACACTTTCGCATTCTTTTAAATAAGATCGCTGCTGTTAAGAATATCTCCAAGTGATAAGTGAAAAATGTTCACTGCATTTCACTTTGGTGTAAATTGAGAATTGGGCCCCTAGAGTGAAATCTTGTGGAACATAGTGACAATAAATGGAGTATTCAAAGATATGGACTTTGTAATGACGCAAAACTAAATGCAAAGAAGAATAATGTGACAAAAAATTATGTTTGTAAAGTAAACTAGTAGAAAATAGAAAAATAATTTAATTTATTATATTTTAATCGTGAGAGTGGTTGCAGCTTACCACTCACTACCATTTACATATTTTAGCTGTAACATTACCATTTAAATTGTATTGTCATTCTAAAAAATTTCAGGAGAAATTAAATTAAAGATATTCAATTGCGCTTTTACAAATTTTATTCCCATTTCACGGAACGTAATTAAATTAGCTAATCTGAAAATCTAATTTGCTAAAAGCATAATAACATAATGTGATAAATAGTAAAAACACATACCTTGTAATTTGACGAAAAGCTAATCGTAATTTGCAAATTATTCGCAGAGTCGTCCTTGGTGTTCAGTGAATTTTCTTCAAGATTGGCAAGACTGAATATAATTTATGGAAGCATCCACGCGGTCTGTTGAACACGCTTTTGTTATTTCGTTTGGGATTGTATTTAACTGCTCTTCGTGATTTTTGAGCGAGGAGCAAATAAAATTTGCATTCATTACGCAGAATATGAATTCATTTTGAAGTTATGGCTTTTAGAAATTACGGTACCATCCAGAAATATGGATACAAGAATGCACTCTATTTGTTGCAGTACCTAACAAAATTAAGCGTTTTATTACAAACTGTTCTTCAACAGTTACTTCTGTAATAATCGCCATGAGATACAATAAAATAACGAAGAAGAATTTGTAAAAAAAATCTGATGTGGCCAACACAAAACCTCCCGCTATTTATTTTTTATTAATTTAAATACATACCTACGTATTACTAACGCTGCAAACTGTTCCATTGCAGAAAACTATTGCTTTATTTACTATTTTCTTTTAAAAATGTCACTATTAGTAATTTGAATTGTTTAGTTTTTTGACAGTGACATTTACTGTCAGTTACATTATTTTTAAATTTATCTTTAAAATATATAGAAAAAGTATTACTGTATTCCTGTAGAAAATTCAATAATCTTTATAGTCTATTTGAGAATGACTGGCAGTAATAAATCATTATTTGCAAGAGTAGTATTGGATTTTTGCCAGCAATGCGGCAAATAAAACTACCAGAAAAATCAGTTGTAACTACACTAGGATGGTCAAAATAAGCCGCACGCTTTGTACCTGGAACGAAACTTACTTGTCGAACAATAGAAATGCCGTCCGATAATCCCCGTCGGACTGTGTCATAGACGTAGATAGGATTTGTAGAGTGATCTGTTTATACATTTACTAAAAATAAAAGTTTTTAATATTTAAATATAACTTTCTCAGTCATTATTATTATATTGCATACATTTAATATTTACATACATACATTCAATATTTACATTTTTATTTGTTACATACTAAAATTTATACTTATTTCATGTGTGTTGTCAAGATATTGGTACCTGTCATATTTCTATTAAATATAAATTATTAAAAATCAGAATCTGATTCTGAATAAAAGTTCGGTGGTAGTTACAACGATTTTCTGAGAATTTTATTATGTCTTAAGCGGCTTAGGAAAACCATATTTTACATTATATTCAGGTAGTTTCATCTTAATTAATTAAATGACTTTACCTGACCCTGAAAAACAACTTAGACCTAAAACTATAGTTCTCTACCGAATTTAGTCATTTCGACTATCCCTGTGCAAACAATTATTGGCGCGCCACTGGAATGTCTTTGACAGAATGATTTATTACTGCCAGTCATTCTCAAATAGACTATAATTGGCATTTAATGGTATTTTTTGAAGAAATACCATTATGAGCTTCAGGTAAAGTGCCATTTCCGGTTATCCGATTTACACCAAAATCTAATGGCATCTTTTCATATTAGAGTAGGATAGAAATACAAGGTTTCAGAATTTTCTGAATGATAGTATTTGAGTACATACACATACATACACACACACACACACACACACACACACACACACACACACACACATCACACACATCACACACATCACACACATCACACACATCACACACATCACACACATCACACACACACACACACACACACACACACACACACATCACCGTGAAAATGTTAAAATTGGATTCTAGGGACCTTAAAACGTGGTCATTTACTAAAATCTCGATATGTGATTTTTAGCACGATCTCTATACCTCTCTTACCAAGGATAGCGGGAGGTAAAAATAATGGACCAAAACCAGAGGAAGTTTAAAGTGTAACGTTAGTAAATACTCGTATTTACTATGATGCTGTAGTTCTTTGAAATACGAATACAAAAGCTTCAAATTCTGAAACGGGAGAAATGCATAGAATTCTTGTAATTTTGATGCACAAAGGATTTTGTTCTTTGATCTTTGTATTCCTAGATTATTTGCTCTTTCGTATCGCTCTACATTACTGGTATACGTAGACTTTACCTGAAAATGTTTTTTGTAGAGAAATAACAGAAGATATAAACTGTGTCTAATATTTACACTGATATTATGTATTTGTGTTATATTTTGCTACAGAAAAACTAAATATTTTATTTTTATTACATTGATTATTATTGAAAATGAATCATGTAGTTTATATAAACTAACTTCATAACAATTACTTGTTGTACTATTGAAAGCGATAACTGAATATAACAGGGTTCACTTTTTGCTATTACAGAATTGGAAATAATTTTCGGAACCGAACTCGGGCTGTTTGAATCACATTTTTAATAATATGAAGCATATTTTTTGGCTTCTTTTATGTGAATAAGATACGAACTCAAAAGGTCAAGAATTGATATAATAATATTCCAAGTGCGTCAGATATCCATTCCTGAAATTGAAATAGAAAATATTAAATGTAACGTTTCGTTGCCAGTTTCATATTTCTTTGAAAAGAAATGAAATATCGTTTTATATTCCTGAAGAAAATGAAATTACCTTCAGCAAGGCAATATTCTCGTGGCATTTAAATTTGTATTTACTTTAAATTGTGAAAAATATGATTTTTCAAAACATAAAAACAAATATTTAACTTAAAAGGTAAATATATTGCAGCATTTGTTGAATATACATTATTGTCAAAAAAAAATATTTTTTTCTTTTCGTATGTAATTAATTTTATGGCCTTTGACTCGTCTTCGGGCAAAGACCTTGCAAAAAATGCCAAATTCATTTTGCGTGACTTAAACTCGAATTAATTACTACAAAATTAGATTCTAGAATTCATGGACGCCTGGAAACATGTAAGAGTCAAAGAATCTTTGAATCGTAGAATCCGTTACCAAGGAGTCATCCCGAAAATAATTACTACATTTCGCAGAAATGGTTTTGCAAGATCAATTTCATGAGAGACAAAAAAAATGATTTCGTTGGATTTTGCTGAAACAAATTCTATAATCTAATTAGGGAATTTGATGACATTACGAGTACTCTAATATCAGTTTACAAGTTGAGGTTTCTTGTTTTGATGATCCGGGTTCAAATTTGACCTGGGTCAAATTGGGTGCTATTTCCATAACAGCTTTTATGCCTGCGTCAACTTTTCTAACTCAAAAATCAGTTAGCTTTGCTAAAATTATGCAAACAGCACATATTATATTCAAAAAAATTCTAATTGACAGATGTCAGTGTCAAGTGCAATACCAAAGTGGAAAGTATAGAATCAGAAAGTAACATAAGTGACAGAGTGTCGCTCGCATAAGGGACTTGCAGTTTCAATGCCGGGAGTACGAGGAAGGCCAAAGAGAAGATGGAAGGACTGTGTAGCAGAATATTTGAGAGAGGAAGAACTGTCTGAAGAAGTGTGAAGTGCAATTTACAGAATGTACATTCGTGTTATAATAATATTGGATTTATAGAATCTTCCCAAAGGAACTTGCAATATGGAATATGTAAAAAATAGTGTGTTCGTGTTACAATTTTACAGGATATATAGAATCTTTTCCAAGGAACTTTTGGTTTCGGATTTGTACGAAATACATTGAATTGACGGAAGGTTTTGTGCTGGCCACAACAGATTTTTTTCTTATGTACGTAATCAACATCAACGATAGATTAGGTCACTTCTCTCTGCCAATGCTTGTTTTGCAGACTATTTTCTTTTGGCATGAAGGGCTAATCTCCGGAGAAGATGCGTTCTCGCCGTCCTAATTATAGGTCGTGCCAACTTTTAGTGCTATTGACTCCAGAAAACTCTCGCTGCAGGTAGACCTTAAGATGGTTGTAAATACAATTTCTGCTATTTTAAAATCTAGAAAAAATTAAAAATAATTGTTCAATAATATGCTTCAAAAAATATGTATTCATAAACTGGGATTAGGAAATAAAAAATATAAAACGATAAAAAATATTTTAATTGACAATAAAAATGTATATTACTTGTATCAATTTACAAAACAATATACATGAAAAAGTATGAATATATCAACTATATAAAAAGTATGGACGCAATAATTACACAAAACTGCATTTTAAATTAAAATTGTACCCATTTTATAATCTTCTGAAGATTGCAGATGTCATTAACGCTTAATTCTTTCCAAAGAAATGACATTAAATCTCATGGAAGGTTTAGAATAAATAAAGAAAGTGATTTGTAGTAAATCCGGCTCTTTCCAATAAGTAGCAAAATCTCATGGTGCGAAAGGAATAACCCATCGATTAGTAAATTAAATCAATAGCACTAAAAGTTGGTACGACTTATAATGCGAGGCGACGCACTGGCTTAGTTGATTATTTGGACCGGGATAAACTGACAATGCACATATTCGAATATTCGAACAAAGAAGTAGAAAAAATAATAATATGCCAAAATTAATTATTGTAATACAAACCAATAATGGGGTATTCCACCATAACAAAAAAAAAAAAATATTAAAAAATTCAATTTAACTTAAAGTATGGCTGAATAAATAATAGTAAACCAGTGAAAACATTTTTTAAATAATTGCTTTATGAGATATTTCATATTTGCTAAAAGGGGAAATTGACGTCATACAATTGTTATCTTTCTCTCGTAGCGTTCTCAATGTTGCGTGATTTCTCGAAAATAAAATACTTTTAAACTAGGAACAATTAAGATTTTTTAATACTATGAATTGCTTCAAAACTGAATGAAGTTTTATTTAAAATAATAAAAAAAATCTGTTGTGGCCAGCACATTTCCATATTAGGCTATATAAGTATTGTATTGCACTTTGCTATCGAACCGTCGTTTTATAACAAAATATTACCGAACTTTACCCAAATATTGTTTTTTATTGCATTTAACATGTCTTCTGCACACATATAATTCTAATTATATCTATTTTTCATTGTATGAGGAAGTTTCTAAATGTCACAGATTCTTCCAATTCTTTAATCAGATTGGCGGTATTTCTGATAGATATATGCATATTACCTACAATTTCAAATATTTCAATAAAACAAAAAGAAGGATTAAATGTACTTCCCAGAAAAAGCTATCAAAATGTCACTAAAACTGTTGATTTTTGACACTGAAATCTGTTTTTTACAAATTATGTTATAAACATTTGAATTTGTCAACTGGTTTCCTTAGTGTAGTTTCGCCGACTCGACTTGTTACATCCCGATATTCTATATATTATAGCGTCTATATCTCTAAATTTATAGAAGATATAATAAAAAATTTAAATGTATCAGGTGTAGAATTTAGTTCTTCAAAATTAGTAATATCAAAATTTTTCAAAAATTAATATTTGGAAGAATTTTTTTTAAAAACTACTACTTCCGGTTGTTCAATTGTTACCAAAACCTTTTCAGCTCTTCCCAGGAATGTCAGATTGAGGAATTCATAGTTAAACAGGTCTTATGTCCTATAGTTTTTGAGGAATCGTCCGTCCAACATCCAGCCATACACACAAACACACATATCCACACACACACACACAGACATCATTGTAAAAATGTTAAAATCGGTTTCTAGTGACCTTGAATCGTGCTTATTCATTAAAATCTGAATATATGATTTTTAGCATGATTCCAATACCTCTCTTAGCGAGAGGTAAAAATTGAGTGGAATACCCAAATACCCAAATTGTTTTGCGATTAGCTTATAAATAAAATTACGTATTTGTGCCGTAAGTAACTATTACCATACCTATTGAATAATTGCGCAAAGTGCACCACAGAAATTACTTTTTAATAGATTAGAATAGCTGCAAAAGAAACTTGCTATTGAAAAAACGATGAACTTTTCTAATCTTACTAATGAACTTTCTGGTGTTAGGCTATAAATTACTTTCTTAATAAATGTCACTGGTAATCTTCTTCTCGGATCCAGCGGCCTTGACTTTCAAAGCACGCGAATTCATATTTCACCTAATAAGCACCAATTACTCTGTGCATTCGCGTGTTTTGCTAATCGTTTCGTTTATTATGTAATGCAAACTTCCCTTAGCTTGTTAGCTTGCAACAGTTTTCTTCGTGTTATCAAAATCAGATTGTTAGATCGCATGTCGGAATTAAGAATGGACACTGGTTTACTTTACTGTTGTTTGAAAAATTTATTGTTTTTGTACTCGTGTTCACATGAATATTAAATTTTTGAAACGAATCCGTGGGAAATTTATACTGAAATTGTGAAAAATTCTAAAGAAGAATGTGATTAATGATTTTTAAGATTAAACTTGGTGAAATTAAAAAACGATGTTTTAGAACATTTAACTCTGTTCAAGAAATCCTCTAATTTGCTCTTAATTAATTTAATAGATTATGTCAGAGTTCTTAATCGGGCAATAATATACCTGGAGTACCACTTCATAAATAAACAGATGAAGCTGTAAAACAAATGTTTAAAGAACAAAGTCTTGCGAATTTTTAGGCTTCTTTACTTTCCGAGTAAAATTGAACGGCCACACATGGCTCGTTTGGCTAATAAATACAGCCGTAACACAGTGCGACTGTGTTTCTTCGCCATACGGACCAAGTGCAACTGTAGTGTAGCCGTTCTAAAATATGACGCGAGAATTCAAATAACTTGTTCTATTACTAGAAATATTAACATTTTAAACAATTAACATTGGACAAACCTACTTCTCATATTAACCTGCATATTAAAAAATAAATTTTTAAAATTTGTTAATATTTTATTTTGAAGAGAAAACGAAAAATGCTACTGCTTTTTGTTATCCTTTTGAAATCTAAGTCGAATATTAATAGATTTTAATAATTTATTTTTTAAAATGTCAATACTTGTGATTCTGTCGAGACGAGACGAGACGAGACGAGAAATTCATTGTCTCGTCTCGTCTTGTTTCAAATTCATAAAATTATGTCTCGTGTCGAAATTTTTCTTGTTTCGTTTAATAGAGTCTCGTCTCGGCCGAGATTCTCGCCGAGATTTCTCGACGGAAATTTAAATATGTATATTTTGGTCCCATAAACTAATTATTAAATTTATATAATTTTGTATTAATAGTAATTTCAACAAAAAGATAAATATTTGTCGTTTTATCTGTCAAAATTTAATTTACTTCTCTATCCCATTTTGCCATTTATCAGTTTAATATCGATCGCTTATAACACTACTTGTATACATCAAAAATATAAACACAAATGACATTTGACAGTTACTTGATAGTTAAAATTTGTTGGGACTTTTAAGAAAAAAATTCCAGTGTTTTTTAAAAGTTTTTCGTTAAAAGTCTATTCAAGTGTCTCTCTTTCACTCATTCATTGTGCGAGAGAGAAAATTTTTCAAGTCACTTGAAAAGAAAAACTTCATCGTGTAATGCACGCTTAACAAATTCTGACAGATAAAATGTCAAATACTTTATTATCTTTTTGTTCAAAAATGCCATAGCTAAATAGAGACTGATATCACTAAAAATATGTTAAATTTCACGTTTACAAATATAACTCATGAGAAAAATAACAACCGAGAAATCTCGAAACAGTTTTCGAGAATCGAGATCTCGTCTCGTAAAATATTTTTTCTATTTCTGACTCGTCTCGTTGAGACGAGAAATATCTCGTCTCGACAGAATCACTAGTCAATACATCTAGTAATAAAATAAGTTATTTGAATTCTCGCGTCATATTTTAGTAATGATGTACACAATGCTCTTAATATCAGGGGTAATATTTCTTTTGTTTCAAACTTTAATTAAATTATGTGTATTTTTAGAATGAAAAATGATGGTATTTGACATCTATGTACATAATTACTAGCTGTCATTCTGTCACGGGCCCCCATATCTGCTTGTCAAGGAAGACCAACAAAGTCACATGATTACTCGCGCATTATAAATTAGTATCCCATGTAAACGTGGGAGTATATGACGCCATTACTTTAGTAATATTAGTAATATTCAAACGAGTCAATACTCGTATCAAGGTATTTTTTGGATGAAAAGAAAAACATCAAGATGATTGCCAGGTTCAGTTGTGGTAATGAAGAGAGAAACAATAAATACTTTCTATCAAGTGATGAGAGGAGTTGCAGGCTATGCGGGAGAGAAAACTATCAGGCATTTAAGGATTTCGTGCAGGGAAGTTACGAGAGAAGGCAGAAAAGAAACGGTTCTGTTAGACGATATAGGGTCGGGACAAAATTGGATGAAGGAAGTCATCGAGAAACGGGTGTTTAATTATATATATATATATATATATATATATATATATATATATATATATATATATATATATTATGTAGATTTTAAGCCGGTTAGGCAAGAATAAATATAATAATAATAATAAATACTTTAATAATATTATTTGATGACGTAAGTCTTCTGCCTAATCTTTTCTAGGTTTGCCCAATGTTGAATTTTTCAAAATGTTAATAGTTCTAGTACTAGAACAAATTATTTGAATTTCAGTAGGTACATTACAGACAAAATTTTGGTTTTTTTTTTTTTTTTTTAGTAATTTACTTCTTCTATTTTCCTTCTATAAAATTTAATTTAAAAAAAAATCTATTACTACACTTTACATGTGTTGTTATAGATATCTTAATTCACAGGGGCCCGCAGTAAAGAGAAAAGGTTTAAAAATGCCGGATTATATTACATTAAGAAAATGAAGATTTTAGGCTTTAATTACTTTTGTTACTGTTACCTATAAGTCAATATCAGTTATCTGTGAAAAGCAGTTACTTACCTAGAATTTATAGGCAATAGGAAAAATTAAATAAAAATCGTGCCGCAATAAAGGAAATAGCTTCCTAGTTTTTTTATATCTTCATAAATCAAATGAAATTCGTGGAAAAGCAATCATATATTTCTTGGGTGTGGCCGCAAAATCACCAATCAGATTACAATATCGTTATTACGTCATCAGCAAATTGGTCTTCCATATATGAAGGTGGATACTAGGATACTCACTATGATTATTATTGTAATTTATCATATGTTTGTGACCTTGATTTTTTGCCAAATTTAATAACACACTTCTTACTTCTATTTTGAGAGATGGTAAATTTTTTGAACAAAAGAATAATTAGTAAATAATAGGTGTTGATGTTTTGCATAGAGTAGGAGTAGCTTTCCATATAAGACTTGAAGATGAAAATTATCTGGGTAGTCTCTGCAATAAGTAATTTACTCCTACAGAAACTAATGGGTTTATTATTGCAATGAAAAGACGAAGCATAAGACAAAGTTATTAAAACAATGTCAAACAAATTAAATAACAAAAAGTGGCAAACAAAAAGGAAAATTACTGATAATTACTTATGTTTCGACATTTTTAGTAAACAATGCTTTTGAAAACAATAATAACAAAGAACAGTATTATTGTTGTACAACAAATTTGTTGACAACGATAGTTAATAACTAAAAATATATGGATGGTTTAGTTTCTTCGGCAATCTTACAGAGCTGAAAAGGTTTTAGTAACAATTGGAAAATCGGAAGTAGTAGTTTCTTAAAAAAAAATCTTCTATATATATTTTTTTGGAAATTTATGTTTAAAGAATATAAAATTATCTATCAGATACATTTAACATTTTTATTATATCCTCTATAGATTTAGAGATAGGGAATTATAAATAAATGAAATAATCCATTGTAATGAATATCACAGCCCGAATAACTCCGCATGGAAACCAGTTCCAAAATTAAAATATTTGTTATTTCGGAGAAAAAGGTCAGTGTGAAAAATCCAGAGACATTACTGAAGACTTTTTCTGGGAAGTACATTTAATATGTCTTATTTTATTATTAATTAAATATATAAATTTATAGATACATATATTACATATACCCATCAGAAATTTCGCCAATCTCGTAAATGAATTAGAAGAATCTCGAATATTTAGAAGAGTAGGAGGAAAATTATTTAATGAATTAAAAAATATAAAAATATATGAATAATAGATGTAGTAATTAGATTTTTTTGTATTTACCAGATATGTTAAATGTACTTATATAGCCCAATATGGCGAGAGGTCTTGTGCTGGCCCTCTCGGCGAAATGATTATTGAGAAGCCTGGTTTGTAGCATTGGCATGTTTAGTAAGTATTCAGTTTTGTATTTAAGTGTAAATAATAATTTTTATTCAATTTTAACGTTTTAAACTGTCATTGTTAACTCCATAACAACAACTATAAGTAACATTTTATTCTCAAGTGAATTAAAATATTTTAAATCACTTTCACAAAATTTTAACTCATTTTGCAATAAATAATGCATTTAAAATAACATCAGGCACGAAAATAACACTCACCACAGTATTTATCAGATATCACTCATTTTCATTATTTTTCACGACACACATGACAGACAATAAAGCTTTGACTTGACGTATATCAGCGACGAATGTTATGCATAGCCTACTAACTGATTAGTTTTTTAGTTTGACAAAATTAAATATTATAATGGTTTTTATTATTATTTCGTAAAAATTTAATAAAATATTGCATACACCACGTGAGCTAAGAATGTTTGTGTGTGTGTGTGTGTTTGTTTATGTGTGTGTTTGTGTGTGTGTATGTGTTCTTACTTAACATTCATCATACATCATCAAATTATGGTCAGATTTTTTTTTTCACAATCAGCAAAAATCATTATTATTTAATTTAAAATAGTGAGCAAAGTAGCATGTTGAATCACAAGTGAGCAAAATACACAAGCCTACAATAATCTACGTCAGAAGTCACAAATTTTGATGGAGTTACAAATTTACAATAAATATCTACCATTCTACATGACAACAATAATTTTTTGTAGTTTACATTAAATTCAGTTATAAACATATGTACTGTTGAGCATGTCTTTTTCTCACTTGTCCAGTTGACGTACTCGCTCCCGCTCGTGCGTTAATGTCCTTACACATAAGAAAAAGACATACTTTGCTCATTTGCACTAAAAATAGATGTATTTAAATGCTAGAGGCAAAGTGAAACAATGGGTATAAAAAGTTATAATTTACCGGCTGTCTAATGAAATCGGTCTAATTTTAAAGTATTCTTGAGAAAGTTTCTAAATTATTATTACGAAATACAAATACCTTTTAAATTAAATTCCTTTTAAATCTTACTCAATTCTATAAAAACAAAATTAGTCATTTCTTATAGAATGGTCTAATAATAATGTGCAGGTGTGTAGTGCTATTATTATTGATTAATTATGACGAAATATGTACGCAAATGCTAAAATTATTCTCTCAATGCTATTTACTAATGAATATAGTATGCGGGCCTCATGCGATAATGATATCATAGTTTACCTGTATTTTTTACCGATAATAAAAAAATTGCACGATAAACTTAAAAAAGTTATCAAAAGAATTAAATATAAATACCGTTTAAGTATTAATAACGATGAAGGATTTATTCATTTAAAAAAAAAATCTGTTATGGCCAGCACAATACCTCTCGCCATTTCCATTTTATGTTATATAAGTATTGTATTGCACTTCGCTATCGAACCGTCGTTTTATAACAAAAAATTACAGAGCTTTACCTAAATATTGTTTCTATTGTATTTAACATGTCTTCTACACACATACATACAATTCTAATTACATATTTCTATTTTTCATTGCATGAGGAAGTTCCTAAATGTCAAAAAATTTTATTCGCAAGATTGGCGGTAATTCTTGTAGATATATGCATTTTACCTACAATTTTAAATATTTAATTTGTAAAACAATAAGAAAGATTAAATGTACTTCCCAGAAAAAGCTTTCGGAATGGCACTAAAACTATTGATTTTTGACACTGACATCTATCATTTACAAACTATGTTATAAACATTACTATGTTATAAACATTTGAATTTGTCAACTGGTTTCCTTAATGCTTTAGCCTCTGCGATGTACCACATCAAATTATTCTATATATTACAGTGCCTTTAAGTGTACTAGATGGAGAATTTTATGTTCGTCAATATTTGTAATAACAAAAATTTCTAAAAAATTATATTTAGAAGATTTTTTTAAAGAAACTATTACTTGCGGTTGTCCAATTGTTACCAAATTTAATCAGCTCTTCCCAGGAATGTCAGATTGAGGAAACTGCAGTTAAATATTTTTTAAGTCTTATATTATTTGAGAAACCGTGGTTTCCAACATACACTCACACTCACTCACTCACACACACACACACACACACACACACACACACACACACACACACACACACACACACACCGCGCGCACACACACACACTGACATCGTAAAAATGTTATAATCGGATTATAGGGACCTAAAAACGTGCTTATCCACTAAAATCTGGAAATCTGGATATTCGAATTTTAGCATGATTCCAATACCTCTTAACGAGAGGTAAAAATAGATATTTCAAAGGTACACAATAAAAATAAAATTGCAATTAAATAGTTTATAAGGTCACGCCAAAAATTTCTTATATTCCTCATATTTACAAATTTTATTTAAATTTGTCTGTTGCTACACTTATTCGTGTCTTGACATTGAGCGTGTAGTGTGCTAACGGAAACCTATGGAGAAAGGTGATCAGCCGTTGTTAGTGACGTTAACTATTGCTTCATAGTACTGTTTCTATGACTCATGTCTAAGTCTAGCTATAGTATACTCGTATGGTACTGGCTCATCACACTCGCAGTTAATGTGCTGTATGCTGTAATCATAGTAATGTATGCGCAAATTGGATATACCGTAGGAGGAAGATAAACCATACCAGCGGGCGTACAACAAGACAAAGATCTGCACACGAGAAGGAAGATATTGTTTGAGTAATTATATACAATCAAAATTTGATATGAACATACTCGTATTTATAAATGACCAAGTATGGGTTTTGAATCCTGTTAGGGTTTAGATGTTTGGGTCTTGGAGACTTGGAGTATAATGCCTGTTTCACATTTATCAATAAATTTAACTTGAAACAGTACAAAAAATTCTCCAATTTCTAGCCAACTGTTTACATTTATCAATTTTTACCTCTCGCTAAGAAAGGTATTGGATTCATGCGAAAAATCACATCCAAATTTTAAAAAATAAGCACGTTTTAACGTCGCTTGAATCCGATTTTAACATTTTTACGATGATGTCTCTCTCTCTGTCTGTGTTTGTGTGTGTGTGTGTGTGTGTGTGTGTGTGTGTGTGTGTGTGTGTGTGTGCGTGCGTGTGTGTGTGTGTGTGCGCGTGTGTATGGATTTTGTCTCGGCTCTAACTCAAATACTATCATTCAAAAAAATTTGAAACCTTGTATTTCGACCCTATTCTAATATGGAAAGAAGTCATTAGCTTTTGGTGTAAATCGGATAACCGAGAATGGCACTTTACTTGAAGCTCATAATGTTTTTTTTCTCTCTCGAAAAATACCATTAAATGTCATTTTTTAGCATGTTATGTCATTATAAAAATTAAAGATTATTGAATTTTGTACAAGTATACATTAATACTTTTTTATACGACCATTGTGATGAGTATGACATATCAACGTAGTATCCTAACACTGAAAGTTGAACTTCACGGTTGCTAGGTTACTGTCATTATTTTCTGGCTATATGTGTACATTATTCATTTGTCAGCTGTCCGTACGTTTGAACCTAAATTTCAGTTTTGTAAAAAAGTAAAATTTATTTAACCTCGTCTAAAAAATAATGTTCATAACTTGTATGAAATACAAATATCTTAGCTCGTGTGTATTGACGCGTCGTGCGTCAATTTACACTCGCATGATATTTGGTATTTTTCATAACTAGTTACGAAAATAACTATTTCTATATATTTTACAGTTAATTTTTATATATATATATATATATATATATATATATATATATATATATATATATAAATCTCAGAGCCTATGATTTAAAGATTCCTTTGTTACACAGTTCACATTTTAAATGTATGTAACTGACAAATAAATGTCACTGTCAAAAAACTAATCATTTCAAATTAATAAAATAGTTATATGCAAAGTAACTTAACATAGTTTGCAGCATTAGTAAATATGTAGGTATGTATTTAAATTAATAAAAATTAAATAGCGGGAGGTCTATGTTGGCCACATCAGATTCTTTTAAATTTTATATTAAAACAGTTTCATCAAGTGTTGCAATGGGCCCATAAACCATTTTTTTTTTTTTAAATATTTTCAAATGAAAGTTCGTTTAATTTTGAAGCAATTCGTGGTATCAAAAAGTCATAATTATTTTTTGTATAACTGCATTTGATTTTTAAAGAAACTTATAGCTATCTTTCTCACACCAATTTCTGTAGTAGGCTGCGCGAGAAAGATACCAATAGTGTGACGTCATCTGTGGCCCTAGAAATAAATTCAAATATCTCGCAATGTAATTATTAAAAAAAATGTTTTTTTTATCTTAATCGTTATTTATTGAGTAGTACTTAAAGGATAAAGTGTACAGTAAAATTTTTGAAAGAAGTCCGATCAAGGCCATCTACGAATTGCATCTATGAATTAAGATTTTATGCTGTCAAATTTAGTAGTGTCGTTTACATAGTTTTTATGAGGTACACAAGTTATTATGTACCCTCATAAAAACTAAATAAAAGACACTACTAAATTTGACAGCACAAAATCTTAATTCATAGATACAATTCGTAGATGGCCTTGATCGGACTTCTTTCAAAAATTTTACTGTACATTTTATTATTTTTTGTTATGGTTTATACCCATTGTACTTTGTACATTTATGCAAATGTTCTTAAGCTCAATTTCTAGAACATGGCCAAGTTCTTAAAATTGACGTAATAATTGACAAATGTTAAACAGGCTTAATAAAAAACAAATCATAAAAGTATTTCTATTGTTTTAATAAAAAATATGTTTTGTCTTTCCCTATGAATCAATCCTATATCTTTATATTGTGAATCAGTTCTGCGGTCTTACTTCCTTTATTTTCTCTCACACAGTTTGTGTGTAACCCAATGCTTGTAGGACATGGACATGAATCAGATCTTTGAAATCTATGCAGTGCAGTCGAAATAGATTAGATGCAGCAGCATATTTGAAACTAATGAACTAGTTGTTCACTGGCTTCAAATCCAGGGCAGAAACTTAATGCTGCATTGGTAAACCACACCATGTTTTATTATTGTTTTATATAGAACACGACAACAACAAATGACAGTGTTGGTTTCAAATGATATTGATAGTCTGGATTGATTTAATTGATAAGAATAAATGATTGTGTTTTGAATAGAATATTACACTAGGTACTACAATACTCGTAGTATATTATGATACAAGTGTATTAAAGCACGCGTGACAAGTTTAAAGGCACGAGTGCTTTAATGGCTCTTGTACACGAGTATCATACGCAATTTTTATTATACCTGCACAATATGCTGAAAATATTGTGACGTTTCATAATTTTGTGTGATGACGTAACATCGTTTACATGGAGATTGACTAGCATTTGTTGTTTACGATACTATGCGGATTTGCCGTTTCGTACTTGATTTTTTGACTTAATATTTTATATTTCATCATATTGTAGGATGTATAAATCTTCAACTCTCTGGTTCATGCAGTCGCAACTTCCTTTAATGCTAAGAATAAAAATCTGATGTATCTGACGTATTTACTAATGTTGCAAACTGTTCCATTGCATATAACTATTGCTTTATTTACTATTTTCTTTTTAAAATGTCACTATTATTAATTTGAAGTGATTTTTTTTTACAGTGACATTCACCTGTCAGTTACATTCATTTAAAATATGAACAGTATAACAAAGGATTTTGTTTATCTTAGGCTTCGGGATTTATAAAAAAATATGATTTATAAATTTATCTGTAAAATATATAGAAAAAGTATTAATGTATTCCTGTATAAAATTCAATAATCTTTAATTTTCATAATAATAAAATGATAAAAAATGGCATTTAATGGCATTTTTTGAAGAAAAACCATTATGAGCTTGAGGTAAAGTGCCATTTCCGGTTATCCCATTTGCACCAAAATCTAATTGTTTCTTTCCATATTAGAATAGGGTAGAAATACAAGGTTTTCAGAATGATAGTATTTGAGTTAGAGCGAAGACAAAATCCATCCATATACACACACACAAACACACACACACACACAAACACAGACACACACAGACACACACAAACACACACAAACACACACACAATATCATCATCATCGTGAAAATGTTAAAATTGGATTCTATGGACCTTAATACGTGGTCATTTACTAAAACCTCGATATGTGATTTTTAGCATGATCCCTATACCTCCCTTACCAAGGGTAGCGGGAGGTAAAAAATGAAATTGATTTAATATTCTTTCATAACATAACAACCATATTTATATGCTGATTAGGAAAAAAGGACTGTTTTAAACTATAGTGGCTGAATTGAACACAACACAATATTCTCTTTGAACAGTGTAAAAAATCTGAGCCATCGCGTTTAATTTTAAAGTGTAAAATACAGTTTTAAATCATCAAGGTTAAATTTGTCTACTGAGTAACGAACTGACTCAAACCTATACGCGCGCGTTGCCGCCGAATTTAAAGTCTTGTCAGTGTTCCCAACTGTATAATAATTTAAAACAACATTTACATTAAAAACTTTAAAACAATGGCTACCGTAGAGCAAATTAAATCATTATTACAGCCTCTTGACAGTAAAATAGACAATTTACAAAAATCCCTTAATATTATCGCGAATGCCGTACACGCTAATGAGAATAAAAATATTGCTAAATTTCAACAAATCGAAGAAAAATTAAAGCTAAAAGACAAACAGATATTGGCATTAGAAACAAAGTTGAAAGAAAAAAACCTTATCTTTTTCGGGATTAAAGAACAAGAAAATGAAAACATCAATCGCTTTATTCTTGAACTTATAAACCGACACATGAATTTACTCAACATTAATGAAAAAGATATTGAAGACGTAAGAAGAATTGGAAAAGCAACCAAAAATAAAACAAGACCGATTCGCGTGGAATTTGGCTCAAAGAAAGCAAAAAGAGAAATTCTACAATATGCAAATCTACTAAAGCAGCAAAAAATTTATGTCGATGAAGATTTTCCTCCTACTATATTGCAAGAAAGAAAAATTTTAAAGCCACATTTTAACATAGCAAGAAAGAATGGTCACAAAGCTAGGCTTTATCAAAACATATTATATATAAATAACGATAAGTACACCGCAAGCGACTTTGTAGAAGCTGATACGAATGATGAAATCACCAATCACTTGTCACAACCCGCGAGACGTCTTTCTACATCGCTACCGTCTTTATCAAAACCAGACGAAGAAGAAATGGAGGAAGAAGACACTAGAGTCGCAAATGCTCCATTATCAGTCAACGAGACTGTAGGGAATGTTAAAGAAACACTAACTAATACTGCCAACAAAACATGCGAAGAAGGAATAGCAGAAGCTATAGAAGTTTCAAACAACTCTGCTTCAACTAACGAAAAAAAACAGAAGGTTAAAGAAACACAAAAAGCAAATGCCAACAAAACAAGTAAATCAGTTACACCAAAAATAGGCCCCTTGGACAAACTTATACAAACGAGACTTAGATCCCAATCGATTTCAAAAAACGGAAGTGCGAATTAACAAATAAAGCGAAACAATATAATAATATTCTATTCTGGAACACCCAAGGCTATAAAAACATATTTAATTTAAATTATGAAGAAGAAAATATCATACTGAATCATGACATTATATGTCTTACAGAAACATGGCTAAATTTCGAATTAAAAGATAATCCTCCATTCCTTAGAGACTACATGCGCTTGGAACAACCAGCAATAAAAGAAGCCAGCATTGGACGAGCAATTGGAGGTATTGTCATTTTCTTAAAATTTCCAGCTGAAAATATTACAATCATTGATAAAGAATTACATTGGATTTTCTTCACGATAAATACAAACAAAATCAACCTTGTAATCGGGGTTTCATATTTCTCGCACTCGTTTGATTACAACGTATTATTAGACTTATTTACAGCAAGCTTACAAAGTCTAACAAATCAGTTCCCTAACCATCCATGTATCCTATGCGGCGACTTTAATGCACGAATAGGACAGCTAAACCAACTTGAAGATGATTTCCCGAAAAATAGCAACTGGAGTGCCACAAGAGTTTCATTAGATACAACCATAAATAAAAAAGGAAAAGACCTCGTTGCTGTTTTCGAAAATGAAAATTTTGTTGTTCTCAACGGCAGATCAAAGAGCGACTGTCCTGCCAACTACACCTACATAAGTAAAAACGGAAAAAGCACGATTGACCTAATATGGGCTAAATCAAATACGCTTCAAATAATTAATGATCTTACCGTCATTGAAGACATAAATATTTCAGATCATCTTATCTGCTCTGTAGAAATTATAAATTTGTTTCACAATGCTACCGAATCTAAAAACTCTTTTATCACTACAACTAAAACGAAATGGGACAACCAAAAATCAGATTTGTATAAACAAAAGCTTGATGAAAAATCTCTAAACGTAGATGACATGAATTCGAGAGAAATTTACGAAAGTATAAAGTCTGAAATTAAAAGCACCTCTGCAGATATTGGAATCATACACGAAATTAGAATAAATAGCAATAAAACTATCAAAACAAAACGCAAGGAATGGTTTACACAAAAATGTAAAATTCTTAAAAAATCTGTTAGACGCTGTTTAAAAGAATGTAAAAAGCTTGGCTTTATAGGAGAAAAGCTTGAGGCATACTTACAAGCAAAGAAGAAATATAAACTTTGTATAAATGATGAAAAAAATAATTATAAATCAAGTATTAAAACCAAGTTACAGGATGTAACAAATCAGAAGCAATTTTGGAGCACAATTAATTCTCTTCAATCAACACCTTACAATATCAACCCAATAGAATTACAACAATGGACAGATTTCTTTCAAAGTTGGTATCATCAGAGAATAATTAACGAATATACATATTTTGATGTACACCACCCATACCTGGACGGCGAGATTACATACCATGAAGTTAATTTTGCTCTAAGAAATTTGAAAGAAAATAAAGCTGCAGGATCTGATGATATCATTTATGAACAACTCCAAAATTTACCATCTAAATGGAAAGTATATATTAAAAATATGTTAAACAAATTTCTAGACGAAGAAAACCTGCCAAAAGACCTAAAATCTATCAAACTGACACTCCTACATAAAAAAGGAGACCGTTTAGATTTAAACAACTACAGGGGAATCGCTTTAATTAACTCTATTACAAAAGTATTCACGTTTATTTTGAACCACAGAATGCAAAATTGGGTAGAAAGTAAAAATTTACTACCAGAAGCGCAGGCTGGGTTTAGAAAAAAGAGATCTTGCGCTGACAATATATTTGTCCTCAACTCAGTGATCCAATCATCGTTTATGACAAACAAGAAAGGAATATACGGGATATTTATTGATTTCCAAAAAGCTTTTGATTCTGTTTCTCATTCACTTCTTTGGAATAAAATTTACACTCTTGGCATAAGCGGTAAAATAACAAGGTTACTAAAAAACATCTACGAGGAAGCAACATTAAGAATCAAGGTAAACAATGAATTATCACAAGAAATACAAGTCAGTAAAGGAGTGCTTCAGGGCGAGTGCACCAGCCCTTTATTATTCGCGTTGTATATTTCGGATATGGAAAATTTCTTTAGACAAAGAGACCTGGATGGCTATTTTATTAACAATAATACTGATATATTGTCCCTCCAGTACGCGGACGATATTGTCCTATTTGCGCACTCTCCCCCTGATGTACAGCGAAAATTAAATGCGCTTACTGAATATTGCAATGCAAACCAACTTGTAGTAAATGCAAATAAAACTAAAATTGTCCATTTTCATTTAGGTAGACCACCTAAGCGATACATCAAGCACTTCTGTCAAAACAAAGAAATTAAACTTGCAAAAAACTATACTTATCTAGGAATAACTTTTACGGCTTCTGGAAAATTTAACGAAAACACAAAGGTATTTCTAAGCAAAGCTCATCGAACTACAGGTGCTATAAAAAGCACCTTCCTGAAAGCACAGACATTTTGCTGGGAAACCAACAAGAAGTTATACAAATCTACACTTGTACCTACATTGCTTTATGGAGCGGAGATTTGGGGAATGATGCAATACGAAAATATAGAAAAAGGTTCACTACAATTCTTCAAATCTCTTTTTAATTGGCAACGTACAACCCCAGGATATATCATAAGAAGGGAGACGGGCGTAGACAAACTAGAAGTGTCAATAATAAAGCAGGTGCTTAACTTCTGGCATAAAATCCTACTAATGCCGGAACATAGATTCGTTAAAATTTGTTACAACAAACTATTCGAGCTAAATAAGAAACAAACGAACATTATTTCTCAGGAAAAACAAATGAATTATAACTGGATCAGACAACTTGAAATCATATTGAGAAAAACCAACTTTATGTTGATATGGGAAAAACAGAGTTGTGTAATACTACAGCCAGAGATGGATGACATAGTAAAAGCCTACAAGGAACTACTATATCAAGAAGACACAAGAAGAATAATTTCTTCATCACATAATCCCTTCTACCAAACATACCTAACAAGTTATAATTATTTTTCAACAAACATCCCTTTCCCCCTCCTAAAACTATATAGTCAGCTCAGAACTTCAAATCTGAATAACTTTTACTATCATCAGGATGGTTTCTGCCACAAATTTAATAAAGAGGAGAACTGCAGTATATGTAATCTTCAAGAAGAGAACACCTTAATCCATTTCCTGTTGTACTGTCCTATATATAATCCCATCCGATCCAAGTACATTGAAAAACACATATCTTGCTCTGTTTCAGAGAACCCCTTCAACGTTTTACTCTCAAACCCAACCACGTCAATTATGATGGACCTAGCCAATTACTTCAAGAGTGCTATAAAACTAAGAGCCTTCGCAATGAATTTATAAAAACTATGTATATATTTTTATTTACTATTGTATTTCACATTATATGCAAATGTTACCTTTCTTATTTGTATGGAGATCTCTCTTGGCAAATATATCATTATTATTATTATTATTATATGCTGATTAGTCTGCCTATATAACTCCATATTTAATCTTAATTTTAACTCCTTTTTGAAATATTAAAATGATGTACTGTTAACTAAACACCAAAAAACTTTTTACTGGTGGCTTCCTATTCTTGTTCGTATACATTCTTCATTAATAAGTTCCAAAATTGTTCATTTGGACGATGGAATATATTACTTCTAAGCAGTGCCGCTAGATGCACCATGTGCAAGTTGTACTTGTGTCTTGTGCGTCTATTGAAAAAGCAAGTTGTACTATTTTAGAATATCAAAAAAATTTTGATACCATGAAATCCGTATTTTTCCTTTAATTGGGTCTTATTAATATTAATGGACACTAGATATTTTATTAATCTATGCATATATTTAAATAAATTTCTAATTATTATTTTGTTTCAGGTAAACCACATTCCTTGAATTTACATACCATAAGTCCAGAAATCCACATGCGTAAGTTTAGAATGTTCATTGAAATCTAAAGAATTTTATTGGTATTTTAATACTAGTATACAAATAGTATATTTACTACATCGATTATAATTATACAGCTATTCAAAGGCTAACATTTCCTTAAGAAAATATACGAGTACTTCCTAGAAAAATGCATAAGCATAATGAAATAGTGCTTATATTACTAATAACTTAAAGAGTAAAGATTTTGTAATATTTGTTAGAATTATAAGGTAAAATTCAAAATTATTTTAAACTTTTGTTAGACGATCATAATTACGTTTGCTACTTAACACTGTATAATCGGGTAAAACAGGAACTTTGGCTCTTAAAATTTTTATATACAGTCTATAACTCTTCTACCGACAGGGGGGTTGTTTTTCAAGACTATTTCTTTAGCCAATCTTTTTATTATTATTTACGAAAGTAACAATAAATCATTATTATTATTTTTGTTATTACTGTGATAAATATTGCATTACTTTCATTTAAAATACTGTTTAAAAAATGTGAAACCGGCTCATTAAAGTATCTTCTTACGATTAAATCGTATAAGAATGAAACTCTTTCTCATATAAATAGACCACATTAGTGAGGTTAAGATTTTCGTTTGGCGCGAAACCCTAAATCAAATCAGAACGTATGTGGTTCTTACGGAAGCGCATTTTCATTTCATATTATTAAAGCTATTCTGTGTTTCTTAAGTACAATTTTGAGTTTCTTACTAACTGTTAACAATACTCTTTGCATTCTGTACAGTAAAAGTATAAACAAAATAATAAGTTAAGCATAATTTCATTTTAAAGAAAGTAGGATTGCAAATAGTAACATATGTCGTAACTTGGTGCAGTCAGGTCATCTGAATTTGTAGGTTACTTTTGGATTTGACGCTGTTTGTCTTTAAAGTTATAATATAAGGTGGTTATAGGTTTTTCATTTTTGTTATTTGCGATGTCTGAAAGGGTTATTAAGTTGTCCGCAATAAATAATTTCTTTGCTGACGATTTAAATTGTCCGGATTAAATAGAATCGAAAACAGCTACGACCTACGTTTTAATGAATTTGCACTTGCTGCTTTAATTACAGATTATTCAACAAGTTTGGGTGTTTTGTATTTATGAAGTTTAATAGATAAGATATACATATTAAAGTTCTTTTGAACATTTTGAAAATAGCATATTTTTGTTCCCGTATGAATAACATGGGACTATAAATCGGCAAAGGCGAGTTAGGGTTTTAGTTTGAATTTACCGCCACAAATTTACCGTTACACTAATGTGGTCTATATATAAGTACGAGCTAAAATGTGACATTCTAATTCCGAAATAGGGAAAACTATGTAAGGGTAGATTTGTGTACCATTAGGTACATTTTTATTTATAGATCGCAGTTAGAAAAGTAATACATAATAATAATAATACTAATTATTATTATTATTATTTTCCCTGTTGAAGATACAAAAAGTGTAACAAAATAATTAAAATTAACAACTACATATATGGATTATTAATATAATTCCTACCAATTACCTCCGAGAAATCCGCTAGTATAATTTACATAATAATTATTGCAGTAATGATCTTTTTTGTTTAAATAAATCATTTTCCTGTAGTACTCTTTTGCTACTTTTGTAGCTTTTAGAACTGTTTTCATAATCTGACGTACTTTAAGACTTTAATTACAATAGGGTAGTTGCGCATTTTCCAGTTTATTTTTTTTCTGAAAGAATTGTTCAAGTTATTCACTTTAATACAAATTTTATGTCTGGCAACTGTATATTTTTCAAAATATAATTTTTTTAAAATAAATTCTTATTTCAAATTTTCCCGTGGTGACGAGTTTTATTAATACCAATCACAGTCTTTCTTGCCATAGCGGTACATTCTCGGTTGTACACTCTGTACACAATACACCATTTTTATTTGAAACGATTTATATGTTTGAAAGAAGCACTATTTCAAAAGAAATTATTCATTTTCACACAAATTCATTAGTTTCATTACCTTATTTTAAATCTGCAGATATAGAAAAGAAAAATAAAATATGATTTTAACACGTAAAACATAGGTTATGTCACTAAAAATGACATGTATATTCACTGGAGTGTGCAGCCACCTGGTGGCAAAATTATGAAGTTGTCTATATAAGAATTAAATATCTTGAAAATATCTGGTATTCAAGTAAATAATTATAAAATATACGTACTATTAAATAATGCTTTTGTATCTGTTATTTTTCTTTTCGAATTATACTGTAAATATTTGTATGATACAATTAAATATAATTCAACATCTTCGCTTTGTCGTGGTATTCTAACAAGCTTGTATGACTTGGTCGACCTATATAACTATTAAAAGTCTACGTCACAAGAATTCCACCGCGAACTTCATTTATGGAAATTATGAATGAAAAGTTTTATATTTTCTAATAATTTTTACATTAATATGTTTAGAATTAGTTTATATTTCATAATTAATAGGAAAAAATAACATTTATTTTTTTCGCAACTACCCTATTGTTTTAGGAATTTATCTTTAATTTAAAGTACTAGCGAAAGTAATAAAGTTATGAAAACGAATACAACTAATTTTAATTTAAAGTGTTAAAGCGAACATGAAGTTTATTATGAAAATGGCTCTTGGTCAGTGCCCTGTGTTTTAGTCTCGGCATTCAGTAATAAATCTTGATGAAATATTATTAACTACTTCATAAATTTACGAGCATTCAATACAACCATTAGATACATTTTATTTTTAATTGAACATTAAATAATACTTCCTTAATAAAGTTTCTTCTTGTAATCCTCTATAAAATTATTTCCTTCTTTTTTCTATTTTATGGCTCATTTCTCCTATTTACTCTTCTCCTCAGATCTTCAAAGCTAATGTTTCTGTGGCGATGTTTATAAGTTGTCAACTGTATATAACTCAGACATGTGAGAAACTAAGGCACCATGTGTGTGACCACGGGAGATATTTTTAGCCTACTATGTTTGACATCTGTGTGTGGAGTTTTTATTTAAACAGTTGTGTAATTCTTTCTTCGTGGGAGGAAAATATGGGATAGTAAAGAGGAGTTAATTGATGATGCATTCATAAAGTTAATGTTGTTAACAGTATGCTGATAGTGGAATTTGAAATACTAATTGAGAAATGGTTAGGATATAAATGTTGTACATAGCGTGTCTCTAAAATAGGGGGACATGGCTTAACTACAGATTCCTGAGGCTAAAGTAAGACGATTTAACTAAACTTGCTTTTACCGGAAAGTGTAACATATAGCCAGTACTCTGCTTTAAAAGTTCTTCTTCAAAAAAAAAATCGAACCGTCGTTTTATAACAAAATATTACAGAACTTTACCCAAATATTGTTTTTTATTGTATTTAACATGTCTTCTGCACACATATAATTCTAATTATATCTATTTTTCATTGTATTAGGAAGTTTCTAAATGTCACAGATTCTTCCAATTCATTAACCAGATTGGCGGTATTTCTGATGGATATATGCATATTTCTTATAATTTAAAATATTTAATTATAATAAAACGATAAGAAAGATTAAATGTACTTCCCAGAAAATATCACTAAAACTGTTGATTTTTGACACTGAAATCTGTCATTTACAAATTATGTTATAAGCATTTGAATTTATCAACTGGTTTCCTTAGTGTAGTTTCGCCTACTCGACTTGTTATATACAGGGTGTCTCTTAAATAGGGGGACATGGCTTAACTACAGATTCCTGAGGCTAAAATAAGACGATTTAACCAAACTTGCTTCTACCGGAAAGTGTACCGTTTAGCCAGAAATCTGCTTCAAAGTTCTTCGAAAAAAAATTAATTTTGCTTATAATAATCAGACGCTTTATTCGATTTGGATGAAATTTGGTATGACAGTTTATATGGTTATAGGTCATCTTTTAAGGTGATACTTGTTATTATTAGTGAACCACTATTGTATGAAACTTAGGTCTCCCAACATTAATTAGACCGTAACTTTTTAATGGCAATGCCGAGAACGTGAAATTATTTTTCTTCAGAATGATACATTCAATTGTAAACTTTTGTCTCTCTGTGTAATTTGTGATATCTGTTACGGTTCACACAGAAAAAAATAAAATCTTAGTGTCTGCACTAATAAATTTTTAAAATAAATTTATTCTAGCAGCCTATCCAAATGTCAAACAAGTAATTTTTAATGACAGTAACAATTGTTTTACGGGTTTTCAAAAATTTTCTTCGCAATATTCTAAAATTAGTAACATCCGTGTGTTAGGCCTAATAGTATTTTACTATCATTATTATAAATAAGACGATTACATATCTTAGCTTACTCCTAAACAAGTTGTAAAGATTGACAACTCGTTACTGTCATTAAAAATTACTTGTTTGACATTTGGATAGACTGCTAGATTAAATTTATTTTAAAAATTTAGCAGTGCAGACACTCAGATTTTATTTTTTTCTGTGTGAACCGTAACAGATATCATAAATTACACAGAGAGAGAAAAGTTTACTATTGAATGTATCTTTCTGAAGAAAAATAATTTCACGTTTTCGGCATTTCCATTAAAAAGTTACGGTCTAATTAATGTTGGGAGACCTAAGTTTCATACACTAGTGGTTTACTAATAATAACAAGTATCACCTTAAAAGATGACTTATAACCATATAAACTGTCATACCAAATTTCATCCAAATCGAATAAAGCGTCTGATTATTATAAGCAAAATTAATTTTTATTCGAAGAACTTTGAAGCAGATTTCTGGCTAAATGGTACACTTTCCGGTAGAAGCAAGTTTGGTTAAATCGTCTTATTTTAGCCTCAGGAATCTGTGGTTAAGCCATGTCCCCCTATTTAAGAGACACCCTGTATAATACAAAATTTAAAGGTATCAGGTGTAGAATTTTGTTCTTCAAAATTATTAATATCAAAAATTTTCAAAAATTAATATTTCGAAGAATTTCTTTTAAAACTACTACTTCCGGTTGTTCAGTTGTTACCAAAACCTTTTCAGCTCTTCCTAGGAATGTCAGATTCAGGAATTCATAGTTAAACAGGTCTTATGTCTTATAGTTTTTGAGGAATCGTCCGTCCAACATCCAGCCATACACATATACACATACACACATACATATATACACACACACACACACACACACACACACACACGCACACAGACATCATTGTAAAAATGTTAAAATCGGATTCTAGTGACCTTGAAACGTGCTTATTCATTAAAATCTGGATATGTGATTTTTAGCATGATTCCAATACCTCCGAGAGGTAAAAATGCTTATGACAACAAAAGGCGCGTGCGTGCGTGTGTGTGTGTGTGTGTGTGTGTGTGTGTGTCTGTGTGTGTATAATTTGTGATATCTGTTACAGTTCACACAGAAAAAAAAAAAAATCTGTGTGTCTGCACCGCTAAATTTTTAAAATAAATTTTATCTAGCACTCTGTCCAAATACCAAACATCTAATTTTTAATGACAGTAACGAGTTGTCAATCTTCTCAACTTGTTTAGGAGTAGGCTATGTTAAGCTTAATTATAATAATGATAGTAAAATACTATTAGGCCGAACAAACGGATGTTACTAATTTTAGTATATTGCGAAAGAAATTTTTGACAACCCATAATAAACAATTGTTACTGTCATTAAAAATTAGTTGTTTCAAATTTGTATAGACTGCTAGATTAAATTTATTTTAAAAAATCACGATGCAGTCACTCAGAATCTATTATTTTCTGTGTGAACCGTAACAGGTATCACAAATTATACAGAGAGAGAAGAGTTTACTATTGAATGTATCTTTCGCGTTATCGGCGTTGCCATTAAAAAGTTACGGTCTAATCAATGTTGGGACACCTAAGTTTCATACACTAGTGGTTCACTAATAATAACAAGTATCATCTTAAAAGATGACAACAATATGAACTGTCATACCAAATTTCATCCAAATCGAATAAAGCGTTCTGTTATCATAAGCAAAATTAATTTTTTTTCAAAGAACTATGAAGCAAAATACTGGCTAAATGGTACACTTTCCGGTAGAAGCAAGTTTAGTTAAATCGTCTTATTTTAGCCTCAGAAATCTGTGGTTAAGCCATGTCCTATTTTAGAGACAGTCTGTATATCTTAATCTCTTTTAAATATTTATTGGTTATTGGAGCAGTACACAATGACTGTCCGTTTACCTTATTATGAATAGCCAATTAGTCAGTGAGTGCAGCACACTGGACACAAATCTCCCACACAAAGGAACAATGATCGTTGCACAATGCAGTACAAACATTATCCTTTCCACGTTCGGGAGAACGAAAGGTCATAGAATTAAAAGCCAATATTTGCAGGCTGACTTAATAGAGCTATTTTTATAATCATATATCGTTGTGGGAGATAATGACGCATACTGTTTACAAAGAAAGAAACGGTTATAATATAATTTGCTTTGTACCTGGTACTGTTATTTGTTATTGCAAGATGACTTCTAGTTACCGAAAGAACAACTTTTATAGACTGTGAAGTAGCTGGATATTTTGTCAGGGATTTGACCAAGTTGGGATTACGGAAATTTTAAAAGGATGATTATTTTCAAAGAAATATATTTTCGGAATATGATTATAATTTACCACTGATTAATTTTAACTGTTTAACGCTATTTTAAAGAAAATTCACTAATAAGATTAGGATTAGCTAAATTTTAAAAGGATGATTATTTTCAAAGAAATATATTTTCCAAATATGATTATAATTTACCACTGATTAATAGAGATGCACTCGATTTCGAGCTTTGGCCCGGCCCGGCCCAAAGCCCGCCTCGATTTTGAGTCGATCATCGAGCCGGGCCAAAGATATTTTTTATCGGGCCGAATCGGGCTAATCATTTTCAAAAATCGAGGCGAATCGGACTTTTGATTTTGTCCCGGCCAGAAAAATCTTATAGTTCATTTAAATGCACAGTTTCCTTAATATTTTAATGAAAATGTATGAAGTTAAAAAGGATCAAAATGATTTAATAACAACACAGTTCACATATTAATAAATAAAAATGTATTATTTTACTTCAAGAAGTTCAGGTTATTCATTAAATCATAATAATTATATTGTGATGATGCTATTATTATTGTTATTACTCGTATACTTAAATAAAAGTGATTTTTGTTCCTACCATAATGGTTTCTTGTCCTATTTTTGAGCAGAAACAAAGTTAGATAAAAAATCCTTATGTAAATTAAAATTCTATTTTTTTATATAAGATTTGTGAAAAAGTTGTTTAAATTCTTTGATAAACAAAGTGTTAAATACTCGTAGGTCAGTAATTTTTATAACAAACTTACACTAGAAGGGTCTCTTTTTTAACTACTTATGTTAACTAATGTTGAAAGTTATAAGAATGTAGAGGTTTTTTATAAGTTTGACACGAAAAAAGTTAAACATTTTGCCTTAACATAAAAATCAACATTAGGAATGCCGGATGCACCCAATTTCGAGCTTTGGCCCTGCCCGGCCCGATTTCGGGTCAATTTTCGAGCCGGGCTAGCAAATTTTTTTTTGTCGAGTCGAGCTGGTAATTTTTATTTTCGGGCCGAGTCGATCCAAACCTCAAAGCCCGGCCCGGCCCGCCCGAATGCATCTCTACTGATTAATATTAACTGTTTAACGCTCTTTTCAAAGAAAACGTTCGTATTTTGTATTATTACTTCTTCAAGTGTTTACTAGTAATAACAGCATAAAATTAGAGATAAAATGTGTGAGAACGAAGAATCTCAAATTTATATATATATATATATATATATATATATATATATATATATATATATATATATATGCATTTTTTAAAATAATTCTTAGCTTTCGTCAAAATAATGTTACTAAATAAATTTTTATAACAACTAAACAATAAAAATGTCGTAAAATTGACTTCATGAAAATTAATATTTGATTACTTCAAAAAAATAAAAAATAAATTAATACGTTCCAGTACTCTTTGCCTCTCTAATGTATTTAAACTGCCTCCCGCAGGGAAGGGCGCAGGTACAAATATCCATATATCTTGAGACAGCGTATACCTAATAGTTAAACAGCGGATTTAGATAGACATTGGTTTCAGGTATACTCTGTCTCATCTTAAAGGATCGCTATAAACCTTTAGAACGCCTCTCATTTAAGTTGACAAAGAAACCCAAATTTCCACCCTTCATAAATAAGACTTTGAATAATATCACCGCTATACACAGACTTTGACACTCATAACAAAAATATTATGTTATTTGAGTAAATCGATTCCAGGATTTATTGGTATTCATAATAGAAACGATGAAAAGAAAATTGACTGAAATAACCTGTAAAAATGTATTTGTAATTGGATTTCACAAAAGGAAAAGTAATTTTTATCATTTGCTGAAGATGGGGAAATTATTGCCCGAAAGGTTCAAATAACATATTTGTACATTTTTGAAATAAATATATGGAACATTAAGACCTGAAATCATTTGACATCGAATCCTATGAAGGTTCCCAAAGGATATTCCTGTTAATTCTATATTTAAAGTAGCCGACAGAAATTTGTAGAAATTTCTAGCCATTTGTATACATTTTATAATTTATTGAAAATAAAGAAGTCTATGTATTCTTGCTGCAGGATGTGCGAAAAAATTTATGCACAGTCATACTACAATGAATATTAATAGGTAACCTACTATAAATAAATCCGGATTTATATTTGTATAAAATATAAATATCTCGGGCAAAATAAACGTCAAAACAAAACAATGCAAGTAATATTAACTCGTACGCCAACTCGGCGTTTCATGGCATTGATTGCGCTCTGTTACATATTCATAAGCCTGACATCCAGTTGGCTCTGAGTGGGCATATCGTTGCTGTATCGCGTTTATTCAGCAACAACTGAATATCGCATGAGATGAAATCTAAATTGTGTTATAGGATGAATAAAATATTGGCTATGTTCGCCCCAATGTCAGACAGATCAAAATTTTATTTACATTTTCATCGAAACAATGTAAACAACCAAATCACCCTAAATGTGTTTCGGTCCAGATAAATTAAAATCGATTTCGACTGAAAACAACAACAACAACAATCAACACTTCATTTCCATATTAGGCTTATAATATATAGGTAAGCAAATATTGTATTTAACATTTCTGATATACATACAATAATTCTAATTACAGTAAAATTTTTGAAAGAAGTCCGATCAAGGCCTTCTGCGAATTGAATCTATGAATTAAGATTTTATGCTGTCAAATTTAGTAGTGTCTTTTACTTAGTTTTTATGAGGGTACATAATATCTTGTATACCTCATAAACACTATGTAAACGACACTACTAAATTTGACAGCATAAAATCTTAATTCATAGATTCAATTCGTAGATGGCCTTGATCGGACTTCTTTCAAAAATTTTACTATACATCTATTATTACATATAGTTCTGTATTTTTACCTCTCACTAAGAAAGGTATTGGAATCATGCTAAGAATCACAAATCCAGATTTTATTGAATTAGCACGTTTTAAGGTCACTAGAATCCGATTTTAACATTTTTAAAGTGTGTGTGTGTGTGTGTGTGTGGGTGTGTGTGTGTAGACGTGTATATGTGTGTGTGGGTGGATGTTGGAGGGATGATTCCTCAAAAACTGTAAGACTTAATACTTGTTTAACTATGAATTCCTCAATCTGACATTCCTGGGAAGAGCTGAAATGGTTTTGGTAACAATTGGACTACCGAAAGTAGTAGTTTCTAAAAAAAATTCTTCTAAATATTATATTTTGAAAATTTTTAATATTACTAATACTAATATTGAAGAATATAAAATTCCGTGTCTCATACATTTAAAATTTTTATTATATCTTCTATAAAAGTTTTAGTTACATTCTGAAAGCTTTTTCGGGGAAGTTCATTTAATCTTTCATATCTTTATTAATTAAATATTTAAAATTACAGGTAACCTGCATATATCCATTAGAAATACCGCCAAATCTTGTTAATGAATTGGAAGAATCTCTGACATTTAGGAACTTCCTCATACAATGAAAAATAGATATAATTAGAATTGTATGTATGCAGAAGACATGTTAAATACAATAAAAAACAATATTTGGGTAAATTTCTATAATTTTTTTGTTACAAAACGACGGTTCGATAGCGAAGTGCAATACAGTACTTATATAATATAAAATGAAATTGGCGAAAGGTTTTGTGCTGGCCACAACAGATTTTTTAATTCATTTTATAAATAAGTTTCCTCCTACTCTTCTAAATGTTTGAGATTCTTCAAATTCATTGCCGAGATTGGCGGTATTCTGATGCGTATATGTAATATATGTATCCATAATTTTAAATATTTTATTAATAATAAAATAAGAAATATTAAATACACTTCCCAGAAAAAACCTTCAGTAATGTGGCTATCTGGATTTTTGACACTGACATTGTGTCAATTACAAACATTTTAATTTTTCAGCTGGTTTCCATGGAGTTATTTGGGCTGTGTGATTCATTAATTACAACGAATTATTTTATATATTTATAATTCTCTATCTTTAAATCTATATGTAGAAAAT
The DNA here is from genome assembly GCA_943142095.1 of Ophonus ardosiacus. Classification (NCBI taxonomy): domain Eukaryota; kingdom Metazoa; phylum Arthropoda; class Insecta; order Coleoptera; family Carabidae; genus Ophonus; species Ophonus ardosiacus. The sequence continues at coordinate 49,752,071 of OW964828.1, read as the reverse complement.
ATAAAAAAATGTTTGTAATAACACAAATTTCCAAAAAATAATATTTAGATTTTTTATCTGTCCTTCCAACATCTATATATACACATACACACACACACACACATCATTGTAAAAATGTTAAAATCGGATTCTAGTGACTTTATAACATACTTTTTTCTAAAACCTGGATATGCGATTTTTAGCATCAATCCAATCTCTTAGCGAGAGGTAAAAAATTAAACCCTACCCTAATCCCTGGTTCACACGTAACCGTGAAGGAGAGTTTACGCTAATCCTTTGCGTGAAGACGTGTTCGAATCACTTCCGGAATGTTAATCACATAAACCGTTCTGTTCGTTTTCTACGGATCACGATTAGGAAAGTAAAGGTGGTCATTTTCATTTTAGCTCAATGTTAGGTTCACTAAATGCTGGTTAGTTGATGCGGAATAAAAACATGGATTTCGTTTCAGGAAACGTAGAACTTTCAATCATAAAGGGTGGGAAATGGAAAGATAAATAATAAATAGTTATTAGTTTGAAACGTTTTGACTTCTCTGTATTGCACGACGTGACTTTGGATGTAAATACTGTAATATTCCAGCGACGTATCATCTTAACACTTAATTCATCCGTACGAAATGTTTGTAGAATAAAATGAAGGAGTTACTTATTGTTTATTTTGTTATGAGGATATGTAATTTATAGATATCACTAAATTGGAATTCATTGTTTAAAAAAAAAAATAAAAATATGGAGAAAATTAAATTTTGGGCTGTAATTAATTCCCGTAAATATAGTCGATACTTGTTACTTCAGTCGTACTTCTTCGATCGAAGGTTTACGGGAACTTTTACTACCGTGAGTATTTTTAAAGTAGTTGCGTTCGGTAAATGAGTTCTATTCACTCTTCTCAATCTGTACACTCCTAACATCGTTCGGTAATTACATGAAGTGATAAGCGTCTTGAAATGGAGCGTTCGGGAAATGCAGAATGGAGTCAAGTGGAGTGTAAAGTGTTAACCGTGTTAACTCCATAAGCCCAACCTCGATATGCAAGCATACATGGAGTTTTTTTGATTTATTTGACATCTGTCAGATCATTTTGTATTTGTATGTTGAAATATTTTCTTATACACAATTATTTTATATTTATAATATTGTTTTGTAATATAACAAGACACAGTATGTCGGAATGGTAAGAATTCTCTACCTTTTCTAATATAATTCATTGTTTTTTTAGCAGTGCAGTATATCAGATTGTCAAAGAAGGAGGTTATTATAATCGTGCACCAAAATTTTAACTCTACTCGTTCGGTTAGTCACAAATAATGGAGTGTACCTTATTTCCTCGATATACTCCAACTCCAGCTCTACTCCCACTCCACTCTAACACCGCTCCATAAATACTCCAACTCCGTATGATTTACCGAACGTACCTAGTGAAACATTGGGTTTGTCATATCCATGGTTACTTGACATGTGATTGACAGCAATGTATTTGCCCGTTCCATTTAAAATGAAACATAGGGAACGAATTTGACATTTAATAAGACGTCAATAGAGGTTAATTTTGTTTAAATAATTATACCTGCATTCTAAATTAAAATTAGTTGTAGAAAAAATATAGTGTGCACCTTGTGCCCGAGTTGTTTTCTGACTCGGCTAAATTTCTTACAATATTTAAATATAATACTTCTGCCAAATTCATTCACCATGTGTCATTTTAATTGAGACAAACAAATACATTGCTGTCAATCAAATGTCATATCATAACTTATAGGGAAATTCAAGGATTAGATGTCATTAGAGGTTAATATTGTTTAAATAATTGTACCTGTTTCTAAAAATTAAATTTAGATGTAGAAAAAATACTGTGTGTACCTTGTGCCCGAAATATGTTTAGTGCTCTCGAGTGGTTTTCTGAGTCCGCTAAATTTCTTACAATATTTTAATATAATACTCCTGTCAGATTCGTTCCCTATGTTTCATTTTAAATGGAAGGGGCAAATACATTGCTGTCAATCAAATATGAATTCGTAACCAAGGATATGACAAACTCGATGTTTCACGTTAAAAAATACTCACGGTATAAGAAAACTATTATTTATAAATTCAATAATCTTGTTGAAGTTTTGTTCCGGATTGTCACTGAAGATGAATTTTGACTTCTTCATGAAGACCCTAAAACAAATTAGGAGTCTATGTACAAATTCAGGAACAACCAAAGTCGAACTGTGAAGGAACTTATAGGAATCTGAATCCATTGATCAATGTCATATCATAAAACAAGAAAATATTTATTGTAATATTAACAATAGGGTAGTTACGCATTTTCCAATTTATTTTCTGAAAGAACTGTTTAAGTTATTCATTTTAATACATGTTTTACGTCTGGCAACTGTATATTTTTCAAAATATATTTTAAAAAAATTCTTATTTCAAATTTTCCGAGTGACGGGTATTATTAATACCAATCACAATTTTTCTTCCCCTAGCGGTACACTCTCGGTAGTACATTCTGTACTAACGTTATTTACGTTTGTCAAATTATTTGCGTATTGTCAAAAATATTCATTCGATTTTGTTATTATAGTTGTATATTTTTATTTAGTTTTAGATAAATATGTTTTTGTTTTAATTTAGTATTATTTTTTCATATATGTGAAACGATTTATATTTTTGAGAGTTGTACTATTTCAAAAGAAATTATTCATTTTCACACAAATTCGTTACTTTCATTATCTTTTCTCAAATTTACTAATATTGAAAAGAAAAATGAAATATGATTTTAACGCAAATCATGCAGCCGTCGTGCAAGTAAAACATAGAATGTCAACTAAAAATGACATTTATGTATAGGTACATTCCCTGGAGTTTAGAAACTAGCATATAAGTTTGTTATTGGTGAAGAAAATGAACATGTAGCCACCTTGTGGCAAAATTATGAATAATTGAAAATATCTGTTATTCAAGTAAATAATTATAAAATATACGTACTGTTGAATAATACTTTTGTATCAGTTATTTTACTTTTAGAATTATACTGTAAATATTTGCATGATATAATTAAAACATAATTCAACTTCGCTTTTGTCGTGATATTACAACAAGCATATATGAGTCATACGGACTTAGTCGAACCATATAATTATTAATAATCTATGTCACAAGAATACCACCGCGAACTTTATGGAAATTATGAATGAAAAGTTGTATATTTTCTTAATAATTTTTAGATTAATGTGTTTAGAATTAGTTTATATTTCACAAGTAATAGGAAAAAATAACATTAATTTTTTTCGCAATTACCCTATTGTAGAAGATGTATCCTCCCCGTCATAGTTATTGCCGGATGCCGGGCGATGCATCAGGCCTAGTAAATTATATAATTATCAAAATGATAATTTTTATGTTAGTTTATTTTTTGGTATTCTGCTTTTTTTAATAACTATATTATTCATATAGGTATGGTTTGAATATGAGAAATAATAATCTTAATAACCAATGTAAACATATCAGTAAAATCTCGAAGGAATGGTGTAATAAGACAGCTTATATCATAGAATTAGTGACATTTGTAATTTTAAGTCACATAATTTTCGTCACCATAGCAACCAAGGCAGAAACATAATCGAACAGTTCGTTAAGAATTACTTATTTAGTCTTTTGCCAATCAAATTCTTGTAAATGTTTTCACTTTTAATATGAATTCAGTGACAAATACAATTGCGTTTTATATCTTTGTTCGTTTTTGCATTATGTTTGGGTAGAAGGCGATAAATTTTCTGCTCTATTTAGCTGCTATTTTGTTCCTTGACAAACACGACTGCTACTAGAGTTTCTATTAGAAACTGTACGTAAACTACTAGTAATTACAATGAAATTTGTGCAGATAATACAGTATGTTCAAAAAAATCCTAACTCGGAGTAGTCCATGAACAAAAAAACGTATATCAATTTAAAAATATTTAATTAAGGGGCCTATTCAGAACTCAATATTTGCATAGTCGTTATGGTATTTATGGTTGTTATGTACTGTAAAGATTGTTAAAATCAAAATTGGTATTCTCAGTACTGAAGGTGGATACCGTCAACAATTGTTACGTGTTTTGACAGTCTTTATTATAACGACTGCTAAAACTATGTATTTATGGTTGTTATCACGTTGTTATTTCTAATATTTGATAGGTGACAGATTATTACATCAATCATATATTATTAATAATGCCCTTTCTGCTAAATATTAGCAGGATGCAGTTGATTATTCGCATGGATCCTGTTTCGACTTGAATAATGATAATAAGAACGATAAAAACCGTCGTGGACAAAAGTTACTTTTGACGTAAATACATATTTCTTTGAAAATATTATATTCTGTGGTAGGTATTCGTGAAAACCTAGTTATTTATTCTGGTGCTAATGTGCGCTTTTTCTTCAATCAAAATAAAAAAAAATCTTTCCATAACTTTTCAGTCACGTTGGGATCAGTGGTAGGAATTAACATGCCCGTTCTAAATAATTTAGAAGTTTTCAAATAAGACACAAATGTCATATTCTTCTTTAGTTGTTTTGGCAGAATGTTTGCATTTTAAATATAATTGGCAACACAATATTAAAAGAATAAAGCGTTGACATATAAGGTTAGGTGAAGTTCATATATGCATAATGAAGTTAGCTATTGCCTAATAATCTGGTTCATTCACAAGTATTATTTTGTAAAGATTGTCAATAATACCGACGTAGGTTCTGAATTGACAAATTCATAAAGATGGTTACAAATGTCTTTATGATAACAATCTTTATATCCGTAACAGCCTTTATGACTGTGTTTCTCTGAATAGGCCACTAAATGTCTATTTGGCACCATATATTGTCTAAAATGTTATCTACAGAAATCAAAGCTTTTCGTCTTGAATCCTTATTTTACAAATAGAAATAAATTAGAAAACTGTGATTGTCAATATTTTGTATCCTTCTTTATTATCTTTTCTCCTTAAAATTACATTTCTCGATCAATTTTGACAACTTGACTTTTGAATTGAATCAGACATACGTTTCTGTGTTTATAGCCTACTACGAATTAGGTTTTTTTCTGAACACACTGTAATATTGTCACATACAAAGGTGCTGAATTTTAACTATTAGTCAATAATATTTCATTTTGTTGAATGAAAAATTATGTAATCTTCTTGCGAGGAACCAGTTTGTAAGTGATGCAGACTTTGGTCTAAAAATGAGTAAAATATCTCCATATATGCCGTGTGTTCACACCTGTTCTGCAGGTTACTGAGCAACAAGTTCAACTTGCCCTGTTAATAAAATGTCAGATTGCCGGCCAACGACAGTCAACGAGTCAACAGATACTATCTCCGTACATATATGTACTCCTCAGTAATAACACGTACTGAGCGATAACGCTATGATATGAAAATGAGTCACCAATAAAAATGAGAACTAGAAAAATAGCACCCCGAAAATTAAATCAATTAAAAAGAAGGATCTTTCAAAAGCTACGCAAAATAAATTTTAAAACTCTCCAAAGGCCCATAAAGTAAGTCAGAAATATTCTTCTTCTATACAGTGTCCCACACTCTATGTTCAGTATAGGGTCTTATGGAGTTCCATGTTGCCAAATTTACCTGCTGTTAATCTACAAGATAGAAAGAGCAAAATATATGCCCAAAAAGAGATGAAATATTCTGGGTAATTCATTGAATGTATTTATGACTGGTGTACTTTCAGTGTATCTAAACAGCAAAGCAGGTGGGTGAAAAGAAAAAAATAATAATAAACTGGTCAGTTTAACAATTTACAAAAAAATATAAAATAATACAAACACAAAATATAAGTAGGACATAAAAACATAACAAGCGTAGGTAAATGAAAATAATTAACACATAAACTCTAGTCAATTTAAAGTAAATAATATAAAACATTTTTGTACTTAATTGGACAAATTACAATCTTCGTCAACAATATAAATTCCCTATGTTACATATTTACCCTCTACGAAAAGATATAGGGCTACATGAAATAATTAACACTATATTTTCTATAGCACATTTTTGTAACACTATACTTGCCGATTGGAGCAGATAGATATGATAAATTGAAATCCCTAATTTTTTGTGTTCCTCCTGCGATACCTACATTATCCCAATGTCATATTGATGAAGCATATTTTTTATGTTTTATGCTATTTATGTCGACATATTATATGATGAACGTGAAAATTATTAAGCATTATTTTTTATTTAATTTATATCTTCTTATTTGATAATTTACTAATATTTAGGCTTGATAGAAATACTGCATATATTTTACATAGTTCATAAGTCTTTATTCTTTCTTTATAATCTTCAATTTGAATTTATAATATTTTAATCTCTAATGCATTTGATCGAGATTAGTATGACGGGCGGTTTTAAAATATTGTATTGAAATATTACGTATTACAGGTACAAATAGCTTCAGCATGTTTTTTACACCCCGGTTCCAACGCATCTTTTCGCGCCCCTGTAAATAAAACTATTTAGAACTGCAGATAAATTTCGGGTGATTCCAATAAGCCCTTGGGTAAATAAGAGACCCTCATAAAACTTAAATTGTACAGTGTTAACTAATTTTGGTATAGCAATGAAAATTTATGAATGTTTCAATATTATATTACATTGAAAACTTGTCAACATGGTACAGAAAACCTCCATAAGAATAACATTGGCTATCTCTGCTACACTGAAGATAGAGTGTGGGACTCTGTATAGAAGAAAACGGGTCACTAGCTCTATATTAAATATGAATGTTAAATAGGGTTGAAAAAATTTCTGGATATTCAGGCAAAATTTTAAATATTTTCGGCGTCGACCGGTTTCGGCACCACTTATGACTTCATCAGGACCAGGATGAAATTTACAAAATTAACAAATGTATAATATTTAACAAAGTAAAACTTACGAACGTGATTTAGTAACATGTACAATTCTTTGAGTATAAATGTAAAAATCACAATGGTTGTTAGAAAACAATAAATAATAATAAATAAATAAATAAAAATATTAATATATGTCGGTACGAAAATTGTAGAAAATATTTTGAAAAATATGAAAGTATTGCACCATATTACTAATTGTAAAATAAACATACATAAAAATGAAGAAAATTACACTGGATTTCAGTCAGTTGTTAAATATATTTTCCGCCTCTACCGGTTTCGACACCTCATGTGTCTACTTCAGAAGCTACAATAATATTACAGATTTTGAAAAAAAATTTTTTTAAAAATACAAACATGTGTAACTTACGTGAAAATTTTTAGATTGTAAAACATGGATACATATACCTTGAGTATTTTTTAACGTGAAACATTGGGTTTGTGGAATCCATGGTTACGACTTGACATTTGATTGACAGTAATGTATTTGTGTGTCCCATTTAAAATGAAACATAGGGAATGAATTTGACATTTGACAAGACATCAATAGAGGTTAATTTTGTTTAAATAATTGTACCGCTTTCTAAATTAAATTTAGTTATAGAAAAAATATTGTGTGCACCTTGTGCCCCAGTGATTTTCTGATTTGGCTAAATTTCTTACAATATTTAAATATAATACTTCTATCAGATTCATTCCCTATGATTTATTTTAAATGAGACGGACAAATACATTGCTGTCAATGAAATGTCACATTAACAAGATGTCAGTAGAGGTTAATTTTGTTTAAATAATTATACATGTTTTCTAAATATTAAATGTAGTTGTAGAAAAAATATTGTGTGCACCTTGTGCCCGAAATATGTTTAGTGCTCTCGAGTGGTTTTCTGACTCAATTAAATTTCTTGCAATATTTAAATATAATATTTCTGTCAAATTCGTTCCCTATGTTTCATTTTAAATGGGACACGCAAATACATTGCTGTCAATCAAATGTCGTAACCATGGATATGACACACCCAATGTTTCACGTTAAAAAATACTCACAGTATAAGACAATAATAAATTACATATATAATACATACAATGGTCGTCAAAATTTAAAAAAATAAATTATCCATTGTATGTTGTAGTTGTGTTAAGGGGTGCACTAATCCTAAAAATTTTCACGTAAGTTACACATGTTTGTATTTTTTAAAAATAGTTTTTTCAAAATCTGTAATATTATTGTAGCTCCTGAAGAAGACACATGAGGTGTCGAAACCGGTAGAGGCGGAAAATATATTTAATAATTGACTGAAATCCAGTAATTTTCTTTCCTTCATCACCTTTCCAGTCAAGAAGTTCTTGCAGCCATACATAAAAATACTTAATAATAAGAAGATAAAACCTTACTTAACTAATGGCAGTAATTTAAGAACCTGACCTTCGGAACTCTGCAAATCATACTATTAGTAATTTCATAGGGCGGAATCAATAAAATCCTTTAATACAGTCCACTAAATTCACGTAATAGGCTATAAACTTACAGATTAGGAAGTTTTCGTCTGATTGGGAGGTTACAAGACGTGGAAGGAAAGAAAGATGAACTGTATTAAACCGTATTAAAAGAAATTTGTAAATAATATGAATCATGAATAATTCTAGCAGGACCCTCGTAAAAAGCAGATTGGCGTCTAGGTTTGAGTAACACAGCTTGATAATACGAATATATTGTTATCTTAAACTGAAGCATATTGCAAACTCAAGAGCGAAATACACTCTATGTTTGTATTCATAGATGAAGCAATTCGTACACGATACATTTTACATTTAAAAAATTTCATACTTTCCATATGTTCCGAGTTACAATAACCACGATTGTGTAAGTATGTTTCCAATTATCCTGGTGTGCCATATGTTTACTGTAGTAATGGTATTTTTATGCTCAATGTAAAGTCACTTTAAGCAAATCATGAATTCCATATGCTGCAGCTAGAATTGAAGACAAAAAGTAGAATAAAAATAGCTTGATAGTATACGGTAGTATGGTTGAACAAAAAGGAATAGGGTAATAAAGAGATAAAACCAAAAGCTGTGTATCCTGTCGTCTGCTCATAAAATATCTTAACAGTGTAAATGACGCGATAATATTTGAACCCCGCCCAAAATAACAACAAGAGCTCAGCTGACTTACTCTACTCTGTTAACAACATTCTTACTAACCGTACATCCTCATAAAACAAATATTCCTCACTTAAGGAGAAGAAGGGGTTTTAAAATAAAAACCGTAAAAACTCGTGACCGCGTGCTTGAGTGTCTGGTCGCGAACCCGGGGGAACCGGGTTCGATCCCGACAGACGCTAAATATTTCCAATTTTAAATGGCACGAAAGTGACCCCTGTGGTGCACTTTCCACACCAGCTATGAGTGACCGTGAGGTGACGCCTGGTAAGCGCCCACACGGTAAAATATATCGTCATCATTACCGATGTCTACATGTGTTGTAGATACTGGCACTCCCAGAAACGGGTAATACGGCCGAATTCACCATTCCTTGAACGTGAGTTGACCCACAGATCAACGTTGATTCTGAATCAGTCCAATTCATCATTAAAAATCAAGCTAATCTACTAATCAAAATCAATGATCAACTGATTCGTCCTATTCCATGAATCAAGCTTTGATCAGATCTTTGAATCCAAATTTTCACATTTATAGCTATGTCAGAATTCTGGCTGTTGTACTCATTTGTTATTTTGCCTCATACTTCTTCTTTATCTTTATTTAAAACCTCAAAGGTTTCATTATTTTTAAATATACTGTGTAAATTTCTACCTACATCAAAATAAAAATATAATATTATTATAAAAAAATTATAATAGTTATTTACATTCGAGTGCGTGTAAGTTGTATTTTACAGCGCGACAGCTTTGTATAAGGCACGAGCCCTTAAGGCGAGTGCCTTATTAGCTGGAGCGCTGTAAAATACTTCACGCACGAGAATTGTATCAAATTTTTTGGTCAACGATAATGAAAATCCCTTTTTTTAATGAGATAGGTTGTACTTCTGAAAAGGGTTAGTTTAAAGTACTGGAGTTAAGTCAATTTCCAAATTTGATTTTACTTACCTTCATTAGAGTACTTCTTCTAGCGAAAATTTATTTGTAATAATAGACATTGTTTATGACTGATAATATATTTATTTCCTCATGTTTTCTTCTTAATAAATAATAGGTAGGTGTCGATATTTGACATTCCAGCAATGTTTGCCTCGCGTATTTGACAGGTATATCGATCGGTGACTATGTCGGTAACGGCGGATTTTTACAATAATGACAGATGTCGCTGCCGTGATTTTGGTTTATATAAATTAATTTTAAATATTAGAACTGTTAAAGTAAAAAAATAACTTATGTAGGTAGTACTTTTTTACATGAACTTTATTATAGTAAAGATGATTTCTTTTCTAAATGCCCATAAACGTCCAGTGTATTTTGATTATTTTACCACATAGTTAGACAAGTTACAACACAGTAAGCGTAAAATGTTGGATGCACTTGCTGTGTATACAATTGTAAAGTTCCCATTACACTTCAGGAGGGCAAAAAATGTATTTTACAAATCAATTAAAAACTTACATATTAATACTTTTTAATGGAAAGTACAATTACCACACCACGAATAAAATTATATGACGGTTACATTAACTGTCAAAAACCAAAACAAAACTGTGAATCTGTTGTTCATGATTACTTTGTACAGAAATCAAATTGGTGAATTACAACAAACTTTGATTTACGAATCAGATTAATTCCCTAATCAGTTGATCATTAATCAACGGAATAATGATGAATTCGGCCGTTAATCATACTGTTCTATATTTGAAACGTGATCGGCTTACTTAGTTGCCATCATCAGACCAACCGGAGACTACAATATGAGAGAAAATACATGGTAAAATTTACAATTGAATATAATTTATGTGTTATTACTTACACAATAGTACTACAAGTTAGAAGATATGCAGATACTGAAACTGGTTCAAGTCAAAATGGAAATAACTGGTAAAATTGTATAAAATTTTTGACAAAAGTAAGAACTAAAGCATTTTATGACGAGCGTGAAAATTTTTTACTATTGGGCTTCCAAAGTATCAAGAGATGGCGCTGACGTCAAACGTCAAAATTCAAACGAATGGTACATTTTTCGCTGGCTTACATAAGAGTACAATTGGTGTGAGACTAATTTTCGTAGTTTTTAATTTAATTTCGGATTTAGTATAGTGTTTTTTTGTTAATTTCGGTAGAATTGAGTTTGATCTTTTTTGTAGTAACAATTTAGTGATAGTTTTAATAATATTTTAGTTCATAGGGTTAATTTTAGTAAGTATTTGTAGGTTAAAAGTATTTTAGTCATATTTTAATTAACAGTATATTAGTTTTTTTAAATAAAAAAACATTTGATTTCCTTTATTTAGATTGTATTTCATTGCCGTAGTTGTACATATATTAATTTCTATCTACATAGTTTTACTTTTATTTAATTGTTTTTCTTTCATAATGAACAATTTTCTTTGCTTAGATTTAGATACTATTTGTAGATTTAGGAATTGTAGTGTATCGTCTAGAAATATGGTGGAAGGCCAGCAAGTAATAAATAGTGGCCACATAGTATTATATGGTAAATATTTTCGGAGAAAACTCCATCGTAACTTGTATAAATTGCATATCTCCTAATTTGTTCATTAATTTTTTAAAAATCAAAAACTTACCTGTTATATTAGCAGTAATTCAGATCCTACTAAGAATAAAACAATAATAGCCGAAGATAAAAGCGTATTAAAATTCGTATACAAGTAAATACAATCCCTGAATAAAACAACCTCCTTTGTACATGTACACTCAGTTCAGAAATCTGCCACCAGTGGCGCATTGTAATTTTGGAAGCCCAATTATGAATGTTCAAATGTGGGGAAAAAATCCGAAGTAAACATTTTTTCACGCTCGCCATACGGTGCTTTAATTCTTACTTTTTTCAAAAATTTATACAATTTTATCAGTTATTTCCATTTTGACATGAACCAGTTTCAGTATCTAGTATCTGCGTATCGTGTAACTTGTGCCAAATTTACAGGCAAGCCAAAAAAATAAATCTCGTTATTTAATTGCCACACCTCGTATGTTTATCTCGTATATTAAAATTTAATTTATAAACTAAATTCATCATAAACCAGCCTTGCCACACTACCAACCACATCGAACACCCTCAACTTCACCTACATTATACGCTTTGCAAACCGTTCTCTCCACATGACGTAACCATCTCAACTGAATCACTCTCGCTCTCTTAACAACAATCTTCCTAACCATAACAAAATTAATAACGAGAAAATTTACAACATCCTTAAATCCTTTTCTTGATTTTACGACAATGGCTTTCGTTCCTTTTGCTCCTGTTTAGGTGATATATTTCCGTATTTTATGGTTTCATATATAACGGGTGTTAAAAGTTAATACGGCTTAAACGTCAAGTAAATAAATGAAGTGTTTAATAAAATTTGCCGGTCTTCTTCCGTGTGTTAAAATATCTACGCTCGTCTGTTTGCGTTGCTCTGTGGATCAAGAGGTCTGAAGCGTTGCCAATTATTCCCAGAAGCTTAACCAGAGGCCTTCAGGATTGTTGAAATTGCTCCTCGTCATAAAATAATTAAATGTGACTTATTCTAGAAATATTTTTAAGGTTATGAAATAAATTAAGCAATGATTTTCGTGACGGAAAAATTACATTTTAATTTCAAAATCATTTCATGACGTGAGTGGATCAATTAAATAATACTTTCTGTTTTTTTGCGCAGTTGCAAGCTGTTTTATAAATATATCACGCTATTTATAGACATTTAAAATAGGAATATTTTTGCTGCTGCTAGTCTCAGTGAAGACGGGAGTAGGCTGATATAGGGTGCCAGCCGATATCGGCAATTCAAGACCACAAGAGACACGTAAATATTTAGACAGAGAAACCAAAGTTTAAAACTCACTCATTTTAAACACAGTCGAATTCAGTGAACTGCAATAAAGAGACAAATCGTAAACAGTAGGTCAACCAATAGGTTTGTTCTAGCAAAAAAATTCTGACGATTTTTCATATCAGTGACTGTCCCTGATTTGCTTTGTACGCATGCGTTAATTTCGAATTGCTTCATTCAAAAGTTTGACTGGGGTACTGTTTCTTCTAAATAATTTTAATTTTTTACCTCTCGCTAAGAGAGGTATTGGATTCATGCTAAAATTCGCATATCCAGATTTTATTGAATAAGCACGATTTAAGGTCCACAGAATCCGATTATGTGTGTGTGTGTGTGTGTGTGTGTGTGTGTGTATGTCTGGATGTTGTAGACATGATTCCTCAAAAACTATAAGACTTAAAAAATATTTAACTGCAGTTTCCTCAATCTTACATTCCTGGGAAGAGCTGAAAAGGTTTTGGTAATAATTTAACAACCAGAAGTAGTAGTTTCTTAGAAAAATTCTTCTAAATATAATTTTTTGGGAGTTTTTATTAAATATTGTAGAACATAAAATTCTCCATCTAATACACTTCAAATTTTTATTATATCTTGCATAGATTTAGAGAAGCTTCAGTTTACCATTGCGTCTTATGCAGCGAATGTGTTTTCTGTACAAGAAATTCAGTTTGTCCTAAATTTATACATGCTATTTTAAAATGTAATTAGCCATAATTAAAGATAAGTGTATGAATTATTTACTAGTAAAACAAAGCAGTCGTATTTATAAATATATTTTTATAAATATTAAATTGAAATAAGTAGCTTGTAGCATCAGGTTGTATTACATTCATTTGAGTTTGTATATGTTTTTTTATGTGTATTGTTAAATGAAAACATGAATATTGAAATTAAAATAAATTGAATTATTAGATTTTTTTAATTTATAAAGAAAATTAAATTTGAAATATATATATATATATATATATATATATATATATATTTTTCTTCGAGTTCATTTTTCTTATTGTCATATTGTGTATTTTTATTGTATATAAATGAGCTTATTGAGTTTATATGTCAAAAATTTATCTTTGGAAGCCAAAGTACATTAAATCGATAAATTTAAGTGGATACATAATGTGGATCCTTATACATTAACATTTTTTTGACGAGGATTATAAATGCCTTTTAAAAATCAGTATAAAATCAATAATTGATTACCTATCTAATTTTAAACCTTTGTGAGAAACAGACACATATATATATATTTTTTCTGTTACTAAAAAAAACTTGATTCAAAATTTGTAATTCTGTCATTTAAAAAATATTTTTTTTTTTACATATTATGAAAGAAAATTACATATATTTAAACATTCATACAATATGTTCCTATCCGATTATGTTTAAATTATTTATATGCAATAAAAGTATACACAAAAAAATAGGATTGGGTTAGTTTTAATTTAATAACCTGGAACTCATTAAATAATAAGAATGTCCTGACTTATTTTTTACGGAAAACACTCCTCATATACTCACTTTTACACACTCTAATCAGTTTTTCCCAAATAAAACAATCAGTGCCGTAAAAACACAATAAAAGCTTACGGCACGATATTTCTCCGTAAGACACAATGCAAACTGTAGGTTTGGTTGTCCAAGATCAGCTGGTGGCCGCCATATTGAAACGTCACGTGCAAGTGCCCTATTTGATTTTTAAAACTTTGTGCTATTGCCACTTAGATGAATTCTTGCAGAAGCTAATTTTTAAGGTCCTTATAGGAAATAACTGCAAATTAACCTGATTCTTTTAACAAAATAGTCTCCTGCTTTTAATATTCTCTTACGCAAAAGCGGAAATGTTATTCTAAATATAGGCCTTCAAAAGATATTTTAAAACACTGTCGAAAAAAATGTTGTCTCGTAGCAATTAGCCATTTATTTAATTATACCACTTGTGGCCACAGTAGTCAGAGCTGTAAACAAATTTTACGAGTGTATTGCTAATGAGAAACCTTGGAGTTAAATAGTCAAATTTGTAATAATGACCAACGTTTAACTCTGACCTGGTAATATTGCATTAACCACAGTTTATGCAAACGACACTGCTTTGTCCATTCTGCAGTTGATACAGCCCATTAATATTGTTGATAGCAATGCATTAACTCAACTCGAAATGACATTGTAAGTAATGTTTGTAATTAGAGACCAGTGTACGGATCAAAAGCAGGATTGCCTACCGAGAGGATGTTAAATGGAGAAGAATCCTACGAGGATAAAAATATCATAACGCATTTGTTAAATAGGAGAGGCAATTATTTTTCTTGTTTTACCATTACTATATATCCTTAACTCTGAAGGCATTTATTTATTTTAATTTTAAAAATATATCATCAAGGCATATTACCCATTGGTGGGGGAGCCAATCTGGTTTATACACAAATATCTGTAATAATAATGACAGATTCGATCATCTCACGGGCGCTCATTGCTACAATGGAAAGTGCACATGTGACACTTTTGTGTCATTTAAAATTCTAAAATGGGGTCCCGTGGCCGCATGCCACACATTTAGATAAAAACTTCAAAATTTCCACCTTTAGGTAAGGAAGGTATTGTCTTTGGTCAAAAAAATCGTTGGTGAGTTTTTAATGAATAAGCACGTTTGATGGTCCTTAGAAGAACTGTGTGAAAAAGATGCGTTGGACAGGAATGAGTGAAAGAGAAGAGTAAGAAACAGTGACCTCTAATAAAATTGTAGAAAGCTGCAGAAGAAGAAGGAATTGTCAAGTGCAATTTACATAGTGTATGTTCATGTTATAATTTTATTGGATTTATAGAATATTTTACAAGGAACTTTTTTATAGCATTTATCCATCAATACTTTTATTTCTAAAAATTCACACAGTTTTCCAAATACTCTAAAAATGCGTACACTTACGTAACACTCTCTTTACGATCAAATAATATTACTACAAAGTTTATATCTCTACCCATTCTTGAATTATTGCCCCAAAAGTCAATATACCCTACATTTAGATAAAAACTTCAAAATTTTTAAAAATCTAATTTTTATGTATCTATATACATCTCAATGCGCTGGTTCTAAATTTTGAAACCGCAGGTCGATATCTCGTTTCGTTCTCGAGATATTTAGATTCAAAGTTTTGCTCAAAACTGCCCATTTTTTGGTAATAACCCAAAAATGGGTCGAGATATGAATTTGGCGACATCACCATTCGATTGTACGGACATAAATACATAAGTATAGCAATTTTCATAATTTTTGTCCAACCGGTTCATGTTTTATAAATAAAAGCTTGAAAACCCCTGAAAATGGCCAAAATTTAAAAAATCGTAAGGGGTACCCTTTACGATTTTTTCAGATTTTGGCCATTTTCAGTTATTTTGCTTTAGATATTGTATGCGGTGTTCAAAAATTCTGAAAATTGGTGTACATATGTAATTTTGCCCGTAGAATCGAATGGTGTTGTCGCCAAATTCATATCTCGTCCCATTTTTGGGTTATTACCCAAAAATGGTCAGTTTTGAGCAAAATTTTGAATCAAAATATCTCGAGAACGAAAAGAGATATCGACCTGCGGTTTCAAAATTTGGAATCAGCGCATTGAGAAGTATCTAGATACATAAAAATTAGATTTTGGAAAATTTTGAAGTTTTTATCTAATTGTGGGGTATATTGACTTTTGGGGCAATAATTCAAAAATGGGAAGAGATATAAACTTGGTAGTAATATTATTTGATTGTAAAGAGAATGTACGCATTTTTAGAGTATTTATATATGAGTAAAAAACATACTGTATATTCCTGTGATAATTTTATTGGATTTATAGAATATTTTTCAAGTAAATTTGACCATTTCCGACTTTTACCACTATGGTTGTTTTTTCCAAAGCTTCTCACTTCTGTGATTATCAATGTCTGAATCTAGTTTCTTCTTTTTCAAGTTATTTCTCTGTTAAAAGTAGTTTTTATGTGAGTCCATGTTGGGCGAAATAGCGTAACTTTCCTCGTAAAGAGGACAACACGGTCAACCAGCTATTTCCCTATGGTGTGTTACTAGTAGTATTAGTGTCCACAAACCGTATACTGTACATGTGTGTATTTAAGTTAGACATCGGAAGCTAATGTAGGTTATTGTAACTACAAGATGCCTTAGGCGGGACCGCTTGTATCCATGCAAATAACTAATAACTTAATACTAATCTGTTTATTTCTCCGATAGACAAGATTAGAACCAAATTATAAAGTTTACTGAATACATACTAGAAATGACATCAAAATCATATTGAATCTATTATAAATTCGCTTAAATGTGCAAAATTACAATTTTTACATAAAGTAGTCAACAGCAAAATAGACTCACTTATCTCTTATTCCCTTTTATATCCCTAGAACGTCGTCACGTTCCAGCATGATTTTTTATTTGCCTAAAGCCTCAACTAATTCACTGCTAAAATCTCCGTTATATTCTAAGTGTGCACTTTATAAAACTATTTATTCTCAAGTTGACATATTTTCTGATTCTTATAAGTCTTTCCGAAACCACTGTCTTCAGATTCTAGCTGTTTCTGAAGATACATTCTTCATGTGTTTTCATTCGGTCTAGTATTTCGTAAAGTATTATCTTATATTTCATCTCTACTTTTTGTGTTAACATAATGTCTTTTGTACTCTGTACGTTTATCATGGTTTTATATTTTCTGTTTTTTCTTTAGGTCTGTAATAGGGTGTCTGACCTGTTGACCTGTTCTTAAATAAATAAATAAATAAATAAATAAATAAATAAATAAAATAAATACTCCCGTCCCAAAAGGTCGATTTTTTCAATTATTGCATTTGAATTAAATTTAAAGTCCCAACAAACATAATTTTGTCTAAGAACAAGGCCATAAGTCTTCATAGTTTATGAGCATACGTAAAGCGTGGATTACACGATGAAGTTTTGCTTGAATTAAAATATACTAATGTTAAAATTTAAGTTATACCTATATTAAATTGTCATTGAATTTTCACCACATGAATTTTTCGTATATAGCCATCAAGATTTCAATTATTTCTCTATCCCATTTTGCCATTTTTCAATTTAATATCAATCACTTATAACACCACACTTGCACACATCAAATATATATATATATATATATATATTTACATCCCGCTATCATTGCTGCGTCCTTTCATGGCTAGGACATTGTGGCAACCACCGAAAGGAATAGAGATAGCTATCGGCTTTATAAAGTATATCTACTTATTTTTCCCCCTGATTATGAATTTCGGTTCAAATTTCAATAAAGTCTATTTACAACGATATACGTTTCCTTTCATTTGACGGACATTATGAGCTCCTCCATTCTGAGTGAATCCGACGTCCACAGTATATACTTCAGACATAATCAGTACTTGTGACGTCCAATTTGTATATTTTTATTCATACTACCGTTACAGTGACGTCCAGCAGCGTTGCCAATATTAAATACATTATTCTGATGCAGAAACCAAAGCACTCTTTCACAACAATATGCATACTTTGCTGTAAACATCATAGATTCCTACAATGTTTGATAATGGTAATTTATTTTGGCAATCTGCAAGCAATTTGAAAATGGAACTGTTAATTTGTCATTTAAAATGTCATTTTTAATACTTAATACTTTTGTTCTAAAATTATTAGGAAAAAAATTTCTCCAAATTAAAATTTTACCATTGTATTTCTCATACATATAACAAAAAAAAAAGTAGATACCCGTTATACAAGTAAACAATAACAAAATCTTAATAATGTATTTACAGTAAAAGAACTCGATGGTACAAAATGTGATAGAAATGTGAAATGTTCTTGCACTTAGTGTACAAGAACAACAATTCTATTTTCTCTGACGGTAAATGTAAATATGTGAAAATAAGTGAAGAATGAACTATTTAAATAACCCCAAAATCTTACAATTAAAAAGTACAGATAGTTATTTTTAATAATAATTTAATATGAACTGAATTAATACTTGCAGTACTTTTTTTAGTAAAATTTGCCGTCATCCTTTGTATTATAGTAATAAAAATTTTATTTGATAAACAAAGTATTTGTTACATGTCAATAAAATAGTGAAGAAATATAATAATAAGGTTAATATGATTATTAATCTCCGATTTTAATATTTTTATTCTATTTGTTAAACAAATTATTTGTAAAAAATCTGTTGTGGCCAGCACAAGACCTCTCGCCATTTCCATATTAGGCTATATACTAAGTATTGTATTGCACTTCACTTTCGAACCGTCGTTTTATAACAAAAAATTACAGAACTTTACTCAAATATTGTTTTTTATTGTATTTAGCATGTCTTCTGCACACATATAATTCTAATTATATCTATTTTTCATTGTATGAGGAAGTTTTTAAATGTCAGAAATTTTTCCAATTCATTAACCAGATTGGCGGTATTTCTGATGGATATATGCATTTTCAAATATTTAATTAATAAAACAATAAGAAAAGTTAAATATACTTCCCAGAAAAAGCTATCAGAATGTCACTAAAACTGTTAATATTTGACAATGACATGTGTCATGTTATAAACATTGGAATTTGTCAACTGGTTTCCTTAGTGCCTTGGCCTCTGCGATTAGTTTACTCTATAAATTATAGTGTCTTTATCTCTTAATCTATACAAGATATAATAAAAATTTTAAGTGTATTAGATGGAGAATTTTATGTTCTTCAATATTTAATAAAAAAAACTCCCAAAAAATTATATTAAGAAGAATTTTTTTAAGAAACTACTACTTCCGGTTATTCAATTGTTACCAAAACCTTTTCAGCTCTTCCCAGGAATGTCAGATTGAAGAAACTGCACTTAAATAATTTTTAAGTCTTATAGTTTTTGAGGAATCGTCCCTCCAACATCTATACATACACACACACACACACACACACACACACACACACACATCCACACACACACAGACATCATTTTAAAAATGTTATAATCGGATTCTAGGGACCTTAAATCGTGCTTATTCAATATAATCTGGATATGTGAATTTTAGCATGAATCCAATACCTCTCTTAGCGAGAGGTAAAAAGAGTGAAAATATGTGAAAAACAACAGTTTGGATGCACTTCGGCTATTTATGCAATAAATTCAAATTTTTATGAAATTTATAATAATAAGCTTATTATTAATATTCAATTCCGATTTTAATTCGCTTATTCTAAGTAAATAGCTATTTGGTGAACAAATTATTTTTCACATGTCAATAAAATAGTAAAAATATATGAAAAGCAGCCGTTTGGGTTCGGCTCTCTCTTAGCGAGAGGTAAAAAAAAGAGTGAAAATATGTGAAAAACAACAGTTTGGATGCACTTCGGCTATTTATGCAATCAATTCAAATTTTTATGAAATTTATAATAATAAGCTTATTATTAATATTCAATTCCGATTTTAATGCGCTTATTCTAAGTAAATAGCTATTTGGTGAACAAATTATTTTTCACATGTCAATAAAATAGTAAAAATATATGAAAAGCAGCCGTTTGGGTTCGGCTATTTTTCCAATAAATTGGAATTTTTACGGAAATTACAATAATAGGCATATTATTAAGAAAATTCTAATTGACATAATAGTATCAAGTGCAAATTACATAATATGTTTGTGTTATAATTTTACTGGAAATATAGAAATTTTCTATGTGGTATTTGTACAAAATACATGGAACTGCCAGAATGCAATGTAATGAAATACTGGAAATGTAGAATCTTTTGCTAAAAACTTTTTGTATGGCATTTGTATAGAACTGAGGGAAGGTAATGTGATGGCCACATCAAATTTTTTTTATTTAACATAGGAGTATAGTCGAAATTATGGAAATTTGATAAAATATTATAAATCACAGCAAAAGATAATTTTAGAGTTTTAGCTTGTGAACTGTTCTGAAATTATCAATCTCCCCTGAGAGTTATTGAACTCCTTCGGAGAAAATAAAATGAAAAAATCTGATGTGGCCAACACAATACCTCCCGCTATTTCATTTTTATTAATTTAAATTCATACCTAATTTTTATTTTTGCAGTGACATACATTTGAAATATAAATTGTGTAACAAAGGAATTTTGTTTATCTTTGAAACAAAGGCATTGGGATTTATAAAAAAGATTATTTTTTAAATTTATCTGTAAAATACAAAGAAAAATTATTAACGTATACTTGTAGAAAATTCAATTAGCTTTAATTTTCATGGCATAAAATGCGAAAAAATGACATTTAATGGTATTTTTTGACGAAAAACCATTATGAGCTTCAAGTAAAGTGCCGTTTCCGGTTATCCGATTTACACCAAAATCTAATGGTTTCTTTTCATATTAGAATAGGGTTAAAACACGCTTCAGAATTTTCTGAATGATAGTATTTGAGTTAGAACGTTGACAAAATCCATACACACACATACAGACATCATCATGAAAATGATAAAATTGGATTCTAGTGACCCTAGAACGTGGTCATTTATCATAATCTCAACATGCGGTTTTTTAGCAAGATCCCTATAACTCCCTTACCAAGGGTAGCGGGAGGTAAAAACAAATAAGTGAAATTTATGAAATATTTATTATTACATCGAACAGTCCTGCTTATTTCCAGAGAGAGTATTTCATAAACATTTGTTTCATTAATCTTTAGTTGTTACACATAAACAAATTATTTATACGTGTTTCTTTCTATGTTTGCATATAGATTGCAATAAAAATACGGTGTTTTTAAAAGTTATTACTTTTGATCATTTATATTTCTACATATCTCACTAACGCATATAATAAAATTTTTCAATTTACATTATAATAAAAATAAAAAGCAAATATTTTAACGTATTTAAACTATCTAAAATGTATAAAAATATTTTCTAATTAAAAGAAAACACTTTAATGAAACACCTCAAGTAGAGGAGAAATAGGAAGAAGTACCCAGAATAAAAAATATCTATATTTAATAAATCGTTTGTAGTACATATTAATATGTTTTAAACATTTTTTCTCTTAATAATTATTTCTACACTCTCTTTTTCGACTTTGTACTTAATAATTCAGCTTTATGATACGAGTATTTATAAATAATTACCTTTTTTAAATTTATTACATTTGTACACCATACAGTTTGATTTCATAGTTTATTGATTTTGTATTTGCTCAGAGGATTTTACAAGTGCAAAACAAAAGGTTTGATTACATAAATATTAATTTAAAATACTACCAGGAGTGCACAATGTAGATTTAAATACGATTAAAAGAGTTGCGCGCTAATGCAGTACCCAAAGTTCCACTGTTGCCAAGTGTACGGAGTTCAGAATGTCGCTGGAATGAAACTTCAGTATATACATTGTATATACGCCGGACGACACTAGCGCCACAAGTGGAATTTTTTTGAACTACAAAAAATATACATTTTCCATTCCGCTATCATTCTGACGTCCATAACAAATTTTGCTATACGATACTAGAGGCCCCCCTGATGTCAGAAAAAAATTTATAAGGCCATGTGCATATGACGTCCGGTATACGGACGTCTTATGCACAAGGACGTCACTTTGAATGTAGAAAATTACACAGGGGACGCCACAATGGTAGTGGGATGTAAATATATATATATATATATATATATATATATATATATATATACACAATGGGCTTATAAACCATTTTTTTAAATTTTTAAATAAAACTTCGGTTAATTTTGAAGCAATTCGTGTTATCAAAAAGTCATAATTGTTTTTTGTATAACTGCATTTGATTTTTAAAGAAACATATAGCTTTCTCACACCAGTTTATGTAGTAGGCTGCGCGAGAAAGATACCAATAGTGTGGCCAGTTTTTAAGATTTTGTAATAAATTCATCACTATTTTTTATATTCACCGATAGGTAAGAGATTTATACACTTTTCTTATAAATCCGTTTTCGCTGACTTGTATGTAATAATAGTTGAAGATGGATTTGCCCTAAGCCCGAAACGTCCGTAATGAAGAATTTTGCAATACACGTGGATCATTTATGCCTTTTATGCACGGACGTATCATAATTTGACAATTATACACGAATTTCTTTGACGTAAACGTCATTTTATAGCCCGCTGGCCTCATTAAAGCCCGCCGGGCTATAATGAAACGTGAGACCAAATTATAACCTACAATATCAACAATTTAAACAGGCAACATGAAAAGTTTTTAATACAAATCGAAAATTTTTATATTCTTTAATGAAAAATGAAAACTAATTTTGTGATATTTATATGGAAAGCACGGAGATACACAAAATAAAACTCAAATGACATAACTAATAAACAAACAATAAACTGTTGTTCTCCGCTTTCATAACTACACTAAGTACTGGATGTACGAGGACAAATTCTTTTCGATACAATTTTTCTAACACTCATAATTTGAACATTTTCGTCCGTGCATAAAGTTTTGTATGTACCACGAGCGTAACTTTTATGGCCTTTGATGTGTTTTTATCCCTCGGCTTACGCTTCGGGCTCAAAATCTCGCCGCAGGCCATAAAAGCCTCCTTACGCTCTTAATACATAATAGTTATTTATGTATTAAGAGCGTAAGGAGACTTATGGCCTGCGGCGGGATTTGAGCCCGAAGCGTAAGCCGAGGGATAAAAACACGTCAAAGGCCATAAAAGCAAGTTACGCTCGTGGTACATACTAAACTTTATGCACGGACGAAAATTTTCAAATTATGAATGTTAGAAAAATTGTATCGAAAAGAATTTGTCCTTTTTCATCCAGTATCTAGTGTTGCTATGAAAGCGGAGAACAACAGTTTATTGTTTGTTTATTAGTTATGTCATTTGAGTTTTATTTTGTGTATCTCCGTGCTTTTCATATAAATATCACAAAATTAATTTTCATTTTTCATTAAAGAATATAAAAATGTTCGATTTGCAATAAAAACTTTTCATGTTGCCTGTTTAAATTGTTTATATTGTAAGTTATAATTTGGTTTGAGGTTTCATTATAGCCCGGCGGGCTATAATGAGGCCCGCGGGCTATAAAATGATGTTTATGTCAAAGAAATTCGTGTATAATTGTCAAATTATGACACGTCCGTGCATAAATAACTATTGTGTCACCTTTAAACCATTCCACGGTTGGTCCTTCCATCCCTCTATAAACTAATTAAACTATTCTCATCTATTTTGAGTGCAAACTTGACTCTACTCGTATTCTCATTGGTGGTCTGATAACCGGAAATGTGTTTTTGTTTGTGGAACTAGCACTTCCGCATATGAGTTGTAATTAGTGATGAAGTTGTCAGTTTGATATTCGTGCTGGGAGACTCACTGTCCGTAGGTAATTGTCTACTGTAATTATAATAACGTGGAATTAACTAAAAGCTATATTTGCGCATTTTTTCATAATCTAGTTTCTCTTATTATGTAAAAACGTTTCCTTACTGGGTTTCACTACTTGCACTGCTAAGATCAATAAAAATAAATAAAATGATTTCTCCAGCGATATTAAAAGTCGGAAGAAGGAATTAAATAAATAAATAAATCCTACGGCTTATTACTCACAGCTGAATCTGCTAGTTCATTTTATTTCAGATAGACAAAGATATTAAAAGCATAATAAGAAAAACATGAAATGTTTCATAATAAAATTTTCTACCAAATTCATTAAAGAATATTATAATTCATAAATTTAAAATTTAAATTAAAGTGGTTTGAAAAAACACAGTTGTAAACAACAAAATGGCAGTTGTTTTGAGAACAATAGAACATTGCAGGAGTTGACAAAATAAAATAAAAAATCTGTTATGGCCAGCACAATACCTCTCGCCATTTTCATATTAGGCTATATAAATATTGTATTTAACATTTCTGGTATACACAAAAAATTCTAATTACATCTATTTTATTTTTCAATTCATTCTATGAACAAGTTTCCTCCTACTCTTCTAAATGTTCGAGATTCTTCCAATTCATTGATGCGATTGGCGGTATTTCTGAAGGGTACTTATATGATGAATTATATTTATAGTAAGCGCGTGTTTAGTTGACATTGATACTGCACATACTTTGCTTTATAATTTAATCCCCTTTCTTTTTATACCAAGTTTAGATGTTGACGGAGTCTTTTCCTCATTATAACAACAGCATATTATATTTTTATTACATTTCGACTTGTTCATGTACGAATTCTATATCTATATAATTTTAAATATTTAATTAATGATCAAATAAGAAATATAAAATAGAAATTTTAATTTTTCAGCTGATTCTATAGGCTGATTGTTTCATTATACGATAGGTTATTTTATATATTTATAATTTAGTCTATCTCTATATTTATAGAAGATATATTAAAAATGTTCAACGTATTGGATATAGAATTTTATAGTCTTTAATATATGTAATAACATAAATTTCCAAAAAATAATATTTAAAAGATTTTTTTAAGAAACTACTACTTCCGGTTGTCCAATTGTTACCAAAATCTAAACAGCTCTTCCCAGGAATATCAGATTGAGGAAACTGCAGCTAAATATTTTTTAAATCATCGTAAAAATGTTATAATCGGATTCTAAGGACCTTAAATCGTGCTTATTCACTGAAATCTGGATATGCGATTTTTAGCATGAATCCAATACCTCTCTTAATGACAGGTACAAAGATAAGGTTCCTAAAATGAATTCCCATGTTCCCAGAAATGACTAACAAATATTTTATGATTAAAGTGACATGTTTCATTCATAAAATATTTATGCATCGTAAATATTTTGAGAATTATCATATGTCAATGTAATGATTTTAAGGAATATGCTATTATAATGAAGCAACCCACATGGGTACAATAAATAATTGCAAGAAGATTGCAAAAGTATACTTGGTTGTCGTTATTTTTGTACAATGCGTAGGATAAAAAAAAATGTGTTGTTGATTATTTGATTAATAATGCATGGATTTATCCATTGTTTGTGCTTTCCCAGAAAGGATAATTGTTAATCATTTTTATTGCTTAACATACTACTCAGTATGCAGCTATTATCTTTATAGCTATAAATTTTAATATAGGTACATTTATTTATAATATTATCACTTATCAGCCAGTGTAGCTTCATGTTTATATTAATTCCTGATTTCGGATACAACAAGAAAAAAGTATGATCTACAAATTAAACGTACACTTAAAAAAAAAAAAAATACGGGCCAGGTATTACTACTTGAAAAACAGCTATTTTCGATTATTATCAATCTTTTGCGAAATTTCAAAATTTCGTTTGGAACATATTGTTCATTGGTTTTATATTAATAATATATTAAAAATTTATACTCAAATACTTAGAAATAAAGGCTGAGGAGTTGCGCGATAATCCCTATTGTCTAAAATTCTTAATAATTTGCCCTCATAGTTCACCAGTACAGTCTTAGCTACGCGCTACTTTAACTTCGTTGCTATTCTCTACCTCAGTTATACAGTAGGGGACGTATCAGTATTGTGTCTTGTGGATGTTAGTTGAATCATCTGCACAATTTTTAGCGCAACAATGGCATGCACAAAAATAATTGTACTTTTTTCTGTTTAAATCGAAGAATGATAGTCTAATTTATCGTTCAGTATGATTAAATTATTTTTTTTTTACATTTTTTGTCGTATAAAATCGTTTTAAAGTTTTTTTTAAAAAGTTGCAATAACCAGCCATGTTGTGACGTCACAGGTTTCGCACCTAAGTTCAGATTCATTTCAAACAGACATTTTATATGGACACAGAACTTCTAAAATAAAAATATATATAGACTATAAATTGATGATTACATATCTAAATATGCTATATAATATTAATAAAACATCGTTTTATTCATTTTTATAAATACAATTTTAATTTGGCGTGAACTTATTTACACGTTACATATCAACTGTTTTTCTTTCACTTTTCATTTGGAATTACACTCTAGAACGTTATAAACGCACGTGAGACATTGAATATATTGGAGAATATTATTTTCTTCTTTATTTTGGTAAGTTAATAACATATAATATTTACTGGCAAACTTATTTCATCAACATTTTACTTTCATAAATTTCAGGTTATCTTTAATTGTTACTTTGACGTTTAAAACAGTGTGAAAATCAAAATGGTCCTTGCTCCAAAGTTGTGACGTCACTGGGCAATGAACGAAGCGGGGGTCTAGCAGCCGCATTTTAAAGAATGTCATTTTCAGTTACAATTTCTTCATGATTAAAAATCGATTTGAGGAAAAATAAAAAATACGAGCCTATTATTTTTCACTACTCAATTGAGTAAAGTTATAAAAAAAAGTCGTGCATGACCTCACTGTCTCGTCGATATAGGATTATCTTAAATGTATAAAATCTTTTATATTTAATAAGGAAAATGATATCGTTTTCAATATTTGTTACCCAATCCACTTTTTTGCAAAAAATCATCATTGTCAATTAATAAATCAGAGCAAATCATTGTGCAAAATATATTATTTTTTCAGTGAAAGTATGTAAGGAATTCATACACCTTTCAAATTCTTTAATAAATTATCTATCATTCAATTATCTTTCCAATAAAAAACACGCTATACATCTATGAAAATTTATAGGAAATATTAACCGTAAATACGATTTTTTCAGTGAAAGTACTCCATCCTAGACTTTCATAGTAATAAATAGATAAACCATGAAATATATTTATAGCATATGTAAATATCTTATTGAAGTTGCTCACAGTAAAATCTATAATTAACGCCTTTAGAATTTCTAATTAAACTGTATTGTACAAAATAAAGATTATGGCTGTTTATTGTTTCCGTTGAGAAAAAGTAAAGTAATTCGAAAATGCAAATTAAATTAAAGTTTATTGCTTTTTGAAACTTTATAAAGTAATTACAGATAAAATGAGTCATGAACATAAGTGAAATTGAACGTGAATATATGCATTTACTTCCGTTCTTAGTACATAAAGTATTTTCTATATTTGACTATTTTAAAGATATCAACGCGTAATGGTTTTAGTTTTTAACAAGATTCTTTCTCACTTTTCTCTCATTTTAAATGTCCAAACCTCCTTCGCAAGTTTCTTGTCGTTCGCCCTTATAAATTATATTAGAATAAGATAGAAATACAAGGTTTCGGAATGTTTTGATTGATAGTATTTAAGTTAGAGCGTTGGTAAAAACCATACACATATACAAACATACATAATATAGACATCATCATGAAAATGTTAAAATCGGATTCTAGGGACCTTAAAACGTGGTCATTTACCAGAATCTCGACATACGATTTTTAGCACGATTCCTATATCTTCCTTACCAAGAGTAGCGGGAGGTAAAAATAAAAATTATTTAGATTTTTTTGTCATTAATACCAAATAAGGAATCCGAAATTTCATTTATCGTAATAGTTATTAACGTCATTAGGCCGATATGAGGCAAATAACGGACGCGACTGAGGTTTATAATCAGTCGAGTTCGTTATTTGCATATCGGCCGTAAGACGTTCAAGATTTTTCGTAATAACATAAAATTTAAACATTTAGGAATAATAAAATTCTTCTATATCTGTCATACTGAAAAACTTTTTTGGTTAATTTATAAATTCTCCTAGACAACAATCCATCAATATGCTGTTATTTTTCTAGGGTCGTTCTAGGCCGTTATTTCTATCTTTTCATTTTTATTTTTAGTCCTTTTATGTCATAATAACAGTATGGTATTATGAAAAAATATTATCATCGAAATGTTAAACTTATTTACAAAAATCTTCATATGCAATTTTTAGTCTACGAATATACAGTATATATTTATACATTTTATAAGTTATTCCTCATCTTTCATCAACCCATCTTTCGTCTGTCTAAAATTAGTCCGGCCGACATCTAAACTGTCATCTTCACAAGTGTGGTTTTGCATACGGAACTGGAACCTATCTCCTTGATCTGAAGATGGCAGATAGTTATAAACGGGTGAAGAGACACAAAATAAAGTGTAAAAGCGAACGATGTGCGATATGAAACGTGGTAACGGTCAACCACAATCGCAGTAGAACAGTTGGCACAGCAGAACAGAACAGCAGATGGCACTTGGAACTGGAGCGAGAATATAGAAGAATGCCTTTATTATGAAAAGATTTAAACAATAAAGTCGATGTATTTGTAACCGTGGTAACCTCTTCTTTCAACAAAGAACGGAATCCTACACCCGCATATAAAAAATCCGCCCATGCTTCTACCCACTGGTTTAGAGCCGCTGATCATTATTGTACGTCCTCCCACACCCAACCCAACAGTTTAAAAATAATAGAGAAACATGAAATTTACTTATTTTAATAAATGCATTTGACCCCAGGCCATCATTTCACGAAGAAGATTTTAAAATTGAGAATGAAGCCTACACATTCATTAAACACATAATTATATTCTTCAACATTTTACATTGAATTCTAAAATGAGGATTTATGTTTCTTAGTTAAACTGTTGAACCGGATTTCTATTGATTTTGGTTTACGAATAATACGGTTTTCTTTCGGTAATCTGATAGAACAGATCCGAACACAGGACATCACAATCATGTCTCAAAAGAACTAGCCGCATAATGATTGCAATCATAACGTATTTTAAATCTTATTTTTCTGTCTTTCGGGTTCGATCCCGACAGACGCCAAATATTTCCAATTTTAAATGGCACAAAAGTGACCCCTGTGGTGCACTCTCCACACCAGCTATGAGTGCCCGTGAGGTGACGCCTGGTAAGCGCCCACACGGTAAAATATATCGTCATCATTACCGACGCCTCCATGTGTTGTAGATACTGGCACACCCAGAAATGGGTAATATGCCGTGATGATATATTTATTTTTCTGTCAACCTCTCTGTGAATAAAAATAAATATAGAAAATTGGTTATTTGTTGTACGAGCCCTGTCCCATAAGTGTTGGTCCAGTCATAAAAAAAATGCATTTCTTATACTTCTGCTCAACTGGAGAAGCTGCATCCAATGGGCTACTTGTGTACCTTTTTTTATTTCATATTTTTGAAGAGCAGGTAAAAACTTGCTACCCCTATTTTTTCTTTTGACAAAATTTTTATTAATTAGCCAGAAAATAAATAATGAAATTTGAATTACCGCAATGTATGACGTAGAATTACGCCGCACCAATGAGTGATCGCAAAGCCATAGCGTTTGTTTGTACGGGTAATGTAGATTTCCTGTTTGACGTTTCAACATTGGTTTGAAGGTTAGTATTTTAGTTTGTTTTTTTCGTATCGATATTTTAAATTACATGTAACTACCTATGCGTTTATTTGTGAAGTAATTAATATATTTGAGAGCCCAAAGAGAGCAAAATGTCATATTCAAATTAAAACTTTCTCGCACGCAATGCCATCTATAAGTTACATTCTTAAACATGGTTCTCTTCCTCGGT
This sequence comes from Ophonus ardosiacus, assembly GCA_943142095.1. Lineage (NCBI taxonomy): Eukaryota > Metazoa > Arthropoda > Insecta > Coleoptera > Carabidae > Ophonus > Ophonus ardosiacus. Next base: position 49,721,715 of record OW964828.1, on the reverse strand, counting down.
TCAATATAATGACGTCACAGAATATTTTCTTTCTTAATTTACTAAAAAACTTTTTTAAAATAAAATTTATATTTTTACCTCCCGCTACCCTTGGTAAGGGAGGTATAGGGATCGTGCTAAAAATCTCATATCGAGATTTTAGTAAATGACCACGTTTTAAGTTCCCTAGAATCCATTTTTAACATTTTCACGATGATGTCTGTGTGTGTGTATGTGTGTGTGTATGTGTCTATGTATGTGTGTGTGTATGTGTAGGGATTTTGTCTTCACTCTAACTCAAATACTATCATTCAGAAAATTCTGAAACCATGTATTTCCATCCCATTCTAATATGAAAAGAAGCCATTAGATTTTGGTGTAAATCGGATAACCGGAAATGGCACTTTACCTGAAGCTCATAATGGTTTTTCTTCAAAAAATACCATTAAATGCCATTTTTTCGCATTTTATGTCTTATGAAAATTAAAGATTATTGAATTTTCTACTGGAATACATTAATACTTTTTCTATATATTTTACACATAAATTTAAAAATAATTTTTTTTATTAGTCGCGAAGCCTAAGATAAATAAGAAATAAAGCAATAGTTTCTTGCAATGGAACAGTTTGCAGCGTTAGTAAATACGTAAGTATATATTTAAATTAATAAAAATTCAATAGCGGGAGGTTTTGTGTTGGCCACATCAGATTTTTATATATGTTTTCAACATAACATTACGTATATAGTGATAGAAATCGGATTTTCAGTACCATGCAAGTAGCCCATTGCATTAGTTAGAGTAGATCAGTTATTTCCAGTATTTAAGGCATTAAGTTATAATTCAATGGAAATAAATTAGTAGGTGTTTTGATTTTTTGCTTAAATAAGTCATTTCAATGATTTTATGCAACTGGGCCAACACTTATGGGACAGGGATCGTAAATATATTGACAAACTTATGTTGCAAACAAAAAAGAGAAAACTATTTATATTTATTAAAATATCTTTCAGAACTCATATTAATAATTGGAATGATACTACCTTTTTTAGTTTAAGTTCTGTATTAAAACCCAACGTTTCGGCACCATAAACTGGTGCCTTCCTTCTTCAGGGGAAACTGGCATAAAAATGTGAAAAAACAAAACAACAACAAGTAACCAAGGTAACATGAAAAGTACGTAAATGTTACCTTTTTATGTATACAATTTTCTAGACAATATATGCATGCCCGGCAATAACTTGAACGGCGAACATGCATCTTCTCAGGAAAACTCTCCTTTTGCTAGAGGAAAAACCATCCCAAAAACTGGCAGAGAAGTGATCTGTATAACTCAGAAACGCTTTATCGGTAGCGAAATACCGCAGCCGTACTCTTTGTTAACAGATGTAACAAAAAGTTTAGAAAAAATTGTATACATAATACAAATTACAACATATTTAATATTGGGAGCCAAGCGCGACTAAGTTCTAATTTCTAATCCGTCGCAAAAAAGGTATTTATACACTATTTATATTTATTTTTTAAAGGTGAAACAAAAGGCATAAATGGTCTACGTGTATTGTAATTTTTTTATTGCTTGCTCTAAGCCCGAAACGTCCGTAATAAAGAATTTTAGAATACACGTGGACCATTTATGCCTTTTGTTTCACCTTTAAACCATTCAACGGTTAGTCCTTCCACCCCTTCTACAACATATTTATTTTGTGTACAGCCTGTACAGACACAAAACATAAACAGTAATACCAGCGATCCTCCTTGAAACTAGCAATCAGAGCAATCCGATTGACGTAATCGGATCGGTGTTTTAAAGCGATTCGAAAATTCAGATCGCAATCCAGAATTTTGTGGTGCGGCTGTATAATAAAAAAATCTGTTGTGGCCAGCACAAAACCTTCCGTCAATTCGATGTATTTTGTACATATCCTATACCAAAATTCCTTGAAAAAGATTCTATATATCCTGTATAATTGTAAGAAGAACAAAATCTAATAAAATTTTAATACGAATACGAACGTACATTATGTATTGCACTTAGCACTTCCTCCTACTTCAACTTTGCCCTATTTTATTAGAAGTCGCTGTTTCTTACTCTTCTCTTCTACTCATTCCTGTCCAAAGCACCTTCATGACACAGTTCTTCCTCTCTCAAATCTTCTGCTATACAGTCCTTCCATCTTCTCTTTTGCCTTTCTCGTACTTCTGGCATTATAAGTTCCTATCTTGAAGCGAGGCCGCAAATGCAAGTCACTGGCGAGGGACACTCTGTCACTTATATCACTTTCAGATCATATACTTTCCACTTTGGTTTTGCACTTGCCACTGACATCTATCAATTAGATTTTTTTGAATATATGTGTTGTTTTCATAATTTTTGCAATGCTGACTGATTTTTGAAAGTTAATCTGTCTTAATCTCTCTATAACTCTATATCTATTGAATATGAAGGAAAATGTATAATCGAACCGTATAGAGAATAAGATATTCTTTCTATTGATAATCACATAAAATGTCGAAAATAATATTTAACTGCGATTTTTCAAGAAAAACTGTTAAGAAGTTCAAATAAGGGTAGTTCCGGTTGACCAATTATAACCAAAATCTAATCAGCTCTTCATATGGTTGTAAAGAAGAGGAATATGAAAGAATCAGAATTTTTAGAATTGTAGTTTTGGAGTTATCGTTGGAGGAAAATTTGTCACACACACACACACACACACACACGGACACACACACACACACTCAGACACACACACACACACACACACACACACATTCAGACATCATCTTAAAAATAGTACATTCGTATTGTAGGGACCCTAAAACGTGCTTATTCATTAAAAACTCACCACCAAATTTTTTGACCAAAAACAATACCTTCCTTTTGACGGAAGGTAAAAACCGAAAGAATGTGTACGGTCCGATTTGGATTGCTAAATACCATTAATAAAATATATTTAAAGATATGTAGAAAATTTCAAAAATCCCTAAACTAGCTTTGAATCTTCGTGAAATTAACAAATTACAAAATTTTATTCTTTTTCCTTTGAATTTTCTTAAACCAAGTTATACCCGTTCATATCTCGTTTAACTGTCTCTTGTGTTCTCTTCCTTTTACTTATAGCTGAAAAAAATGACTGTCATCTCTGCGAAAAGAAGCCTACCAGTTTTATATCATCAATTGACCTTTGGTTAGGTGGAAGAAATTTGTTTTCGACGAAAGAAAAAGTCGTGGAAGCACTTTATGACAAAATATCTGAGGTCATTTGTTTGTAAGATAATACTACATGTTCATGAAGAAAACTATTTATTTGGAAAGGGAGTTAAACCCAATAAATATCTGTAATCAAATCCAGTGTGACAGCGTCTTAAAACAAACTTGTCAATGTGTAACCATATTTTATTTTTAGTCTGTGTTTAGTCTAGAGCGTCACAACTCAATATCCTTTAAGGGTCGGGTCAAATGCCTTTACTCTCGATAAGATGAACCTGGGTTCATGAACTATGAAAAGCACTTGAAAGACAACCACAAGAGTGTGCAGAGATACTTTGAAGTAATTGCATAAAACCATGTCAAGATTGTCGAGAGCAAGAAAGTCAATTACAGTTAATAGATGCAAAGACCGAAGAGTAAATTAGCTATTTGAATAAACGACATGAAGTAGTAAAAACGTTTAATGTTTTATAAATCACTGGTTTAATTGATGCTGCGCTTAACGGTGAGACTAGAAGAGCACAAGAACAGAGTTCAAACACGGTGTATATATTCTCAAACATACAATAAATAATTTGAACTATGCTTGATAAATCGCTCGTTAGAGAACTGGTGGTAATGGAGTCTTTTAACATTTTCTGCTTTATTTTTTTCTTGAAAGAATATGTCAAATTAAAAATGTAGGTGTATGTTTTACACCTCACAAATCTTTAGAATCAGAGATATGATTTTTTAAAATTTGCCTTTAAATTACAAATATTTCAACGGCTATGACGACACGGCTTCGCGGATACGACAGTCGAGCTCTAGCGGTTTAGTATGGAACATTGAAAGTTTGGTTTAGTATTTACTAAAATAAATGTTTTTTACCTTCCGTTGCCGTTAGGTAAGGAAGGTATTGTCTTTGGTCAAAAAATTCGTTGGTGGGTTTTTAATGTATAAGCACGTTTGATGGTCCCTAGAATACGATTTATTATTTTTAAGATGATTTCTGTGTTTAGATCTACCCATTTTTGAATTATTACCCCAAAAGTTAATATACCCCACATTTAGATAAAAACTTCAAAATTTTCAAAAATCTAATTTTTATGTATCTAGAGACTTCTCAATGCGCTGATTCCAAATTTCGAAACCGCAGGTCGATAGCTCTTTTCGTTCTTGAGATAATTAGATTTAAAGTTTTGCTCATAACTGCCCATTTTTGGATAATAACCAAAAAATGGGTCGAGGTATGAATTTGGCGACATCACCATTCGATTCTACGGACAAAAATACATAAGTATAGCAATTTTCATAATTTTTGTCGAACCGGTTCATTTTTTATGAATAAAAGCTTGAAAAGTCCTGAAAATGGCAAAAATCTGAAAAAATCGTAAGGGGTACACCTTAGATTTTTGCGATTTTTGGCCATTTTCAGTTATTTTGCTTTAGAGATTGGATGCGGTGTTCAAAAATTCTGAAAATTGGTGTACTTATGTAATTTTGCCCGTAAAATCGAATGGAGTTGTCGCCAAATTCATACCTCGACCCATTTTTGGGTTATTACCCAAAAATGGGCAGTTTTGAACAAAACTTCGAATCTAAATATCTCGAGAACGAAAAGAGATATCGACCTGCGGTTTCAAAATTTGGAATCAGCGCATTGAGAAGTATCTAGATACATAAAAAATAGATTTTTGAAAATTTTGAAGTTTTTATCTAAATGTGGGGTATATTGACTTTTGGGGCAATAATTCAAAAATGGGTGGAGATATAAACTTGGTAGTAATATTATTTGATTGTAAAGAGAATTTTACGTAAGTGTCCGCATTTTTAGAGTATTTATATACCTATTAGTATACATAATGTATATTCATGTGATAATTTTGTTGGATTTATAGAATATTTTCCACGGAACTTTCTGTATGGAATTTGTAAAAAATTGTATTATGTTCGTGTTACAATTTTACTGGATATATAGAATCTTTTCCAATGAACTTTTGGTATGGAATTTTGTACAAAATACATCAAATTAGCGGAAGGTCTTGGGCTGGCCATAACAGATTTTTTTTTTTTCTGAAATGACCCCATTTTTACCTTTCCTCCTTGGTAAGAAAGGCATTGTCTTTGGTTAAAAAATTCGGTGGTGAGTTTTTAATGAATAAGCACGTTTTAGAGTCACTAGTTTTACGATGATATCTGTATGTGTGTGTGTGACAAAATTTTCTCCGTCGATAACTCCCAATGCTACAATATAATTAGTCAACCAAAAGTTCCCTTATTTGAACTTCTTATCAGTTTTTCTTAAAAAAACGCAGTTAAATATCATTCATTGACATTTTATCTGATTATCAATATGAATTGATTATACATATACAGCCCGATTCACAAAAAAGTTTAAGCTAATCCTCATTTTTGGATTAGTTAATTCTATTCTATTCCGGTATTTAAAATTTAATTTTCATGATATTATAAATAAAGGTAGATACTAGGAATAGATTAGATTATATTTTAAGATATAAACTATCAAAATTAGAGTAGAATTCGCTAATCCAAAAATGAGAATTAGCTTAAACTTTTTTTGTGAATCGGGCTGATAGAGTTAAAGAATTATAAAGAGTTTAACTTTCATAAATCAGCCAGCTTTGCTATAATCTTGGAAACCTGATATATTCAAATAATTCTAATTGACAGAAGTCAGTGGCAAGTGCAATTTACATACTGTATATTCGTATTACAATTTTACTGGATATATAGAATCTTTTCCAAGGAATTTTTGATTTGGGATTTATAGTATACAAAATACATAGACTTGACGCAAGGTAATGTGCTGGCTACATCATTTTTTTTTTTTTAATTAACATATGGATTGATCAATAAATGAAACATGAATTACAGTCTTCCAATAATTATCTATCAACATATGTAATTGGAGATTTCACCAAATTAAATTTAATCTTATATAATTTATCTCATTTTTCTAAACTAATTCTTGTGTATGTGATGAATTGGTTCTCACGTATGTTGATTATACCAGCAGGCAGCAGCTGTTGTAGATGCTGCTCACAAGTGCAGAGTATAGAAAGCAATGACCTCCCAACAAAACGCATTATTAGCAGCTGACAGTGTCTGTTGCTTGTCTGGCTAACCCATGCCAGCATGGCACATGCATTGTGTAACTAGACACCTCTATTAGCTCTTATCACGGCATAAAGGGCTTACGTAGTTCTAAATCAGAAGGACACTGACCAAGAAAAGTTACGAGCTTTTGTTGAATAAAAGTAAGAAGACTGCTTTTTAATGCCTTTGTGGGGCCATTTAATTATTATTGTATTTATTCTTGCCTAATTGGATTAGGATCTACATACATATTAAATTTTATAGTTGAGTTAATTTGCTCCTAAATTACCACATCTGAATCTGGCAATCATCTCGCTAAGAGGGGTTTTGGAATCATGCTAAAATTCGCCTATCCAGATTTTAGTAGATAAAAATAAATAAAATAAATAAATATATCATCACGGCATATTACCCATTTCTGGGTGTGCCAATCTGCTTTATCGCAGATATCGGTAATGATAGCCCGCACGGGCTTTCATTGCTGGCGTGGAGAGTGCACCACTTTTGTGCCATTTAAAATTCGAAATATTTGGCGTCGGTCGGGATCGAACCTGGTACTCCCAGGTTCGCGACCAGACACTCAGTAGATAAGCACGTTTTAAGGTCCCAGGTCCCTATAATCCGATTATAACATTTTTACGATGATATCCGTGTATGTGTTTGTATGTGTGGATGTTGGAATCACGGTTTCTCAAATACTATAAGACTTAAAACATATTTAACTGCGGTTTTCTTAATCTGACATTACTGGGAAGAGCTGATTAGTTGGTAACAATGGGGTATGTGACCATAATCGAATTTCAATATATGTCATAATATATAAAAACAAACCTCTATAGCTTCTCATTATAATAATAAAAACTAAAAATTTGTTTGTCATAATATTGTTATTCTACCCTACAGACGTCACAAATCCCTTCTCCAAAGTTTTAATAATTATTTTTTCGTAAACTACGAATAATTAATCAATTTAAAAAATACGGGTATTTTATTTTTTGGTCTAGTATCATATATGTAAAAATCAAAATTTAGTCACATACCCCATTGGACAACCGGAAGTAATAGTTTCTTAAAAAAAATTCTAAATGATATTTTTTGAAAATTTATGTTATTACAAATATTAAAGAATATAAAAATCTCTGTCCGGTACATTTAAAATTATTATATCTTCTATAGAAATTAGAGATAAAGATATATAAAATAATATGTTGTCATTACATTCATTCGTTAATCTCACAGCCGATGGAAAACAAGTGAAAAAATTTAAATGTTTGTAATTTACAGATGAATGTCAGTGTCAAAAAAACCAGAAACATTACTAAAGACTTTTTTTGGGAAGTACATTTACTATTTCTTATTTTATTATTAATAAAATATTCATAATTATAGATACCTACATTACATATACCCTTCAGAAATATCGCCAATCTCATTAATGAATTGGAAGAATCTCGAACATTAGAAGAATAAGAGGAAACTTGTTTAAAGAATGAATTAAAAAATATAAAAATATATGAAGATGATACGTGTTTTTGTATGTAGATACCAGAAATGTTATATATGTACTTATATAGCCTAATATGGAAATGGCGTGAGGTGTTGTGGTGGCCATAACAGATTTTTTATACAATAAATACCGTGGAATTGACGTCTTTTGTATTAATTTATATTTATAGTTTATAAGTAATGTGTGTTTTCTCCATTTATGCGTAGCCTCTTTATTTGTACAATGGAAAATCCATTTCTTTCGTAATAACCTTTTCTGGCCCACATTTAATCAGTACCTATAAAGGAATCAAAATCAGAAAACCGATTTAGCAAACAAAAATACAAGGAGAAGAAACCGCATCACACCCAAGAAGACTTGGAACAAGGTAATAAAGAAGATTCTGAAAAAGAAAGAAACTACGATAAGAAGCAAGAACACTTTGCCAGTTATCCTTTGATTCTAAAACAAAATGGCTGTTTTCTAGAAAACATTTTAAGATCAGACCTATATTGATCAAGCTTTTTTAAATTACTATATGCCCCTAAATTACTTGAAGTTGAGGAACACCTTGTATGTTTACGTTAATGCTAAATAGCTACTAGCAATTGAAAGTTTCATTCTCTCCAAATTTAGCGTGACGTAACAGTAAATTTATCTGCTAACAGAGACACAAATCAAACTTTTATTTGCTAAAACAATAGGTCGGCTCGCAGTTTATTGAACTGTGTATAAATAATCAAAGCCATAAAGTCTTACGAACATGAAAGTCAGAGTAATAGCCTATTAAATCGCACTAAGGGTCAGATCTCTATTTCGTCCGCTGGCAATAATAGAAATCATTGTTCTATATATAACATAAACATATGCTCGAATTACAACACCTACACATGGGAATATTTTGCAAGGTTTCCTTTCAAGGACTAACTTAAATCTTGTCATGAAAACTTCTAAGAATTCTATACTTAATATTTGTAATCAATTATTGCGTTACGTGCTTTATCATTATCGCAGTTCGATAAATTCTAGAATGAAATCAGAAACGAATAAATATTTTATTATTTATTTAAATTTTATTGTTCTATTATCTTTTTACAAGTAATTATTGTTGTGCTGTAAAACCAATAACCTACATTTTCATCTTAACTAAACCAATTAACACGTTTTCCTTTTGTTTTTATTTTTTACTACTATACACATAAAATAATGTGAAAACAATACAGAATGACAATAATTTAGTACGTGTATTTTACAGACAGCTATCAGAACAGAGCATTTTTTTCGCTTTTATAAACACATTGGCTGATTCATGCGTTTTTCCAACATCACTACTTCTAGCAAACCACCAGGTTTCGATCTACCCACTTCATTTGGAAATCTATTAATAGAATTCGGACTATTCATGATATGTGTGCTGATGCTCTTTATAAATGGGGAAAAATTACCAGTCCACAGTGTACCTGTGGGGCTACAAATCAGACGTTACTTCATTTTGTTAAAGAGTGATAACAGAATTAATTTAGGGGAAACATCCAAAATTAACTTATACTTTCTTCAGAAGATTGTCTCCAGTGGTTAGAAAATTTCGAAATTAATATTTAAATTCATTGTACTGTATCTATATTTTATTATTTTTATGTGCTAATTTTGTTTATGTTTTGTTCATTGCATATTGTTTTATGTATGTATTTTTATTGTATTGCCATACGATAAACAATAATAAGCTAACACCAATGTCAATTAGAACCATGTCAATGACTTGGCATATACTTCTGCGTTGTTAACGAAATCAGGCTTGCCAATATACTGATAAAGGGGCCTATTCGTTAATTGGCTGGTTAAATTTTTATTCAGTAGATTCATATTTGACAACAAAAAATCCAAGTTTTTGTTATCTATATGATTCGTTAACTTTTTCAATCAGTTGCTAAAAAATAACCGATGAATTACAGAATAGGACCATAATGCCCGATTTCATAAACGGTCCGTTAAAATTTTTATCCAGTAAAAATAGTCGCCATAATAATCAAAATATAATTCGTCAATTTTAATTCTTGTCCAAAATTTTAACGAGCCGTTTTGAAACTTTACGAGTGTTTATGAATATGAGCATAAGCCGGAAATGTACAGGCAGCCGTATTCTATAAATTTGGATACATTATTTTAAATTGGTTTTTTTTTTTGCACGATCGTTGTTTTTTAATATTTACCGATAGGATTTCCATGGCAGTAAGCTTTATTTACTGATCGGTAAATAATGTAAATCACTTACCAATCAGAAGACGAAGGAGTATCAAAATAAAATGTCTTTTTTATTATCCTGAAAGTGATGCATTTGCAATTTCTTCACTGTTGACCAGTCTAACTATGAATTCCTCAATTTGACATTCATGAGAAGAGCTGAAAAGATTTTGGTAACAATGGGACAACCGGAAGTAGTGGTTTTTTAAAAATTTAGAAAATTTGTGTTATTACAGATATTGAAAAACATAAAATTCTACATATGATACATTTAAAATTTTTATGTCATATATATTTAGAGATACTTTATTTAATGTATAGAATAATCGAATGTAATAAATCGCACAGCCCAAACTACTCTAAGGAAACCAGTTGACAAATTCAATGTTTGTAACATAGTTTTTGAATGACAGATAAAAGACCATGCCAAAAATTATCAGTTATAGGGCCGGTATTTCAATATTTGGTTAAAATTTTAACTAAGTGTTAAATAAACAAAATTGAAACGAATTGAACTGTCAAAAGACAATGTATCATTGCTGTCAACAAAACGATGGAATATTGTATACTTAACTAGAAGTTAAAATTTTAACCAGAGATTGAATAACCGGCCCGTAGTGACATTCTGAACGCTTTTTCTGGGAAGTACATTTAATCTTTCTTTTTGTTTTATTAAATATTTTTAAGTTTTTTATGTATTCCATTTTATTCTGGAATTTTCTTGGTATCCTAATATATTTTGATGTATGATGAGCAAGGGCCTTAGAAATCCGTTGATTATATTTAACAATTTATTTGTGAAATGAAAAAGACGTTTCCACTGATAAACTCAGTCATCATCAGTTTTATAAAACAATATGAAATTACAATTTTGTTCAGTTCTATAAAAAATATGAAATTAAAATAATGTACAACCAAAAATTTTCCAAATTAACTTACCAGATAAATTAAAACACTTATGGCCGGTATTATAAACGTCCAGTTAAATTTAGTGCCAGAGTGAATTTAATAAAGTGAACAAATTCGAATCAATTTCTATGTTCTTATGACATTTGAATTATTGCTGTCAAAAATTCGCGTTGCATTTGTTCGTTTAATTAAATTTACTATGGAACTAAATTTAACTGGACTTTTACAATACTGGCCCTTATATATTCAAATTACATTAAAAAACATTCATCTGGTAAGTTAATATCACTGAAATATATACTAACTTGGAATGCGTGTACGAACCGTAACTGTGAAGCATATTGAAAGCCTGCTGCTGGAGTAGTCGGCAAACATCGAGACAGTTCGTGAGTAGACGGAAATTATTTCGTGTGGCGCATGATCAGCTATGATACGAGTTATTCGGCTAGGTTCGGTTCGGCACGAACGTGCGCGAACAGGATCAGCCATTATTGTTCAATGAGGCTTCAGTGCAGCGTACGCTGATGGGTAGAGTATGCGAGTTCCAGTTAGTATATATTTCAGTGGTTAATATGGATAATTATGGGTTGTACATTATTGTAATTTCATATTTTTTATAGAACTCTCAAATTATTTAATTTTATGTTTCCAAATCATTAACTGATTCTGTGTGTTGCAGGCCCCAGACAGCGGTAGCCACATGGACATCCTCCTGCGGCCAACGGGTCCCCCGGGTCCGTTCCACTACCTGATCTCGGAGCACAGCAAGTCGTTAGTGGCTCTGCAGGAGCTACAGCATGAGGTGGGCGCGCTGCTCGAGTTCCGAGACCTCGTCATCGAGACCTTCCCCAGCCTACGCACCAAGCTGGCCACCGGAAGTAGCACGCAGTCCGCTTCCGCGAGCAACATCCCCGTCGCGGTTCGGAGAGAATGGGAACCTGGGGTTCGTGTCAGGAGAAAACTCCACGGCAACTCCAGGTAGGGGAGATTGTGTTTTGTATTTGTTATAATGTAGGAGAGGGTACCCAAAATAACCGGATTTATTTTCGTACCCTTTTGAATCTGTTTCCCCAGCGTCATCTTTGGAGATAGATCTAAGCGGTCCGTGTGATTTCTTTCGTAAGCACCGTTTGACGTATTCGGCGATTTTGTAATGGCGGACATTATAGAGCAAGATGTTAACATCTAGTTCTTTTTCTTGTCAGCAGCAGTGCTTGGGATTGCTTACAAAAATCCGGATCGATTTGTGACTGTTTTTTTCAATTTCTGGCGCACATTCAAATGGTTGGCTCTCTGGTCTTTGGAAGGGAAACGTGGAATTAATTTCGCTGAAACAAGTTTAATACCTATTCAAATTTGCGGTCAAAATTCATTGGCACAAACTCCAGGATATTTCAGTGAGTTCCTGTTCCTCCAGTTCATCAATTTTTCTACGTAGATTAGACATGATCATATCAAGGATTTTTCAATGCTTTCGTTTGTATTGGAAGTCGAAAGACATCCCGATTGAGATTTATATTTAATTAACATTTGGCCACTTTTGAGACGAGAGCACCACTCGTAAACCCTTGATTGTGTCAAAACTTCCTACCCCTGTGGCATTGCAACAGGAAACAATAAAGGGGCCTATTCAGAAAATCTGCTATTGTAAAAATCGCAGAATACATCAAACAGCGCTTACGAAGGCTGTGTCCGATGTTGCACTTTTATCATCCTAAACCTAAAACCTACATATCTATGCCTTAAAGTTGACGCCACTGATTAAACAAATCATGTTCGTTGCTATAATTTATGCAAAACGTCAAATTTACTGTCAAAGAATAGCTTCTTAGCTTATATTTTCTGAAATATAATATTAACATTTAATCTGAAGTATCAAATTAAATCAAATAACATAATTCATTTTTCAAAATGAAGAACTTTGTTCGCCTACTCAAAGTGGTGTCGAGAAAAAGGAGCAATAAATCACATTTCTCCTTTTTATTTATTTGGACGTTTCCGAGGTCTAATGACCTCCATCTTCAGCATTATACATTTTTTGGCTAAGTTTTACATTTCTTTTATTTTATTTTTATTAATTTTTGTTATTCTAAAGTGTTGCCTTACAATCCAACGGATGACATTAGTGTGCCATTTGGAGTTGCATTTATGTGAAGAAGACCGAAATTCTAAAAACTAAATTCCAAAATGCGACACAACCAAATAAAAAATCCTGCTAAACGTTCAGATGTTTCCGAAGAATGGCTCTTGGGCCTCAGATCCAGAGGCGTGTCTACTGAAGACACCTGTAGGGAAAAGTTGGAACTAGTGCTCTGCCACTCGCCAGATAATAAATCCTCGTATAAGGTTTTTACAAATGGTGTCCAGAAAATGTAGTTATTCATCTGGAATTCTAAAACCATAATTCATTTCTATTAGTGTGGCCTATAGTCAGAAAAATTGACTGTCCGTTCTAACAAAAAACATTAGTTGCACCGGTCTATTTACAGGAAGTCATGCATTGAATGGATTCCCTCTCTGTCTGTATAGTAAAATAATCTTCGTGTTCCTTTAATATAAATGCAATTTTTCTTTGAAATAATTTTTGGAACTGCAGTGTTCATTCCCATAAGAAATTATTTCATTCTAATTAGTTTGAAAGTTGTTTACCACTAAAATTCTGTGCATATCATCAAATTAATGTACCATAGTATCCTTCATTTATACGGTAATTTTATTTTTCTTTTAGGGACGATTCACATTTTAGTCGATCTAGGAGCAACTCCCACTCGGGCAAAGGCCAACAGCCAAAATCCGGTGACGCGGTCAGCGTTGTTCAGGACAGCGGCTTCAGTACGGAGACGTCGTCCAGTAAAGAGACGCCTAGTGCTGCCACCTCTGCGCCAGTGGAGCAAAATGAAGCTGAGGACGAGCTATGGAACCTACTCGACATTATCCATCGCAAGGGTGAGAAGAAATTAACATTTTAAAATAGTTGCCATCAAATAAATATGGACTGGAGAGGCTAGGGTCTCAACACACGAAAACTTTTACATAGCTTTCTTCAAATCACGACTTATGCATCTCTTGTCTCCGCAAATCTAACCCATGAAGTTGGCGCGTATGGAAATGCTCAAATCTTGACTTGTGCACGTTAGACAAGATGGCTGACAAGTACACTCCGGAGTACAGTTTTTTAAAAAATACTACCAATAACGTAACCTAATCCTAATTCATTTTATACTCCACAGTGTACTAGTCAGCCATCTTGTCGAACGGTGCATATGTCGAAATTTGAGCATTTCGGTACGCGCCAACTTCATGGGCTAGATTTGCGGAGTCGAAAAATACATAAGTCGTGATTTGAAGAAGGCTATGTAAAAGTTTTCGTTTGTTTCATACAATCCCGGCTGGAGGTTTCCATACCCAAATCATTCAAGCAGCCAATGCACGTCATTAATAAAAATTGAATTTTAGTAACTAGATGTGTGACGTCATGTACTGCTACGTTTGCAGAGGTTTTAGAATCTTTATGAAAAGAGTTATACAGATTGCAATCTATATTATCGATATGTTCATGAACTGTCACATCTACAAAATAAATACTATATTTTCGTCACTGTCCATTTCTATTTAAATTATTTTATAATACTAACCTTACTTATACTTATGTATGCCATATAAAGGCAATAAATAAAAGTGAGCCGAATTTCAAAGAAATATACCAAATTCTTTTGATTAGAAATGCTATCTTTGGCAGATTCACAGATTTTGTGTTTGCGTTAACGGTCACGTTGTGTCGTTGCATTGCGTTTAACATTAATTTATTATAAATAGACCTTTATAACGCACAAAAATGTTTCAAACACGATACAAATATTTTTCAAAAAATAACTTTGACAGTATGAACATACAAATTATCAATGTTGCCAAATATAGCAACAATTAAACGAATAATATGACGTTGATGTACATTATTTATATATTATTCATGTCATATACGATAAGTAATGAACTCTACTAATCATCTTAATAATAATTATATAAGGCTATACACTTTTTGACGGTTAAAAATGACTGAAATTTTATTTCATTATTCACTATTAGTGATTTTAATGCATTAAGGTTTTTACACTAAGTGATGACGTGCATTGGATGCTTGAATGATTTCGATATACAGTGTTACCATTTCAGGAGCTATATTGAAAACTCTAAGATATGAAGAATCGGCAACACTGCAGGGTAAGGGACGGGGTGCGGATTGGGGAAAAATTTAAGCTTCAGTCCATACTTATTCGACGGTGAATATACTAGAGAAAAATACAGTCGAGTTTGAATGTAAACAAGGCTGAGCATAAACCAATAAAAAGTATAGATTATCATTCGAAAACAACATTTACTAAATTAAAACTTAATTAAATTGTATTTAAAGGAGAACAGTAGGTAGCCTAATATATGTTAAGTTCTCATTTATTATAGAAAAGATTTTGAGTTCAATCCCACACTCTTCTGAAACTATTAAGGTAATTAAAAAATACTTCTCCGTCTAAATGGATCGCCTGGCACTAAACAGTAGATTCCTTGCAGAAATCTACATAAATTACAGATTAAATTGAAATAGAATATTTCCAATGTTCCACATAAGAGAAAAGGAATTTAAACCAATTACTGTCGAACTTGTTTATAACAAGAAGGAAGATACAGTTAAATATTTAATTTACATTTATCTATTCATGTTTTCAATATTTAAGAATGTTCGGTCAAAGAGTTTGAAATAAATATAATAATTATTAACACCTTCACTGTGTTTAAGGGTATTTTTTTTCTCTTTTAACACATTTCTATAATGCGGAAAAATTAAATGCATATTTACGATTTTGCGGAAACTAATTTCAATAATAGAAAAAATGACTTTGATTCTTTATATATACAATCAAATAATATTTTTGACGCCAGTCCATAAATTGCTTATTAAATACTATTCATATATTTCTTTTGATTTATTTGGTAATAACTGACCCACTGTATCATTAGCAGGATCCCTTATTTCTAGTGACGTATATTCCATATCTATATGTTCATTACCACGTGAAATTTTTCTATAAAATGTTATTTAGTTAAATTTATAAGTAATATATTATTATTTAGATAAATTTAATGCTCCAAAGATCTCCAAATACCTGTAAAAGTTAACAGAAAACTACAGGACTGTTAAAAACTTCAAAACGTCAACTGCTAATTCAGAAATAAATAATAAAATAAAGAGACGTAACCATAGCAACCTAATCAAGATATTTTATACCGTGAGTATTTTTTAACGTGAAACATTGGGTTTGTTATATCCATGGTTACTTGACATTTGATTGACAGCAATGTATTTGCCCGTTCCATTTAAAATGAAACATAGGGAACGAATTTGACATTTGATAAGACGTCAGTAGAGGTTAATTTTGTTTAAATAATTATACCTGCATTCTAAATTAAAATTAGTTGTTGAAAAAATATAGTGTGCACCTTGTGCCCGAGTGGTTTTCTGACTCGGCTAAATTTTTTACAATATTTAAATATAATACTTCTATCAAATTCATTCCCCATTTGTCATTTTAAATGAGACAGACAAATACATTGCTGTCAATCAAATGTCAAATCATAGCTGATAGGGAAATTCAATGGTTATCTGTCATATTGACAAGATGTCCTTAGAGGTTAATATTGTTTAAATAATTATACCTGTTTTCTAAAAATTAAATTTAGATGTAGAAAAATACTGTGTGCACCTTGTGCCCGAAATAAGTTTAGTGCTTTCGAGTGGTTTGCTGACTCCGCTAAATTTCTTACAATATTTAAAAATAATACTTAGATTCGTTCCCTATGTTTAATTTTAAATGGAACGGGCAGATACATTGCTGTCAATCAAATATCAAATCGTAACCATGTATATGACAAACCCAATGTTTCACGTTAAAAAATACTCACTGTATACCGTGCTAATATGCAGCTAAACAGATTCTGATTGGTTGAAAGCCGTGTGGAATTATTCCAAACGGTTTTTGGAATGATATTGATTCCAACATAATTTTTTGTTGTGGAATGTGTAGACAGTGCATTAGAATCCAAATGTGCAATAAAAAAAAAACAATAATTAATTATTGAAACAATTAAGTTTATAAGAAGTAGGAAGACATTTCCTCCTAATTTGTATAAGTACAAGTGTGACCTATTAGCATTTAAAATTTTAATAATAATAACGTTCAATTATACGAAAAACGTCTCGAGTCTTACGGAACTGCCACTTAATAAGCGAGTTTCACAATAAAATATTCATTGCCGAAATAGCTAAAAAAGAAAGTACCGTACATCCTGCACTACATTCAGTTATACTTGGCAGCTCACAGAGTGATGGTGCGACTATGTTTCCGTGCTCTAGGTACCCGTCTCCGCGACGAAGTCGAAGCCCTCCAGGGGATGCTTCGAGAACAATCCCTCGAGGCTTCAACCCCATGCGACTTCCAACGTTCCCTCCTCCACGCTTCAGTAGACGACGTGCGACAACTTCGCCGTGAACGCGACCTCCTCCTTGACAGAGTTGCAGAAATGGAAGCAGAGATGCTTGCTGGAAGAGTTCACACTTCCAGGCTCCAAAATGATTTGGAGACACTCCTCGTAGCTAAGCAAGATTTGGAGGACCAACTGCGACAAGTTATCACACAAAAGAGTGAATTGAATTCTAGGATACATGATATGCATATGCAGTTTGTGAGTAACAAGAGTCCTACACCTGAGGGAAGCAAGCCAACGAGTCCCAAAAGAGAATCACCCAAGAAAATGCCTAGAAGAAACTCCAAGAGTCCGACAGAAAGCTTGGATAGTGTTTTTGGAACTCGATTACCGAAGGTCAAAACTCCGGATTCGAAGAAAATCGTAGCCATTTTGTTAGAACATGATCCTGTAGTTTTACAAAAACATTTGCTTTCTACTTCTGTCCAAAATCAGGTAAATCCCTGACAATTTTACTAATATTGCTAAATTCCAAATTGCTTGTACATAATTAGAGTTTCTTACTCGGATCTTTTTATTGTAAGTGTAACATATTGTGTAATTTCTTACAGCTATTGCAACAAAGACTGGAAATGATTATTAGAGCAAAGAATAGTTTATCAGAAAAATTGGACAAAGCGAAAGAAGAAAACGACGACTTGCGGTTTCAGGTAAGCTATTTTAATTTAGCCATTTTCTGGATACGAGGGTTGTTCAGTATTTATTGTCCCTAAAGCCTATGGCACACTTATCGATGAGCATCAGAGAGCATCGGTGAGTTCATTGATGAAACAACAGTGCGCATCCGTCATCTATAATTTTGTGTTTCATCAATGACAAATACATAAATTTTTTCTCTGACGAAAAACAGAAAAGTTGGTAATATTACCAGTGAAATGTTCCTACACCGTCGGTTTTTAAATTGATATTTCCCATATACCTATTAACTAATATATTGCGGATCCTTTGCTTTTCTTGAAGGAAACACTGTGAAATGGAAATATCATTTCTGCATAAGTCTATCTCACACAAACGCCCAACTTCGAATTATGCGCAAGCTTGGAAACTTGACTACTATTGGCTAACGAGAAAATCATGATCACTTTTTGCAAATCACAGAGTTCTGTTTATTAACGGCTAGCGCGAGAAATTTTAAATTTAAATTTGAGAAATTAAACAATGTACCTACTATTTATTTTGTATGTAAATTCTAGAATATAAATATTAGTAATAATAAAAAACATTGTCATATTCTAGTGCTAAATTTGAATTAAGTAATTTACTTTGTTGTACTGTAAAAATAATACGAATAAAATCTGGTCAGGATTAATTTATTTAGGTGACAATAAATTACTGTATGAAACACAAATCTTTCGAAGTGCAACTACAAACAGAAATGAAATCAAACGTCAAAGTCAAACCATGTGCTCGCTGCATCACCAGGGCTGCGTTCCAAAACCAAGAATACCGAGTTTTGGCGTAGAGTATGATGTGTTGTGTTTTGGAACGAATGAGTTTTGTTGAAGTAAAAAATTGAAGTTAAATTAAAAATAAATTTATAAAACTAACAAAACTACTTATAATTACAACATTAATGTCAAGCCCGTAATAAAAGCGCTTTTATGGAGCACTCTCCTCAATATAATGTGAAAGTACGCTCCATAAAAGCGCTTTTATTATAATAGTATGCTCGTAATACACGCCAACGTATTTACTTATGTTTATTTTCAACCAAAAGCATGTTTTCTTCCTCAAGAAGGCAAATTACTTTCATATGTTGAGAATCGTGAGCATCTACGTTTGAAAATATTGTGGAGTAATTTCTATACCCTCCTTGTTAGTAGAGTAGTAGAGAACATCACTTTGAAGTAAACTCTGGCTGTTTTGGAACAGGTTGAGTAAACTCTGAGAGTAAGGTTATTAGTTTTGAAACGACATTGAATAATTTCGTACGCTGTCAGCGTTAGCCAATAGTAGTCAAGGTTTCCAATCTTGCGCATAATTCGAAGTTGGGCGTTTGTGTGAGATAGACTTATGCAGAAATGATATTTCCATTTCACAGTGTTTCCTTCAGCTACTCTTATGGGAAAGATACGAGCATTAGCAATATATTAGTTAATAAGTATATGATATTTCCCTAGTTTATTGTTGTTTGACACAAGTCAAAGTGACGCGAGGCACAAAAGATACGTGTGAAATGAGATACGTTCGTTTCATTGTTGATCTTTGATGAAAATAGCAGCGCCGCTATTTTTCGTCGATGACGGGTGCGTTCTGTTATTTCATCAATGAGCTCATTGATGCTCCCTGATGCTCATCGATAAGTGTGCCATAGGCTTTATATATAAAACAAATTTATTTTTCAACATAATCACCATGTACTTGAAGACACTTATTTCACCTATGTTCTAACATAGTAACACCTTTTCTAAGAAACTCGGAGTCTTTATCGGAGATGAAATTCTGAACTGCTGCCATAACAGCTTCGTCGGTTTTAAAATATCTTCCTCTTATACTTTCCTTTAGATTGGGAAATAAATAAGAATTACTAGGCAGGGTATGTAACATCAATCTGAAACCGACATCGTGAATTGCCTTCATGGAAACAAGACTTTTATGAACTTGACCGTTGTCCTGATGAGACAGAATTCTAAGCGAACATTTTCTTTTTCTCTTTTCTGTAATGCAACCACGAATTTTAGCAATTAATGTTGCTTCATACTGTCTAGTGATTGTCTGGCCATATTTCAGATAATCAATCATTAAAATGCCCTCAGCATCTCAAAATGCAGTAGCCATAATCTAATTGGACCCCAAATTTACGAGATGGAGAAGATTCTCAGTGTCGCTATTCCATGTTTTGAAATTTCGATTCGTGGTCGAAGTGGTAAATCCACTTTTCATCAACTGTAACAAAACGAGCCAAAAATCTGTTTGGATTTGATTAAACAACGCCAAACTGGCTTTGAGGAGGTGACTCTCTCTCGCTTTTGTTCGGACGCCAATATTTGGGGTACCCATCGTGCTGATTCTTGTAAGGCCTTGTAAAGTATTAACACTAGAATAATCAAATTTGGCACTTCGATTGACAGATAAACAATAAACAATTGCTGTTGTTATGAAGACAATATTTTAAAGCCTACTATGTTGGGGACAAGAAATATTGTACAACCCTCTTAGATTCTTTTCATCGTAGAGAGATAATAAGGACCTATCCGTTTATGCATTTTTGTCTTTCTTATTAAGAATTGTTACTTTTTAATATACTAGTAGTCTACGTAAACTTCCAATGATCTATTGCTTTTATGGCATGTAGGAAATCTGTACTGGTCCTTTCAAAATAACTGTTTACTGTACTTTTAATTTCGTCATCCGAAGGGTGGGATGGTGAGAGCAGATGTAAGGTCCGTCCCAGACCCATTATGAGAGCTTAGCTTACGATCACACGTAGGTTTCCAACCTTTCGTAGATCTAAGCCTCTCATTTGGTGTTTCTCACACCTGGACACGTATTCTACGCACTTAGTGATATTTTGAAGCAAGTGACTTAGAATTCACGACTATAAAAGTATAAATATGTCACTAGTGATATGAATGACAGAAACAATAATTATCTTCTAATATCTTTTGTTGTTTATTGTCAGAAGTGAGAGTAAGTTTTAAAATATCTAAATATATTTTCTATACACACTGGCTGGTATAGTAAAATTTTTTTGGCAGAGTAGTCACGTCATCAAAGTTTGTAACTAGATAATGACGTCACGAAATTAGTAGGTTTACATGGTACACTAATTTAATTTTAGAAAATAATTGTATTTACCTGCGATGCTAATTTATGTGATCAAGTTAATTTATTTAATAGTCGAATAATAATTGAATATTATTGTAAAATGTAATATATTTCCAATTTATGGTATTGAAAATTCGGTGTAGGGCACACCGAGTCGGGTTTCAGAAGGAATACGGGGAGTGAATGAAGCACTTGATGAAAAATAAGAAAATTAATTTTAAATGACATTGAATATATTAAAAGTAGAAGTAAAATTGATTTGATTTTATTTAGATTTACAATTCTGTAGTGTTCTAGAAAAGTAAAGAGTAGCACTATAAATTCGATTTATTGAAAATATAATTAAAATAACATTTAAAAAATATATTATATTTGATTGAAAATACTCCAATAATACAATTTACAATTATTGAAATTAACACAAACTTAAAACAGAAAAGCTCAAGATCAATCTCAAAGTAACGAACTAATGACAGCAGACGCTTGACAATTCCGGGAGAAACATGTCATGTAAACGTTTAAATATTGAAATCTAACAGTACCAACATGTGGTGAAAAAATGAATTACAATTATTTTAAATAAATTAAAACTCATTAAAAACATTATGTTCGACTTTAAAATAATTGTAAATTTAATTAAAATGTACTTTACTTATAGTATGCAAAAAACAGTATTTATTTTCTTCGTTTTCCTAAACGTATACAATACTACAGTGTTTTTTCATTTTGCAATGAAATGATGACGTGACTACTCTGCCTAAAAATTTTTACTATAGTGGAGCTCGGTTTTAACTAGAACGCTGTTTTAAGAAATGTCAAATTTCATTATTTAATAACAAAAATAAATAATATCAAATTTATCAAAATAAGATTTTTAAGCAGAGCATAGTTTGTATTCAAACAAATATTTTTAAAAAAATTATTCTTTAAACATTAGGGTGAAATTAAATATTGAAATTTGAATTTGACATTTTTTAAAACAGCATTTTAGTTAAAACCGAACTCGCACTAACAGCCATTATGGTTGCAAATTGTGAATATTCTTTGAATGATTTAAAAATTGATGAAACAAAAATTACTAAATCTTATAATACCACATATCAATTAAGCATCTGGTGATCCACATTTGAACGCTATACCCGTACAAAATATCAACCCTACACGTAGGCTTGCAATAACATAGACCGCTGACATCTAGTCGTAAACGGTGACTGTTACAGAAAAAAATATAATTATTTCAAATTAAATTTTGACTTACAAAGTTAAATAAAATTGAAATATTCTTGTTGAAACTATAATTTAGATGAATTTATATTAAGATTATTTGCTTATTATTGTTCTGCATTTCAACTTTTCAAATGGACTCATTGGATTTTTATTGACGTCCTTTAGTTGGAAGATCGCAACATAGAACTGGAAGGCACCCGAGCAAGAGTCCGCCTCTTGGAACAACTACAACTCAACAAACCCTTAGACCAGAGTCCCGACGTCATCCCAGTTGAAGCCCAAGATCATATTTCCCGATCAGAAATCACCACAGCGAGTATGAAAGCCATGAGTCCGTTACCCCTTAACCTGCAACTAGACCATAGCAGTAGTACGGAATCAGCTCAAGATCAAGCCGAAAACAGAAAAGAAACAAGACGACGACCAAGCAAAATTCCTTTGCCTGGAGTGAAAAGTTATGCCGCGCCTAAACCGCCGATTGGAAAGCAGAGTCCCGGAAGTTCTGGAGCTAGAAGCAGAAGTGGAGGAAGTCCAACCAGAGGAAGTTCCTGGAGGAATAAAAGCGAGGGGAATAGTCTGTCAGGAAGCAAAGCCGGGAGTAGGAACGGATCTTTAACACCAGGTATAGTACCAATCTAAATTTTTGTTCATCCATTTTTTGCTAAATGTGCGGTAATGGGATCATGTAAAAAAAATGTTGCTAATATTTTTATAAAAATAGAATCTATGACACTTATTATCCATATTGCAACATACAACTTCCCAAAATATAATACTTTTCATTCATAATTTACTTAAAAGATATTCGCGCTACGATTTTCTGTGACGTCATGTATCGGCTACTCACACAACGACACTAGTCACACGTACATGAAGGTCACAATGTCACAAACTTTAAAGTTAAACGTCAGATCAAAGTAAACAAGCGAAATATTTATAAAGCTGTTAGAGGAAAAGTGCGCTCTATTCAATCTTTTTTGTTTCATAAAGATTTAATTATTTCATTAGAGAAATATTATTTGTAATTGTAAGTTTGTGTGCTTGATATATAATTTAATACATAAAAGTGTAATAATTGTATATTTATAATGATAAAACATGGTGAAGAAGAACTGTGCAGTTCCAACTTGTGGAAACAATTTATTAAAAAACCCAAAAAGACTATTTATAAACAATCTTAATTTACATTTTGTCCGCCAGGGTGAACTGGAATCGTTCAGATACATGACGTATGCGCTCATGTGACCTCATTGAGATTTGAAATTGACCCCTATTTAAAAAAAAAATATATCTACAAAATAATGCACACAAATGGCGTGAAAATATTATTTACTTATACTGTGACCGGTAGACTTCCAGGAAAAAAATAAAACAGAAAATGTGGCATGACCCCATTATATAGCGCAAAATTAAGTTGAAACTTTTAATCAATTGTTCATATTAACGACCATCATATCGAATTATTTTCCCGTAACCTCTGGTGTGTCTCAGGGATCTTATCTAGGACCACTCCTTTTTATTATTTTTATTAATGATATTAACAACTTTCAAAAACTCCAAATTTATTATTTATGTTGGCGATATTATAACAGGATTTATTTTCTGGCGAATGGTAGGCCGCTAGTTCCAACTTCTCCCTCTAGGTGCCTTCACAAGACACTCTTCTGTATTTGTTGCCCAAACGTCATCCTTGGGGTAACATCTCAGCAGCCAGTATGATTTTTTTTTGTAAGCGCTGTTTGATGTGTTTGATCGTCTTAAAAGTGATCGAATGTCAATTAAAGATAAACCTTGATTGGGACATTCGACCAAAACGGACAAAAGCATTGAAAATCAGGATTTTATGTAATCTCTCCCAAGCATTGTTGCTTGATGTTAAACTATTGCTCTTTAATGTACGTCATTATAAACAGCGCTTAAGAAAAAAAATACACTGACTCCTCAGATGTATCCCCAAGGATTTTGCTTGGGAAACAGATCCAAAAGGGTGTCTAGTAAAGGCACTTAGCGGGAGAAGTTGGAACTAACGCCCTACCAACCGCCAGAAAATAAATCCAGATAATTTTGGGTACCTCCTCATATAATTACCCTTCAATCAATTGTTCGTTCTCAATTGCCGGTGCAGTGTCCGTACGCATTAAAGCGGTATGTCTCTCCACGTTCTGATCGAATCTGAGGTTCCTCGGTTCGAATGTCAAACAGTAATCGCACTCGCATGCGACGAACTGACCAGTTGTCCATGTTAAACATAGATGGTGCTAGCTGTAGAATGAGAATTTCTGCTGCCGCACGCATAGCAATCAAGGCTGCATTCCAAAATCAAGAGTACCTAGTATTGGAGTTGGACAGTTTTGTTGGAGTAAAAAATTTAAAATAATTTTAAAAAATTAACAAAAATACTTATAATGGGGTCCTATACCAGTTTGCTTTTATTTTTTTTCTGTAAGAACAGAATAAAATAAGAATTTTAGTGCAAACGCGACTTAAAAATTTTACGTAATAAGCGAGATATGAATTTTTAAAGTTTAAGAATTTGTGCGTGACGTAGCAGGTACTAACAAGTGATCGACAAACAATGGGACAAACTGTTAGTTATAGAGGGAACAATTTTTTTCATGAAGAAATTATTATTAAGTATAAATAACGTAAATAATAACTTTTTTTTCCTAATAAATTATAGAACATTGAAACAATTTGACAATATTATTACACAAAGCACGACGACGGATGGCGCCAGTGTTGGCCTGTTTTGAAGTTTCAATATTAATTTAACTAATATTATTATTAATTTAATTAATATTACAAGTTGATTTAATTATAAATATATTATTATTGTTAATATTACTAGATTTTATAATAAAACAAATTCATCAAACACAAACTTGTTAAATGTTTTGTTAGGTTATGGAACAACATGACATTTCATATTCTTTTAAAGGTGACCGCTAAAGACGCGCGAATCTCCTTTTTAAAATCAGGCGACCAATGAAATTCTTAGTACCTAACGCGTCATACCCAATTAGTAATAATCTTCAATCGCTTATAGTTTGTGACCTAGTCAATATTTAAAGAAATTTTTTTCACTAATACTCATTAATTTATGTATATTTTCGTCTTCTTATTTAAGATAGTTAAAATATGACTATGGTATAGGACCCCATTTCCCAATTACAATATTAATGCCAAGCTTATATTACAAGCGCACTTTTATAATAAAAGCGCTTGTCTGAAGCACTCTCTTCACAATATAATGTGAAAGTACGCTCCATAAAAGCGCTTTTATTATAAAAGTGTGCCAATGTTTATTTTCAACCAGAAGTATTTTTTCTTCCCAAGAAAGCAAATTACTTTCATATGTTGAGAATCGTGAGTATCCATGTTTGAAAATATTGTGGAGTAAACTTTGACAGCCCGATTCACAAAAAAGTTTAATCTAATCCTCATTTTTGGATTAGCGAATTCTACTCTAATTTTGACAGTTTATATCTTAAAATAAAGTCTAGTCTATTCCTAGTATCTACCTTTATTGATAATATGAAAATTAAATTCAAAATACCGGAATAGAATAGAATTCACTAATCCAAAAATGAGGATTAGCTTAAACTTTTTTGTGAACCGGGCTGTGACTGTTTTGGAACAGGTTAAAAGTACACAGAGTAAGGTTATTACTTTAAAATGACTTTGAGTAATTTCGTATTCTAGATTAATATTTTGGAACGCAGCCCATTGGTTGTCGCACGGATTAAGTACACCAACTGCACTAGTACTAGCCGGTCACAAAACGAGTACCGTGGCCAGCCTACAAGGGCTGTTGTGCCATAGATGATGATGTTAGCTTTCAATCAATAAAATAATAGGGCTGTTGCAAGAATTTTTATATGACTTCTAAGTATTAAATTTTAAAAGATATTGTTCTTTAAAAAGCCTCAAATTTGAAAATATCACGACATATCCTTTAGATATTTTACAATTAATTTTTGAAATTTGGATAAAATTTTGAATAAGTCACGTGATCTGAAACAGAATGTGACGTCAGAGTACATACATCTTCAGCGGTTCTAAGGTGTCAAGTGTATTGTCAAAGTTGTCAAACAAGTGTCAAATTTTTAGATTGGTTCAAGTTATATAATATGTAGGTAATAAAAAGTTCAAAATAAAATGAGTAATTTACTATATTGTATTGTGCCTTCTTACAAAAATACTGTTAGGAACAAACCTACTATAGAGTTTATAAATTTTACAAAAGATGCGGAGAAAAGAAAATTGTGGCTAGAAGCAGTAGGTCGAAGAGCTGATAATTTGTCAGAAAAGTCGTGTCTTCATGTTTGTGAAGATCATTTCAACTTGCATCCACCTTCACGGTAACTATGTATTTTTGTAGCTTCACTTTATGTTCAGGGCAATCTTTACATCTGACTACACAGATATTTTTTTCTCGAAATAGATCTACATGTCCTATAGCAGATTCAATGTAAGAATCACGACCAGAACTTTAAAGTAAAATATATTATCAATTATTATTATCAATAGCAATAGTAAATTCAGTTTTTATATTTTATTTACCTCAACTCTTTTACACCCCTTATTTCAGTAGCAGTAAAA
Organism: Ophonus ardosiacus; assembly: GCA_943142095.1. NCBI lineage: Eukaryota > Metazoa > Arthropoda > Insecta > Coleoptera > Carabidae > Ophonus > Ophonus ardosiacus. The sequence goes on along the minus strand of OW964828.1, from coordinate 49,694,654 downwards.
CAATATAAATTCAGTCATTATCCAGCTATCGACCTTCGGTAAATTGTCCGACTTAGCTTGAGTGTAATTTGAATTAGTCATTATTACTTTATTATTCATTTACAATGAGCAATGTCAGAGTCAAATGTCAAATTAAAAGATTTTGTTATTAACATGTGACAAACTTTAGCCTACGTTTATTTATATAAATAATATGAATAAACGTAGGTGATGGAAAAACTATTTTCCTATTGGCTATTAATGATGTAATGTATGTGCTTCTACGTCACAGGAGTGGGGATTAGTTTTTCAGGACACCAATCTTTTTATTTAATTATTTCCACAAATAACAACAAATTATTAAAATAAAAATTATTACTAAGAAAATCATTCCATAAACTTTTATTTAAAATAGTTTTTGAAAAATGTGAAACAGGCTCATTTGAAAATGTTCTTCAGGGGCGGTACGAAATGGAAGAGATTCCCTAACACTGAAGCATAGGGACAGTCTGGCGACGAGTATATCCTCGACGAAGTCATCGAAAAGGGATTCGTCTGTAAGGCGCGTAGCATCATCGTCGTCCCGGAGCGGGAGAGATTCGCCAGACACCAAGGTACGACCCAAGCTTCAATTCTGGACCAACTGGCTGAAATTATAAGTGTCTGGATTGAGGCTGGACAGCTTATGTTATAGTGTTATGCCATGCCATGCCCCTTACGGCTCCGACTGCCCCGCGAAGTCTCCCCGTTACACCAAATTCTCCAGTTCTCGTAAGTCCGAGCTTGTTTTTTATTATTTGCTTCTTGGGATGGCGACTGGCTGCCGTAGAAGTAGGAAGACATGTAACGTGTAACGTATACGTATGCATCACATCACATTACAGAAGGGCTCATTCATTAGACACATTTCTTTCATCTTACAATTATTAGTATGGATCTGTTTCTCTTTGTACAAAACCTGGCCTATTCTTTCGAAACATATCTACACAGTTCTGCCATAAATAATGTCACATCGTTTATAGCGGCTACTAAAAATTTATACAAATAATAGGAAGTGTCTACTGCACTGTCCATACAGAGCCGCAAAAAAAAATTAGTGGACTGTCGCACCTGGCCCAGACGGAATCTAGCGGACAATTCTAGCGGCCACTTCTCGAATCTACCTAAAAACCACTGTCTACCAATTAGGAATTGTCAGTTAAACATTGTTTTGGTTGGGTTTTTTTTTAAGACAAACTATAACAATACCTAACTGACAATTCATAATTGGTAGACAGCGGTTTTTAGGTTCTGTTTGAGAAGTAACCGCTCTGCGAATGACTACAGTTCATTAATTTTTTTTGCGGCTGTCTGGACAGTGCAGTAAAAATAATAAATAATAATACATTTTATATTGCAACAATTACTGCAATGAGGGATTCCACGATTTTTATTTTTTTTTTTACATGTTATAGTTTTTATGGAAGAAAAAAGAACAAATATTTGGTATTCAGCGTTTGTCGCCTTACCAATAGGGTCCTCCACCGTAGTAACAAATTAGAACAAGGGTCAGTTATATTAAAAATAGACCTTAAAACTGTATATTAAGGATTATCAAAGTTTAAAAATAGTTATTAGTTTCTAAAATAATCGAGTTTTTATTATCATTTCCTCATCTGTGTATCCACGTTACATTTATTCTATTTCAAATTCTTACTACTTTCAAACCTTCTGCTATCGCCTTTTTAAAATACGGAATCTCTTTGCAAGTATATAAATGCAGAAAATAACAACAATGAAACAACAGAAATAAACCAAATAATACTAGTTTAAATTTATGATGTCATGACTGATTACAAGCGTTGATATGAAAGTAAAAGATATGTTGAATGACATAGGCTACCAGTGGTAATCAAATCTTGGACTGTAATATATAGGTAGTATTTTTATTAATTATAATATTAAATTACTTATTATACAGCCATATTTCCCATTATTGACCACGGGGGTTATTTTAACATATTTATTTTATAAGTGCTGAAAAAAATAAATTTATGTGACTTCAATTATTAGCGAAATCCACTGCTTGAGAACAAAATCATCTCTATATCTACGTCACAGAATATTAAAAAAATTATTACGGCATAACGAATAACAATAAAGACTTTCTAAAATCATATATCACTTTCAGTTTAGATGAAGTTTTGTAAAAAAATATAGTGGAGGACCCTATTATCCTAAACCATTTCTCAATGTAATGCGGCTTAAGTTAATATCGTCTGCTTTTTTATTAAATTATACTTGCATAATGAATAAAATTCTGCTGCCTTACTTAAATTATAATAAAATAATAAAACTGGAAAATATCGTTTAGCCGTGTAGCTCGTGTAACCACCATAAACAAACACTAGTGAACAGTCTGGTAGTCAGTGGTTTGTGGATAGGAACGCCCGTTTACAGCGTCGGCCAATAAGAGAGGCCGGGTTCGGTAGTGTTAAATTCATTTATCGTGACTTAAATAGTATTATTTCTAATAATAATAGATGAAGTTTTTGTTTTTTTTTATTTAAAGTAAAGATATTTCCACAATATAATAATATCTCAAATTTATTAATAAATTTATATTATTTGTCAAAATTGGATAATTCGCCGATTGGATAATTAAAAAAAAAATTATGGTGTCTTATGTCTAAACCAGGGCATCGAACCTGAACCGAACCAAAACCGGAACCCTAACCGTAACATTTTACCGAACCCAAACCCAGAACCGAATCTCAGATATAATTTTCAATTGAACTCGAGTTGGAACTGAACCGGATATTAAAATTCGGGTTCAGGGTTCAGCTCAACATCAGGTTCATTTTCAGTTCCAAACGTAGACGTAATTGTAATACAGCAGATAATAGACGCGTTAGGCGTCTGCGTTGGTGTCTATGTTGACTTTTCTTGAAAATTATGTTCGTTTCTTGTCTTGCGTAAATTGCGGCTTTCATTTTAAGCAGTGGCGTAACTATCATGCGGCAGTTCGAGGCAAAGCCCGGGGGCCCCGTGATTTTAGGGGCCCATTCGTAACATCTTTGTTACGAAAGCTTTAACATACAATGTATTTAATTTATAGAAAATATGCTTGTGTCACACGAGCATGCTTGAGTACAAGTACAAAATTAACCAAGTCCCGTCACCACGCGGCCATTGACTGAGTTTACTACAATAACTCGATATTGTAGTTACCTCTCCTCCACATTAGAGTATAGTACGACTTATCTGTACCCTTTTTTTAAACTAGTGCATTCAAAAGTCAGATTTACGGCAATAAAAGAAATAGATAAAATGTTTACAATAAATTTTAATTATTGAACATTGTCTAACTAATATGATATTACACACATAGTTTTTGTAAGAAATGCCTGCACTATTTACATAACGGCATGTCAACGGGAAAATTCTTTGAATTAATAATTAAAAAATATGGGATTATTGAAAGTCATTTTTACCAGATCTCTATGGCTTTTTTTACTATTTTTAACATTACCCGTGACAGTGGCAAGTCTGGAAAGGTCATTTAGTAAATTAAAAATAATAAAATACTACCTGAGATTGCAAATGGATCAAAGTAGATTTAGAGCCGGTTTTTCAATATCTAGTTAAAATTATAACTAATAGTTAAATAAACAATATTGAAACGAAATGAACTGTCAAATGACAGATTTATCATTGCTGTCAACAAGAAAATGCAATATTGTTTACTTACGTAGAAGTTAAAATTTTAACCAGAGATTGAAAAACCGGCCCTAAGTGGACAAGTTTTACTTTCCATAGAATCAAAAGCTGCTTCGGAAGTGGATTTGACCAACGTAGTCAACGAATTTGCAAACAAAAAAGCTCGAAAAAAAAACTTAAATTTAAAAAAAAAAATCAAAATGGCGTAGAATACTACGATGACATCCGTTGTATCACTATTTATCAGTAGGTAATATTAATGTTAAATATTTGTTTTTTTTTTTTACTTGTACTTATGTTATAAAATAAAATATTATCAGTGAAAAAATATATTCTTATTTATTTTATTTCAATTATTAATTTTTTTGGGAGAGGGGGGCCCAGGTGATTATTTTGCCTCGGGGCCCCAGACGGTCTTGTTACGCTACTGATTTTAAGTTATTTTTGTTTGTCATTTAAAAAAACTTTAATTCAATTTTCATTAAATCGAACCGAACCTGAACCCCGAACAAAACCGCAAATTTTATTAATGCTTGAACCAGAACCGCACCCGAACCCATTTCTCAAAAAACAAATTAACTTCAACCTAAACCGAACCCAGTTTTTGGCGGGTCCGATGCCCTGGTCTAAACTCTGATAAACAAATGACGTCAATTATTTTCAAACTTTTTTTTTGTATTGTTAGTGAAGCTATGAACTATTTCGTTTGACATTAAAACAACAAAATCTTTTAGGAAATATTAAAAAAAAAATACCGATAATTATGTTAGTTATTATTTGTATTATATATGCGCTAAATAAAATAAAATTTTAACGATTAGGGCTCGTATATGTGTAGAAATAATTATACATATAATTTATATAAAAATTCTATATGAGTAGAATGCTCTTGGACTGCCAAAATGTATTATTATTTTTTACTAATATTTAGGAGTTTATAAAACATGTAACATATATATGGGAGGACTATGTAAATTTATTTGAAAATTAAGCAAATTTACATTTTCGTCGAAAAAGTAAGTAAATATTTTATGTAAATATAAAATAGGTTCCATGATATTTTGTTTGTACAAATTACGAAATATAAAAAGTTTCAAGCACTTTTCTTACAAATGTATATAAATAAATTGTACATACACATGCACAAACATAATTAAGTACCTGTGGTAATAAAAAATTCTCATTAATAATATAATAATACCAATTCAATTTTTATGGCTGAACAAAGGAATTCAAATAAAATATTTCAAAACTAAAACAATTTGAAAACATGCATGTTGAAGATAATTGGCATATTTGAAAACTTATTTCGGCATGATTTTAAAATCAAATGCTTGAAAAGAAATGCGCGCATGGTGAATAAAACGCATGGAGAATGAAAGAATGTCATAAAAATAATCATATCAAATCATAACAGGGGAAATCATATATCATTCATGGACTAGTGCTTTTGTCGAATAACACAGCATGTATATAGTCGGTGACACGAGAGAAAATCAGTCTATGGGATATTAAATTCGAACAGGATCTCTGTAAACCAGCACCGTATCTCCACTAATCTTGCAATAGATAAGAACACAGTTGTTGTTTTATTACAAAATTATTAAATGTAATAAACGTTCATTTTTTGATATTTTTTTTTAAAAGCACATCCACTTTCTCGTGTCACTGGCTGTAATAATCAACACAAATTATTTCTCCAAATTAATTTGCTGCGTTTTTTATTTTGCCTCAATCCAAGAAGACCCGATCCTCCAGGTAGAATCGACGAGCCTTCAAGCCTTTTATTCAACAATAGAGTTGCACTAATGGCTGGTTATATAAGACGCCATTTTATTTTCGAAGTGCACTCTTAGGTAGAATCGACAAATAGTATTTGAGTATTTCCCCTTAATGATAAGTTTTAGAAAGCGAAAATGAATAGTAAGATTTCCTCTTGGTTCGTTTAATTAATAATGGACCAGTGTCAATTATAGTGTGTTCGTATTTCAAATTATTTATGAGTAATTGAGGAGCTCTTAGCAAAAACAACCTTTGTCCATTATTTTTCTTTTTTTTTTTTTTTATTTGAGATAAAGAAACGACTTTCTAGCTTCCTTACTTTCATAGATTTCTGAAACTTAATTTATAGGCCAATTCTGAACAAGTCTGTAAGTCTTAGGGCCAGTTTTACAATCTTTGGTCAGAATTTTAACTAAGTTAAATAAACAATATTGAATCAGATTATTGACAGCAATGATCAATTTCTCAATTGACTGTTCATTTCTTTTCAGTTTTGTTTATTTAATTTACAGTTAAAATTCTGATCGAAATAGTAAAACTGGCCCTTACAGATCTGTAAATCTGTAAAAGAATGACAAAAACGCATCTATTTTTGTTGATTAATAGAAAATTATACATAAGAGTGGCAGTATTCATTGCGATTTTGTTCATTTTTTACAGATCTGCAAGGTTTACAGATTTGTTCAGAATACACCTATTAACTCAAATTCATGTTTATTTATTAGAAAATTATTTACGAGATGTAAAAAATAGAAATATAAACATTGATGAGCTTTGATTACATAATAATTAGACTATTTCACTGTTTTTTTGGTTATAGAGGTAATTTTCAGCTATAATATATCCCGAGGACATTGATAATTACGAAATAATTTTATGACAATTACCGCCCGACGCCGAAGGCAGAGGGTTGTTACCTAAAAGCAACGTGCTTGAAGAAGTTGTGATAAAATTATAAGTATTTATCAATGGTCGAGGGGTATTCGGTGAGATTTTTTTTTTACAATTTTAATCAAATTTACGAAGAATTTGTATTTTGCAGAATTTTTATAGTTATAAAATCACCTTATAGATGTCAGTAGTAGATATGAATGTGTTTAGCTTGGAGTGTGTAACGATAATAAGATTGACATTGAAACAACGAGAATACAAGACACGTTTTAATTTATAATAGAGTGTTTTATTGTGAGTGAGTGTGTATTTTATTAACTGAAGCATTATTTTTACTGTCATACCGTGAAAACATTTTCAAATTAAAACAATCTTTATCTGTCAAAAAGTGTTTGTTATTTAGCAACTTAGTGACTTAAATGATAATAATTGTCTTAGGATAATTATCAGAAGTATGTAATATCACAAGACCTCCTGATTTTATCGATAAATTTTTATTTTGCACGAATATTTTTTGCTTAGCAACAAACACGAAAGCAAACTGCATAGTAAATCCCGACTCCGAAGGAGGAGGGGTTTTACCTGTCAGTTTGCTTGAGTGATTTTGCATAAAAGCAAAAAAAAATGGGTGCTTAAAAATAAAAGTTTAAATGAGAAAATCTGAGAGGTCGTGTGGTATTTGGTGAGATAAATTCCAAAGACAACGCAAAAAGAAACTTGGCACATTAATTGTCACACTGACACTTATAAACAATAACAACTGTTTATTTATTTGGTAGCGGAAAATTATCGGGGTAACGGGGTTTTATCAATATAATACTGTTCCCATTGGTTGAATTTTGAAGTGTTTTGCATCATGATTGGTTAAAAACTAGTCGTTGCAATTTATCAGTGTAAGTTTGTTTTGATTGGTTACTTTCTCACACGTGATCAGAAATACAGGGATTCAATTGGATAATTTTTTAAACAAAAAAAAAATTACTTTAAAAGCCGCTCACTAACTCAGGTGAAATATCCAGTTTTAACACCCACCTACAAATGGTTGTAATTTCATAAGGCCTAATTCCAGTCGTTTTTTTTAGGCTTTTATCATGTATTATCTTAATGTTATATTTTGGATTTAATCTAGATTTAGATTAATCCTGATTCGTACCCTATTTATGCGCTCATCTTTATTGTATTTGAAGTGACAAGTATTTAGCCATAAATAAAGTGGACATATACGCTTACGCACACTCCTTACAAGTGCGTATATTATTGGAGTAGTTTTGGAGCAATATTTGAAGTATAGTCGTGTATCAAGAGCTTCTCAATTCTAAAATAACCTTGATCATACATTTATTTTAAATGAACTATTTTAATGTATAATAAAAATAACATAAATTAAACAAATATGAACACACTAATAAAATAATATAAGCATGATTGAAATATGTATTTGAATGCATTTGTATCATGAACTAACTATGTAAAATGTGTAACGTCATTTGATTTCAAGCATACCTAAAAGCATAATACATAGTGTGACGCATTAATGGAACAAATACATCTTTAATTCAAAACTCGCATTAGTTTAAGTGATTTGCATTACAGATGACAACAAGTTCCATATCTTGGATGCCCTCTTCATACAACAGCGATATAGAGCTCTGTCCAGATTCTCTGGACAATGTAAACCTTCCTGCTCAGCCACATACAATCAGCACAAGCAGCCATCTTTTCCAGACAGCGAATATGTTCTTCTGGAACACCTCTCCAACATCGGAGTACTTTGACAGCATCGATTCTGCATCGGTGAACCTAAATAATTGTTCGATGATGGATTCAAGTCTTTATCAAGCGAACGGAGAAGGGCTAGCTGAATGTGATTCGTTGGAGGATGAATCTAACTCGAAAGAAAAGAACTCCTAGAGCAGTTGGACACGTAAGGAGTAGTTTTATTTTTGTATCTTGCGTTCTCGCGTTGCAAGATTAAATTTGAGAAAGCAAATTCAATTCCTTGTAACAGAGGTGCTTAGCACTATATTTATTTATTTTTCCAGTATTTTAAGTTACAAAGATGTAACCGTGTATTTTTTGAATGTAAATAGCAATTTGTGCTGCTATGTAGAGCTGTGATAGGCCATTGATGAGTGCGTCTCTTTTCAATTTTAAATATATCTTACATCACTTCGTCATTTAATTCGCGGATTAATATTAACATACGACTATATCATGTTCAACAATTTACCTTCATATTCAAAAGACTGTAGTGCATAGTAGATAATTAGGCTTAAACTTTAACCTTTTATCAGCTACATAATATCTCAGAAATAATATATGGTATCTCAAAAGTGACGCTCTTTTGCTTTTTGTATTTAAAAATTAAGATTTCTTAAGGTTTTCTTACGACGTTTAACAGCTAACTGAAATGTTTTGTTATGTATTTTTCGCTACTGTAAACTTGTTTCGCGTTAGGGCGTGATGCTTAAAATTGAAGACTAGTTTTGAACGCATATAAAAATTAAACATGAAACACAAACCGTTTTAACCAAGCTATAGTTGTAATTCCAGTTCACCAAACGAGGTCCAATTCGCCTTTTGTACAAGACTAAGATCCAATTATGATAAAATACTTATTGCAATAGACACTTACAAAATTGCAATTTGCACGAGCGCCTCTAACGGCAAAGCATAGAAATCAAGGTTGCTATGGTTACCTCGTACAAACAAAGACCTGTCATCAGTCGTAGACTTTACACTTTAGCCATCGTTTTAGTTGAATAATCGAATGATCTTCAATATTATCAAACAAAAAAGTTACCCCAGACACATCTTCTGGTTTTAAACTCATTTTTATTAAACACAGCGTACACATCACAATACAAGAAACAAGAATTAGGTTAAACACTGAATAACAGATGCGAATACAATGACAGATAGGAACAGGGAACGGGACGCAAGACAACGAGGGGAGGTTTGTTTGTATGCATGACCTTCTATATCTCTCTTGCAGTCAATTTTGTGTCTATTCTGAAGCTCGGTCTGAATTTTTTTTTAAATAAACTATTCTATTAATTATTGACCAGGGCTTGGAACCCGACCTGGACCGAACCAAAACTGGAATCAAACCATAACATTTTACTGTACCTCAGATTGAACCTGCGTTGGAACCGAACCGGATATTCAAATTCGGGTTCAGAGTTCAACTCCGGTTCAGGTTCATTTTCAGTGCGAAACGTAATACAGCCAATCGTCAACGCTTTCGGCGTCTACGCTGCTGCCTGTGTTGACTATTCGTGAAAATGTTCTTGTGTTGCGTTGTATCATAAATTCCGACTCGCATTTAAATTATTTCTACAGAGTGGTCAAAAAGAAATGATTCAGTTGGCAAGACAATTCTGGGGATCTTTTTATTCCACAGTTTACACAACACCAGGTGACAGCGGAAATACATTGTGACAATAAATACAAATAGGTTATGTCAAAGGTGGGGCTTGCAAGCTAATAGGATTTTACTTTAATAAAAAATTGTAAATATACTCAAATTTAAATTTTCAAATGTCACTGTCAACCACAGAAAATATTTTTTTTATTAGAATCACAGACAACAGATTCTATTAAGATAGTCAACTGCAATGATAAAGAAGTAGGCATTCATGCCCCTCTCTCTGCTCAATGAAGTCCAATACAGATTTACATTATAATTGTTCTCTAATCATTTAATTTCTTGTTCTATCTTGTATTTGGATGAGCTACTCGTTCAATCCAAATTTTGTAAATTTCTTCTGAGTAGGAAAATAATGTTTTGTTGTATTTTCAACATCACAACCCAGCACACAACAACCTCTTAGCATTTTGCAGAAGCAAATAAACAATATAAAATAACACAATAATGAATAATGATACTTCACGAAAATACAATTTCAAATTTGAATTGTCAGTATGACTTGCAGCCAAGCCGCTACGATTTTAAAATCACCGAACATCCGAGCATTTACGAATTTTAACGAATTAATCCGAACGAAGCACCACTAGCGCTAAGTGTCGTAGTACATAACTAACCAAAGTCTCAAGGTCATGATATATAGTTAACACTGGGTAACACGGCCAGAGAATTATCAATTTTTCAATTATTGCCAACTGAATCCGTTATTTTTGATCATTCTGTATATAAAGATTGTTATTCAAAAAACAATTCAATTTTCATTAGGTCGAACCGAACCTAAACCCGGAAAAAAACCGCACACGAACCCATCTCTCAAACAACAAATTAACATGAACCTATACCGAACCCATTTTTTGGTGGATTCGATGCCCTGGTATTGACCAAAATTTTCAATTTGGCTCAATTTGGACACACTAGATGGATTGTTTTTGTGATGAACAGAGTTCTGTCCAAAATAATTGTTGCTATATCTTTTAATAAAAAGATAAGCCTTTGCTTAATGTTTAATGCACTCATTTGAATATGCATACTGGTTAATTAGCGGTATGAAGTCCAAAAAATTGTTGGGAGATCTCTAAAGGTGAGATTGCCAACCATACGAGAATATCTTTTCGAATTTCTTCTTGGTTTCTGTTTTAATTTCACCAGGAATAGTCTGAATGTAAAACCCTGCATTTGCATTTTTATCAGAGTTTTTAAAGGTAAAATAACATCAATCAAAACGAAACATTATGTGTCAGCTGTTTGGTGCTCTTTATGAGTGACTGGCGCCCTTCCCTTTAGCATCCCTATTTCAGCAACGTTGAACCACCCCGTCTCCAATGTTTATCTGGCAGTGCCCTAACACGCTCGGGAACTCACCACAGGGCTTAAATTTTGTTTTTCTACTCCCATGCGTGAAGTGAGTACTTCACGTATCAATTTTTATGTGTGAAGTTTGAGTTTTTGCACACGGTGCGTGAAGTGCTACTTCACGCACAGTGTGCGTGAAGTGACATTTCACGCACCGTTCATTATTTTAAATATTACAAACTGAATTGTATTTTAATAAAACAAAGCTGTTAAACACCCGTAACGTTCGTAACCATGGTTACACAAGTCGATAATACAGAGGCTTTACGTTTAAAGACTGACAATGTGAAGAAAAAATATATTTTATTGCAAGGTCGTAGAAAAAGTATAGTATGTAACACGTGTGTGAAGCCTATTTTACATTCGGGTGGTTTGCAACACTCGCCTTCGGCTCGTGTCGCAATCTCCACCCTCATGTAAAAATGCCAGCTTCACACACTTGCCACATAATATACTATTTTATAATATTTGTTGTGTACTTGATAACCACAAAATTTTTTACTTTTAATTTTTTATTTGTTAATCTAATCCGCTGAATCAAATTTCAAAAGCATGGGCATCATTTTTGAGACGCGCAGTATAGATTGTGCCTGCTATTCCATTCTTGAAGCACAGGTACAGAAACGCCTTAATAACTTAGGTAGATATTTAAATAATCTGATACAGCCTATAATAGAAAAATAAAAAAAAAATACTATAATCTCTATTTAAACCTTAACCTTCATCTTAACATAATCGTTGACATATATATTATGTAAATAATTTTAAAAAATAGTTGTGTCCGCGAATTAAATGACGTGAAATCATAAATAAGAAAATTTGTTTAAAATCATGTCATACCGAAGTATTTAGCTCCTGGCCTTAATGCGTAGACATAAATAAGTGTTATTTACAGAATCTTATATTTTGCACGGATAGCTAACTAAATAGGTTACAAACATTCTAAATTTATTTCTTATATTTCGCTTTTTGTAAATAAAAGTTTTTATTTACACAAAAACAGCATAAAAATATTTATTTTACTTTCTAAAAAGTTTGTAATTTATCCAAATCGTGCAATTTGTAAATAATTTTATAATTAATTGACAAGTCCCAGATTAGATTTGTGTGTATAATAGAATCAGTCGCATTTTCACGTTAGGTTAAATTGCAATCACATACTGTAATGCCTTTCTGCATTTATACAAGACTGGTTTTCCTTCCACTAAGTAATATAGGCAGACCGATTGCTGCCTAAAACGTTGTGATATGATTATTAGAATGCTCATCACGTATTATGTTTAGAGCTTGAGCTTTTCACTTGGAATTAAGCTTTAGTTAATCTCGAATAATTTCATATCATATTCAAAGTGAAAAGCTCGTAAATATTCTAGTTTAACGTAAAAGGTATTTAATATCACTTGTTCCATAATGCAGCATTTTAAAGTCCAAATAAATTGTATCGTTGCCATGAAAATATAATTCTTCTGGTTCGGTTTTGAATACCTTAATATGATATTATTTCCAAATTTTATTTTGTGATATGATTGTGTAACAACTGCAATGGTTGTATTTATAAATTTTATTTGTATTTATAGAGAAGTGTGTATTTGTTTTGTATATATTATCATTATGTATAGTGTAATTAATAATTTACTTGGAATATTAAATATTAAATTTCAAACATGAATTTGTATTTTACCGCTGTATTTTATTATAAACAACAGCAGTCCAAGTGTTGCTCGGCGCTGTAATTTGTTGGTTTTAACTTGTTAATGACTGCACAAAACATTTCATTTCAGTCGTGTTTTTGTATTGAAAGAGTGACGTCTATTTGTGTTCCTGTGATTTTTCTTCAAGTTTCTCCAATGGTAAGTCTTATTTATCTATTTTTATCAGTTATTTTATTTGTTATTGAATTTATTTAATGTTTAAAATATCGACATTTGCAATTTGTAAGTTTGTAACTACACTTCATTTCACGTAAGAAAATAGCGTTGGTTTAGATAGGGATATAAATTGCTAATCTTGTTCACAAAAGCGAAAAAAATATTACTTGTCAGCTGCCAATTATCAAAAAAAAAATCGACAGAATTAATAATGTATAAATATCTGAATTATTTGTACATACGATCTTTGTAAAACTGACAAAAATCGAGTTACGATTATAATAATTGCACAGTACAATTTGAGTACAATAATTGAAATATAACAATAAATGAAATATAATTTTTATTTATTTATAATGTATGTACAAAATTTGAAACATCTACTAATATAAGGAAAAATTATTATTTCTCTGGCCATATAATACTTTCAAGCCACGATACATAATGTGATATTCGTATATAAACTAATGGTATTGGTATATCTAGAATACATTGTACACTATTTGATGTAATTCCTATTATACTATATTCTGGAATAGAATTTCCTGAATCTATTTTTATTTGAAGTGGTCCACCAAAACTATTCTGTAAAAAAAAATTATTGTTACCCTAAAGAAGATATATGTGTAGCTATACCGATTTCGAGTAATTATTCATTTAGAATTTCGTATTTGTGTGCATACTCATATTTTTGAACAAAAGTGTGAGAAGACGTACAGCATCAAACAAAAATAGAACGACAGAAGGAACCAATAAAAAATTCTCGTTCATATTTTAAATATTCAATATGTTTTCAAACTTATAAATATAATAAAAAGGTGACATACTAAAACCTTATGGACGTTAAATACAAGCCCTAATCCACATTAGTTGGCCTAATCGCTAACAGCCCGATTCACAAAAAAGTTTAAGCTAATCCTCATTTTTGGATTAGTGAATTCTATTCTATTCCGGTATTTAAAATTTAATTTTCATGATATTATCAATAAAGGTAGATACTAGGAATAGGTTAGACTATATTTTAAGATATAAACTGTCAAAATTAGAGTAGAAGTCGCTAATCCAAAAATGAGGATTAGCTAAAACTTTTTTGTGAATCGGGCTGTATAATTTTAGTTTATTTATTTAATTATCGATATATATTTTTTAAATATTATAGATATTTTGTGGCTCTTACGGCACATAGCAAGATATATTTTCTGAAATATTTTGTTGTTTTAATGTCAAACGAAATAATTCATAGCTTTACAACAATACAAGAAAAACAAATAAAAAGAATTGACGTCATTTGTTTGGCACTGCTTAGAAAAAACACCACAAAAAATTACGGTAATTTTTAAGAATAATCGGCGAATTATCCAATCTTGATAAATAATAGAAATTTGCTGATCAATATGAGTTATTATTATACTGTTAAATTTTTACATTTAGCTAGAAATATAATTTAAAGTTACATTATAATGTGTAAATATCTTTAAATAAAAAATAAAAACTTCCTCTATTATTATTAGAAATAATACTTTTTAAGTCACGATAAATGAATTTAACAAATAGGGCAACTAATATGGATTAGGGCTCGTATGCTAAAAGTGAGTAAATTATGTAACAAACGGAAAGTAACTATGTGATGTAATTTATGTGGCGCTACTAATGGGGTATTCCACCATAACAAAAAAATTTAAAAAAATTCAATTTAACATAAAGTATGGCTCAATAAATAATAGTTAAAACAATGAAAACATTTTTTAAATAATTACTATACGAGATATTTCACATTTGCTAAAAGGGAAAATTGACGTCATACAATTGTTATCTTTCTCTCGCAGCGTACTCAGAGCAGTGTGTGTGAGAAAGACAAGTATAGGGGAAATGTGACGTTTATACTGATTTTTCGAAAATAAAATACTGTTAAACTAGGAACAATTAATATTTTATAATACTATGAATTGCTTCAAAACTGATAGAATTTTTATTTAAAATAATAAAAAAAATTGAGTGGAATACCCCATTATCTATATTATCAATTAATATATTTCCTGAGTTTACATTTGTTTCTATTGATTATAAATTTTAGCAATTTATTAAGACAGCCATTTCGAAAAATTAATTGAAAACTGAAACGGTAGATACCTATCGAATAACAGAAGTTTTCCATATCTGTAAAACATTCGTGTATATAAATGTATTTCCATTTAAAATAAAAAGTTGGGCCCTGTATTTTCAGAACCATTGTTTCGGAATATAATCCACAAATATAAAAAAATAACAATATAAAATTGTACAAATTTTATTTTAATAAAATAAATAAATCTCGTATTTCAACTGGTAGTTGGCCGTGCGTAGCTGTCACAACTCGCTCCAAATAATTCATTTGTTTTGTTCTTTACTCTGTATAAGACTCTGCGTAAGTACATATCGTTTCGCACTTATTTAAAGTTTTTAGTGGTAATTTTTTTAGTATTGACAATAAATTATATATCAGTGTATTCAGTAAACTTTCGTGATAATTTTAATATATAATTCATGTAGTGAATCAAAAACATTTGTGTGTTTTCGAGCGATGGAAAAAATGGCTAGCTGTATCTCTTGGCGAACACGGTAAGCAAGATGAATTATTGTTTTTCTTATTAAAATATGTAATCTTCCTAAATTTCACAAGTACTTATATATGTGAATATGGATGTGAGGTATATTCTTTATGTAAAATATAAAGGAGTATTTTTATTGGTTCCGCTGTATATTTATGTCCTAAACTGTATATACTTACATTACAACTATCTTTTGTGTTATATTTTCCACATAAAATACTATCCACATCTTTTTTACTTCCTATTTCTTGGTATGCCTTCTGACACTCTTCCATGGCGATAAAATCAATTGACACTTCTTTCAATTCATCAACACTTCCGGAAACTTGGCTTAGCGATATTTGAGGTTCATTTTCAAAGCTATATAAACAGGCTGGACGAACTGTAGATGTAAAAATTAAGGAGTACGAAAACTGCACTAAGGCTATGTTGTGGTATAGAAAAGAAGATCGGTAGGAGGGGTGCGGGATGGTATTTTCTATAGGAATTAATTGAGGGAGGTATGCAAAGGAAATATATTCGGGGACGCCACTGGAAAGAAAAATAGAGTAGGTATAGTTTGTCTAAAATTATAGAGATTTCATATTATTTATTTGTATACTTACAAATCTAGTAAATTTAAACAATGCGCTGCAGTTAATACAAATTTTTCGCTAACTAATGTCCCGGTACATTGCCATAATATTTTCGAACCTTTAGAATATCCTATAGCAACCTAAAACAAATTATAAATGCGTTCAGAAAATTCGGAGTAGGCTATGAACACAGTAACGTATGTCTGATCGTGTCTGATCATTATTCAATACAAATGTCAAGTTGTCAAAATTGATCGTGAAATGTAATTTTAAGAAGAAAATTTCATTAATACGATTTGTACCGCCTTCTCGAGGTGGGAAAATAAATAACACAGCTTTACATTTTTATAAAGTCATGTTCTGTCGGGACTTTTCGGAAATAGAAATCACTTCTATCATCAGCCAATTTTTTAAACAAAGATTGTCAAAATTCATCGTATTTTTAATGTAATATTTTAACATTTCTTCATGTTCTACTTCGGATGCTGGCGGGATTTCCTCAGTACCATGTTTGGAGGGAGGACTATATGCATCATATTTTTTTACCAATATTGGGAGGTTTTGCAACTAAATTTCGTCCTGGCGAATTATTTCCCTTTGAAAGTTCGACGAATTCTTTAAACCATGCACTTGTAGGATTACTTAGAATGCTCTGATTTCTTATATATTTATGTAAATTATTGGCTGATGATGGAAGTGATTCCTTACTTCCGAAACGTCCCGACAGAACATGACTATAAAAATGTAAAGCTGTTTATTAATTTACCCACCTCCAGAAGGCGGTACATATCGTATTAATGAAATATTCGTACAACGAGGTATAAAAACTACAAAATTTGAGAAGAAAAGATAACAAAGAATGATACAGATTATTGCCATTCACCGTTTTTAATTTATTTCTATTTCTAAAATAAGGATTTGAGAAGAAAAGCTTTGATTTCTTTAGACAACATTTTTGACAATATCTCGTGCCAAATTGACATTTAATTTAATACTTTCAAATTGACATACTTTTTTGTTCATTTAAAGCATTTATAGTATTCTTCGCGGAAAAATAGCATTGCACAATAAAAAGTGTAAGGTAATATACGTAAATGAAGTAGTTTTTTTTTGCCACAAGATTATAGAATTTGTTCATAATGCGATATATGTTGTAACTTGTAACTCTACTTGTTACACTTGTATAAATAACTATTTTTTACATCTGTTAAAAAGTACATTTTTTTCATTAAATGGATTTATAAAATATGTCTTTTTTAAAACAATAAAAGGGCGAAAAAAGGTGCACTTTTTTAAGGCTACGGAGTGAAATAATGAAACGTTACGGCACTTTTTTTCAATTTTTATTGCAGACGTAAAAAAATTATATGCATTTCGAGAAAAAATGTCTTATTTCTCTCATAGGATTTGACGAATTCGCCTGCGGCTCGTTCGGTCAAACTTTCCTATTCGTGAAATAAGACTATACTTTTTACACTTGTTACATAAATAACTATTAAAAACGTTAATAAACTTACAATATGCGGAAAGTCGATCACAAAATTTGGGTCATCTTCAATTTGTACATCTCCCACAAATCTTGTAGTTCTTGTACTTTCTGTTGTTATAGATTCAGATGGCACTAAATTTTCTGGTGTCACTACATTTTCTGGCGTCACTAAATTTTCTGGTGTCATTAAAGTTTCTGGTGTCACTAAATTTTCTGGTGTCACTAAATTGTCTGGTGTCACTAAAATCTCTGGCATCACAAGTGGCTTAAAATTTACATTTTATAATGAACTACCTTGTAAAGTTGCAGTAATCAATTCTGCTGAAACAAAGTCTTCGTCTGTATTTTTGGTGATAGTCACTGATATATTCAAAGGATCTTGAACTGGTTTACTGGTATCCTCAGTATAGTTGATCTTAATATTATATATAATGCCGGTTTCCTCTGATATGTTATTTTGTGATGCTAAGTCTGCAAAATTTGATCGTACATCTAACGATATCATTTCGTCATCATTTATTCTTTCTATGCTTTCGTTGCCATCAAATTCTATTAAGACTTCGGGACTTAATTCTGATAATGGGGATGCCAATATTTTTTGTGTTTTTGTTTCTGTTTTATTAAGTATTTGGTATTCCAAGCATTCTAAAACAAAAATTAGACTGATATTTTGGTTTGGAGATGTTGAAAGCTATACTTACTAAGTTCACTTATTCTTGTGTTTATATTTTCGGTGATAGGGCAACAGACAATAGGTGTAAATCTATCAAAACTGCAATGTATTGGGTATTTTCTAAGATGTACTAATTCTATAGCACTTTCGCAATCGAACAGTCGAACACATTGTCCTATTTCACCATTTTCTAATTCACATTCGTCACCTAGAAAAGACAATATTTATTTTTATGCTAGCGTTTTATAACAACTTTTTAATTGTCATTTTCGTTGCTAAATGAAATACTTTTAAGCACTAGTGCTTAAAAATAACAGTTTAATGCGTAAAAGTGACAGTTCAATACGTAAAATGTTACTTTAAGCACTAGTGCTTAAAAGTATTTCATTTAGCAACGAATAGATGAACCTGACGTCTGCCTACTTTTTACCTCTCGTTAAGAGAGGCATTGGATTCATGCTAAAATTCGCATATCCAGATTTCAGTGAATAAGTACGATATAAAGTCCCTAGAATCCGATTATAACATTTTTAAAATGATGTCTGTGTGTGTGTATGGATGTGTGTATGTCTGGATGTTGTAGACACGATTCCTCAAAAACCATAAGACTTAAGAATTGTTTAACTATGGATTCTTCAATCTGACATTTTGGTAACAATTGAACAACCGGAAGTAGTAGTTTCTGAGAAAAATTCTTCTAAATATAATTTTTTGGAAACTTTTGTTATTAAATATTGAAGAACATAAAATTCTCCATCTAATACACTTAAAAAAATTATTATGTCTTGTATAGATTTAGAGATAAAGACACTATAATATATAGAGTAATTTAATCGCAAAGGCCAAGGCACTATAAGGAAACCAGTTGACAAATTCCAATGTTTATAACATAGTTTTTAAATGACACAT
The DNA here is from genome assembly GCA_943142095.1 of Ophonus ardosiacus. Taxonomy (NCBI): domain Eukaryota; kingdom Metazoa; phylum Arthropoda; class Insecta; order Coleoptera; family Carabidae; genus Ophonus; species Ophonus ardosiacus. Next base: position 49,675,421 of record OW964828.1, on the reverse strand, counting down.
GTCAGTTTCAAAAATCAACAATTTTAGTGACATTCTGACAGCTTTTTCTGGGAAGTATATTTAATCTTTCTTATTGTTTTATTTATTTAGAAACTTCCTCATACAATGAAAAATAGATATAATTAAAATTATATGTGTACAGACTGCAGAAGACATGTTAAATACAATAAAAAACAGTATTTGGGTAAAGTTCTGTATTTTTTTTTTTTTTGTTATAAAACGACGGTTCGAAAGCGAAGTGCAATTCAATACTTATATAGCCTAATATGGAAATGGCGAGAGGTCTTGTGCTGGCCACAATAGATTTTTAATTTTGAAAAATTCAAAATGTTGATATTTGAGAATAAATGATCTGTTTTAAAACGATATTATAAAAAATCTTGTATGTAATACATTGGGAAACGAGTGTTTTAGGCACTTGATGTGTTGTACCACTCGCTTACTTCGTGCGTACAAATTTCACGTTGCGTGTCTTAAACAATATCATTTCGCAACTAATTACATAAATAGCTATTTTATAATCATATATTTCTTTTGGAGAATAAATTAAATGCTACACGTAGGTCTTTAGTATTATAGGTTTTGAGGAATCGTCCTTCCAACAACCAGACACACACACACACACACACACATACACACATCTCCGGTAAAGTGCCATTTTCGGTCATCCGATTTACACAAAAAATAGCTTCTTTCCTTAGTAGCATAAGACCGAAATAGGTTTCAAAATTTTCCGAATGATAGTATTTGACGAGGTATTTGAGTTAGATAGTTAACAAAATCCATACACACACACGCACACACATATACTCACAGACATCATCGTGAAAATGTTATAATCGGATTCCAGGAACCTTAAAACGTGGTTATTTATCAAAATCTCGTTATGCGATTTTTAGCACGATCCATATACTTCCCTTTAACTTTAACTTTTTTACTTCTCTGCTCGTGATTATCAAGTGTAACCATATTTTAGGACAGTCCTTTATATGAGTATAGTTCATATATATGTAAATACAAATACATGCACCTCACCTTCATATTTGACATCATGTAGTTGAGACGAGCAAAAATGTAGCAACACCGCTAGAACACAAACATTCCACATGATTTTACGTCGTGACTGTGACTTTGAAAAGCCTGTAAGTATTTTATTCTTCTTCAAAACCTGTCTCGGCAAATGACTCGATTATGAACTAATCGTTTAGTTGGTAATGACATTGGAAAGCATCGATAACAAATCATTTTCTTTGGTTTTGCTAATGAATGGAAATAAAGAAATAATAATAGTCATTTTTGGACATTCCTATACATAGTTTTATTTCTAAGATTCTACATAGGGAAATAATAGTACTAGGAAGATATTATAAATAATTTATTATTTCTTGAACTGTCTTATAATATAATCTATATACAATACTGGTTTTTATACTCTATTTTATTTATAAAAAAATCTGATGTGGACACCACATGACTTCCTTGTACGCCTGTTAAACTATGGGCCATCCAACTAATTAAGCGGTTTACGTCATAAATACAATATCACTAGAAACAATGACGTCATATGTTAAAAAGTTTACATGAGCGTGTAAAACGAATTAAGATATGATCTGTGGGTTGCCTTCGTAAATGCAAATCTTTCTTAAAAAGGTAACACGTCTAGTATAATTTTTTTCCAGCGATATCCAATTTTATTTAAAATATTCTGAACGATACTGCTTACTCCGTTATAAATACTTCATTCTTGTAGTATATGCAACAAACTATCTATTATTATGTGAGATCTTTAAAAAAATACAGAATATTGCGTACCATACAATTTCTCACTGTTTCTGTACATTGCGTAGCGTTTGCCACACGCTGTACATATAGATTTAATTTTCAAATTATTACTGACAAATAGAACGAAATATTACCTCAATATTACAATTCAGTGAATGTAAGAGCCCACCAATTTATATTTCATTTTCAAAATAAGTCAATAAATGAACTACAAGCTCTTAAATTTAACATTTTGTCAATGTACAACAAAACCAAAAACAAAATGAAATCACAATACAGGTTGAAAAGTATAGTATAGACATATAATATTTGTAATATACACGTTCAGAATTACCAATATATAAAAATATAATCAAACGTCATTTTGCAAAAATTTACAAAATTTTACTTAATAATAACATATCCAAATATAATTATTTCTATTAAAGGTGTCAAATACATAATAATAATAATAATAATAATAATAATAATAATAATAATAAAACCAATAAAATACCGTTAATAAAATATATTTTAAAAAATAAAGAAAATTTCAAAAATCCCTTAACGATGACTTAAACCGCTTGATTCGCTGGATAGCCCATATATAGTAAAATTTTTGAAAGAAGTCCGATCAAGGCCATCTACGAATTGCATCTATGAATTAAGATTTTATGCTGTCAAATTTAGTAGTGTCATTTACATAGTTTTTATGAGGTACACCAGATATTATGTACCCTCATAAAAATTAAGTAAAACAGTAAAAGACACTACTAAATTTGACACCACAAAATCTTAATTCATAGATACAATTCGTAGATGGCCTTGATCGGACTTCTTTCAAAAATTTTACCGTACATATTTTGTTAATAATTAAAATATGTATTATAATCATAAAATAATCATTTGACATCAAATTTTTATTTTTTGTCCTAATCCATAGCAAACTTAATTACAAAAACCAAGTACATAATTCCTATAGGTATATTCCTATGTATATTCGTACATAATTGGAATATATACCTTTGTTAAATTCCTACCTCCATGGCCGTCATGCAATTCAACCAAGCACAACAATAATTTGACCTAACGCACATAAATCACTCTAGGAAAACTCGGGGTGAGTTTTGTGCGTTAGGTGAGGTTATTGTTATATTTAGTTTAATTGCAAAAATTTGAAATACAAATTTTATGATGATACCGACGTAAAAAAAAACCCCTAATATTTAATATTTGGAACGAAATGCATTGGCAATATCGCCTGGGGTAAAAAATACATATAATTTTTGTTTGATAACTCGACCTTAAAATTACTCGAAATTCTTGAATACTTGAACCTAAAAATTGAATCCGTCAGAAAGTCCAAAGTTTTGGGGAACTCCTAGTTCATTTTATTTGAATTGTAAGTTTTGAAACTGAACGAAAAATTTATAGGTGCAGGAAGAAATATTCTTTTATTCCAACAGATATCCATTTTATAAAATAAACCCTACATAAGTGCATATACTCATATACAGTGTGTCCCATTTAGAGGTGCCACCATTGGGATCTCGAGAACTATAAGAGATACGATGTCGGTTAAATGGAACTTTTTGTGCGCCTTTGGGAGGCCATCTCAGATGTGATTTTGTTTTTCCTAAAACTCTCATAGGGCGCTAGATAATGACGAAAAACTGAATATTGTTGATTTTTTCTTTTTCAAATAACTTCTAAACTACTAGTAATTGAGAAAAACGTTTCAAATACAAAAGATAGATATTTTTATTATCTAACCATTGGCGTACGACATAAATTTTTATATCTGTAAATTTTCGAGATATAACACAAACTTATATTTTTTTAAATGGAACCCATATCTGATTTTAGTCTCAAAAAAATTATTATTTTTTTCTCTTTTCAATGATGTAAGGGTTATTATGTTTTATATTTGTTTTGCTCCTAAAATTGTATTTGTCTCTTAATTTTCCAGAACTTTCTTATTATTTTCCAAAAAAACATTATTATTTTTATTAATTATATTGTATTTGATCGAATTAATTTGTCTTATGCCTTCATTACTTAATATTTTTATTCTAGATTCATAATTACAAATTACACTATAATGTGCCAAGGGCGACCAGATACAAAATATTGTAAAAATTAGTTTGATACGAGTTTTGAGCAAAATTTTCTAACGAAATAAATTATTTAAATACAAGGAGTATTTTTAAATAGAAATCTACCAATATTTTCTAAATAATTATAAATTTAATACAAAATAAGGCAAAAATAATAATTTTGAAGGCAAAACAAATATAAAACATAATAACCCTTACATCGTTGAAAAGAGAAAAAAATAATTATTTTTTTGAGACTAAAATCAGATATGGGTTCCATTTAAAAAAATATAAGTTTGTGTTATATCTCGAAAACTTACAGATATAAAAATTTATTTCGTACGCCACTGGTTAGTTAATAAAAATATCTATCTTTTGTATTTGAAACGTTTTTGTCAATTACTAATAGTTTAGCAGTTATTTGAAAAAGAAAAGATGAATAATATTCAGTTTTTCGTCTTTATCTAGTGCCCTATGAGAATTTTTGGAAAAACAAAAGCACATCTGAGATGGCCTCCCAAAGGCGCACAAAAAGTTCCATTTAACCGACATCGTATCTCTTATAGTTCTCGAGATCCCAATGGTGGCACCTCTAAATGGGACACACTGTACTATGTATTTTTCTTATTTACTATATTGGAGTATTAAATTCAATTTGAGTTTTCGAAATTCCACTAAAACATAATATTTTTTCAAGTATTAGTATTAGTAATTGTTCAATTTTTTTTTTTTTTTTAATTATAATAGTATATTATGTGGCAAGTGTGTGAAGCTGAAATTTTTACATGAGGGTGGAGATTGCGACACGAGCCGAAGGCGAGTGTTGCAAACCACCCGAATGTAAAATAGGCTTCACCTTTGAATATATACATCTGGAAGTAGCTACCAACAAAAATCGTGTACCAAAGAAGATTGACAAGGATGGAGATACAATTGAGACCAATGCATTTTCCCCTTAGAAAAATAACCTTCTCACTCTTTTACAGGTGCTCGTGGTTTTCCGTTCCGCCTCGTTGAAAACGGTAGTATCAAATAGCAGGATATCTTTGTCCAACTAATGCTTATACATAATTCTATCCTTCTCAATCTACTTTGAGCCAACAAAGTCTTAAGGAACATATAGTGTACGCTACTTCCATCTACGTTAGTAGATATGTATATTCAAAGGGCTTCACACACGTGTTTCATACTTTTTCTACGACCTTGAAATAAAATATACTTTTTCTGCACATTGTCATTCTTTTAACGTAAAGCCTCTGAATTATCGACTTGTGTAACCATGGTTACCACCGTTACGGGTGTTTAACAGCTTTGTTTTATTAAAATACAATTTAGTTTGTAATATTTAAAATAATGAACGGTGAAGTAACACTTCACGCACTGTGTGCAAAAAATCAAAAAATATATTCTATGCCTACATTATTTAATTGAAGGCGGCCACTCGGCCCTTCGGGATTTTACCAATCGCCCGATGGGACAATTATTCGTCACTATGCTCGTCGTCAAATAAATATGGACTGATGCTCAATTTTTTTCCTTCTCCCCACCCTGTTCTTTGCTCTACGGTGTTACCGTTTCTTCATAACTTAGTATTTTCAACATGATCAAGGAATTAGTAACAGTGTAGAAATCTCCAGTCCATATTTATTTGACGGCAAGTATAGCGTTATAGATTACCCTGTATAATTGTGTACAAATGCTCATATACATATTTTCAATCAAAAGTATTAGCTATTACCATTTAAAAATCATCAGGCCATACTATACTTTCTATCCATGCTACATATGGGGCAACTTTTGTATATACTCCAGGTATATTTTTGATTCCACAAGATTTACCGAATGAAGTTATACCGATTATAGTATATACTCCGTCGTTTTGTAATTGTAGTGGACCACCGGAATCCCCCTAAAACACAAAAAAAATGTATTATAAAAAATGGGTAACAAATATGCTACTCGTACTATTGTCACTCAATAGACGATTAAAAACTCTTGAACTTTGAAACTACAATAATGATAGGTATTTCTTATAGTATAATTCAAGATATTTTTTTTGACTTCTATAATCCCTGCAATTTTGACTACAATAGCAAAAACCGCATTTGGTGAACTAATAGATTTTACTTACAAGCTCTTTCGGTTTGTAATCGCTTTCACGACGACAATATAGAGAATTGACTTGGAAAATTTACAATTCATACCGATTTTTCTAGGTATACTTATAAAAGCCGTACTTGTTAATATTGCAATAGTAATAACATAAGAAGATAGTTGTACAGAGAAATTATTTAACGGTATTTCTAATGCTATTACCAGATTACTTAGTCCTAATGAAATAGATTACGGTATTTCTTAGGTCTAAGCTTATTATAAGATAAAAATAAATCCCTAGGGTTAACGGGCTGAAAGCAGTACCTCTTGAGTAGTTCCGGAACCCTGCTTTTAACAAATAAATTGTGGTACTACATCATAAATTAACACCTCGTTTCTCGATGACTTCCTTCATCCCGTTTCTTTTCTTGCTTCCCTGCACGAAATCCTTAAATGCCTGATAGTTTCCTCTTCTCTCCCTCATAGCCTACAACTCCTCTCACCACTTGATAGCCAGTATTTATTGTTTTTTTCTTCATTACTACATCTGAACTTGGCAATCATCTTGATGTTTTCCTTTCATCCAATAAATACCTTGGTTTTGACGTCGTTTGTATTAGTTTATGTCTCTTGTCCTTGTTGTAATGGGGAAGTTTAGCGATTTTTTATATTTTTTTATTCCATGGGAAATGACTTGAAAAATGATGTAACATGTTTTATTTTTTTCAAAAATGCCCAGATTTTCCGGAAAAGCCGATTTTAAGCTGTGATGACGTCGGTAGAGGCTTGGCGCAACGTATGTCGATTTATACACTGACGCACGCGGTTGTTGTTACCAGTGAAGCGCTTTTACGCTTTGTTACGACCTACGTTTAGGTGGTTCGATTTCACCGGTCTGTCTGAGTTTGCGCATAACTGACTTGTGACGTACTTAAAGTTTACCCAAAAAATATTATTTATAAATAAATGGAGCAATAATTTTAATTTTTAATTTCAATTTCAGCAGTTATTTGTGTTATATTTGTGAGAAAATAGAATGTTATGTAGAATTTTTACCATGCTAAACTTCCTCATTCGAGATATTTATCTTACTTGGTTGTTCTTGCCGCTATATGTCCCGCAGTCTCTCTGGCGTAGTTCGTAATTTGTGATGGATTTCTCCATTTATGCGTAGCCTCTCTATTTGTACAGTGGAATATCCATTTCTTTCGTAATATGCTTTTCTTGCTTGTCCCCATTTTGTGAGCTTGTTGTTTTCCTCTCCTTGTCTTATTACCCGCCAGCATTCTTGCAGAATTGAGTTTTGATTGTTTCTTACTCTTTCCTCATATTTTATTGCTCTCTTTCCTGTTTCTACTCTAATTTTTAATGCTTTCGTCTCTTCAATTACTATATATTCTAGTGTGCTTCTATCCAGACCCAAAATCCATTTTATGTACCGTATTTGTATGTCCTCTTTTTGTTTATATTCTCTTCATCCATACATTTCCGCCCCGTACAGTAATATACTTTTGGCTATGGCTTCAAACATCATCCATTTTGGAAAAGGGTTTATTTCTTGGCTGGAGATGGTGATGTAAATAAAGGAATTTCTGGATATCAGCCACTAAAATTTATTCAATCTAGGGTCGAAACGGTCGAGATTGAATAAATTTTATTGGGTGATATTCAAAAATTCCTTTATTTACATCATCCATCTTATTCTGAGATTTCTTTGAAATCTTCTTTCCCCTAAACTCCATATTTGTTTCATAGCAGCGATTGCTTTATTTTTTTGATATTCTAAGTGCTTTGTATGTTGCTTGTTTCTCTAAAATGTATATCCTAAATATCTGAATTCTTTCACTTCTTCAATATCTTCATCAGCCCACTTCCACATCCACACTTCTTTTGTTTCTCTCCCTCCCCCTTTTTTAAATTTCATTATTTTTGATTTTTGATTCTCTATACAGGGTGTCTCAGGACGAGCTTACGCTATCTATATTTTAAATACTATTTAATATAATTTAACGAAATTTGGTATCTAGGGGTTATCCAACATGCCCGTTTTAACTAAAATATTTTCAAAGCAATAGCACTTCCGGTTTGACCGGAAATTGACCTCAACTTTCTTATTTTAAATGGAATACGCTATATTTTATTTTGCCATTGAATGCAGCGGAAAATTTAACATATGAAGCAATAAAAACATTTTACTCATGATCAACTACTTCCGGCGTTATTCAACTTTTTTTGATTTTTTGTCTGAAATCCGGCACATTTTCAAAACTCTGTATATCGGGAACGAGATCGAATTTTTATAATCTGAAAAAAGCCTTTTATAAAGGAGACTTTAAGCTACATTATCCATAGAAGAATCCTCGATTATTTATAAAAATGTGACGGGTACGTTACACCAAAATTACAGTTGACAAACTTCAAAAAAGACAATTTTTTTAAATGGAACCCCCCCTTTTTTATTACATAAATGTGTTCTACGGCAAAAAATAAGGGTACTTTATGTAACATGTCCTATGTTGAAAGTTGATAGAATTTCAGTAAATTAGAAAAACATGTAATCTGGGTATAATTATTTTATTAATACGGATAAGTAAGCCATGGAAAAACAATGTTTTTACAAACTCATCTACTAGATTTCTTAGATAATTTACCGTTGGATCAAAGGAATTTAATATGGTACCAGCATGATGGCGCTCCACCCCACAATAGCCATAGAATAAATACTTTTATAATTATACCCAGATTACATGTTTTTCTAATTTACTGAAATTCTATCAACTTTCAACATAGGACATGTTACATAAAGTACCCTTATTTTTTGCCGTAGAACACATTTATGTAATAAAAAAGGGGGGGGTTCCATTTAAAAAAATTGTCTTTTTTGAAGTTTGTCAACTGTAATTTTGGTGTAACGTACCCGTCACATTTTTATAAATAATCGAGGATTCTTCTATGGATAATGTAGCTTAAAGTCTCCTTTATAAAAGGCTTTTTTCAGATTATAAAAATTCGATCTCGTTCCCGATATACAGAGTTTTTAAAATGTGCCGGATTTCAGACAAAAAATCAAAAAAAGTTGAATAACGCCGGAAGTAGTTGATCATGAGCAAAATGTTTTTATTGCTTCATATGTAAAATTTTCCGCTGCATTCCATGGCAAAATAAAATATAGCGTATTCCATTTAAAATAAGAAAGTTGAGGTCAATTTCCGGTCAAACCGGAAGTGCTATTGCTTTGAAAACATTTTAGTTAAAACGGGCATGTTGGATAACCCCTAGATACCAAATTTCGTTAAATTATATTAAATAGTATTTAAAATATAGATAGCGTAAGCTCGTCTTGAGACACCCTGTATAGTAAGCGATTGTGAACCGAAAGAGCTTGTACGTAAAACCTATTTTCTATTGCTGTAAGTTCACCATATGCGGTTTTCGCTATTGTAGTCGAAATTGCAGGGATCTTAGAAGTCAAAGAAATGTCCTTCAACTAAACTATACCTGACAAGTATCTTTTTCTTCTTTCCTCCCTCCAGCACAAAACATCCTCTCATGCACTATCCCCTCCCTCAATCTCCTACTCCCCTCCGTATCCCTATACGACTCTTCACATTCCCCCTCAGAAAAGACCTCCAAGTCGACCTTCTGCAAAACATCACTTTGTCGACCTCCGAACTCAGTTAACCCCCACCCTGTCGCTATGAGAGAAGCAACTCCTTCCCATTGGTTAGCAGGTAGGCACGCCGGCTGAATAGTGGGGGATAAGTTCAGGGGTGGGGATATTTCGGCCAATGCGATGTCGTGGTACCTGGAGGGGGTACGGAACATAGGGTGGGGGATGAGGTTTGTAATTGAGTGGTCGGTGGTAGAGCGGGAGAGGAAGAGGTTGCCCAAACGGGCCCAACGAAGGGGACCACTGAAAAAAAAAAAACATTGCGGGATTCATTTAAAATAAAATACTGTCACATCGTTTGTAGGCTGCTACTTTGTAAAAAATAATAATACATTTTGTACCACAATTAATGAATTACAGCAGTAAAAAAAAATCTGTTGTGACCAGCACAATACCTCTCGCCACGCAGACCGTTTCCAGTGCACTTTAGACAATAGACAAAATATCAATGTCAATGTCAAAAAATTGTAATAATATGAGTTGCTCAGAGGAATACTTTATTTCATTAATATATAAAATTAATGTATTTGGTTTAAAGAAGATCCAGATTATAAAAATACTAAAATGAAAGAAAAAATATGGCGGGAAAATCAACATATATGAAAACATACGCTATGTCCAAATTTAATGACTCTGACTATGACAAAAGTTTGAAGTTTGCAAGCTTTTGTGATTATGTTTATGATTATGCCTAAACACTATGACTAAAACAAGCACTGGGAATGAATATATGTATTTCGCTTTACCAAACTGTTTGAAACTATGACAACTAACAAAAACTATGACTATGGGCCGGTATTTCAGTTATATGTTTAATCTAAAGATTTCTCAAGCGATAGTTAAAATTTAAACGTCGTTTAAATACATGAGCGTATTTCAGTAGAATCTAATCCGTAGATTTATTAAGCTATAGTTTTGTCAATATTTGTGTTAAGTTGGTAATGTGTCTGCGAATATTATTTATTTTTTGACATTTGACATTTAATTAAAATGGACAAGGTAAGTAAATTTCACATGAAATACATATTATTCTATAAAATATCGATTGTAATTATGAAAAATTATTAATTTAGAATAAAAAGATCTGGAAATTTTACCTCCTGTCGCTAAATGATTAAGAGTTAATAGCAACATTTGCTGTGAAGTTATTGCACGGTTTCTGTTTGGAAAATATTTGTATACATACAATATATTTTTTTATTGTCACAATTTACAAATTTGTGGGTGATTGTATTTCGTTGCTGATTAAATCTAAAATTATATGTGTAACACGTTATGATAGTCGAAATCTAATATAAAATTCGGTATCATCCCATAAATTAAAATTATCATTACGATTTCTGTATACTCTTTCCTTCCTATGTCGTCCCAATCTTATAGAATTAATTATTTCCTCTTCGTCGTTAGAAGATTCTAGCTCCAACATATCTTCGTTCATTTCAGCGTATTTCTAGTAAAATAAGTACTTTATACTATGTAAGTAATATTTAAATATAACATATTATTGATAAATTAATTATTTAATGACATTAAATTGAATTGACAGTTTCAAGATAATCGACGCTTATATCAATAAACGATACCTCGTCCTGGGATTAACATAAGCTATAGTTTAACAATTAAACTGATACTGAAATACACCTTATTTTGCTTAAGCGGAGTTTAACGTCAATCTTTAGCTTAAACTGTATCTGAAATACCGGCCCTAAGACAGGCACTGGGAATGGGCCGTCACTAAATAAATGACAAAATACAATGGGCTACTTGCGTACCTTTTTTACCTCTCGCTAAGAGAGGTATTGGAATCATGCTAAAATTCGCATATCCAGATTTTTGTGAATAAGCACGATTTAAGGTCCCTAGAACCCGATTATAACATTTTTACGATGATGTCTGTGTGTGTGTGTGGATGTGTGTATGTGTGTGTGTGTGTGTGTGTGTGTGTGTGTGTGTGTGTGTATGTATGGATGTTGGAGGGACGATTCCTCAAAAACTATAAGACTTAAAAAATATTTAACTGCAGTTTCTTCAATCTGATATTCCTGGGAAGAGCTGAAAAGGTTTTGGTAACAATTGAACAACCGGAAGTAGTACTATTAAAAAAAAAAAAATTCTAAATATATTTTTTTTGCAGTTTTTTTTATGAAATATTGAAGAACATAAAATTCTCCATCTAATACACTTAAAATTTTTATTATATCTTGTATAGATTTAGAGATAAAGACACTATAATTTATAGAGTACACTAATCGCAGAGGCCAAGGCACTAAGGAAACCAGTTGACAAATTCCAATGTTTATAACATGACACATGTCATTGTCAAAGTCAAATATCAACATTTTTAGTGACATTCTGATAGCTTTTTCTGGGAAGTATATTTAATTTTTCTTATTGTTCTATTAATTAAATATTTGAAATTATAGGTAAAATTGTGGTAAAATGAATATATCCATCAGAAATACCGCCAATCTGGTTAATGAATTGAAACAATCTCTGACATGAAAATGATATAAAATAGATATAATTAGAATTATATGTGTGCAGAAGACATGTTAAATACAATAAAAAACAATATTTGGGTAAAGTTCTGTAATATTTTGTTATAAAACGACGGTTCGAATGCGAAGTGCAATACAATACATATATAGCCTAATATGGAAATGGCGAGAGGTCTTGTGCTGGCCACAACAGATTTTTTTATTTAATATTTTTGAAGAGAAGGTAAAAACTTGCTACCCATATTTTTTCTTTTGACAAAATTTTTATTAATTAGCCAGAAAAAAAATAATGAAATTTGATTATTTGAATGAATAGTCGTAAAGCCACAGCGTGGTGCCGTCCCATAGTAATGGTATGTTTGTGCGGGTAATGTAGATCACCTGTTTGACGTTTCAATAATAGTTTGGAGGTTAGTATTTTATAAAACTAAAATGGAGTCTTAAGGTAAAGTTATAACTAAAGAAAAACCCTTTAACCTTAACAATAAATTTAAAAACTAAATACGTATTTCGAGAACTAAGTTCTCATCATCAGTAGAAACTACAACGTAAAAACAGAGAAGTTAAGATTACTCAGTATGTAAACCATACCAGAGGTCAAAACAGCTCTGAGGAATTAAGGAGAGAACACGGGTTATATAGGGACAGGAGTCATGGGTGAATGGATACCTAATTGGGTAACTAAGATTAAACAGAGTAACTGTCTTATATTAACTCATATAATTTAGAATTTGGGATGGGACCTAGGTCCGCGTTCATCAATTTATCTTTAAATTTATGTATTATCAAACTCTCATGTGCGTCTAAATATCTATTATTATCAACTTGTTTCAATAATTTTATATTAGAACTGTCAATTTTATGATTATTAATAAACATATGTTGTGCTACGCTAGATTTATCAGGATTACCGCTTTTTAAATGATAGAAATGTTCTTTAAACCGAGTATCGATTTGTCTTTTAGTTTGCCCGATATAAACTTTATTACAATCTTTACAGTCAATTTTATAAACACCGGATTTTTTATTATTATCTATTTTATCTTTAGGGTTACCTAATAATGATTTAATGGTGTTATTTGATTTATAAGTTACCGTTAAATTTTGATTTTTAAAAATTTTGTTTAAACCTTTGGTGGCATTATCAAATGGTAATGTTATATATTTATTATTTTTATTATTAGTTGGCGTTAAAGTTGTAAAATCTAATACGGATTGACGATTTTTAAATTTATGGACTAGTTTATCTATAATTTTAACCGGGAATCCATTATAATTAGCTATTTCTTTAATATATTTCAATTCATTTTCAAAACGTGTTTTGTTTAACGGAAATTTGGTCAGTCTATTAATTAAAAAGTTAAACGCTGCTAATTTATGTTGCCAAAAATGATTCGAGTCAGCTGTTATAAATCGATTAGTATTCGTAGGTTTCCTATATATGTCAAATTCTAATTTAGTTTTGTTTCTAATAACCAGTGTGTCCAAAAATGGTAATTGTTTATTGGTTTCTTTTTCAATCGTAAATTTAATTGATGGAAAAACTGAATTTAATTTGGCTAAAAAGTTATCTAAATCGCAAGTTTCGGTATTAATAATAGCAAATATATCATCAACATATCGAATCCAAACTCTAGGAAAATCTTTATTATTTTTCTTAAATTCAATTTCAAAGTGACTCATGAATAAGTTAGCCAAAAATGGTGATAAACTATTGCCCATAACTGTACCTTCTTTTTGATGATAAAATTTATTGTTTATTTGAAAATAATTTTGGTTCATACAAAGTTCAGTTAGTTTTAAATACTCATTTATTTTTTCTGAATTTAAATCGTTGCTTTCTAAAAAGATTTTTAAATATTCTAAAGTTTGTGGAATAGGTACACTTGGAAATAAGGAGCTGACATCAAAAGAAACCAATAATTCGTTTTTATCTAAAGTAATATCTTTAATTTTGTCAATAAATTGTAAAGAATTTTCAACAGAAAAAGTTTGCGGTTGATTTGGAAGATTACTAAATTCTTTAACTAACCATTTTGAAAGCAAATAAGTTGGAGAATTTATACCTGAAACTATTGGTCTTACCGAATTATCCTGTTTATGAATTTTTGGCAAACAATACATTCTTGGAACCGTTGGATTTGAAACATTAATTTTAAAACTTATGTTTTTCGTAATTAAATTTGGACAATCTTTAAGAGTATTTTTAAAGTTCTTAATCATTTTAGGTAGTGGATTTTTATTAATTTGTATATAAGGGCCGTTGTTTAGTAATTTATTTGCTCTGTTAAAATATTCCGATTTATTTAAAATTACAATTTTATTTCCTTTATCCGCTTTTAAATAAAATACATCACGTTTTTTAAGATTATTTATAATTTTAAGTTCACTGTTATTTGGTTTGTTTTTGAAATGGTTTAGATGATTAGATAGTTGAATTTTACAAGCGTTTCTTATATATTCTTTAGTGCTGTTATCGAAATATTTAATACTGGTTTCAATGCTAGCTATTATATCTTCTAACGGTGTGTGTTTATTATTAAGGGAGTATTTTAAACCTTTATTTAACAAGTTAAGTTCATCTGTATTAAATGATTCCGATGATTGATTGATAACGATGTTTTCATTAATAATAGTGTTATTTTCTGTATTTTTGGGTATTAGCTGTTTTAATTTTTTATTTTGGATTTTTATTTTATTTGTAAATTTATGATTAATTACTTCATACATTTTGTTCTCGAAAACCGACCATTCATTAAATTCAAAATTATTTAAGTTTTTAGTTAATTTAAGATGTAATTCATAAGCTTTAATTTCTAGTTTACTTCTATTAGCGTAATGATTTTTAATTTCGGATTCTAGCCATTTATTTTTAGCGACTTTTATTATATTTTCAGAATTTTTGCAATTATTGGAGGTTGTAACTTTCATAAATTTTGGAAAAACAGAATTTATTTTACAATTTTTAAGAAACAAAATGTCCGCACCTATCGATTTAATCTTAGTTTTAAGTTTAAAGTAGTTATTTATCTCCGTTGACCGGGAAGTCATCTTAATTATAAAACTAAAATGGAGTCTTAAGGTAAAGTTATAACTAAAGAAAAACCCCTTAACCTTAACAATAAATTTAAAAACTAAATACGTATTTCGAGAACTAAGTTCTCATCATCAGTAGAAACTACAACGTAAAAACAGAGAAGTTAAGATTACTCAGTATGTAAACCATACCAGAGGTCAAAACAGCTCTGAGGAATTAAGGAGAGAACACGGGTTATATAGGGACAGGAGTCATGGGTGAATGGATACCTAATTGGGTAACTAAGATTAAACAGAGTAACTGTCTTATATTAACTCATATAATTTAGAATTTGGGATGGGACCTAGGTCCGCGTTCATCAATTTATCTTTAAATTTATGTATTATCAAACTCTCATGTGCGTCTAAATATCTATTATTATCAACTTGTTTCAATAATTTTATATTAGAACTGTCAATTTTATGATTATTAATAAACATATGTTGTGCTACGCTAGATTTATCAGGATTACCGCTTTTTAAATGATAGAAATGTTCTTTAAACCGAGTATCGATTTGTCTTTTAGTTTGCCCGATATAAACTTTATTACAATCTTTACAGTCAATTTTATAAACACCGGATTTTTTATTATTATCTATTTTATCTTTAGGGTTACCTAATAATGATTTAATGGTGTTATTTGATTTATAAGTTACCGTTAAATTTTGATTTTTAAAAATTTTGTTTAAACCTTTGGTGGCATTATCAAATGGTAATGTTATATATTTATTATTTTTATTATTAGTTGGCGTTAAAGTTGTAAAATCTAATACGGATTGACGATTTTTAAATTTATGGACTAGTTTATCTATAATTTTAACCGGGAATCCATTATAATTAGCTATTTCTTTAATATATTTCAATTCATTTTCAAAACGTGTTTTGTTTAACGGAAATTTGGTCAGTCTATTAATTAAAAAGTTAAACGCTGCTAATTTATGTTGCCAAAAATGATTCGAGTCAGCTGTTATAAATCGATTAGTATTCGTAGGTTTCCTATATATGTCAAATTCTAATTTAGTTTTGTTTCTAATAACCAGTGTGTCCAAAAATGGTAATTGTTTATTGGTTTCTTTTTCAATCGTAAATTTAATTGATGGAAAAACTGAATTTAATTTGGCTAAAAAGTTATCTAAATCGCAAGTTTCGGTATTAATAATAGCAAATATATCATCAACATATCGAATCCAAACTCTAGGAAAATCTTTATTATTTTTCTTAAATTCAATTTCAAAGTGACTCATGAATAAGTTAGCCAAAAATGGTGATAAACTATTGCCCATAACTGTACCTTCTTTTTGATGATAAAATTTATTGTTTATTTGAAAATAATTTTGGTTCATACAAAGTTCAGTTAGTTTTAAATACTCATTTATTTTTTCTGAATTTAAATCGTTGCTTTCTAAAAAGATTTTTAAATATTCTAAAGTTTGTGGAATAGGTACACTTGGAAATAAGGAGCTGACATCAAAAGAAACCAATAATTCGTTTTTATCTAAAGTAATATCTTTAATTTTGTCAATAAATTGTAAAGAATTTTCAACAGAAAAAGTTTGCGGTTGATTTGGAAGATTACTAAATTCTTTAACTAACCATTTTGAAAGCAAATAAGTTGGAGAATTTATACCTGAAACTATTGGTCTTACCGAATTATCCTGTTTATGAATTTTTGGCAAACAATACATTCTTGGAACCGTTGGATTTGAAACATTAATTTTAAAACTTATGTTTTTCGTAATTAAATTTGGACAATCTTTAAGAGTATTTTTAAAGTTCTTAATCATTTTAGGTAGTGGATTTTTATTAATTTGTATATAAGGGCCGTTGTTTAGTAATTTATTTGCTCTGTTAAAATATTCCGATTTATTTAAAATTACAATTTTATTTCCTTTATCCGCTTTTAAATAAAATACATCACGTTTTTTAAGATTATTTATAATTTTAAGTTCACTGTTATTTGGTTTGTTTTTGAAATGGTTTAGATGATTAGATAGTTGAATTTTACAAGCGTTTCTTATATATTCTTTAGTGCTGTTATCGAAATATTTAATACTGGTTTCAATGCTAGCTATTATATCTTCTAACGGTGTGTGTTTATTATTAAGGGAGTATTTTAAACCTTTATTTAACAAGTTAAGTTCATCTGTATTAAATGATTCCGATGATTGATTGATAACGATGTTTTCATTAATAATAGTGTTATTTTCTGTATTTTTGGGTATTAGCTGTTTTAATTTTTTATTTTGGATTTTTATTTTATTTGTAAATTTATGATTAATTACTTCATACATTTTGTTCTCGAAAACCGACCATTCATTAAATTCAAAATTATTTAAGTTTTTAGTTAATTTAAGATGTAATTCATAAGCTTTAATTTCTAGTTTACTTCTATTAGCGTAATGATTTTTAATTTCGGATTCTAGCCATTTATTTTTAGCGACTTTTATTATATTTTCAGAATTTTTGCAATTATTGGAGGTTGTAACTTTCATAAATTTTGGAAAAACAGAATTTATTTTACAATTTTTAAGAAACAAAATGTCCGCACCTATCGATTTAATCTTAGTTTTAAGTTTAAAGTAGTTATTTATCTCCGTTGACCGGGAAGTCATCTTAATTATAAAACTAAAATGGAGTCTTAAGGTAAAGTTATAACTAAAGAAAAACCCCTTAACCTTAACAATAAATTTAAAAACTAAATACGTATTTCGAGAACTAAGTTCTCATCATCAGTAGAAACTACAACGTATATATAACCCGTGTTCTCTCCTTAATTCCTCAGAGCTGTTTTGACCTCTGGTATGGTTTACATACTGAGTAATCTTAACTTCTCTGTTTTTACGTTGTAGTTTCTACTGATGATGAGAACTTAGTTCTCGAAATACGTATTTAGTTTTTAAATTTATTGTTAAGGTTAAGGGGTTTTTCTTTGGTTAGTATTTTAGTTTATCTTTTTGGTATCGATATTTTAAATTACAAGTAACTACCTATGTGTTTATTTATAAAGTAATTAATCTATTTGAGAGACCAGAGAGAGAGAAAAATGAACTAATGTCAAATTCAAATTAAAACTTTCTCGCGCGCTATGCCATCTATTGATAACATTCTTAAACATGCTTCCCCTCCCCAGTTAAATATAAAGACGTCACAGAAAATTTTCTTTCTTAATTTAGTAAAAAATAAATAATTATTTTAAAATAAAATTTATATTTTTATATATGTTTTCAATATAACTTTACGTATATAGTGACAGAAATCGGATTTTCAGTACCACGCAAGTAGCCCATTGAAAATAAGACGATTAAAATCATATTATTAATATGTTTGCGTTGCATACTTTTGTCCACCGAAAAAACAAGTATGTATATGCTATTTCACTTAAATCGTACAGCCAATATCAATAGATTTCGATGTACTGACGGTACTGACTTTAGAAAATAAGATTCAAATTTGCGAGAACTAAAAAATATTTAAAAAAAAGAAATATTTAAAAGTTTCCATACTTTTGTCCGCCACTGTATTTTTTTACTGCTGTAAATACTCGAGAATTCGAGTCAATAAATTACTTGCAATTCAAAATATATTATTTTTACAATTCTTTTGCAGGTTATAAACCTTGTGACAGTATTTATGGCAGGTCTGTATATTTTGAAAAATAATAAAATCTTACTGTTCTTGCGAAGCGAGACAATGAGCGGCAGTTAGTATAAATTTTTCACTGATTAGACTTCCTCCGCAAAGCCACTTTTTTTCGCCACCGTCCGAATAGCCGAGCGCTGCCTAAAACAACAAAGTAATTATATAAAATTACCCAAATTAGTAATAATAGGTAGGTACTCTTTCTGTTGTACATACCATGTGAGGAAATTCATTCTCTAATGAGATTTTTCCTCCAACCAAAAAGAGTTCAGGTCGTTTGGTCAAATCTTCAAATGATCGGTCGCCTCCAGAAATAGTAGGGGGAGTTGTCGTCGTAGTAGTAGTAGTAATAGACAGTTGTTTGTAAATTTGGCATTCTGGAAAATTAAGTAAACTTTTCAACAAAATAAAATTGATTATATAATCGACTGAAAAAAATGACCATTAATATGAACATCTGATTAATAAGCCAATGAGGTCATGCAAAAAAAAGATAATTGTACCTTTTTTCTGTTTAAATCGAAGAAAGGTAGTCTAATTTATCGTTCAGTATGATTAAATTATTTTTTATTTACTTTTTTGTTGTATAAAATCGTTTTAAAATATGATATTTTTAAAGTTGCAAAAACCAGCCATGTTGTGACGTCATAGGTTTCCTAACCTAACCTAAGTTCAGACTCATTTCAAACATTCTTTTTATATGGACACAGAACTTCTAAAAGATATATACAGGGTGTTAAAAAATAAGTGTCCCAAATTATGAGGGCATATAGTACTGACCAAAATGAGTAAAAAAAGTTTAATCATCATGGGTCCGATCTGCAACTGTTTTCGAGATAAAAGGCAATGAAAAATGAGTTTTTTCAGTGTTTACCTCTGCTGGTATAGACAAAATTTTGTTCGACCACTATATTAGTCTGTTTTTCTTCTATTCTAATACAAAATGGCCTCTTTCTCGAAAACAGTTGAAGATCGGACCCATGGTGATAAAACTTTTATGTCTTACTCGAAAATCTTAATAAACATTTTGTCTGACTAGAATTTATGAAACAAAAATAATAAATCACAAAATTTTAATACAACTTACAAAGTAGCCTGTGAATGCGGTATCTAGGTAATATTTTGTTTCTGTAGACAAAGCATTTTTTCAAACAAAAAATATATTTCTTATTTCTTGTGGTATTTTTCTGTCAATATGGACGAGCAATGTTATTGCTAAGAATAAGAAGTATGGTGGTTTGTATTTGTTATGAAACAAATATGATTATAAACGACTACAATTCACAATTCTTCTTAACTTTAACTGCACTTTATGTTATCATCAGTATTATTAACCTCAGTTTGTTGTCAACATTACCATAGCAACTTAATACGCCCTAGGGCATTATTTACTCAATAACGGACCTAATGTTGAGGTTGTTATAAAACAATAACATATTAGTAAGACATAAAACATTGAAGGCACCACGGGTGTTAAACGACAATAATGCCTTCAGTCAACGTACTCGCCTCGGGCCAGAGGCCCTCGACAGTACACTCTTGACCTCAGGTATTATTGTCCTTATAACAACCCTTGGTATCTTAATTACTATTTTCCTCCTTTTGGTCAGTACTATATGCCCTCTTAATTTGAGACACTTATTTTTTAACACCATGTATATACAGGGTGTCTCTTAAATAGAGGGACATGGCTTAACCACAGATTCCTGAGGCTAAAATAAGACGATTTAACCAAACTTGCTTCTACCGGAAAGTGTACCATTTAGCCAGAATTCTGCTTCAAAGTTCTTCAAAAAAAAATTAATTTTGCTTATAATAATCGGACGCTTTATTCGATTTGGATGAAATTTGGTATAACAGTTTATATGGTTATAAGTCATCTTTTAATGTGATACTTGTTATTATTAGTAAACCACTAGTGTATGAAACGTAGGTGTCCCAACGTTAATTAGACCGTAACTTTTTAATGGCAATGCCGAAAACGTGAAATTATTTTTCTTCAGAAAGATACATTCAATAGTAAACTTTTCTCTCTCTGTGTAATTTGTGATATCTATTACGGTGCACACAGAAAACAATAAAATCTGAGTGTCTGCACTGCTAAATTTTTAAAATAAATTTAATCTAGCAGTCTATCCAAATGTCAAAGAAGTAATTTTTAATGACAGTAACAATTGTTTTCCGAGTTGTCAAAAATTTTCTTCTTAATATTCTAAAATTAGTAACATCCGTTTGTTCGGCCTAATAATATTTTACTACCATTATTAGGCCGAATAAACGGATGTTACTAATTTTAGAAAATTGCGAAGAAAATTTTTGACAACCCGTAAAACAATTGTTACTGTCATTAAAAATTACTTGTTTGACATTTGGATAGACTGCTAGATTAAATTTATTTTAAAAGTTTAGCAGTGCAGACACTCAGATTTTATTATTTTCTATGTGAACCGTAACAGATATCACAAATTACACAGAGAGAGAAAAGTTTGCTATTGAATGTATCTTTCTGAAGAAAAATAATTTCACGTTTTCGGCATTGCCATTAAAAAGTTACGGTCTAATTAATGTTGGGACACCTACGTTTCATACACTAGTGGTTCACTAATAATAACAGGTATCACCTTAAAAGATGACTTATAACCATATGAACTGTCATACCAAATTTCATCCAAATCGTATAAAGCGTTCTGTTGTTATAAGCAAAATTAATTTTTTTTCGAAGAACTTTGAAGCAGAATTCTGGCTAAATGGTTCACTTTCCGGTAGAAGCAAGTTTGGTTAAATCGTCTTATTTTAGCCTCAGGAATCTGTGGTTAAGCCATGTCCGTCTATTTAAGAGACACCCTGTATATCGTCGGATTTCTGGTAAAAAGACTTAACCGCCAAAAAATGATAAAATGAGTTATACACATAAACGGATACGTCTCTTCACGACGCATGCTCTGAACACAATATCTAAGCGCTAAAAAATTTATGTTAGAAGGTAATTCATTCTAAAGTTTCGTAAACGCCATCTAACACTTTTCGATGCGCACTGAATTTTATACGAAATGTCTTAAACGCCATTCTACGTGTTAATGTAATGGGTGATGTTAGCGAGTTGTGTTCCACAAAAGTTAATTTATTTGCATATTATTTATTACTCTGATATTCACAACTATATAAATATTAAAATTTAGGTATTAAGCTATATATTAACAAAAAAAAACAAAACATTTTTATTAAATATTTCATGATATATGCTTCAAAATGTTGCGAAAGTATGTTGAAAAATGTATAAAATATTAATCTCATCGATATAACACAATATCTTGTTAAATAAGTCAATATTGTAAATAAAAACAAGTTTTTCCTGTTTATCTCAAAACTAGTCAAAAGGCGGTTAATAAGTCTTTTTACCAGAAATCCGACGATATATATATATATATATATATATATATATATATATATATATATATATATATATATATATATATATAGACCATAAATTGAGGATTACATATCAAAATATGGTATAATATATTAATATAGCATCATTCTATTCATTTTTATAAATATAATTTTCATTTGCCGTGAACTAATCTACACGTTACATCGGATGTTTCTTTCACTTTTGATTTGAGATTAGAAACTAGAAGGTTATAAACGCATGTGAAACATTGAAGATATTGCAGAATATTATTTGATTCTTTATGTTAGCACAAAACGACTTTTCGACATTTTTACTTTCATAAATTTCAGGTTATCTTTAAATGTCACTTTGACTATATCGATTAAAGTTATAAAAGAAGTCATTCATGACCTCATTTTAAACAAATTTGTAAGTAAAGAATTAGAAAACACTCGTCATGGTTCACAAGATTTCAGCATCTGAATCAATCTTTCGGTCATCATCAGATGCCGGCCATGCCCGGCTAGTAACCACAGATGCATTTCGCTGATGAGCTGCAATAACAACGAAACGAGTCTGTGGTTACTAGCTGGACACTGCCGGCATTTGATGATGATCGAAAGGTTAATTTACGTGCTGAAATCTTGTGAAATATTTCTAATTCTTTATTAGATATTGTTTCGCCTAGAGTTCGCTATTGTACTTTTGTATATCTGTAAGTCTTACAGATCTGTAAAAAACTGGCAAAAACGCATCTATTTTTATTAATATAAAATTGTACATAAGCATGGCAACTTTCGTTGCGATTTTGTTCATTATTTACGAAGACTGAAACCTTGTCAAACATGGTAAGTGACTAGGATTGCTTTATCTCTATCATTCATTTATGAATTACTTTGGAAAAAAATACTTCAAATAAAAAATGCGTACAATTATTTTTTTTATAACTGTTATAATCCGTTAACAGCTAATTTATACTATAGTCGATATATTAACCTTCTATATACTATTCTATTTTGCAAACATCTTTTTAAATATGAATATTAAATTTTATTATTTATTGTATTGTAATACTCAAGGTTACTCATTGTAACCAAATATTCGTATTCATAATCTCATGGCCATATAATTCGTCTTGTCTTCATTTTTCGCTTCGATAACTTTGAATTATCTTCCAAGAAATATTTAATTCAGTTCAACTACATATACTTTAATTAATCTTTCGTTAAAGTTAATATTTTACACTTAATTATTCTTTCTCATTATTTAATAACGTAAAAACTAAAATGGAGTCTTAAGATTACTTTATAACCAACACAGATCCCTTAACTTTAACAATAATTTAAAAAAAAAAAAAACTATATGTATTTCGAGAACTACGTTCTCATTTTCAGTAGAAACTACAAAATAATAATAAGAGAACTCGGATTATATAGGGAGAGGAGTCATAGGTGAGTGGATAACTAATTGGGCATTGGGGATTAAACAAAGTAACTCACAGTGGCGTAGCCAGGATTTTCAAATGGGGGTGGATATTGAATATATGTGGGGGAGAGAGTTCATTGTGTAGAAGTAGGTAAATACTACTCGCACATATTATAGGTACTCTATTTTCGTTAGTTACAATTTTGCATCAAACTTATACGTTTTATGAAATAGATCATTTATTTATTAAAATAAAATATGTATTAATATTACCAATGGGGAGGGTTTAAACCCGAAAACACCCCCCTTGGCTACGCCACTGGTAACTCATATAATATAACTATCATTTAAAAGTCTGTAATCCTGATAATTCTATAGCGTATAGCATAATATAATTATATTTATTAATAATTATAAAATTGATAAATGTTGTTAATAATAGATATTTAGACACACACGAGAGTTTGATAATACATAAATTTAAAGATAAATTGATGAACGCGGACGTAGGTCCCATCCCAAAATCTAAATTATATGAGTTAATATAAGACAGTTATATTGTTTAATCTTAGTTACCCACTCACCTATGACTCCTCTCCCTATAAAATCCAAGTTCTTTCCCTTATTCGTCAGAGCTGTTTTGACCTCTGGCATGGTTTACATGCTGAGTAATCTTAACTTTTCTGTCTTATTATTTTGTAGTTTCTACTGATGATGAAAACTTAGTTCTCGAAATAAGTACATACAGTAAAAATTTTGAAAGAAGTCCGATCAAGGCCATCTACGAATTGCATCTATGAATTAAGATTTTATGCTGTCAAATTTAGCAGTTTACATAGTTTTTATGAGGTACACAAGATATTATGTACCCTCATAAAAACTAAGTAAAAGACACTACTAAATTTGACAGCACAAAATCTTAATTCATAGATACAATTCGTAGATAGCCTTGGTCGGACTTCTTTCAAAATTTTTACTGTACATAGTTTTTTTTTTTAAATTATTTTTAAGGTTAAAGGATTTTTCTCAGATTTAATTATTTATTAATTTAAATCATTATATCTAATACTTTGTTTTCACGTTTATGTATTGGTTGTATTTCCCTTCATTTGACTTTCTTTAATACTTTTATCTTTACTTACTTCTTTCGCTGAGACGGGGGTTAAAAGGAACAGCTAAAGAGCAGCAAACAATAGGGATGCTTCGAATAAAACTACATGTTTTTGGGTGCTGTCGAGATCTAACTAAATGAATGGCGCTAGGGCATTCGGAAAGGCGAACACATCTACCCTCTTCGTTAAACGGTAGCATACAACGGTCACCTAAAAAAATGGCACATTTACAGAACACCTTAAAAATATTGAGGAGCCTCTGGCAAAAACAACCATACTCCAAATTTTGTAAATTTGAGTTATTGTTATAGTGTCATCTACTTTGAAGGATGCCTAAAAGTTTGGTGAAAATATTTCTCTCAAAAAGTGTCTTAATCTGAAGTTATTACATTGTAAATTTTCAGTGTTTCTACAAATACGACTATAGTCCTATAGCAATTCAGCAAGAATATAAAACAACCTTAGTCCAGGTACATTGATAGTTTTTGAAAGAACCGCGTAGACTTGTTTTGTATAATAAATGTATTTTACTTAAGAAAAAAGAAATGTTCCTTTATTGTCCTGATTGCAGTTTATCAGTTTCTTACAAAAAAGAACCATTGTCCTATAAAAATTACGAATAGTAATAAAAAAGTAATTGCTCGTCACTGTTTAATTTTTGTTACCATCAATTTTTGATGGCTCATTCACAGCTACGAAAATAAGAAATATAAATAAAATTATAAATAAGACTTTATGGCTGGTGTTCACAGCTTCGAAAATGAAACATCGACTGTCATTTAATATATTCATAATTAACAAGCAATAATAACAACTTCATATCTTTTGAAGCACTGTACGGAATCATATATGCAAACTTTTGCCTTAAGAAATGTTTTTAAAATTATATTTAAATTGAAATCCTTTGGCGAGAACGTAAATTAATAGTTAAAACGACAGTTGTTATGTATGTGCATGTTTTTGTCTAAAATATTTAACTTTTGCAAATCCTTGTGCTTATGTCTTAATTTTATTTTCGAATTTCGAGAGCTGTGAACACTTTCATAAGAATCTATTTTGTTTATATCGTTACTTTTATGTATAATTTTATTTTTATTTTCGGAGCTGTGAATAAAGCTTTATTTAATCATGAAGTTGAGTTAAATTGAATTCCAAAATTAAAAGTGCGAAAATATCAGCCGTTATCAAACCAGGGGAGGTCTTTTCAACAATTGATAGAGACTTAGAAATGAACAGCTCGATTCTCGTAAAAGTTTAAGCTAATCCTCATTTTTGGATTAGCGAATTCTACTCTAATTTTGACAGTTTAAGGTCCCTATAATCCGATTATAACATTTTTACGATGATGTCCGTGTGTGTATGTGTGTGTGGATGTTGGATTGGAACTACGGTTTCTCAAATATTATAAGATTTAAAAAAATATTTAATTGCAGTCTCTCAATCTGACAATGTGGGAAGAGCTGCTTAGATTTTAGTAACAATTGGCCAACAGGACGTAATAGTTTCTTGAAAAAAATCTTCTAAATATTATTTTTTGAAAATTTCTGTTGTTACTAATATTCAAGAATATAAAAATCTCTATCCAATACATTTAAATTTTTTATTATATCTTGTATGGAGTTAAAGATAGAGACATATAAATATATAAAATAATAAGTTGTAAATGAATCTCGCAGCCCATAAAAAACAAGTGGAAAAATTAAAATGTTTGACAGTTACATGTGAGTGTCAAAAAGCCAGAGACATTACTGAATTTTTTTCTGGGAACGAAGTACATTTAATATTTCCTATTTTATTATTAATGAAATGTTTATAATTCTAGATACATATGTTACATATACCCTTCAGAAATACCGCCAGTCTCATCAATGAATTAGAAGAATCTCGAACATTAGAAGAATAAAAGTGAATAGAATGAATTAAAAAATATAAAAATATATAAAGAAGATATGTGTTTTTCTGTGTCAAATATGAACAACACTTACGGCCGTTTGCACCAACGTAACCTAAATATTAAACTCGGCTTAAATTGACAATATTGCATCGAAATGAAATGTCAAATGAATTATAATATATTGTTGTCAAAATTTCGATTTGCATTTTTTTGTTTAAACCATCAGCTTAAAATTTAAGCCTTGTTGGTGCAAATGAGCATTATATAGCCTAATATGGAAATGGCGAGAGGTCTTGTGCTTGCCACAAAAGATTTTTTGATAATATTTTGAAGATTAAATTTTAAACACCGGAACAGAATAGAATTCACTAATCCAATAACTTCTTTGAAAATCGGGCTGTTATTTTCTCCTTACCTTCATATAAGGTCGCGAAACATCCAACAACAAGGCACAACAACACAGCACTTCTCTTCATCATGTCTTCATTAACTTATCACTGCTTAGAATGAAGTGATGGGAGCAATTTTCGTCCTCGACATCCTAGTCTGCGTGTCGCGAAATCTCGCGTCACTTCATCCTCATTATCTTATCTCCTCTACTCAATATTTGTTTGTAGAGTAAACACTTCGAAAAACACTCATGAGCATTGCGACATAACAGGATTTTAAAAATAGTAATTACTTCTTTATTTACACGCAATGTTGACAATGTAATTTTACCGCTATTGTAAATAAACTTACATATTTTAATTGTTGCAATACACGATTTGTAGAAACATTGATACATACCTTATTTTTAATTAGAATCCGTTTGAGGAAATAACGGATTTGGCAAATGTGGTTTACTATCATGCATATAGGGAAAATATTATTTAATATATTTTAAAATATCCATTATCATAATGATAAAAAAAATCTGTTTTGGCCAGCACAAGACCTCTCGCCATTTTAATATTAAGCTATATAAGTATTATGAAAGTATTCTATCGTGAGCGCAAAGTTATAAAACTAGAAAAAATGTTCGTAGGGAATCGCTCAAAACAGCTGCAGACACGTGTTTCGCTCTTATTAGTATTATACATAACATTTCTGATACACACAAAAACACATCTTTATATATTTTTATATTTTTTAATTCATTCCATTCACTCTTATTCTTCTAATGTTCGAGATTTTTCCAATTCATTGATGAGATTGGCGGTATTTCTGAAGGGTATATGTATCTATAATTTTAAATATTTAATTAATAATAAAATAAGAAATATTAAATGTACTTCCCAGAAACAGTCTTCAGTAATGTCTCCGACTTTTTAACACTCACATTTATCTGTCAATTATAAACATTTTAATTTTTCCACTTGTTTCCCATGGGCTGCGAGATCATTTACAACTTATTATTTTATATACAGAGAATTTATTTTAAAATGCAACATTATGGTTCATCACTTCCATGGTTGCTCACTATTGTCAAAAAATGACAGCAATGTAATATTTGTCCATTTTAAAATGCAACATTATAAATAGCATTGCAGCACAGGAGGTACCTCCAGAACACATCATAAATGGTGTCAATTCTTATTACGACCGACTAGAATATTGCCTCAGTGTGAATGGGGGTATTTTTTGTAAGCTAAAGTTTGTTAAGTTGTGCAACATTCAAGTTTTGATATTTTGTTAATCGTATGTAGGCTAATTTATTGGAAATTAGTTTTGACAATACAAAACTACAAATTTTGTATGTTGCATTTTAAAATGGACACATATTACATTGCTGTCATTTTTTGACAGTAGTGAGTAACCATGGAAGTAAAAGATCATATTTTACATGTTAAATTAAATTCACTGTATTTGTATGTAACTTTAACCCCATAGAAGATATAATAAAATTTTTAAATGTATCGGATAGAGATTATTATATTCTTTAATATTAGTAATAAAAGAAATTTTCAAAAAATAATATTTAGAAGATTTTTTTAAAGACACTATTCCGGTTGTCCAATTGTTACCAAAATCTAATCAGCTCTTCCCAGAAATGTCAGATTAAGGAAACTGCAGTTAAATATTTTTTAAGTCATATAGTATTTGAGAAAAAGAAAAATGTTATAATCGGATTATAGGAACCTTAAAATGTGCTTATCCACTAAATTCTGGATATTCGATTTTTAACATGATTCCAATACATCTCTTAGCGGGAGGTAAAAATCTGTTGTGGCCAGCGCAATACCTCTTACTATTTCCGTGTTGTTACATAAGTATCAAATTTAACATTTCTTATACACACAAATAATTCTAATTACATATTCTTTCATTCTGTAAGGAATCTTGTCTAACTCTTCTAAAATGTTCAAGATGTATCCAAATCATTGACGGGTATTTCTGAGTTTTTTATTTCATCAAATCTCGAGTTACAGACGTCTTTTCATGTCAGGCATGATTTTTTTTACTTCATCGGATTTCGAGTTACAGACGTTTGAAATGAATGATTTTTCATAGAAATTTTGTATTATTGAAAATACACGTCGTTGTTATTAAAATATCTTTCAGAACTCATATTAATTAATACTTAGAATGCGGCCGAAACGTTGGTATTAAATAAAAATACAGAACTTAGACAAAAAAGGTAGTATTATTCTAATTATAATCATTGTCGTAATATTAATGACATACATTTTGATAACATAATTATAATTTAATTCACTCGTATATATGACGTTATATAAAGGAAGGAAACGTTACACCGTTTTGAACCACAAAGTGGTTAATAGATCATTCGACAATTGTATATAGTTTATTATTCATTTCGGATGAGAAAACTATTCTAAAATTATATTTTAAAAATTATATCATCAATTACCAAATCTTTAACGTGAAGAAGTATGAACAACAATGTACAGAGAAAAATAATTTATTTATTATTGCTTATTACAAATACAATATACATTCTGCACTAGCAGTAAACAATATGTGTACTAATATATTTTCAATGTGAAAGAATATTTGTGTAATAATAATGACGTATTAGTTCGGCCATATGACGCTTTCTAGCCATGGTAGATAATACGAAACTTTAGTATTAACTCCTGGTACTGATCCACCACATATTTTACCAAATGACGTCACACCCATTATACTCCATATACGTTCATCCAGGATGTAAGTTTGGAGGGGACCTCCGGAATCGCCCTACAAAAAAAAAAAAAACTTAGAAATTAGTTTAAAAAATATTGTAAAAAGTTTTGAGAAAAAGTCAGAGCTCTTCGTCAAATAGATTTTTTTTATTAAAACGTTAACATTATGAGGTTGGTCCGACAAAGGGGTCTATTCAGAACTCAATATTTGTGTTGTCGTTATGGTCTTTATGGTTGTTATGTACTGTAAAGATTGTTAAAATCAAATTTGGTATTCTCAGTACTGAAGGTGGTTACCGTCAACAATTGTTACGTGTTTTGACAGTCTTTATCATAACGATTGTTGAAACTATGTATTTATGGTTGTTATCACGTTGTTATTTCTAATATTTGACATGTGACAGATTATTACATCAATAAAATATTATTAATAATGGCCTTTCTGCTAAATATTAGCAGCATGCAGTTGATTATTGGAATGGATCCTGCTCCGACTTAAATAATGATAATAAGAACGATAAAAACCATCGTGGACGAAAGTTACTTTTGACGTAAATACATATTTCTTTGAAAATATTATATTCTGTGGTAGGTATTCGTGAAAACCTTGTTATTTATTCTGGTGCTAATGTGTGCTTTTTCTTCAATCAAAATAAAAAAAAATCTTTCCATAACTTTTCAGTCACGTTGGTATCAGTGGTAGGAATTAACATACCCGTTCTAAATAATTTAGAAGTTTTCAAATATGACACAAATGTCATATTCTTCTTTAGTTGTTTTGGCAGAATGTTTGCATTTTAAATATAATTGGTAACACATTATTAACAGAATAAAACGTTGACATATAAGGTTAGGTTAAGTTCATATATGCATAATGAAGTTAGCTATTGTCAAATAATCTGGTTCATTCACAAGTATTATTTTGTAAAGATTGTCAGTAATACCGACGTAGGTTCTGAATTGACAAATTCATAAAGATTGTTACAAATGTCTTTATGATAACAATCTTTATATCCGTACCAACCTTTATGAGTGTGTTTCTCTGAATAGGCCACAAAGTAAGGAGATGAATAATCTAATTTTACAACACTGATAGAGAGCCATTATCCTCAATGCGACCACAGTTTTTTTTAATGCCTTGTCTCATTTGTCTCTGGACGATGTTAAATCTATTTAACAATCTTTCTTCAGTATTATGCTCTTGTACGAGTATTATTAGAGTAAATTTGTAATTGCCAAATATTTCCAATTTTAAATGGCACAAAAGTAACCCCTGTGGTGCACTCTCCACGCCAGCTATGAGTGCCCGTGAGGTGACGCTTGGTAAACGCCCATACGGTAAAATATATCGTCATCATTACCGATGTCTACATATGTGTAGATAATAGCACACCCAGAAATGGGTAATATGCCGTGATGATATATTTATTTATTTGTAATTAATTACAGTAAGTAAATAATTCGGCAAAAGTCATTAGTCTACATTTTATTGTTTATCAAAAACTTAATATTTAAAGTAATGATCCGGAATTTTCTTATAACATACATTGTATTTGCTGAGTTATTGTTATATCATTATTTGGCAAATATCATCGGTCTGGTTCTCATGGGTCATGAGAATATGAGTCATTCTTCTGCATGGGCAAGGGTCGTTCTTCCCTTGTGACGCTTCTGATGAACACGGTACTTGATTGGTGCGCTGACGTCAGAAATTACCAATAAGATTCTAGATTGATGATGTGTCTGAACCCTGAACAATGGGATAATCAGGGAAAATAAATAGAACGATCGAGAAATTAACAGGAGTCAGTTAGTCGGTTAGTCAATTGTGGTGAGAGTAATAGTCAAGATGGAGTAAGAAGCTATTAGTTAGTTAGGATATAAGTTTTATATAGTGTAAATATTCATAGTTATGTAAGTTTTAATAATAATATTCTTTATATTGTAACTTTTTCCGCTCTGCTTATAAATTATGTTATAAAATTTTGTTTATCTTTATTGTATTGTAACTTGCATTTTAATTATATTTTTGGTAATATAGCTATTTAATAAGAAATTGTTTTCATTAATATATCGCCTTGCCCTCCGCCGAACAAATGAAATTGTAGTTTATATAAGTTTATATTTCCAATTATTATAATAGTTAAAGGATAAGGAAAACCATATTTCTTTTATTATACATTATTCCTTCTAGAAGACACGGGGAGTTTTGCTTTTGATGATGCAGGACATGTGTATGAGTGTTTGAGTAAATAGGATCCAAGTATGACCTCCGATTTTGAGAAGCCCCGCCCTAACTAAGAATATACTTCTTCGGGTGTGTCGGATCTGTTCGGTTGCTGTTCGGGCGACGTTTTAATTTCTTTGTTTTTATAAAATGAGAAGAAAAAGTGAAATAAATGAAGTATAATAATTTATTTTATGTCTCTAATAATGAATTATAATATTACAATTTAAATATACATTATTTTGTAATTTGTTTAACATTTTTTCGTGGTTTGTGAACCACTGTTTGTTTACTTCTGGTATATCCACATTACCTACGTCACAAAGTAGATTTAAAATTCGGACCTTAATATCTCGCTTATTTGGAGGAATTTTTAACTCGGACTTTCACTTGTGGTCTTATATTTTTATGTACTTCAAGAAAAAAAAAATAAAAAATATCGTGGAATAGCCTATTAAAATTAGGTTTTGGTTATTTACCCATAAATAACCTGGTGGCACGCTACCAATAATTTGGATTATTTAATTGTTTTTTCTAAATTCCAAATTATTTCATTTAGATTCCCGCAGTTTTTCCCTAGTAATCTGCATTAAGGGAAAATCACCCTTATTGCAGTAGTGTTACAAACTGGTAACAGAAGTAGGGGTTATTTTGTTAAACAGTTTTAAATAGTCCCGTTAATTTTAATTCGTCGTTACATCTACTTCCCGAATCGTCAGAATATTCTTGTCTGTAACTGTGGTCCGTTTTGGTATTCCCAGCCATTATTGTATACCTTATGCTAAGAAATGCCCAAACGTCTTCAATCAGTCTCTCCCTGTCTCTCTTTCTCTTTTCTGTAATATGTTGGCTCCTTGCAGCATCTGGAGATTCGATCAAGCTGGGTCGCTGTCTACTTGGTTTCATTATTTTTTTTTTCCAAAATTTTTAATCATTTTTGACCAAAGTTCTGCTATGATTCATCTTTAAAATTCTAAATTGTCGAGTTTCGGCTGTCTGTCAAATTAACCTGTATTTCAAGTTTATATAATATATTCCAAAACTTTTCTGCCAATTTTAACATGGTATATTTTAAAACAACTATTATGTATTTATTATGTCTAGTATCAAGTTGATTAGACCCTACGTAGTAGAAAAATTTAAATATCGCGAATCTTATGTTGATTAAAATGGGAGACTAAAGACAAAAATAAACCACAGGATACAGGCGGGATAGTGGAATTGAAAAAGAATATATGGAATTCTGTATGACAGAAACATTGTACGAACAATGAAAAGGGGGAGTTTTGAAAACAGTGGTAAGGCTGGCTATGACCTATGGCAGTGAAACATGGTTTACAGCGCGCCGAAGCAAACAATGGGTCGAATTCAGCACTCTTCTTTAACTAAAGAAGCTTATCTAAAAATAACAAAATATAGAGAGACATTAACAATGATGCATTAATAAGGAAAAGATGCAAGCTGTTACCATGGTTACTAGAGACGACCACTAACCTAAAGAAGAGTGTTGAATTCGGCCCAATGTCTCTGAAGCCCCTGTAACCTAAGATCTCTTCACACACTCGTATGTTTCTACGGTAAACTAAGAGTAAACAGTAGTTTTGAGGTTATGCACTGTAAAATCAGTTAAGTTTTTATAAACAAAATAGCTACATACCGTTTTTCTTTAAAAATACTGGCCAAAGTAGTATTGACAAAGATTGTTTTCACAAATCTGACTTAATAATTAAAAAATTGTGTGGTCTTGTCACCGTATATGATTTTGTCAGTGTGTGTACATTCACAATTACAATTCTGTTGTCCTGATTAGATACAGATTTACCGCTACAAATTTAGTTCACACATTTTTTCCGGGGCAAATGTTTGCTTCAAGGAGCTGTATAAAGAAAATCAATGAAAAGAAAATGAATGTGGCAGAGATGAGGATGTTGAGATGGATGTTTGAAATGACTCGGAAAGATAGTATAAGGAATGAGAGGATAAGAGAAATGGCACGAGCGATAGAAGTTTCCAGTTTCTAGACACAAGAGAGACGGTTACATTGGTATGGATATTTCCTGAAGAAAGATGAAGAATATTTTGGAAGAAGAAAGAACAGCTTGGTACTAGAGGTTAAAAGAAACAGAGGAAGACCAAAGAGAAGATAGGAAAACTTATATTGCGGAAGACTTGAGAGAAATGGAACTGAATGAGGACGGCATAGAAATGAGTGGAAGAAGAAAATCAGTAATAGCGACTTCTCATAAATGGGAAAATCTAAAGAACAAAATTTGGAGTGTAAATTTTTTCTCAAATCTTTGTACATACGTTATGTTCTATATTTTGTTTAATATTTTACCTGACAAGTATCATGGTTATTATTCCTCCCCCCTGCACAAAACTGCCCCTCTTCAATCCCCTCCCTCAATCTCCTCGACCCTGCTATATTCTCATAAGTCTTGTTACACTCCCCTCCACTATACACTTCTATATCCACCTTCTGCAGCTTTTCACTCCTATCCCCACCCTGATCAGTCAACCCCCACCCCGTAGCGATCACTTCTTCCCCTGTTCTGATTGGCTGATTGCTCAAACAAGCTGGTTTGACGAAGGGGGAGAATTGAGCCGCGCGAGCCAGGCGTATGAGGGCTAAGTCGTTATAAGTGGCAGGGGGACGGTAGGCAGGGTGGGGATGGATGCTGGAGATGTGGTAGTCGGTACGGGGGATGGACGAAGTGGGGGAAGATGCGGGTAACATGGTGACGGCCAATCGGATACGGGAAACTCTGCCACTGAAACAATAAAAATATTACTTATAGAACTCAATTTTTTTTTTAGTACAATTTTAGAATCATTCCTGTTATTTAAATACCGTGAGTATTTTTTAACGTGAAACATTGGGTTTGTCATGTCCCTGGTTACGATTTGACATTTCCCTATGTTTCATTTTAAATGGGACAAGCAAATACATTGCTGTCAATCAAATGTCGAATCATAACCATGGATATCACAAACCCAATGTTTCACATTAAAAAATACTCACGATATACAAAGTGTCCAGAATGGATATTGCTTATTTAATACTTGAATAAAACAAAATATGTAAATAATCGAAATGGTATTTTTTTCCTCTCACTAAGAGAAGTATTGGATTCATGCAAAAAATCGCATATCCAGATTTTAGTGAATAAGCGTTTTAAGGTCCCTACAATTCGATTTTAACATTTTTACGATGTCTCTCTCTCTCGATGTGTGTGTGTGTGTGTGTGTATGTGGACGGATGTTGGAAGGAAGATTCCTCAAAAACCATAAGATTTAAGACCAATTTAACTTCGTATTCCGTAATCTGACATTCATAGAAATAGCTGAAAAGGTTTTGGTACCAATTAGACAACCGGAAGTAATAGTTTCTTTAAAAAAATGTTCTAAATATTTTTTTAAAAAATTTGTTTTATTACTAATATTGAAGAACATAAAATTCTACATTTGAGACATTTAAACGAGACGGTTTAACTCCTTTGGTTAGGAAACCATCTTGATATAACAATCCTGTTACTGAAAGAAACTGAACCTCTGTTTCTGATGTAAGATTATGTCTTTCAAATCTTCAGATTTTAAGGGACAATTATCATAAAAAAAAATTGCATGAGGGAGTTTTAGGCGTCATGTAGACTCATAGAATGGCAAATAAAGAAGGAAATAAACACTGGGAGAAGTGACCGATAGCCTCATCGACAAACGCCAAGAAACTACGAGGTGCTATCCAAAATTTTCGGGACTGGTGCTGCCATCTGTTGAAAACCTTACCTTTGGACTAATAGTCAACATCAACAAGGTTGGATCATCAGATGCGGTCTGACGAAGGTCCGTGCACACTTCAACACATCGTAAAATCGCCACACACCAAACACAAAGTATTACGGAAATCACTGTGGACACGCAACACGTCCTCCCAGCTGAATGCCACTCCGCACACTGACTCATCAGATATGCAGCTCTCGCCACTTAGCGGTGCAAAGATGAACTAATCCTACTTTCCAGATAGCAGCACCAGTCCCGAAAATTTTGGATAGCACCTCGTATTAACTCCCATCAAAAAAGACCTTAGAACGATGTAAAAGTGGTTAAACTGAAAACTGTATCTATTTTGCGAAGAGTCACATTGAACATACATTCCAGGGCACAGTCGAACGAAGAAATCGTTTCACCCTCATCGACAAACGCCAAAGAGCTCTATTATCTCTTACCAAAATGTTCAATTGAAGCCGGAATTAAACTAAACTCAACCATTTTGGTACGGCGAAAGTAAGCAGGGAACTAACTCCTGGAGAAATAACAGGCTTCATGAAAATTCTGGATTTCCTTCCAAAAAACTTGTGGAACTATGTAACAATAAAATAGATCTTATAGGTTGCAGTGACAAAAGTGACTAGCGCTTAAATAAATCATTTACTCTATTAATAATAATAACAACATCAACAACAATAATAATAATATTATATAGCATAATTTGTATCATGTTGACACTGATTTTCGAAGCATAACACCTAACTCCATGACTATTTGATTGACTAAAGTTAGGTTTCCAGTAGCAAAGATTATTGGCACCATTTTGTCGCCAGTTTTATGGCGCCAATTTTAGTGGCACCAGTATATGTTTCCACAATTTCTATAAGTTTTCAACTGGTACCAGATTCAAATGGCGTCAATTGAGTTATTTTAATTAAGCGTTAATATGGTAATACAAATTTTCTTTTGAGCTCCAAAAAATATTTTAGCAGAGCATACGTCAAAATCTTCGATTGAGTCACACATAACCTCAACAATTTTTCTCAATGCATCATCTCTTTTATTTTGAACTTTATGGGATGAAACTTTTTTATTCCAAAGGCATTGATTTTGCTCGTACGCCTCCAGAAACTGAATTATTATTTCCGATGATCATTTTTTTGAAGTTTTTGCTAAAGCACTGGCGTATTATGACTCTAAATGGCGTCAAAAAGTATAACTGCTTCATACTTTTACTAGTGCGTTGATTAGTGGTGAAAGTCCATTGGTGCCAGTTGCCAGCTGAATTAGTATGTTTCCATATGCAACTAAATTGGCGCTAGTTTAACGGCGCCAATAATCTATACATGTGGAAACTTAGCTTAAGGTTTAATATCTGAATACTTACTAAGAAATATGCTGAAGACAATGGGCTGCAGTAAGAACAAAATTTTCACTGACTAAGCTTCCTCCACATTGCCACATTATTTTATCGCCATTTGTGAACCCTAAAGCCGCCTAAACACATAAACATTACCTTAATAATAATAAAATTTATTAATATCAAAAACTAATGTATTAAAAGATATCATTACGTACTGCATTTTTATTATCTAACATTTTAATTTTTATATTGATACGAAATATATAACTGAAATTAACAAATTTGAGTCATTTATCAAAGGGATTTATCTTCTGAAATTTGTAATTTTTATCGTGTTAGTTATTTTTTATTCTTACCATATGTGGAAATTCTCTTGGTTCAGCGTTCACTCCTCCGACGATGGCAAAAAAATGGAATTCTGGAACGAAGCTGGCATACTCCCGACATTCTAAAGAGAAGATTTTTTTATATTTATGAGGTTGTCGAGTTGATAATAAATAAGGTGTAAATTCACAATGGTCTGATTAATGGATACATAAATTTTGAAAAATTGTTTCGAAATAAAATTACATTCTTTTGAATGATTTTAGGTTCATACTCAATTTAAGTATAATAGTCGACAATCTTTCTATGGGGGAGAGGGTGTAGGGCATAAATCCTTTTTCATCAATTGTGTACAAGTCGTGTTCACTTCTTTGTACTCCAGTCGCTTAACATCACATACTAAAAGGTTTTTTTTTTGATGAATGGGTATAATCAGAATCAGAGGGACATTTATTCTACAGATTAAAATAATAAATATTAAATCTTTAAATATATTTGCTTGTCTCTGGATATATCTTACCTACGTATGCGACTGTTTAAATAAAGTCGCTCACTAGGATATCTGGTAAAAATAAAACTTCCAGTCGCCCCTGATGGTTATTAATATTTATAATATAGCGTGGTCAAAAATGGCTGAAGGTCACGTGACTTTTGTAAAAGGTAAAAATTATATTTCAATTTTCCATAATTCATTAAATCTATATTCCACATATGACAGATGGTGAAAGGTGCATGACATTTATCATTGTCGCGCATTGATTAATTTGTTTCTCATATCTTTAATTTCATTTCATTTTGGCTTTTAATGAAGAGCGTAACAAATTCCATAGGTACTGAACAGAGCTGGGTAAAATGCTTTACCTAACCCATTTTGTATCAAATGCAAAATGCTTTCGCTACAAAGTATTTTAAATGCAAAATGAAAATGAAAATACATTATTTAAAATGGAAAGGGAAAATGCAAAATGGTTAAAAAAATAATAACTAAATTATATACTTTAATTTAGTATTTTTTACATACAGACGTAATTTTCCATTACGTAATAGCTATTTATGTAATAAGTTGCGAAATGATAATGTTTTAGGCACGTGATGTGAAATTTGTACGCACGAGTGTAAGCGAGCAATATAACAGGTCAAGTGCCCAAAACACTCATTTCGCAATGTATTACATACAAGATTTTTTATAATAGCGGTTTAAAAACAAATCATTTATTCTCAAATATCAACATTTTGAATTTTTCAAAATTAAAAAGTAGGCAGACGTCAGGTTCATCTATTTGTTGCTAAATGAAATACTTGCAAGCACTAGTGCTTAAAAGTAACATTTTACGCACTAAACTATCACTTTTACGCATTAAACTATTATTTTTAAGTACTAGTGCTTAAAAATGTTAATTTTAAGCACTAGTGCTTAAATGTATTTCATTTAGCAACGCAAACGCTAGTATAAAATTTTTTTAATTCTTTCAGAGCCAAACTGCATAGGTAAGGTACAATACCATATAACTAAAAAGTAAACTTTAGCTGGTTTTCTGGGTGTGATTTGTGATTCCCCAGTATTGCATTGCGCTTGCGCAGTCATAACAGAGTTGTCACGTGGCCAACGTGACGTTAAGAAACCATTTTAAATGAAAATGGCTTGAAAAATATATTTTAAATTGAAAATGAAAATGTGAATTTCTGAAACCATTTAAATGTACATTTTGCATTTAACTATTTGAAATGGTCCCAGCTCTGGTACTGAAGAATATTTTCATTTGGGTGAACGTAAAAAAGACGGTTCATAGGTTTATTTTTATGTCAACAAATAAAATTTGAAAGCTACGCCCAGGGAAACAATAGTGCTGTAATACTAAGTAAGCGGCAAATATCAAAATCGTATAGAGCGCTACAGCCATTTTTGAATTCTCTGCACTTCATAAGTATGTTAATATATATTAATTCAATATTTTTACTATTACAGTGTGGTTGCAGTTTGCAGTGTGTGCAGAGCAAGTGTTAGTGATTCCAAATTGATCTCAACAAAAAACGTAAGTACTGCTATGATTTGCCCATATTAATTATTTAGTACAGAATATTATAAACTAATAATAAATAATAATAAGTATAAATTAATAAATATTTGTTCTTTTTATAAGTACATACATACTTCGTTGGCTAATAGATTCCTGTATAGCTGCAATAGTTCCACAACAAACTAATGGTGCATTGCCATTGAAACCACATGGTTTTACGTAAATACCATTTTGTATAGCTCTTATAGCTTGTGGACATTGTCTTATAGGAATACATTTTCCAGTTGCACCTTCATCAGTAGTGCATTTTTCTCCTAAGACAAAAAAAAATAAAATATTACGTATAATCTAACGCAATGTTCGCAATTTTTTTGAAAAATTTGGTTTTTGTTTAAATTTTATTATAATTATAAATTATTTATATATGTACATATTTTCGTTCATACTATTTGAACAAATATTTCTCGATTCTCGAACATTTTTTATCATAAATAAAACATACTTTATTAAATCTGATTAAATACCTTCTGAAATAATTGAATTATTGCTACGAATATGATAATACATTGTAGCAATAATTATGATAATCTTAAAACAATATATTTGTCTGCATATTCAAAAGTATGAAAATTCTAAATAAATTACATTGTTTACGTACATAATTTTTCATTTTTTATTGTTGTATATTATGTTCTAATCTAAAATAATATTTTATTTTTTATCCATCCATTAATATACATTCCTACCTAAAGCAATAAATATATTTTATATTTTTTTATCATAATAACAGTAAGTAAGCAAAGAATTTCACACTGTTTTTTTCATAGAAAAATAACAAATTTGTTTTTTGTATACCTACGCAACACAATGGGTTATTCCGGTGATATGGAATTAATGCAAAATAATGACTTTTTTCAATAGTTTCCATCTTCATATAGTAGAAAAATATAATAAAACATGTTTAATAAAAAGTTTTAATTCATAATTTAATGTTACAAAATTGGAATTTTTACAGCTCTAAAAACGTCCTTGAAATTTGTGACGTCAAGTTGATAATCTATTGCTCATTTCAAAGTAAATATTTTCGTTTAAAAACACAGATGCAGCCAGTAGTTAATACGCGTGGGTATGTTTCTTATTTGACATTTCGTCCACTTTATAATTATTAGTCCTATTTTTACCATAAACAAACACAGGACAAACACCGAAATACACGCTGCTACTAAAATCATATGTAAACAAGCAAATGGCTGTCATGAACATGTGGATTTAGGCGCAGAAGTTCGTTGCAGATGTCACCATCGAGTTGACGTCATAAGCGCGCCATGATAAGAAAATTTGAATTGCGATGAAATTTTTTAAAATTCATATCTCATGTGATGCATACATTTACTAAAGTAAAAAAATATTTTTAAAAAATGTCGGAATACCCCATTATTAAAAATTATAATAATTCAAAAAATATGTGAAATTTACTAATTTATGTCTTAATCGAATCATTGACATCACATCGCATACCTATATATTTCTGAAAGTACGGTTTTTAGGCGGCACCTCCAATACTTTTAAAAATTGGAAATAATAAAAATATTGATATCATAACCTCTTTGTATTATATAACCCTGTAATGCCGTTTTTCTTGAATTCTATTTATATGTAATAAATTTTGGGAAAAAATGTAATACAAAAAATGTTTGTGTAGGTATCATTATTGTTAATAACTTAACAATAATTCATATTATGCTGTGGTAACTATACTCTATTACGGTAAAAATATTACCTTCCGTCACTTCTATATTTTTTGTACAAATCCGTACCAAAAGTTCCTTGGAAAAAATTCTATATACTTATCCAGAAACATTGTAACACGAACATATACTATTTTCTACAAATTCCATTCCTAAAGTTCCTTGCAAAATTATAACGCAAACATATGCTATGTAAATTGCACTTGACACTGACATCTGTTAGTTAGAATTCTTTAAGTCTGTATCCATTAAATATGAAGCAAACTGTAAAGACAATAAAATATTCTTTCATATTTATAAAAACATAAAATGTCAAAAAATTATATTTAACTATGTTTTTTCAAGAAAAACTGTTAAGAAGTTCAAATAAGGGTACTTCCGGTTGACCAATTACTACCAAAATATAATCAGCTCTTCATATGGATGTAAAAAAGAGGAATATGAAAAAATTATAATTTTAAGAATTGTAGTATTGGAGTTATCGTCGGAGAAAAATTGGTCACACACACACGGACACACATACAGACCTCGTCGTAAAACTAGTAAAATCGTATTCTAGGGACCCTAAAACGTGCTTATTCGTTAAAAACTCACCGCGGAATTTTTTGACAAAAGACAATACCTTCCTTACTTAAAGGTGACGGAAGGTAACAACCGTAAATATGAATTAAAATTTTGTATTATACAATACTTTA
Source organism: Ophonus ardosiacus (assembly GCA_943142095.1). NCBI lineage: Eukaryota > Metazoa > Arthropoda > Insecta > Coleoptera > Carabidae > Ophonus > Ophonus ardosiacus. The sequence continues at coordinate 49,633,494 of OW964828.1, read as the reverse complement.
AAACATTTTTGACAGATATACAAATTCTACTCTAATTTTAAAAATTGAGCCATTTCAAATAATATTTATGATCATCCTTCTACAAAACTTATTTTAAAGTTTCAACTTTATACGAATGCATATTTTTTAACTCACCATTTGACTGCTGAGCGTAGCTTCCACAAATTATGAACACTAACACAATAATTATTTTTATCACCATTTTCAAAACTTATCATTCGTTCTTCTTTCGCACTTCTGTTCATACTACCGGTTTCCACTTACTGAAATATCAAAAAATGTATATTGGTGGGGTATTCTTGTACGAGATACTTAGAAAAACACCACTGCTAACTATTTGCCAAAAAAATTAAACAGTGAATATATCATGCCCGCAACCTTGACGATGGACTGTAGATTATTTTAACTGCAAACAAAAGTTTTATGCTAAAAAGTTGTAGTACTCGTAAAAGAAGATGTAAATAAGATATAAAATGTGCAAATTACATGCACTGCGCATTTCATTCAATTTAATTCCAGTAATGACTAATTAAGGATAAATAAAACTTTAATTTTGTACAAAGGTTGCGAATCTGAGGAACCGGTTTCGATCCAGACCTGCGCCAAATATTTCGAATTTTAAATGGCACAAAAGTGATTCCTGTGGTGTACTCTCCATGCCAGCAATGAGTGCCCGTGAGGTGACGCCTGGTAAACGCCCGCACGGTACAAAAAAGTCATCATCATTACCGAAATCTGTGTACAAAGCAGATTGGCACACTCAGAAATGGGTAATATGCCGTGATGATATATTTATTTATTTATTATATTATTTTTATATAGAGTGGATTTACAAGTCTATTAAACTTTAACAGCATATTCCGCAGGTCTTTTTAAACAAATAAATTTATACTAACATTATTTTTGGCTACCAAATTACAATATTATAAAATTTCATAAATATGCTTGATTTTAATCACCTGCACAATGTTAATTTATTATTTTCTCGAATATACAGATATCTCTAAAATAGAAGAACATGGCTTGACCACAGATTACTGAGGAAAATAAGTCGATTTAATTAAACTTCCCTTTACCGGAAAGTGTTCTTCAGTATTCTGCTTCAAAGTCCTTCGAAAAAATTTAATTTTACTTATAATAACAACGCTTAATTCGAGTTGGATGAAATTTGGTATATCTTTTAAAATGATACTTGTTATTATTAATGAACCACTAGTGTATGAAACTTAGGTGTCCCAACATTGAATAGGCCGTAACTTTTAAATGGCCACGCCGATAACGTAAAATTATTTAAAAAAAAAATACATTTAAAAGTAAACTTTTCTCTATCTATGTAATTTGTGATATTTGTTACGGTTCACACAGAAAAAAATCTGATGGCCAACATAAAACCCCCCGCTATTTATTTTTTATTATTTTAAATACATACCTACGTATTTACTAATGCTGCAAACTATATTATTTTCCATTGCATATAACTATTGCTTTATTTACTATTTTCTTTTTAAAATGTCACTATTATTAATTTGAAGTGATTAGTTTTTTAACAGTGACATTCACCTGTCAGTTATATTCATTTGAAATATAAACTGTGTAACAAAGAAATTGTGATTATCTTAGGCTTCGTGATTTATAAAAAAAAAAATATTTTTAAATTTATCTGTAAAATATATAGGAAACGTATTAATGTATACCTGTAGAAAATTAAATAATCTTTCATTTTCATAATGGCATAAAATGCGAAAAAATGGCATTTAATGGTATTTTTTTGAAGAAAAACTATTATGAGCTTCAAGTAAAGTGCCGTAAATAAATATATCATCACGGCATATTACCCATTTCTGGGTGTGCCAGTATCTACAACACATGTAGACATCGATAATGATGACGATATATTTTACCGTGTGGGCGCTTACCAGGCGTCACCTCACGGGCACTCATAGCAGGTGTGGAGAGTGCATCACAGGGGTCACTTTTGTGCCATTTAAAATTGGAAATATTTGGCGTTTGTCGGAATCGAACCTGGTTACCCCAGGTTCGCGACCAGACACTTAGGCACGCGACCACGGGACCCCATAAATCTAATGGTTTCTTTTCATATTAGAATGGGGTGGAAATACACGGTTTCGGAATTTTCTGAATGATACCCACACACATACAGACATCATCGTGAAAATGTTAAAATTGGATTCTAGGGACCTTAAAACATGGTCATTTACTAAAATCTCGATAGGCGATTTTTAGTACGATCCCTATACCTCCCTTACCAGGGGTACTGGGAGGTAAAAATAAAACCTGAATGACAGCACTGTGAATTTTTTAAAATAAATTGTATCTAGCGGTTTCTTCAAATGTCAAATAACTCATTTTTAACGACATTAACGAGTTGTCAATTTTCGCAACTTGTTTAGATTAGAAGTAAGCTAACACATTTAATCGTCTTATTTATAATAATGGTAGTAAAATACTATTAGGCCGAACAAACGGATGTTACTAGTTTTGAAATATTACAAAGGGAATTTTTGACAACCCATAAACAATTGTTACTGACATTTGGAAATTAAATTTATTTTAAAAAATTCACAGTGCAGTCACGAGTACTAATGATAAACATTACTTAACCAAACATATAGTTTTTTAATATGATATGTATTTTTTTAAACTAATTTTATTTATCTTATCAACAAATTATTTAATTTTTAAACTAAATTGTTTGGAAATTAAAAACTGGTACTTTACTGACGATAAAGCGGCCGGTATTAATTATGTATTGGTAACAATAGATTTTTTTAAATTATTAACCTAGATTAATATTATAGCTAAAAGTGACTGGCAATCTGAGAATTTAATTGCATTTAAACTGATTGTTGTCTTATGGGTATACCACTAATTGTATTGTAAATAATTTCCTGTATTTTTATCTCATTTAAAAAGTAATAGCATAATTGCGGTAACCGCATCTATTTATTTTTATCAGTTACACTTACATTTTAAATAAAACTAATTGTATACACAAATAAACACTTAACAAATAGTTATTTTTGAAAATCCCCTTTTTAATAAATATTTCAATCTAATTAATTGGGCTGCGATCCACAATCAATAATACCGAGTATTGGAGTAGGAGTTATAGTATAATGACGTAATTTAAGAGTGTAGTGTGTTTTGGACCGAATCAGAGTTTTGTTGGAGTAAATAAGTGAAACTAAATTAAAAATAATTTTTAAAAAATTAACAAAACTACTTATAATTACAACATTAATATCAAGCCCGTGTTACAAGCGCACTTTTATAATAAAAGCGCTCTTATGGAGCACTCTCCTCAGTATATATGTAATTTGAAAGACGCTTCATAAAAGCGCTTTTATTATAAAATTGTGCTAGTAATAAGGGCCAATGTGTTTACTTAAGTTTATTTTCAACCAGAAGCATGTTTTCTTCCTCTAGAAAAAAAAAAAATACTTTCATACATTGAGAATCGTGAGCATCCTTGTTTGAAATTGATGTGGGGTGATTTCTGTATCTTCCTCGATAGTAGGGTAAATAGAGTATCACATTGAAGTAAACTCTGGCTGTATGCATTCGGGCCGGGCTTTGAGGTTTAGATCGACTCGGCCCGAAAATAAAAATTACCGGCCTGACTCGAAGATCGACTCGACAAAAAAATTAGCTAGCCCGGCTCGACAATTGACTCGAAATCGGGTCGGATTTCGGGCCGGGCCGGGTCAAAGCTCGAAATTGGGTGCATTCGGCATTCCTAAAGTTGATTTTTATGTTAAAGCGAAATGTTTAACTTTTTTCGTGTCAAACTTATAAAAAACCTCTACATTGTTATAACTTTCAACATTAGTTAACATAAGTAGTTAAAAAAGAGACCCTTCTAGTGTAAGTTTGATATAAAAATTACAGACCTACGAGTATTTAACACTTTGTTTACCAAAGAATTTAAACAACTTTTTCACAAATCTTATTTAAAAAAATATAATTATAATTTACATAAGGATTTTTTATCTAACTAAAAATCATTTTTATTTAAGTATACGAGTAATAACAATAATAATAGAAACATCATCATAATATAATTATTATGCTTTAATGAATAACCTTGAATTCTTGAAGTAAAATAATACATTTTTATTTATTAATATGTGAAGTGTGTTGTTATTAAATCATTTTGATCCTTTTTAACTTCATCCATTTTCATTAAAATATTAAGGAAACTGTGCATTTGATTGAACTATAAGATTTTTCGGGCCGGCCCGAAATGCTCGAATTTTCGGGCCGGGCCAAAATCAAAAATCCGACTCGCCTCGATTTTTGAAAATGATTAGCCCGATTCGGCCCGATACAAAATATCTTCGGCCCGGCTCGATGATCGACTCGAAATCGAGGCGGGCTTCGTGCTGGGCCGGGCCAAAGCTCGAAATCGAGTGCATCTCTATCTGGCTGTTTTGGAACAGGTTAAGAGTAAACTCTTGAGAGTGTAAGGTTATTAGTTATGGAACGACTTTGAGTAATTTCGTACTGTAGAGGTCTAGAGTAGGGTTTTGGAACGCAGACCTGAGGTGCGATTATACACGAGTAAAATAAAGGAGGAGTAAAATAAACCACGTCGGTGTCGGTACTAAAATATGTAAGACATGAATCTGTATAATAGTTTTCAATCTTCTAACCATTCTTTTAGTTGTAGTTACAAACCGACAATTAGAATTTAAAATACATGTTCAGAAACAATATGACTCTGAACGGGTGAAGTGTTTAATATTATATCTTATACAATGGAAAGAATAGATTTTTACCTCCCTCTTCCCTAGGCAAGGGAGGTATAGGGATCGTGCTAAAAATAGCATATAGAGATTTTAGTGAATAAGCATGTTTTGATGTCCCCAGAACCGATTTTATCATTTTTACAATGATGTCTGTAAGTATGTGTGTGAGTGTGTGTGTGTGTGTGTGTGTGTGGATCGTGTGGACACGATTACTCAAATACTATACTAATGTGGGAAGAGCTCATTAGTTTTTAGTGTATGTCGGATAACCGGAAGTATCATTTATACAAGCTTTTAACAGTTTTTCTTGTAAAAAATTCATTGAATATAATTTTTTAGCAACTTTTACAAATACAAATTGAATATAATGGCACAATCTTCAATTCTACGATAATAGCATTTAGTAATTAACTTTAAATATTAAATTATAAAATAATTTATTTTTGTACATCACTTTGCCTCTGCGTCAAACAAAAACAATACTTTAATAACAATAACACAACATATTTAAACAAATATCATAGTCACGAAGAATTTACATTAAAATTAATAATGAAACCGTGTTAAGAAGAATTTAGTAGTTTAAATATGATTCTAATAAAATTAAGATTTGTAAAAATAATATATTTTCCATCATACATAAATATTAGATATACAGGATAATTCGATTTAAGTTTGATGTTTGCAGCATTATTATATATATATATATTAAACAGCTCTCAATAAGAACGTGTTTCAAAGTGTCAAATAGTAGTTTGCAACTACACATTTACGAAATGGATCATGTACGGCGAAGAATTAACACAGATTGCGTTTTAGAGCATAAAGAAGTTGGTGCTGATTTTGACAATGTGTGTGTGACGATTTTTCCTTAAAATATATTAATGATCCAAAACCTCGCAAAGTTGGTATTTGCTCACAGAGTCTTCAGGAAAAACATAATAAAATATAATCCAAAATTTCGTTTTACAAACTTTTCTATTTATTGGAATAACAAAGTAGATTTTGTTTACAACCGATCAATAGGAAGTGATACTTTACTTAAAGCTCATTGCTATTTTAAACATGGAATTGGCGGGAGGTCATGTGCTGGCCACATCAGATTTTTTTATTTTAAAAAGAAACCACAAAATGTATAAGTCATTACGATTTTTATTTGTACAATCAACATATATGATATTTGAATATTTTAAAAGTGGGCCAAATGAAGTGGGACGGTGCTCATAAATTATTGAAATCTAATGTCAATGTCAATATTTTTTTGACAATTTGTTGAAGTATTAGACCATATGACACTTTCTAACCATGGTAGATACTTCGAAATTCTGATATTTACTCCAGGAAATGATCCATCACATGTAATACCATTTGAAATCACACCCACTATGTTCCAAATACGTCCGTTGGTGGTGTCAGTTTGGAGGGGACCACCAGAATCGCCCTACAAAAGAAATCATTTCAATCCATATTTATAGCAGTTCAGATACAAGCCCAAACTCATATTAATTCTGGCGGGTAACCTTTTTTCAACAAATTTCTTTCGACTAATTGTTATTCATATATTAACATCGCACTTATTAGTAATACCATTGTAACTCTAAGTCCTTCATATTTTCCTGTGAGTATTGTCCCATATGTCCTGCAAGGTTGATTTTACTGTGCGCACTTATTATAACCATTCATTTTGGTCCACAGTTTTTACCTTTCGTCACCTTTAGGTTAGGAAGGTATTGTCTTTGGTCAAAAAATTCGATGGGGAGTTTTAAATGAATAAGCACGTTTTAATGTCCCTACAATACGATTTTACTGGTTTTACGATGATGTCTATATGTGTATGTGTGTGTGTGTGTGTGTGTGTGTGTCCGTGTGTCCGTGTGTATGTGACAAATTTTTCTCCGACGACAACTCCAAAACTACAATTCTAAAAATTATGATTCTTTCATATTATTCTTCCTTACAACCCTATGAAGAGCTGATTAGATTTTGGTTATAATTGGTCAACCGGAAGTACCCTTATTTGAAGTTCTTAACAGTTTTTCTTGAAAAAACGCAGTTAAATATCATTTACGATATTTTATGTGATTATCAATAGAAAGATATGGGGTCCCGTGGCCGCGTGCCTGAGTGTCTAGTCGCGAACCTGGGGGAACCGGGTTCGATCCCGACTGACGCCAAATATTTCCAATTTTAAATGGCACAAAAGTGACCCCTGTGGTGCACTCTCCACGCCAGCTATGAGTGCCCGTGAGGTGACGCCTGGTAAGCGCCCACGCGGTAAAATATATCGTCATCATTACCGATGTCTGCATGTGTTGTAGATACTGGCACACCCAGAAATAACTAATAAAATAGGGAAAAGTTGAAGAAGTGCAATATACAGTGTGTCCCATTTAGAGGTGCCACCATTGGGATCTCGAGAACTGTAAGAGATACGATGTTGGTTAAATGGAACTTTTTATGCGCCTTTGGGAGGCCATCTTAGATGTGCTTTTATTTTTTCAAAAATTCTCATAGGGCACTAGATAATGACGAAAAACTGAATATTGTTGATTTTTTCTTTTTCAAATAACTTCTAAACTATTAATAATTGAGAAAAAAGTTTCAAATATAAAAGATAAATATTTTTATTAACTAACCAGTGGCGTACGAAATAAATTTTTATATCTGTAAATTTTTGAGATATAACACAAACTTATATTTTTTTAAATGGAACCCATATCTGATTTTAGTCTCAAAAAAATAAATATTTTTTTCTGTTTTCAACGATGTAAGGGTTATTATGTTTTATATTTGCTTTGCCTTCAAAAATTATTATTTTTTCCTTATTTTGTATTAAATTTACAATTATTTTGAAAATAGTGGTAGATTTCTATTTGGAAATACTCTTTGTATTTAAATAATTTATTTCCTTAAAAATATTTGCTCAAAATTCGTATCAAATTAATTTTTATATTTTGTATCAGGTCGCCCTTGGCACATCATAGTGTAATTTGTAATTATGAGTCTAGAATGAAAATATTAAGTAATAAAGGCATAAAACAAATTATTTTGATCAAATACAATATAATTAATAAAAATAATAATGTTTTTCTGGGAAATAATTAGAAAATTCAGGAAAATAAAGAGAAAAATTAAATTTTAGGAGCAAAATAAATATAAAACATAATAACCCTTACACCATTGAAAAGAGAAAAAAATATTGATTTTTTTGAGACTAAAATCAGATATGGGTTCCATTTAAAAAAATATAAGTTTGTATTATATCTCGAAAATTTACGGATATGGAAATTTATTTCGTACGCCACTGGTTAGTTAATAAAAATATCTATCTTTTATATTTGAAATGTTTTTCTCAATTACTAATAGTTTAGAAGTTATTTGAGAAAGAAAAAATCAACAATATTTAGTTTTTCGTCATTATCTAGTGTCCTATGAGAATTTTTGGAAAAACAAAAGCACATCGGAGATGACCTCCCAAAGGTGCACAAAAAGTTCCATTTAACCGACATCGTATCTCTTATAGTTCTCGAGATCCCAATGGTGGCACCTCTAAATGGGACACACTGTATAATGTACATACGTTCGTATTCGTATTATAATTGTATTGGATTTTAGAATCTTTTCAAAGGAACTTTCAGTATGGATTTGTAAAAAATAGTGTGTTCTTGTTACAATTTTGCAGGATATATAGAATCTTTTTCAAGGAACTTTTGGTATAGGATATTTCCAAAATACATCGAATTGACGGAAGGTTTTGTGCTGGCCACAACAGATTTTTTAAAGTTTTAAGTCAATGTTAAAATTTTGTTTTAGCGATATCTTTTTACCTATTAATTTTAGAACAAAATTGTAATGAAGAAAAATGTTCAGAATGAAATTTCGTGCGTGTGTGTGTGTGTGTGTGTGTGTGTGTGTGTGTGTGTGTGACAAATAGATAGAATTAGAGAGAGATTAAGAGAGATTAACTTTCAAAAACCAGTCAGCTTTGCTAAAATTATGAAAACAGCAGATATATTAAAAAAATTGTAATTGACAGATGTCAGTGTCAAGTGCAAAACCAAAGTGGAAATATATGATCTGAAAGTGATAAAAGTGACATAGTGTCCCTCGCAAAGTGGCTTGCAATTGCGGCCTCGTCTCGATAGGAACTTGTAATGCCGGGAGTACGAGAAAGGCCAAACAGAAGATGGAAGGACTGTACAGCAGAAGTTTTGAGAGAGGAAGAACTGTGTAAAGAAGATGTGTTGGACAGGAATGAGTAGAAGAGAAGAGTAAGAAACAGCAAGTGCAAATTATATAATATATCAAAGGTACTTTCGGTATGGCATTTGTAAAAAATAGTGTGTTCGTGTTACAATTTTACAGGATATATAGAATCGTTTTCAAGGAACTTTTGGTATCGGATTTGTACAAAATCGAATTGACGGAAAGTTTTGTGCTGGCCACAACAGATTTTTTATGTACGAGATACAATTAAAAGAAAGTACACGATTTAAGGCAATTATGAGAGTGCCATGAAAAATAAAACAATTATGGTATGGTTTTTGTTTGTGGCATATCTGACAGATTTGACATTTCTTTTGATTTTATTATTATAATTTGTGATTTTTTTCTTCTAGATTAAGTATTCGTATTAATTCAAAAGATCTATCAAATCTGTCAGAAATGCCAGAAACAACAAACATAAATTATTGTTTTACTTTTTATGGCACTGAGATAATTGCCTTAAATCGTGTACAGTCAAATTTTTGACAGAAGTCCGATCAAGGCCATCTACGAATTGTATCTATGAATTAAGATTTTGTGCTGTCAAATTTAGTAGTGTCTTTTACTTAGTTTTTATGAGGGTCCATAATATCTTGTGTACCTCATAAAAACTATGTAAACGACAATACTAAATTTGACAGCATAAAATCTTAATTCATAGATGCAATTCGTAGATGGCCTTCATCGGACTTCTTTCAAAAATTTTACTGTATTTTCTTTTTCTTCCAACCCGTACTTAAGAAACTATTGAACATAAGCTTGGTACTCAATCGTTGCAGTTTTTCATTCTAAACTTTTTCTTCATTACACAGAGATGTCACCAAATTAAAATTTTAACAATGCATTTCCTATGTTTGGAAAAAAGTAGACACCGGTATATTTAAAGTAAAATAATTCTGTAGAAAATTCTAATCATTTGTGTAGATTTTATAATTTGTTGAAAAAAGTAAACCGGTCATATTATTTCGAGTTTGGGCTCGCAGACTTTACTTGACAAGTATCCTGATTGTCATTTTTCCCTCCCGTACAAAACTGTTCATCTACAATTCCCTTTTCCATCGATTTCATCTCTTTCATATCCTCATAGATCTTCTTACACTTCAATTCATTGAATACTTCTATTGTCACTTTCTTCAGCGTTTCACTTCTCTTCTGTACCTTATCTTCCGTCAGCCCCCACCCCGTAGCGACCAACCTTTCGCCTGCTGTGATTGGTTGATTGCTCAAACACGCTGGTCTCACGGTTGAGGAAAATTGAACCGGGCGATCGAGACGTATAAGGGCTATGTCGTGGTATTTAGAAGGGGCATTATACTTAGGGTAGGTCTGATAACTGCAGATGGTATAGTCGGTGGGAAGGAAGGAAGAAGAGGGAGAATAATACGGGAGGTTTGAGGTGCCCAATCGAATGCGGCTCACATTGCCACTAAAATAAAAATATTTCAATTTATATTATTGTTAAAGAAGATGAACCCGCAAACAATTTTTTAAACCTCTCAACAGGATCAAATCCCAATGGAGTCCTATACCATTTTTCTTTTATTTTTTTTTTCCTGTAAGAACAGGATAAAATAAGAACTGCAGTGCAAACGCGACTTAAAAATTTTACGTAATAAGCGAGATATGAATTTTTAATGGGAATAACATAATAGATTTTAGTTAAAATGGTCTACCCGGAAGTGGTACTTTACTTGAAGCCTATAATAGATTTTAATGAAAAACTATATTAAAATATAATCCAAAACTTTTCAAATTTGGTATATAATACTCTTATGTTAATGGGAATAACATAGTAGATTTTAGTTAAAATGGTCTACCCGGAAGTGGTACTTTACTTGAAGCCTATAATAGATTTTAATGAAAAACTATATTAAAATATAATCCAAAACTTTTCAAATTTGGTATATAATACTTTTATATCAATGGGAATAACATAACAGATTTTGGTTAAAATAGTCTAACCGGAAGTGATACTTTACATGAAGCTGTTATCAGTTTTTCTTGAAAAAATAGTGTTATTTTGATTTTAATAATAAATGCTTCAAATAAAAGTTTTAGAGAATTGAATTCTGCGTCGAAAACATCAAGTATGATTAAATTAGGTCTTTGCATAAGCGAGATATGTAAATTTAAATATGATGTACTTTTTGGTTTCTGTAATTAAGTTTGCTATGAATTAGGACAAAAAATACGTGCAATTTTATGATTGGGTCTGTTATAATACATATTTTAATTATTAACAAAATATGTATAGTGTAACAGGCGTACAAGGAAGTCATGTGGTGTCCACATCAGATATTTAGAATTTAAAAATACTTACTAAGTTTTGTGCATTAGACAGTGAGCAGCAGTAAGAACATAATTTTCGCTTACTAAACTTCCGCCACAATTCCATTCAATTTGATCACCGTTTATGTAACCTAAAGCTGCCTAGAAACATAAACATACTTATAAAAACTTCGCAATGATTTTGTAAATAAATAATAATAATAATTAAGGCCCGGTTTCACCATTGTCGAATAAACATCATTCATCAATTAAACTATTGTCGAATAAAATAGCATATTTTTGTTTCACCAACGTTAGTTAGCAACTATTCGAGGAATAAATCGTTGATTAAATCATCTGGAGATTAATGCCCAGTTAAATATTTGTTCCGAATAGTTTGACATTTTTATTGTGCGTGTTTAATAATTTTATAATTGTTCAGTAAGGTGATCAAAGGAATAATTACATTAGGTACAAATCTAAAATGAGTAATAAGATAAATACAGAAAATGAAATACTACAAGTTTATCTTTATTTGATATTAATATTTCTTTCAATATTAGAATGTAATCCTCATAATTTTTGACATCTAAAGAAGAGATTGTTATTCAAGCGAAAAAGAAATGATCCATATAATCTATACTCAATTTGATGAAGTATATTTTGGAATGCGATTGCGATTTTTAAACCAATGCGTTTATGAAATTCTAAATATGATTCAGCATCATTTGGAGCCAAAATGCAAGAATATGTCAGTTTGTTGTGAAATTCACTTTCACAGATCATATTTTTGTGAAAAAGTATTCAATTTTTTAACAACACATCGTCAATTATGTTAAAATCTGATAAATCAGGGTCCAGCCTTCTTAATCCGTGTAAATTTAGCAAATTATTTGCAACTGTCAAATTTTTACATACAAATTTTTAGGTTAGTTCCCTCAGTTATCGCAGCTTGTGATAAAATCATATCACACAGTTGCGGAGGCATCTGATTGGCTAACGAGCTTTCATTTCACACAGCTTTGGTAGTGATGTGCAATGACCAACTTTCAGTAATAGTTTAGCGTGTGAATTTATGTACTCTTCATAATGGTCAGGCCCGGGAAACGCAAATGGGAGATACCGGGATACCATTTTTAGTTTTGCTTCCATACACTAGATATGGCGACACCAGTATCGTTAGTGTGTCAATTTTTTTTCATTTTTTTTTGCGGAATTTTGACATTTGTCATTTTCATTTGAAACAATTCTGACTGTCATTGTGAATATATTTTTTGTATTATAAGTAGTTATTTGTGTGAAAAAACTTGTAAATATTTAAGAAGACAGGAATAAAGTGTTTTGTACCAAATTGTACTGCTACCGGAAAGTGAAAATATATTTTTATATAATTGTATTATTTTATACCAGTAAAACATATTACAAAATCGTATTTTAGGGATAACAAACTATAGATTTCGACAGTCTCTAACTTATCGGGAATAATTTGTCAAGTGGTTGGAAGTTTTAAACATGGATGAATGCTATTAAGTATTGCATCTTTCCTAAATGAAATTACAGTGTTTTCAAAAATGCATTATTTTTTACTCATTTTATGTATTCTTTGTAAGACTGATTTGTAGTTGAAGTAGATTTTTCATAAAATACTACGCAATGATAGTATTTTGTGAAAAAAATGCTTCAACTACAAATTAGGTGTAATTAATAAACCGAATATACCAATATTAATTGTAGGTAATGATAATACCGACCGAGTTTTATATTTACTTTTGCTTCCATATACCAGGTGGCGAAATTGATGTGGTATCGATGCTTAACATGTACGTTTCCAATCTAAAATAGTGTATATGGTCTGTGATAGTGGTCGTCGGAAATATACTATTGTTGGCAGCGAGTTTGACAATTTTGTCAGGGAGATGAACTTGTTAGTGGTTAACTCAAAGCAAAATAATGGAGAGAAAAATAATATTCTACGAATAACATTCTATTCAACAAATTTGGTTGGTGAAACAAAAATATGACTATTCAATGAATAAAATTTATTCGTCAGATAACTATTTGTGAATTTATTCGGCAATGGTAAAACCGGACATGATATTTATTTTAAAAGGTAACATTATTTTTATCTAAATAAATAAATTACAATGTTGAGAGCGTTTTATCAGACGTCATCTGACATTAGGAAATGCATCACCAAAATTTTCAAATTTTGGTCATTTTTCAAGGGGGATTTATCTTTCTAAAACTTTCAGAATTTCTCGCATGAGTCATTTTCATTCTTACCATATGTGGAAATTCTGTATGTGTTGTCTTATTTCCTCCGACGATAGCAGAAATGTGGAATTGTGAACCAAAGTTGGCATACTCCCAACATTCTAAAACACAAAACTTTGTATAGGTATACCTATACTTTTTTATATTTATCAGTTTGTATGTAGGTACTTACTTTGTTGACTGATAGATTCGTATATAGGTATACTAGTATCACAACAAATTAAAGGTTCATTGCCTTGAAAGCCACATAGTTTTGGGTTCATACCACTTTGAAATGAATTTATAGCTTGCGGGCACTCTTTAAAATGAACACATTTTCCAGTTTCACATTGCTCCATTGGGCATTCTTCTCCTGAGACTAAAAATTAATTTTTTCCACTTTGGCATTAAAAGTTGTTTTTACAGACATTAGGCAACAAAGTTTTACTTTCTTTGTCTAGTAATTGTCAATAATTAATTTAATCAAATTTGTTTTTTCATAGCAACTTACTTGCTTCGCTAATAGGTTCGTGTATGGAAAAACTAGTTCCACAACAAACTATTGGTATGTTACTTTCGAAACCACATGTGAATGGAGATATACCAACCCTTAGACCTGTTAAAACTTGCCAGCACTGTCCTATAGGGGTACATCGTGCCGTCTCACCTTGTTTCGTAGTGCATTCAGATCCTGAAAAAAAAAATGCTAATATCAGTCTATTTAAGGATATAATACCTATACGAATTTAATTTAAAAATTCTGAAATAATTTTCAGTATTATTATTATCATTATTATTATTATTATATTTATTCTTGCCTAACCGGCTTAGAATCAACATATTATATATATATATATATATATATATATATATATATATATATATATATATATATACAGGGTGTAAATTTTAAAACGGGTCATAGGGCTATAACATAGAAAAACAGTTTTTTAGCCGCCAAAAGTTTCTATATTAATTTATTGAAAAAAGAATTAATGCGTATTATAAAGAAAAAATTATGAATTTTTTGATACTAAACACATTATACATTTCTGTTTCATATAAAGCCAGAAAATAAATTTAAAAATTTGCACAATTAAGAAAAAATATCAATAGCCGTGAAACTGACAGAAACAAAACAATTGTTGATTTGAGACGCTCATTAATAAACGTTTCTTATTAGTTAAATTATTATTATTTTCGTTTTATTAAGAAGAAATCATGGATGATTTGTCTCGTGAAGAAAAATTACAAATTATTAAATGGTTTCAATTGTTCCCTTGTAGCTTACAGTTTTCCTCGTTTCTTATAACTTATTTCTTATTACATTCAGATCTTCTTTAATTGTTTACTTTATTTTGTTATTTTGTACTAGTACATAAATTAATAACTTTAATCCTTAATTATCACCTATCATATTAGTAAAAAATGACAATGTTTTGTTACTGTCAGTTTCATGGCTAATGATATTTTTCATAATTGTACAAATTTTTAAATTTATTTTCTGGCATTATATGAAACAGAAATGTAATGTGTTCGGTATTAAAAAATTCGTATTTTTTTTCTTTATAATAGGTATGAATTATTTTTTCAATAAATTAATATAGAAACTTTTGGCGTCTATAAAAATTGTGGTACTACATCATAAATTAACCCCCCGTTTCTCGATGACTTCCTTCATCCAATCTTGTCCCGACCCTATATCGCCTAACAGAACCGTTTCTTTTCTTCCTTCTCTCGTAACTTCCCTGCACGAAATCCTTAAATGCCTGATAGTTTCTTCTTCATTCCCGCATAGCCTACAACTCCTTTCATCACTTGATAGCCAGTATTTATTGTTTCTCTCTTTATTACCACATCTGAACCTGGCAATCATCTTGATATTTTCCTTTCATCTAATAATTATTTACCTTGGTATTAACGTCGTTTGTATTAGTTTATATCTCTTGTTGAAATTCGAGATGTTTATCTTACTTTGTTGTTCTTGCCGCTGTATGTCCCAATCTCTTGGTTGTAATGTAAGAAGAGAGTGAGAATAAATTGAAAATAATTAGACAGATTTTTCGAAAACTTGTTGCCAGGCAATAGTCACGAAAGCCGGAAAGCCCGTAGGGCTTGATTTGCTATTGCCAAATGGCAACAAGTTTGAGAAAGAAACTGGAGAATTATTTTTTAATTTATCGAACTCTCGAATTTTATTTAATTATATTTTTTCGCGATCGCTCAGAAATGAGCTCTTTCTGATCACTATTTAGACCGGAAAGTCCTTCTTTGCTGAGTTAGTCGGAAAGTTGTTTATAAGGGATCGGAAAGTACTTTACCGATCCCGGGACCGGTAAAGCTAAATGTTTCCATGGAGATCAGTTGTTTATTAATATCTTATTTGCTCGCAGTAAAAAATAAAATAATACTTTTTTATTCTTTTTTCAGGATCGCAAAAAAAATATTGTACGCAACATGACCTGAAAGTGTCTATACTGGGCTCACAAGCTTCCAAAGCTCGCCTACGGCTCGCTCTGGAATATGCTTGCTCACCCAGTAAAGTATCACTTTCAGGTCTTGTTACGTAAATTACTATATTTTTTGATCTTCAAATTTGTTTCAAGCAACAGAAAGCCACTGTCTTGCTATTGTGTCGCCATCTACTATCGTAATTAAGTAGCTTCATTCATTTATGGTGCAGTTGACAAGTTTGTTTTGACAACTAGAACATAAGTTTGTCAGGGCAAAATAAATATAATAATAGCCTTCATACCGAGTTATTATTAATTACCATGTTGCCGGAAGTGGTTTCTATAATTATTTGATTTATTTCATGTTCAGAAACATCACTAAATCGGTGTTTTTCGTTCATTTTATTTCTGTTGACAACTATTTGACACAACAAAAGCTAGAGAGATTATTCCCGGGAATAATCTCTAGAGCTTTATTCTCAATATAATAAAGGCAGGATTGATTAAGACACTGACACGTGACAGGTAATGAAACATTTCATAAATAACTAAAATAAATAAATATATCATCACGGCATATTACCCATTTCTGGGTGTGTCAGTATCTACAGCACGTGTAGACATTTCATTGGTTTTAAGAAATGTCAAAAAAAAATCAAGTCAATATTTATTACTTACCAATACCATTGTACTGATATGCTTTGCTGCCATAAACTATAAAGAGTAACAGAATTATTTTTTCTCTCACCATTTTGAAAACTGTTCGTTTGAACTTTTTTCTACTTATACTTATGCTAGCGGAATATCTCTTTAAAATAGGTACATAAAATAGCATATTAGTGTGATAAATTTCACGATATTCTCGTAAAAGTAGCTACCATTATCTCTATGGCAATTATTCGTGACTTTTTCTTCTAAAAAAATAATAAAGTGAAGCAAATCGTGCCTGCAACAAACTGTGGAGGTGGATTAATTATTTTTACTGTCACATAAAAGTTTAATGGAAAAAAGTATTGTCAAAACTAATTGAAAATAACAAATAACTTCTATACCCCTTTTGAACGAGTCGTTCAGAACGACGTATCTGGTAAAGCCTTTGATCTCTGATTGGAGAAATAGAATGGAGAATGGAGCTCTGACAAAATGCGATATTTGGGCCTTTGCTACATTCATAGGCCCGTGTGTTACAGGGCCGATTTTTAATAAATAATAATACAGGGTGTCTCTTAAATAGGGGGACATGGCTTAACCACAGATTCCTGAGACTAAATTAAGACGGTTTAACCAAACTTGCTTCTACCGGAAAGTGTACCATTTAGCCAGAAATTTGCTTCAAAGTTCTTCGAAAAAAAATTAATTTTGCTTATAATAATCGGACGCTTTATTCGATTTGGATGAAATTTGGTATGACAGTTTATATGGTTATAAGTCATCTTTTAAGGTGATACTTGTTATTATTAGTGAACCACTAGTGTTTGAAACTTAGGTCTCCCAACATTAATTAGACCATAACTTTTTAATGGCAATGCCGAAAACGTGAAATTATTTTTCTTCAGAAAGATACATTCAATAGTAAACTTTTCTTTCTCTGTGTAATTTGTGATATCTATTACGGTTCACCCAGAAAAAAATAAAATCTGAGTGTCTGCACTGCTAAATTTTTAAAATAAATTTAATCTAGCAGTCTATCCAAATGTCAAACAAGTAATTTTTAATGACAGTAACAATTGTTTTATGGGTTGTCAAAAATTTTCTTCGCAATATACTAAAATTAGTAACATACGTTTGTTCGGCCTTCTAGTATTTTACTACCATTATTATAAATAAGACGATTACATATCTCAGCTTACTCCTAAATAAGTTGTGAAGATTGACAACTCGTTACTGTCATTAAAAATTACTTGTTTGTCATTTGGATAGACTGCTAGATTAAATTTATTTTAAAAATTTAGCAGTGCAGACACTCAGATTTTATTTTTTTCTGTGTGAACCGTAACAGATATCACAAATTACACAGAGAGAGAAAAGTTTACTATTGAATGTATCTTTCTGAAGAAAAATAATTTCACGTTTTCGGCATTGCCATTAAAAAGTTATTGTCTAATTAATGTTGGGAGACATACGTTTCATACACTAGTGGTTCACTAATAATAACAAGTATCACCTTAAAAGATGACTTATAACCATATAAACTGTCATACGAAATTTCATCCCAATCGAATAAAGCGTCCGATTATTATAAGCAAAATTAATTTTTTTTCGAAGAACTTTGAAGCAGATTTCTGGCTAAATGGTACACTTTCCGGTAGAAGCAAGTTTGGTTAAATCGTCTTATTTTAGCCTCAGGAATCTGTGGTTAAGCCATGTCCCCCTATTTAAGAGACACCCTGTATACCTAAACAATAACATTGCCTTTATTATTAAAAATAAATAAAAAAGTAATTAAAGTAACTATTTGCATATTTAAATTAACAATTTTTTACATAATATTTATTATCTATTTCAATGGGGTCCCGTGGCCGCGTGCCTGAGTGTCTGGTCGCGAACCCGGGGGAACCGGGTTCGATCCCGACAGACGCCAAATATTTCCAATTTTAAATGGCATAAAAGTGACCCCTGTGGTGCACTCTCCACACCAGCTATGAGTGCCCGTGAGGTGACGCCTGGTAAGCGCCCACACGGTAAAATATATCGTCATCATTACCGATGTCTACATGTGTTGTAGATACTGGCACACTCAGAAATGGGTAATATGCCGTGATGATATATTTATTTATTTATCTATTTCAGATAAGTTAATGTGCTAAAGTAAGATTCATAAATTATCCTACTTATTTGTTACCTAAAAACGTAATATGTACTACAATTAGACAAAATTTAAATTCATTTTTATCCCTCGCTAAGAGAGGTATTGGAAATTGGAATTATGCTAAAAATTGCATATCCAGATTTTAGTGGATAAGCACGGTTTAACGTCCCTATAATCCGATTATGACATTTTTACGATGATGTCTGTGTGTGTGTGTGTGTGTGTGTGTGTGTGTGTGTGTGTGTGTGTGTGTGTGTGTGTGTGTGTGTGTGTGTGTGTGTGTGTGTGTGTGTGTGTGTGTGTATGTGGATGTTGGAACCACGGTTTCTCAAATACTATAAAACTTACAAAATATTTAACTGCAGTTTCCTCAATCTGACATTCCTGGGAGAAGCTGATTAGATTTTGGTAACAATTGGACAACCGGAAGTAATAGTTTCTTTAAAAAATCTTTTAAATATTATTTCTTGAAAATTTCTGTTATTACTAATATGAAAGAATATAAAAATCTCTGTCCGATACATTTAAAAAATTTTTTATATCTTGTATCTGGAGTTAAAGATAGAGACATATAAAATAATAAGGTGTAAATTTATCTCGCAGCCCATACATTAAAATGTTTGTAATTGACAGATAAATGTGTGTCAAAAAGCCAGAGACATTACTGAAGACTTTTTCTGGGAAGTACATTTAATATATCTTATTTTATTATTAATTAAATATTTATAATTATAGATACATATATTACATATACCCTTCAGAAACACCGCCAATCTCATCAATGAAATTGAAGAATCTCGAACATTAGAAGAATAACGAATAAGAGTGAATAGAATGAATTAAAAAATATAAAAATATATAAAGAAGATAAGTGTTTTTGTGCGTATCAGAAATATCAATACTTATATAGCCTAATATGGAACTGGAGAAGTCTTGTGCTAGCCACAACAGATTTTCTACTTTGTCGCGCATGAGCGGCATTGACAAAAGCGGCGCAAATGCCTACTTTATAAATAGACTGTAGATAAAAGTTTGTATACAATGAACTACAAAAACTAAAACAATATTTTGCTATTTTGATAGCCACTTGCATTCCAGAATTTAAGTGCATTAAAACTTTGTTGTCAGGTATACCGCAATTAGATACTTTATGAATGACGAATGATTTCTTATATTTTTATCTTATTTACTAACAAAATTATAAAATTGCAGTAGGAAACCGCAAATGACTGTTTTTATTAGCCACACTTACATGGTAAATATACGCTAATTGAAGTTTTACTGAATATGTAAATAAATATTTATTTTAAAAAATCCCCTTCACAAACATTTCTTTTTTTTTCAAATATATTAAAAGAACATTCACTTTTCAACAATGTACCTTAAACTTAAATACTTAATTAAAAGCGAAACCACAAAATCAGACTTTTACAAAAAGAAAAACATTTTTAATAATGGTTTATTAATAATAAAGTGTAGGTATAAAGCATGATGAATTCATATTTTAATCTGTTAGTCATAGTAAAAAAAAAAAATAAACAGACCAAAGAATAAATTAGTTCAAGATCACTTCCAGTACTACGGAAAATCCAGGGTCAATATTAACATGTAATTATGACTTGCAGTGGTGTTTAAATATTTCCGGTTAGAAAAGTTTCCATTATTAATTTTAGTAAATTGAAGTTTGGGAACGGACACGTTGAATGTTTCATAAGGAGAAATTATTGAACATTAGTTGTTTATGTATTCGAAATCGAATGATTTCAGGTCTTAATGTTCCATATATTTATTTCGCACGTGTACCATGGAAAACAAGTGGAAAAATTAAAATGTTTCTAATTGACAGATAAATGTGAGTGTCAAAAAGCCAGACATTAGTGAAGACTTTTCCTGGGAAGTACATTTAATATTTCTTATTAATTACATATTTATAATTATAGATACATATATTACATATACCCTTCAAAAATATTACCAATCTCGTCAATGAATTGGAAGAATCTCGAACATTAGAAGAATAAGAGTGAATAGAATGAATTAAAAAATATATAAAAAAAGATATGTGTTATTGTGTGTATCAGAATTTAGAAATGTCAAATACCTACATTACCTATATAGCCTAATGCCTAATATGGAAATGGCGAGAGGTCTTGTGCTTGCCACAACAGATTTTTAAAATTATATTTATATTGAAATTTTTTGTCAGAACGTAAATTGACATCTCAAATGACAGTTGTTATGTATGTGTTTTTTTTTTTTGTAAAATATTTAACGTTTGCAAATCCTTGTGTACAGTAAAATTTTTGAAAAGTCCGATCAAGGCCATCTACGAATTGTATCTATGAATTAAGATTTTGTGCTGTCAAATTTAGTAGTGTCTTTTACTTAGTTTTTATGAGGGTACATAATATCTTGTGTACCTCATAAAAACTATGTAAACGACACTACTAAATTTGACAGCATAAAATCTTAATGGGGTATTCCGACATTTTTTAAAAATATTTTTTTACATTAGTACAGACCAGTAGGACTCTGAATATCTAACTTTGAGTAAGAAAATGTGTGCATCACATGAGATATGAATTTTAAAAAATTTCATCGCATTTCAAATTTTTTTATCATGGCGCGCTTGAAACGTCAACTCGATAGTGACATCTGCAACGAACTTCAGCGCCTAAATCCACATGTTCATGACAGCCATTTGCTTGTTTACATATGATTTTAGTAGCAGCGTGTATTTCGGTGTTTGTCCTGTGTTTGTTTATGGTAAAAATAGGAATAATAATTATAAAGTGGACGAAATGTCAAACAAGAAATATACCCGCGCGTGTTAACTACTGGCACCATCTGTGTTTTTAAACGAAAATATTTGCTTTGAAATGAGCAACAGATTATCAACTTGACGTCACAAATTTCAAGGACGTTTCTAGAGCTGTAAAAATTCCAATTTTGTAACATTAAATTATGAATTAAACTTTTTATTAAACATGTTTTATTATATTTTTCTACTATATGAAGAAGGAAACTATAGAAAAAAGTTATTATTTTGCATTAATTCCATATCACCGGAATGGGGTATTCATAGATGCAATTCGTAGATGGCCTTGATCGGACTTCTTTCAAAAATTTTACTGTATGTCATGTTTAATTTTATTTTCGAGAGCTGAGAACAATTTCATAAGAATCTATTGTTCATATCGTTATTTTTATGTATAATTTTATGAATGAAACAAAGTTATAAAAAAAAATTTTTATTAAACAATAAATTACAATAAATTAATGTTTCCTTACAATTCATAAAAGAAAATAAATAAATATTTCACACAGACTTCAATTCGATTGTAAATTCAATGACTTTGAATAATAATATATTTTTACCATATTTCAAAGAACTGATTCCCAAAGTTACAGCTACCCAATTTTTCTCATAATTAATTAATTACTAACATAAAATTACAAAAAATAAATATTAATATAATTGCATCACAAATTCACTTATATAGGCCAAGAATATCAAAAATGATAATATCATAATAATGAAGATTCAAAATTGTTGATCTCATTTTCTCCTCTCATTTTGTCATCCGGCCAAACAATACTTTCTATCCATGAAATGTAGTAAGAAACTTTTGAATATACTCCTGGAGTTCCAGCTGTCCCACATTCTCTCTTGCCGAAAGATGTCACCCCTACTATATAATAAAGATTATTTTGGCTAGTTGCTTTGATGAGCGGGCCTCCAGAGCTTCCCTGAATAAAAAAATATGCGTCAGACATAAAATAATAATTGGTTCTCAGCTAGAATAGAAACAATGAAATGACCAAATATAGTGATAGTGGATTCATAATAGAATTTGATTGAATCCATCATAATTTAATAATAATAAAAATATAAGATGTAGTATTCTTCATGTAGGAATGGCATTGCTCTGTATCTCTCTCATTTGCAATGACAAGAAGCGAGTGCGATAAGGATAACACGTTTGTCTTTCAAATATTCATATTGTTTCGACTAAGTTAGGACATTCCATTTTAAAACGATGCTCGTAACTTCAATTATTAATTCAGATATATTACCTTGTATCATAGCCGTGCGTATAGCGTTATTTTCTGTCTCTGTCAGTATCTTATTTTGCATATATTTAGTTTTATATTTGCTAATAAACTGACGAGTTGACTTATTTTTGAATTTTGAATGACCCCTGTGGTGTACTCTCCACACCAGCTATGAGTGCCCGTGGGGTGACGCCTGGTAAGCGCCCACAAGGTAAAATATATCGTCATCATTACCGATGTCTGCATGTGTTATAGATACTGGCACACCCAGAAATGGGTAATATGCCGTGATGATATATTTATTTATTTATTTGAATGTTTTTACTGTAACATAATAACAAAGTAACAGTAGTATCTAATCTACCATCATAAAACCTAAATAATCAACTCTACAGAGCCTGTTTCACATTCTTAAAAAGTATTTTAAATTCTATTTTCTAAATCTTGGAGATTAACAGGTGGAGTTTTATAAATAATTGATTTTAAATATCCCCAAAGAAAAAAATCGCTGGGTGCCAGATAATGGGTGGAATTCTGTAACTCATCCGTTATCAAACGGTACCGTTATCACTATGATTACATAGAAAATCACATTTCATTTGCCAAGTATGACGTAAACATACCAATCATCTTATAAAAAATACGTTTCTATGGTGATAACGGTACCTTTTGATAACGGATGAGTTACAGAATCCCACCCCAGGGGACCTAGCGGACCAATCAATTGACCCCCTTCGACCATCCATTGTTTTTTTATTATTATTTTGTCATTTCCATAGCACTGTATGCATTAATAGATATCCCTGATAGATATTTACACACCAAGTGTGCTAAGGTAATGTTTATCCATGAGAAGAAAGTTTAGCTAGAGTTAAATTCTTCGAGTGAATAAACATTCTTAGCTCACGTGGTTTGTACAATATTTTATTCAATTTTGATGAAATAATTATAAAAACCATTATAATATTTAATTTTGACAAAATAAAAAATTGATCAATTAGTAGGCTAAGCATGACAATCGTCGCTGATAGGCTGATAGACGTCAAGTCACATATTTAAAAAGCTTCATTGTCTGTCATTTATGTCGTAAAAATAATGAAAAAGGCTGACAATGTCTGATAAATTATGTGGTAAGTGTTATTTTCGTTCTTGATGTGATTTTTAAATGCATTTTTTGTTGCAGAGTGCCAGAGTGAGTTAAAATTTTGTGAGAATAATTTTAAAAAAAATTTAATTCACATGTGAAAAAAGTGTTACTTATAGTTGTTGCTATTATAGTTAATAATGACAGTTTAAAACGTCAAAATTGAATAAAATATTATAAACTATTGTTTCTAACTTTAAAACGGTTTATTCAAATATCAATTTATTGACATGCCTATATAGCATTTTTCATTTGATATGTCACAAGGGGTATAATGCCATTTAAGATTTAATAATTGAAAGTGGTGGGGGTGAGATTAGTGAATTAAAAAAACAAAAATATTAATAAAATGTAGCCCCCTAGATGATAAAACATTGAGCGTAAACCGGGTATGTCTATCACAATTTGTTTCAAAGTTATTAAAGGTGGATCGTCTTAAGCGCCACCCTGTATAAAAATTCTTACAGCAGCCTTATTCATACAATTCATAGATAACCTTGATCGAACTTTTTTTAAAAAAATTGAACTAGGTAGTTTCTTTTTGTCACACGGGTTATACATAGTATCTGTTCATAAGGCGACGTATGTCGTAATTATGTTCAGGAAATAATTTGGAATTATGAGTTCGTAATACATTGGCATGTATTTTAACATTTTTGTGTTTCGAAATTATTTATGTTATGTATCAATAATGCCAATAAAATACAGTCGAAAAGGACTAGAATAATGGTCGTCTGCATGGGCGTATTTTAATGCAGAAAAAGATAGTTTCCCAGTCGGTGTTAACACATATTATAGAACGAATTGAACTACCCATAAACAAGACATTATTGCGCAATCTTATTTTTACATCAAGAATACTATTTCTTTTCAAACTAATTACATATTAATTATCCGGATGCGGTTATTCGCTACCGAAAATCGGTCACTTTAATATGTTCTTATGTATGAATACGTTTATGAATGTTGCTGAGGTGAAATAAATGTGCATGGGTAGGAATGTGTGGCGAAGGATGATTGTTGCGTAACTATTATTGTGATCCGGATGCGGTTATTCGCTACCGAAAATCGGTCACTTTAATATGTTCTTATGTATGAATGCTATGATGATTGTGGACAAGGCGAAACAAGAATGTTATTAAGTTAAGTGAGTCAGCTGAGCTCTTACTCCCTTTTTTATTGTTATCGGGTTTTTGCTAACCCACTAAGTGGGACACGGGTGATTTTATGTATGTATGTATGTATGTATGTATGTTCAGACTAATTACCGGACAGGTATCCTTAGGTTCCGTCAGTCCCCCAGCACAAAACTGACTATCCATAATTCCTTTCTCCAGTGTTCTCTGCTTCATGAAAACCATTTTACATTTTCTTTCTGGGAAAATATCCAAGTCTACTGCCACCAAAGTACTTTCTTCTATCATGTTTCTTTCTTTTCCATTGCTTTCTTCGGTTTTCCAAGCTAAGGCTGTTAAAGTATCTTCTGGGAAGTCTTTTTGGGTATAGAGACAAGCAGGATGAACATATCGGGAGAAAGAAACAGGATGGTCTAGTTTTAAAAGGGCGATGTCGTGATATCGCTTATTACGGATATAAAGAGGATGGGGGTGGTAGGATGAAATGCAGGATATTGAAAAGGTATTTGATACGGAATTGGAGTTGGTGTTTCCTAGGCGAACATACTTGACTTGCCCCCTAAAATAAAATAACAGTTATTTACATAATCAGTTATGAAAAGAGTGATATTGTTTGATGAATATAATATTTGCCAAAACAAGCGAAGCGAGTTTTGCATATTATGTGAGTCAAACAGTATGACGTTTTCATAACGTATTATGTTCAAAATTTTATCTAATTCCGCTAAAATAATTTTAAAATACTGAAAAGTCTAGGTTCTTCTATGACAGCTCAAAATACATATTTCAAAATCAATTTACCAAAGCGTTGCCGTGAAAATAAATGAATTTAATTTAATAATTATGTCAGTGCATGCGTATATTGTTAATGAAATTGAGTTCTGATGTTTTCTGAAACCGATTTAGATCTTCATTCCGATGTAGAGGAATTGGAAGTAAGTCAATAATTCATAAATTGTTATTAAAGAAATCATTATTGATATATTCTTAAAAAAGGTTTAATTCATCAACTCATACCATTATTTTGTAACAAAAATACCTCCCGTGTCACAGAAAAGGGCGCCACTTCTGAATGGCCAAAGTAAACGGACTAATGATACATTTGATTTTTGTTACTTACAATTCTCTGTCTTTTAAGCAATGGGCAGCAGTAAGTACAAACTGTTCACTTATTAAAGAACCGCTACATCTGAAAACTATTGTCGTTATGTTTAAATATCCTAGAGCCACCTGTAAAAAAATCCAAAACATAAATAAATTAGACTTGTAATCCTTGCATCGAATAGTGAAATATTTGTCGAATACGGAATGGTTTATTTGTTGAAAAAAAAAAAAAATAGATAATTGGCGTTTATAATCGAATAATTTTTGATTGCACCAAAATTATGTAACAATCGTTGGTAGCACAAGCCTTGTTTTGACTAAAACGCTGTTTTAAGAAATGTCAAATTTCATTATTTAATAATAAAAATAAATAATATCAAATTTATCAAAATATGATTTTAAAGCAGAACATAGTTTGTATTCAAACAAATATTTTTTTAAAAAATCGTTCTTTAGACATAAGGGTAAAATAAAATATTGAAATTTGAATTTGACATTTCTTAAAACAGTGTTTTAGTTAAAACAAGGCTTGTGCTACCAGCCAATGTCACTAACTCTTAATAATATATTGCTATGACAAATAACCAATATTAATAGCAAGCACTGAATAAAAGGTGAAAATGACTGACTTTAAATACGAGTATGTATGCATATAATAGAGATTTATCCGTAAAACACCGGTACATACATTTTTCAAATAAAGTAAAAAGTTGGGTCCCGTATTTTGAGAACCACTGGTTTTGAAATTCAATCCACAAAAAAAAATCAGTATAATATGAAATTGTATTTTATTTCACTAAAATAAATAAATCTCGTATTTCAACTGGTAGTTGGCCGTGCCTAGCTGTCACAACTCGCTCGTAATTCATTTGTTCCGTTCTTTACTCTCTGTGCGTAGGTACATACCGTCACGCACTTATTTAAAGTTTTTGGTAGTAAATTTATTAGTGCTGACAATATATTATATATCAGTCTATTCAGTGAACTTTCGTGATCATTTTGATATATAATTCATGTAGTGAATCATAAACATTAATGTGTTTTTTTTTGAGCGAGGAAAAAATGGCTAGCTGTCTCCCTTGGCGAATGCGGTAAGCAAAATGAATTATTGTTTTTCTTATTATAATAGTTATTTATGGTAGATGTGAATAAATGTTTATTTACAAACGGAAAGTGACATTATGTAGTGTAAATTATGTGACGATATTAAATATCTATATTATCAATTAAAACAATTCCTGACTTTACATTTGTTTTTATTGATTACAATTTTTAGCAATGTTAATGTTATTAAGACAGCCACTTTCTTACATAATTAGGTATAGAAAATAGGAAGCTACATATAACTTTCTACCAATTACAAGTATGCTAATACTAATAGGAATATTACGAGGTACATATTATAGTAGGTATTCTTCTAATAAAAAATGTATGATTCTTGACGACACACGTAAATTAAGTTTTTGCCCTCCTGTAGTGTAATGGGAACTTTACAATTGTATACACAGCAAGTGTAACCTACATTTTACGTTTACTGTGTTGTAACTTGTCTAACTATGCGGTAAAATAATCAAAATACACTGGACATTTATGGGCATTTAGAAAAGAAATCATCTTTACTATAATAAAGTTCATGTAAAAAAGTACTACCTACTTTAGTTATTTTTTTACTTTAACATTTCCTATATTTAAAATTAATTTATATAAACCAAACTCACGGTAGCGACATCTGTCATTATTGTAAAAATCCGCCGTTACCGACATAGTCACCGATCGATATACCTATCAAATACGCGAGCATTGCTGAAATGTCAAATATCGACACCTACCTATTATTTATTACGAAGAAAACATGAGCAAATAAATATATTATCAGTCATAAACAAGGTCTATTATTACAGATAAATTTTTGCTAGAAGAAGTAGGTATTCTAATGAAGGTAAGTAAAATCAAATTTGGAAATTGACTTAACCCCAGTATTTTAAACTAACCCTTTTCAGAAGTACAACCTATCTCATTGAAAAAAATGATTTTCATTATCGTCGGCCAAAAAATTTGATACAATTCTCGTGCGTGAAGTATTTTACAGCGCTCCAGCTAATAAGGCACTCGCCTTAAGGGCTCGTGCCTTAAACAAAGCTGTCGCGCTGTAAAATACAACTTACACGCACTCGAATGTAAATAACTATTCTTTTTGCCACACAGATCATAGAATCCGTTAAGGCGACGTATGTTATAACTCTATTCAGGAAATAATTTGGAATTTTTAATACAGTTCGTATCGTATACATTGGCGTGTATTGATTGAGTTACGTGATTTATCAATGTTAAAAATTATCGAAAAGTGCTATAATAATGATCTTGTCTGCATGTGCATAATTTAGCATTTTTGTGTTTCGTGATTTTATCGGTATTTATCAATAATGTCAAAGAAAAACTATCGAAAAGGGTTATAATAATGATCTTATCTGCATGTACGTTTTTTGGTGCAGAAAAAAGATAGTAGAACGAAATGAACTACCTACGAGTATAAATGAAATATTATTGCAATGTCATTTTTACCTAAAGAATACTATAGTACCTAACAATTTCCTTGCCATTCCAATAAAAATATTCAAATTAAATCATCCCAACTGCCCGCGCCATTATTTAGCTCCAATACAACCAAATATATTCGATTATTCGACCAAGAAAACGGCCAAATATTTAGTTTTCGGCCTAGGATCGTATATTAGTTGCAAATCTAATATAAATATATAACAATTATGTACTTATCAAGGCTGGGAAGTTCGTCTTTTCATGACAAATATGAGTCATGAAAAGGAACTTCAGTGACGAGATAAGTATTATTTTTTTTTCTGAAATCGTATAAGAATTTAAAAATTACTGAATGGTACATATAACCTATTTTCACTTAACAAGTAAATCACATTGCAAACTTAAGGAACTCTATTTAAAATTGTACACGAATTTAAAACAACTGCATACTGGACATCATTTATTTTAATTTTATAATTGTACTTCATATTAAAACGTAAAATGTGTTTGTGAAAGTAAATATGACAAAGTTGCATTTTACTTCCCTGCCTAGGGCAGGTAATGCGGCAGAGAAGTAGTAGATTACATGAGGATTTCAGGAAAAATTATTTAATGTCAACAAACGTTTATCATAATTTATTTTTATACTAACCATGTGTGAAAATTCTTGCGGTTCGACGATATGTCCGCCAACTATATTCCGCTTTTGCAATCGCCGTATTTCCGGCAGGGCTTCCGCGTATTCCTTACACTCTAAAACAGATAATAATTTTTTTTTAGTTTCCAATTATATTTTTTTTCCTTTTTATTTATAGCGCAGATCTTCAATGTACTTTTGGTATTATTAACACTAAAAGTTTGATGTTTGATATTGAATCATCATTCCCAAAACTATAAATTATTGACATTATAATCCAAAGATATATTCACGTGTATATCCATTGAATCAACAGGAATATTTGTCCAATAATAACCCAAATTTTCCTCACCAAAATTTTTTTAATTCTTATTTATCCTGGTAAATTTTCTGTCAGTTTTTTATAAATGTTAAAAGTTATTTATGTACTTACTTTGGTCACTTTTCGACACTTTTGGGAGTGTTAAGGAAGGACAGCAAACTATTGGATGATAGTCAACATAACCGTATATTATAGGAGTTTTTCCGGCCATCCATTCGTCATACCTAGTTTTGCATTTGAGTACACGGGTTAATATGCCTGGTTGACGTTCTTCTGTTATGCATTTTTGACCTTAAAAGATTTTTTTAATTATATAATGTGTTTAACAATGAACAAAGCAGGTTAACAAGAGAAAGAAAATCTATTTAATTCACTTTCTTCATACGGACATGCTTAACATTTTAACTGCTTATTTTACTGCTAAATTATAGACTAATACAGGACTGGCCATAAAGATAGCAATTAAAAAAAATCGATTTCAAATATACTCTGATTCATGAAAGATGACCATTCAAGGTCACTTGTTCGAAGAAAGAATACATAAGCGAAATTTAGGAAAGTATATTATTCTGGGATGCAGTCATGTAATAGCTATTTATGTAATAAGTTGAAAAATGATAGTGTTTTAGGCACGGGTCGTGAAATTTGTACGTACGAGCTTAAGCGAGTGATACAAGTCAAGTGATTTTTTATAATAGCGTTTTAAAACAGATCATTTATTCTCAAATATCAACATTTTTAATTTTTCAAAATTAAAAATCTGTTGTGACTAACACAAGACCTCTCGCCATTTCTATATTAAGCTGTATAAGTACATTGTGTTTAACATTCCTGGTACAGACACAAAAATTCTAATTATTAATATATTTTTATATTTTTTAATTCATTCTATAATAAGTTTACTCTTTCTCTTCTAAATGTTCGAGATTCTTCAAATTCATTAACGAGTTTGCGATATTTCTGATGTGTATATATGTACCTATAATTTTAAATACTTAATTAATAATAAAATAAGAAATATTAAATGTACTTCCCAGAAAAAGCCTTCAGTAATGTAAATGGATTTTTGACACTGACAAACTCACATTTTTACTAGAAGCAAATATTATTACTACCATACCAAATTTATATATCTACCAATTGTTGAATTTTTGCCCCAAAAGTCAATACACCCCATATTTAGATAAAAACTAAAGAATTTTCAAAAATCTAATTTTTATGTAACTAGATATTTCTTAATGCTCTGATTCCAAATTTTGAAACCGCAGGTCGGTATCTCTTTTCGTTCTCGAGATATTTAGATTCAAAGTTTTGCTCAAAACTGTCCATTTTTAGGTAGTAACCCAAAAATGGGTCGAGATATGAATTTGTCGGTATTATCATTCGATTCTACGGGCAAAATTACATAAGTGTACCAATTTTCATAATTTTTGTCCAACCGGTTCATTTTTTATGAATAAAAGTTTGAAAATCCCCGAAAATGGCCAAAATCTGAAAAAATCGGAAGGGGTACACCTTAGATTTTTGCGATTTTTGGCCATTTTCAGTTATTTTGCTTTAGAGATTGTATGCGGTGTTAAAAAATTATGAAAATTGGTGTACTTATGTATTTTTTTCCGTAGAATCGAATGATGATATCGACAAATTCATATCTCGACCCATTTTTGGGTTACTACCCAAAAATGGGCAGTTTTGAACAAAACTTTGAATCTAAATATCTCGAGAACAAAAAGAGATATCGACCTGCGATTTAAAATCTGGAATCAGCGCATCGAGAAGCATCATAAAAATTAGATTTTTGAAAATTTTGAAGGTTTTATCTAAATATGAGGTATATTGACTTTTGGGGCAATAATTCAAAAGTAGATAGAGATATAAACTTAGTAGCAACGGATTATTTTATATATTTATGAGTCTCTATCTCCAAATGTATAGAAGAAATAATAAAAATATTCAATGTATTGGATAGAGAATCCTAGATCCTTAACATTTGTAATAATACAAATATCAAAAAAATTAAATTGTCACTTTTACACATTAAACTGTCATTTTTAAGCACTAGTGCTCAAAAGTATTTCATTTATAAACGAAAATGAAAATTAAAAAGTTGTTTTAAAACGCCAGTAGGTATAAAATTTTTTTTTGCCTCTTTCGACCCTACCAACATCATACTCAGGAATTACAGAATAAGTATAAAATTTTTTGAAAACATTGAATTTTAATCGAATGGACACTACTTACGAAATAATTTAATTTTTTAACTATTAAAGTTGTTTGACATTTATTGCCGTAAAATGCATTCCTAATTTAAAATAATTATAATTCAATGATAAAATTTCTCTGCACACAAACAAAATCACATGGACATAATAGCAAGTACCAGTGCTACTGTGAGTGTGCAGAGAAATTTTATAATTGACATTTTAAATTATGTAATGTCCATTTGTTTAAAATTCAGTGTTTAAAAAAAAATTATACTTAACATTGTATAGTTCCTGAGGATGATCCTGATTACATGACTGCATCCCTGAATAATTTACTTTCCTAACTATCCAATCCAGTCAAGAAACTATTTTTCTTAATCAGTAAGCGATATGCCACTTTGTCAAAATTACGCTATTTATAATTTTATTGCTCGACGCGATAGTCAATTTCTGACATTATCTTTATGGCCAATGCTGTAGGTATCAGAGAATCAGAGGGATATAACTTACCGATGAGACTATCAGCTAGCACAGAATCGGTATTACACCATAAATATATCACCAATAAAGCTACCACTACTTTCTGCATTTTGCTATTTGCTTCCGACTGTCTTCTTAACAAAACTGTTGCTTCAGACCTTAACATTGAGCTATATATAGGAAGAAATCCCCTTGAATGCAATGATTCATTAGTCATCTTTCGTCTTACGGCGGTTACCATTCATTCAAATTGAACTATTTTTCAAGACTACGATTGCGGTTTGCAGTGGCGTATATGCGGTTCTATTTACAAAACGAGTCTAATTTTGATAATCGCTGCAGGAAATAAATGAAATAAAAGAGATACAACTTATCTTGATTGAAATCGTGAGCAGCTAAAATTACGTACAAACTAACGCATTGAGGTTTTTTTTTGCGTAGGTCGGGTCAATAACTTTTAAGGTTTCGAAAAAGGATATAAAGTTTAAAATTTCAGTGGCGTCATTGACAATATCCTAGGGATTGCATCCGGTTTATGTAAATTAAATATTTAATTTATAAATAAATCAACCTTTTATACTTTGTTTCAAATGAATTGGAGTAATAAATTATAATTTGTAAGAAAAGTATTAAATAATTGCCAGGGATGCGGCGAGAAAAATTGACTCTTTCGGGTCCAGCAATAAAACAACAAATATCGTAATTATGACAAAGCGGCATACCGCTTACTATTTGCTTTATAATATTAAATACCTACAGGACTTTATTTGCGCCGCTCTATTGGAATGAAGACATGCATCACCTGGTTCTTTTACCTGCTTTGAGAGATTTGTATAATAAAGTAATCGTACTGTTCCTTTAACATAAATGCTATTTTTGTTTGCAATAATTTTTGAATTTTGCTCTCGCTTTTGTCATCGCAAATTATCACTTTGCCGCTCATGCGCGACAAAGTAGAAAAACACTCGGGGGTCATTTAAAAAAAAATAATTGTCAATTTTTTTTATAAAATCATGAAATCCATCTCATTTAATAAATAGAGCAATAGAAAATAATTTGAAATATGCGACTTTTCATTCATAAATTTGCTAATAAACTTTCGCGCTTTTAAACGCGGACTAAATTTGTGACGACAAAAATTCATACTCACACAAAGACAATTCTCTCTCTCACACACACACGCTTCACAACATGAAACAGTAACCTAACCTAAAAGTGTGACAGTAAAATATACAAGAGAGAAGATTATTCTTACTTTCTATTTCTTTAAAAGTACTAGTGCAGTATAAGGTATGTAAATAAACCATTTATTTAAATAAATACCAAACCAAATAATCATAGTTCTAAATTAAACCGGTAGAGCTCGACTGTCGTATCCGTGAATATGTGTCGTCAGCCGTTGAAATATTTGAAATTAAACGCAACTTTTAAAAAATCATATCTCCGATTCTAAAGACTTGTAAGATGTAAAACATAAATATACATGTTGAATTTGACCTATATTTTCAAGAAAAAAATAAATCAGAAAATGTGAAATGACCCCATTATAAAATGTTGAGAAATGTCACTTCTCTACATTCTTAATGGGAACGTTTAGTCAGGAACTAATGGCGCTGTAGTTACTTACACATTTACCACCTGCACAAGTCAATCTGACATATGACTGCTCTGTCGGTATATTACTAAACAAAATGCCGTACTTCTGTGTAAAGGAATACAGAAATAAAGTAGGGCATTCATGTACAAAAACGAAAGTAAAAAATTCTTAGATTAGATTGAAGCAATAGCTCAAGGAGAGTGGAAAATAACGATAAATTAAAATTTAAAAATATAATCGTTATTTATTGAGTAGTACTGCTGTAAGTAAAGTGTACATTTTATTATTATTTTTTTTATGGTGAAGGACGTCATTATGGCGGCTGTAAAAAAAATCTTGTGTGTGTTTGGAGCGTAAGTGGACATTTTCACAACCTCTCAATCGACAATATCCCATTTTGCGCTCTTAATACACAAATAGCTATTATGTAAAAGGTACAGTAAGATTATTTTACTATACAGAGTTTGTCTTCATTTCAACAGAGCGGCACAAATAATAGCCCATTGACATCCAATGTTAAAATGCAAGCAGTAAGCGATATATCGCTTGTCATAATTACGATACTTATAGTTTTAAGCTCATAAAATTTCTCCCGCCTTATACCTAGAATAAAATTTACTTCTCTAATAATAGTTAATAATAGGAAGACCTTAAAAACATTTCGATTATACTTTTTGAAGACTTTCATAGTCGAAAGAGAAGTTTTCAAAATTTATATTTATTTATATGTAAGGTGACTGAAATTTTATCGTTTGAATTGTCTCTTTGACGTTCGACTATCTTTTAGCAAATATTTATTGATGCGCCACTGGAATATGTTTGACGGACTGATTTATGAATCCACCTTATTTTGAAACGAAAAACATATAGTCAAAGTCATGTGTATTTGTATATTTAATAAAAACCAACGTTTCAAAAGCATATACTGCTGGTTTCTTCAATGTACAAATATAAATAAATTTATAAAATTGCAATGTTATACAGTGTATATCAAGACTAGTGTAAAAAAATTAATAGCATATTTCTAACATCATTTTGAGTAAAAAAATGTCATATGGAAATATGTAGGTCCTATTCCTTTTGGTTACGGAATTACAAGGGATCAAAGTTTCATAAATAGCAGCAAATTAAAAAATATAATCCAAGTACCTACTTTAAAAACAAAGGAACAAACAATGAAACAAATATGCAAAATTAATTCGAAACTGGCATTTTTTGTCTGACTTTTTTAATTTATTGTGAAATAAATGGATTTAGAGCTGCGGAATACCATATAGGTAGAGTTCATAAATCTCTGATACATAACTTTTTTATATTTTAAATAGAACCATAATAGTTTACTAGCATTATTTTCTTCTGTCAATTGTTTATGGATTATTTTAGAGAGAAAAATGTGTCAAATAACAGTTATAAAAAAAAAATAATTATACTCATCTTTTATTTAAAATTTTG
Organism: Ophonus ardosiacus; assembly: GCA_943142095.1. Taxonomy (NCBI): domain Eukaryota; kingdom Metazoa; phylum Arthropoda; class Insecta; order Coleoptera; family Carabidae; genus Ophonus; species Ophonus ardosiacus. Next base: position 49,598,006 of record OW964828.1, on the reverse strand, counting down.
TATTAAGAGAAAGAACTCTGTTAAGTGAGCTACATTAATTTATAGTTTATCATTTAAAAAATATAACTTTGTGTTATAAGATTGAGAACCACTGGTTTGATTTTTTTTTTATTGAATAAGTGATTTTGTCCCTCCCCTCAATCAACTATAACTTTTATTTAAATTATTTTTTCTTTGCCCAATAACAAAGAATATAATAAAGGTAGAACATATCCGTAAAACACCTATACATATAATTTCCATTTAAGATAAAAAGTTGGGTGTCGTATTTTGAGAACCACTGGTTTTGAAATTTAATCCTCAAAATAAAAATCGTAAAATTGTATTTTATTTCAATAAAATAAATAAATCTCGTATTTGAACTGAGTAGTTGGCCGTGCCTAGCTGTCACAACTCACTCGTATTAGGTAATTCATTTGTTTCATTACTTTGTATTAGAATCTGCGTTGGTACATATCGTCTCACAGTTATTTAAAGTTTTTGGTGATAATTTTTGTAGTATTGACAATAAATTATGTATCAGTCTATTCAGTAAACTTTCGTGATCATTTTGATATATAATTCATGTACTGAATCAAAAACATTTGTGTGTTTTCGAGCGATGGAAAAAATGGTTAGCTGTCTCCCATGGTGAACACGGTAAGCAAAATGAATTATTGTTTTTCTTATTATAATAGTTATTTATAGTAGAAATGAGTAAATATTCATTCACTAAAGGAAAGTAACATAATGTGGTGTAAATTATGTGACGCAACAAATATCTAAATTTATCAATTAATACCTTTCCTCTTTCAATCTGCAAAATAATCTTGTGCAACTATAAAGGTGTTATTTCCTTATTTTTATACAGAATAAAATAAATAAAATTAAACCGCAAGCTTGATACATTTATATTCATTTCGTAGAATAAAGGAGACATCCCAGTTATACATCTACATAATATAATTTGTCTATACGTAGGTATTATCATTTTACGTAGTAAATATGCGTAAAATAAATAACTGTATTTTTCTCATAATGTAAAACAACAGAAATCTGGTTACAACATATTAATTGATAATTTTAATTTTATTTTTTATTGTGCATAAAACTAAATTTACAGACGTGACTCACGTTTTTATTTTACCCATATGTGGGTGTGACGACAATGTAAACAGCCAATCGTGAGCCACATTTATTAGATTGTAATTTATGTTTTTACTTAATATTCTTTTACAACTAATTCGCAAAATATATAATGTTTGATGTTTACGATTTTGAATTTACAATAAAAAATATATGTATGTACGTGTTTCCATTTTTACCTCCCGCTACCCTTGGTAAAGGAGGTATAGGGATCGTGCTAAAGATCACATATCGAGATTTTAGTAAATGACCACGTTTTAAGGTCCCTAGAATACAATTTTAACATTTTCACGATGATGTCTGTATGCGTGTATGTGTGTGTGTATGAATGTATGTATATATGTGTGTGTGTATGTGTATGGATTTTGTCTTCGCTGTAACTCAAATACTATCGTTCAGAAAATTTTGAAACCTTGTATTTATACCCTATTCTAATATGAAAAGAAGCCATTAGATTTTGGTGTAAATCGGATAACCGGAAATGGCACTTTAGCTGAAGCTCATAATGGTTTTTCTTCAAAAAATACCATTAAATGCCATTTTTTCGCATTTTATGACTTATGAAAATTAAAGATTATTGAATTTTCTACAGGAATACATTAATACTTTTTCTATATATCTTACAGATAAATTTAAAAATAATTTTTTTTATTAGTCGCGAAGCCTAAGATAAACACAATTCCTTTGTTACACAGTTCATATTTCAAATGAATCTAACTGACCAATTTTCGATTTTTATCTGAAACTAAAAGAAAATTGTAAAACTGAATTGGCCGTTTCGGGACATGCAAAAACTTTCATCAAGACTACATTTTTTTGTAAAATAAAAAATAAAAAAGTTTTTCCTCTTTGGAACTCGATCCGTGGACATACTGTATAACGTTTAATTTTTACGATTCTGAATTTATTGTAATAAAATAAAAAATATATGTATGTTTTTCAATTTTTTTTTCTAAAAAGTCACGAGTTCTTTATCTTTCGTTTGTTTTAATTTATAAAACACATTTTGCATCATAGTATGATACAATGTATTTAAAAATGCAACATTTATTATTATTATATATATAAATATGTAATAAGTTCATAAAATTATATTCATTCACTGTAAACTACAGAATTCTTATCAGTGTCTCTTATAAAAATAATTTCCGGCCCCTCCTCATATGTTCAAAGAATATTATTCATTAAAATTATAAAGCCCGCATTCTGGATACAAATTAAAATTCACATTGTTACAAATACGTGAGATGCAGTTTAATAAAACTGATATTACATTAATAGGAACTTAATAAATAAGCATCACGTTTATTTTGAAAATAAAAAAAATAACATTTTCCTACCAGCTAAATAAATCTTACATCAGGGCTAAAAGGAATTGTTACATTAAAAATTATGGGTAAAATAGATACTAAGATCATCGCCGTCAAATGAGTATGGACTGATGTTCAAAGTTTTCCCTTCCCCTGCAGTGTTGCCGCTTCTTTATTACTTAACATTTTCTACATTGCCCCTGAATTGGCAACAGTGTAGAAATCTTCAATCCATACTTATTTGACGGCAAACATTTTATATTTTATTTGTGTTACAATATGAATATCTTATAAATATTATCATAGAAAATGTTCGTGGTTTAATGCAGAAACAACCAATGTAAACTTTTCATCAAAATGAGATTGATTGTAGATAAAAAAACGCGATATTTTTATATACACGGAATTTATTTTAACATGCAACATATGGCGAATCACTTCCATGGTTACTCACTATTGTCAAAACATGACAGCAATGTAATATTTGTCCATTTTAAAATGCAACATACAAAATTTGTAGTTTTGTATTATCAAAACTAATTTCCTATAAATTAGCCTACATGCGATTAACAAATAATCAAAACATGAATGTTGTACATCTTAAAAAACTTTAGCTTACAAAAATTCATAACTTTCATGTAATAAATGTTAAAAAAAAAATACCTCCAATCACTCTGAGGCAATATTCTAGTCGGTCGTAATAAGAATTGACACCATTTGTGATGTGTTTTGGAGATATCTCCTGTGCTGCAATACTATTTATAATGTTGCATTTTAAAATGAACAAATATTACATTGCTGTCATTTTTTGACAATAGTGAGTAACCATGGAAGTGATGAACTATAATGTTGCATTTTAAAATAAGTTCTCTGTAGAAGAACGAAAGTCGAATTGTTTTGGGACACATTCATTGAACCAATGTAATGTCTAATCAAGAGAAACATTTATAATATTTGATGATAGAATGCAATAAATATTCAAAAACTACTATAATAGTTTGAAATAATACATGACATTTTTATTTTGAAAGTTCTAATAAAAATTTTCATAATTTTTTTATAAAGAACAAATTATTTATTTGTTTCAATAAAAAACATACGAAAATAAAAATCGTGTATTTCAAATCAGAAGGCGGATTTATGCAGCCATTTTCATTTACATTTACATTTTAATTTCATTTTCATTTAATTCTCATTTATAATGAGCCGTGGTCAGTTGTCACAACTCGCATGAATTCGTTTGTTTCGTTTGCTAGATCGCTAGAACATAAAAGACTACGTACATATCGTCTTGCAGTTTTTTAAAGTTTTTCGTGATAAGTTGATTAATATTGTTAATAAATTATATATCAGTCTATTCGGCATTCTTTCGTGGTCATTTTGATATTTAATTCATGTGGTGATTCAAAAAATTTTGTGGGTTTTCGAGCGATTGAAAAATTGGCGTGCTATTTTCCATGGCGTAGGCGTATACACGGTAAGAGAAATGAATTATTGCATGCTTTTCGTTATTTTACGTATTCTATCAATCAATAATGTTGTCATTGGTTCTTCTTGCATTCAACTAAAGATATAAAAATGTAGGTAACATATACCTATACATTATACATATAAAATTATACATTTTGTTTCCAAATAATATTTTCTATCCATTCTACAAATCCTGAAATACGAACATTCAATGCAAGATTTCCTCCGCAGTTAGGCCTTCCCCAATCAGTTATGCCAGCTACATAGTGAACACATGGATATTGATTGTTCAAATAGACAAAAGGTGAACCACTTGCAAACTGCAAAAGGATAAACTTAATAATGTAATGGGGGATTCCGACATATTTTAAATTTTGTATTATACTCGCTGTCAAATAAATATGGTCTGATGTTCAATTTTTTCCCCTTCTTCCCACCCTGTCCCTTGCGCTGCGGTGTTGTCGCTTCTTCATAACTTAGCATTTTCAACATGACCAGTGATATTGGCAACAGTGTGGAAATATCCAGTCCATATTTATTTGACGGCAATTATAGTACGGGCCATTAAGCCTCATTCACAGCTCCGAAAATAAAAATAAAATTATACATGAAAATAAAAATAACGATATAAATAATAGATTCTTATGAAAGTGTTCACAGTTCTCGAAAATAAAATTAAACATAAGACATAAACACAAGGATTTGCAAATGACAAATATTTTACACAAACATAAGCACATACATAAAAACTGTCATTTGAGCTGTCAATTTACATTCTGACAAAAGGATTTCAATTTCAATATAATTTTAAAAAGCTGTCTTAAGACAATGGTTCGCATTATAGTGACTGTATATACATAGTGTGGCCAATAGGGGGATCGATTTTGATTGGTCGGCGCGAATTTGCCTAAATATGGCGGATATTATGCCGACAAAGTGACATTTTGAGATTTATTACGTGAAATATACGTGAATTGATGGTAATTATATTATATTTATATTTTAGATATTGCAAATAATTAAGTTACACGTGTATTTGCATATTTATAACTCAAAGTAATATATACATATTTTTTAACATCACATCTTTTTTTAGTTAACTGTCAAAATTACTAAAAATGTCTAATATTAATGTATATATTTTAGATGCCTGGTTGCGTGGCGGTTGGTTGTGAAAACAGTTCTTCGAAAGGATTTAAAATGAAAATAAATATTTTATTTCCATTTAATATGCTCTTTCATTAATTTTTTATCGAATTTTGTTTAGTTATCACATCATATGAATTCAAATTTCCCTCGCATTTTGCCTAAATATGGCGGCGGTTGGCCACACTATGTATATACAGTCACTTTAGTTCGCATATATGGTTGCGTACAATGCTTTAAAAGGTTTGAAGTTGTTATTATTGCTTGTTAATTATGAATATATTAAATGACAATTAATGTTAATTTACGTTTTATTTTCGAAGCTGTGAACACCAACTATAAAGTCTTATGTATAATTTTATTTATATTTCTTATTTTCGGAGCTGTGAATGAGCCTTTAGGATTATGTATATCTAATTTTGAGTAATAAAATGTATATATCAAGTGACGGCTCCGGTGGCTCAATGGTTAGAGCAACGCCTCTTAGTCATGAGTGTGCTCGGGGTTCTGGGTTCGAATCCCACTAAGGCATGGCTGTTTGTGTATGTGAACCTACTCACGTGAATAGGGTTGTTGCAACAATTTTTATATGACTTCTAAGTATTGAATTTTAAAAGATATTGTTTTTTAAAGAGCTTCAAATTTGAAAATATCACGAAATATCCATTAGATATTTTACAATTAAATATTGAAATTCGTGTATTACCGTGAGTATTTTTAACGTGAAACATTGGATTTGTCATTTCCATGGTTACAACTTGACATTTGATTGACAGCAGTGTATTTGCCTGTCTCATTTTAAATGAAACATAGGGAATGAATTTGACATTTGACAAGACGTCAATAGAGGTTAATTTTGTTTAAATAATTATACCTGCTTTCTAAATTAAATTTAGTTGTAGAAAAAAATATTGTGTGCACCTTGTGCCCGAAATATGTTTAGTGCTCTGGAGTGGTTTTCTTACTAAATTTCTTACAATATTTAAATATAATACTTTTTAGTACTTAATAATTTTTTTCTTCTTACCCCACAAGATATATTGCCTTCTTTACTACAAAATTGTATGTTATGATCAAAATTTGTTCCCCATTCCTGACTGCATTCCTCGTTTCCTACTATTTCATTATTTTCACGGCCTAAAAGTCCCCAGGGAATATTTGTACTCCTACCATTATACCCTACTACAGTATAGTTAGATAATTCTTCGCCATAATGTAAACAGGCTGGCTGAATATACTCGTTAAATAGTACTGGTTCTGCTAGTCGCAATAAGGCAATGTCATTCATGGTTCTATATTCCGCGAAACCAGGATGGAGAAATATTTCAGCTACTGGGAAAGTATTTTCTGTTTGAAGATCAGGGAGACCTATATTTAATGTGTTGAAACGGACATGTACTCCTGATATCCTAAAAATAAATTAATTGTTTAAATTTGTAACTTCAACAATGCTATATTTTTAACAGAGCTTGTGAGGTGATTCTTGATGAACTTACAGTTTATTTTTACTAGTTACGCAATGACCAGTAGTAATGACAAAATGTTCACTTAATAATACTCCTGAACAAATCCATTGCACTTTTTTAGTCTCATTCGTTAAACCAATGGCTGTCTAAAATTAAAAAAAAAATAATGAACCACATAAGTCGAATAGTAGTAGTAAAGCCTGTTTGACACGATTATAAATTATCAAATTTGGTTTAATAGCGTTTAAGATAAAAAAAAAAAAAATACCTTCCGCTACCCTTGGTAAGGGAGGTATAGGGATCGTGCTTTTAGTGACCACGATTTAAGGTCCCTAGAATCCAATTTTAACATTTTCACGATTATGTCTGTATGTATGTATGTACAGTGGTGGACAAAAGTATGGAAAATTTTAAATATTTCATTTTTTTAAAATATGTTTATAGTTCTCGCAAATTTGAATCGTATTTTCTAAAGTCAATATATCGAAGAATATATTCACAAGAAATCTTTTGATATTGACTGTACGATTTAAGTAAAATAATATAAACTCGTTTTTTCGGTGGACAAAAGTATGGAAACTTATTGAAAATATGATTTTAATTGTCTTACTTTCAGTTGTATTTTGTCATTTATTTCGTAAGTTGATTTTAATTTTAGGAGGAAGTAACGCCGTACTTGTTGATAGATAAAATGTATTAACGGATTTCTCGGCGGTGATTGTTAGGAAATATATTGTTGTTATTCCATTTCATTCAAATTTGCGAGAACTATAAACATATTAAAAAAAAAAATGAAATATTTAAAAGTTTCCATACTTTTGTCCGCGACTGTATGTATGTATGTATGTATGTATGTATGTATGTATGTATGTATGTGTGTGTGTGTGTGTGTGTGTGTGTGTGTGTGTGTGTGTGTGTGTGTGTGTGTGTGTGTGTGTGTGTGTGTATTTATGTTTATGGATTTTGACTTCGCTCTAACTCAAATACTATCATTCAGAAAATTCTGAAACCTTATATTTCTACTCTATTCTAATATAGAAAGAAACCTTTAGATCTTGGTGTAAATCGGATAACCGGAAATGGAACTTTGCTTGAAGCTCATAATGGTTTTTCTTCAAAAAATACCAATAAATGTTATTTTATCGAATTTTATGTCATTGTGAAAATTAAATCTTATTGAATTCTCTACAGGTATACCTTAATACTTTTTCTGTATATTTTACAGATAAATTAAAAAATTAAAAATAATTTAAGAAGTCGTAGATAAAATTTTGTATATTACTCGTGAACTATACTTGCCGTCAAATAAATATATTCTGGAGATTGGTACACTGTTGCCTATTCCCATATTTCGCAGGTCATGTTGAAAATGCTAAGTTATGAAGAAGCGGCAACGCCGCAGGGCAAGGGACAGGGTGGGGGAAGTGAAAAAATTGAGCAATCGTCCATATTTATTTGACGGCGAATATAGTGCTACAAAATATATATCAGCTCATAAATAAATATGTACAGCAATAATATTAATACTTACCATAAAGGGATAATCTTTTGGCTGTACTGTACTCAACCTTTCATGTTGATTGCAAATATTTTGATTTTGGAAAAGATTATTGTATTCTTCACATCCTAAATTACAAATATGTAGCATAATTATAAAAAAAAATTATATTGTATAAAAAGTATACTTACTTAATTGACTAATTTTTGCGTCTTGAGCAAAAACAAATGTTATAAATAAAAGGAACACGAAATTCTTCATAGCTTCAAAATCTTTGATTTCTCCCCTAAAATTTGAATTTGTCTGTTTATATATGAATATGTTATTTGTATCAGTAATAAAAAAACCGTAATTTAATATGAAATTAATTTCTTTTAAATTAATTTTTAGGAATGTTTCCAGGAAACTATTTAAAGAAAATAAAAAATTAATTATGAAAAAATAAGTCAATAAAACAAAGATAAACAAATGGTCGAAATTACCGGTGGAAAATTTAAAATATAAGAACATAATTATAAATATGAAGAAAATTAAAGTATCTACGATGTGAATATATCAAGTTGATACTAAGTTCGAAAGTTTTTTATTGAATTACATACAACAATCTTTTAATAAAATCAAAATCTATATAAAATGAGACATATGGAGCCTCTAGTATTCATTCTCGAACTAAAACTCCAATTATTAATAAGCAAAATATAACGAATTTATTTACAAGAGGAGAACAGAGTTTGATACAAGATTTTGTTGATTAATTTAAAATTATATGACGAGAAATTGAATAAAATTGATACAAAAATATTGATACGAAATATTGCAAATCGTTTATTAACAAATACACAAATAAACTATCAATTTAATGATACATATCTGAGAATGAGATATAATGAAATTTAACTAATTAATTAAAAATATTTTCAATATCCACAATTTCTAATTCACTACATTCATAACTTTTCATGGTCTTTATTTTTTTACAGTATATAATGTTCGATTACAAAAAGGAGACATGTATAAATATTATGCTACAACTTTTTTATATTATTTATTATTGTTTATTAACACAGTCTACTTCGTGTTTCATTTATATAAAAAAATATTCTTAACATTCTTAAGCATTTTCAATCCAGTCAATGAAACCCGATATTTTTAGATTCAGTACGGGAAAATTAATGCAATCCTTTGGTCCTATATCTGTTAAACCAGCGATTCTTTGAATGCATTCCAATTCTTTATCTTTTATTAATAATGCAGATCCAGATGACAACTGAAACTAAATTATAAAAAGTTTAGTAAATAATTCCAAATGAAAATATTTATACAGAAAGTTAAAAAATATGGGTAAAAATTTTTGACGGCATGTAATACTGACCAAAATGAGCAAACAGAGCTTAATCAGTTGAGGCCTGATTTTGTAACTTTGAAATCTACTGTAAATTGAAATCTATCAGATTTCCCCCTCCATTTTTCTCCCATACTGTCGAAATCTACTCTTTTGAAGCGATTTTGTAAATTCTATCGTCACAAATTTTAAAATGATAATAATAATCATAAATTGACACCTACAATTAGTAGATCCTTCTAATTATGATCCGTGAGTGCAAAATTGTGTTTTGTTTTGCTCTGTAAGAAATATTTGAATTAAAACAACAATGAAACTTCGAAATCTATCTGTGTGGATTGTATTCTACTGGTCTAGGTATATTTAGTAATACTGCTTCCCGGAAACAGTTGAAGATCAGACCTATGTTGATTTAAATTTTTTTACTCATTTTGATCAGCACTATATGTATACCCTCAAAAATTATCCTTTTTACTTCCTTGTACGAAGTAAAGGAAGTATTGTAATCGCGAAAAAATTCGGTTTCCAGATTTCAACGGAAATATCCATTTTGACCATCCCTGAATCCATTTTGACTAATTTCGTCGTGACGTCTGTACGTACGTATCTCGCATAACTGAAAAACGGGAAGCCGTAGAAAGTTAAAATTTTGTATTTAGGACTGTTATAACATCTAGTTGTGCACCTCCCTTTTTGGTTATTGCATAACTTTTAGAAGTGGTACTTTACTTGAAGCCCATAATAGATTTTAATGGAAAACTGTATTATAATATAATCCAAAACTTTTCAAATTTGGTATATAAGACTTTTATATCAATGGGAATAACATAATAGATTTTGGTAAAAATGGTCAACCCGGAAGTGGTACTTTACTTGAAGCCTATAGTAGATTTTAATGAAAAACTATATTAAAATATAATCCAAAACTTTTCAAATTTGGTATATAATACTTTTATATCAATGGGAATAACATAATAGAATTTAGTTAAAATCGTATACCCGGAAGTGGTACTTTACTTGAAACCTATAATAGATTTTAATGGAAAACTATATTAAAATATAATCCAAAACTTTTCAAATTTGGTATATAATACTTTTTATCAATGGAAATAACATAATAGACTTTGGTTAAAATAGTCTAACCGGAAGTGATACTTTACTTGAAGCTATTATCAGTTTTTCTTGAAGAAAATGGTGTTATTTTGAATTTAACAATAAATGCTTCAAATAAAAGTTTTAGAGAATTGAATTTTGCGTCGAAAACTGCAAGTATGATTAAATTAGTTATTTTAATAAGCGAGATATGTAAATTTAAACATTGTGTACTTTTTGGTATCTGTAATTAAGTTTGCTATGAATTAGGACAAGAAATAACAAAAAAATAAAGAATTTAATGTCAATGTCAAATACGTGCAATTTTATGATTGGGTCTGTTATTATACATATTTTAATTATTAACAAAATATGTATAGTGTAACAGGCGTACAAGGAAGTCATGTGGTGTCCACATCAGATATTTTAACATCTGTATTTCTACTTACACCACAAGCTTTTTCGCCATCCAAAGTGCAAAAATGCCTTTCGAAATTGATATCAGCTTTCAGTTTTCCCTCGTATTCTTTTCGGCAATCTTCATCATTTTGTAAGACACTGTCATCATTTACTACTTCCCCAAAATAGGTTTTGTTTTCGGAAGATTGAAATTTGAATCCTGCTACATTATAATTTTCTGGATATTCGCCGTCATACAAACAAGCGGGTTGGATTGAATCAGAAAAATCTACAGGATTTTCTAGTTTTAAAATAGCTAGGTTTTTGTCACTGTACGGTTGAGAGCTACTGTAATTAAATTCTGGATATAGGACTATTTCGGAGACAGCAAGTAATTTAGAATTAGGAGAGATGTTGTCGGTATTTGTTGTTCCCAATAGGACATACTTTTTCAGGGCTCTGAAAAATTAAAATTTATATTGACAAATATGAAACAATACATTTTAAGTTCTTACTTTTCTGGGACAGTAACACATATTGCGGGCGTGAGTATATGCTGATTACTGATTAAAGTACCCGAGCATACCCATTTTACACCATTTGTATGTTTTTCACTTTCGAAGCCCACTGCAGCCTAAAATTTAAAAAAATAAACAAATACATCATTATTGGAAAATTCAAATAAATTGTTCCTACACTAGTACTTTTAACATTTTGAAAAATTCAATACTCGACATTCATACTTCCGATATTACCCTGCATTTTAAAAAAAATATTATTGAAATCTAATAATATTTGACTTTGTTTTTAATGGGAAAACGAAAATTCAATAGCACTTGTAGGTAATGTTTATTCATGAGAAGAAAGTTTAGCTCACGTGGTTTGTACAATATTTTATTCAATTTTGACGAAATAATAATAAAAACCATTATAATATTTTATTCAATTTTGACTTTTTAAACTGTCATTATTAACTCCATAGCAACAACTACAGGGAATTTATTTTAACATGCAACATATGGCGAATCACTTCCATGGTTGGTTACTCACTGTTGTCAAAAAATGACAGCAATGTAATATTTGTCTATTTTAAAATGCAACTTACAAAATTTGTAGTTTTGTATTATCAAAACTAATTTTCTATAAATTAGCCTACATACGATTAACAAATGAAAACCTGAATGTTGTACATCTTAAAAAACTTTATCTTACAAAAATTCATAACTTTCATGTAATAAATATTAAAAAATACCTTCAATCACTCTGAGGCAATATTCTAGTCGGTCGTAATAAGAACTGACACCATTTGTGATGTGTTTTGGAGTTATCTCCTGCGCTGCAATACTATTTATAAGGTTGCATTTTAAAATGGACAAATATTACATTGCTGTCATTTTTTGACAATAGTGAGTAACCATGGAAGTGATGAACTATAATGTTGCATTTTAAAATAAATTCTCTGTATAAGTAACACTTTTTTCACATATGAATTAAAAAAAAAATTAAATCACTCTCACAAAATTTTAACTCACTCTGCAACAAATAATGCATTTAAAATAACATCAGGTACGAAAATAACTCACCATAATATTTAACAGACATTATCAGCCATTTTCATTATTTTACACGGCAGAAATGACAGGCAATAAAACATTTTAAATACGTAACTTGACAACTATCAGCGACGATTGTCATGCTCAGCCTACTTACTGATCAGTTTTTTATTTTGTCAAAATTCAATATTTTAATGGTTTTTATTAGTATTTCGTCAAAATTGATTAAAATATTGTACAAACCACATGAGCTAAGAATGTTTATTCACTCGAAGAAATTAACTCACTCGCCCTTGTGTGCTCGTGAGCTAAACTTTCTTCTCATGAATAAACATTACCTTAGCTCACTTGGTGTGTACATATCTATAATTTTGACAAAATAAAAAACTGATCAGTTAGTAGGCTGAGCATGACAATCGTCGCTGATAGACGTCAAATCATCTATTTAAAATGCTGTATTGACTGTCATTTGGGCGGTGAAAAATAATGAAAATGGCTGATAATGTCTGATAAATATTATGGAGTTATTTTCGTACGTGATTTTATTTTAAATGCATTATTTGTTGCAGAGTGAGTTAAAATTTTGTGAGAGTGATTTAAAAAATTTTAATTCACTTGTGAATAAAGTGTTACTTATAGTTGTTGCTATGGAGTTAATATAATGATTGTTTAAAACGTCAAAATTGAATAAAATATCAAATATTATTAGATTTTAATATTTTTTTTTTTTTAATGCAGGGTAATATCGGAAGTATGAATGTCCAGCATTGAATTATTTAAAATGTTAATAGTTCTAATACAGGAAAAATTTATTTGAATTTTCACTTTATATTTTAGTACAAGTATATCCTTTCCTCTTAAGACGATCCTTATAATATAAAATATGAGATTCGCCCAGAACGCTACAGCTCGCCAGTGGCGTAACTAGAATTCATGGGCCCCGGGGCAAAAAAATATTTAGGGCCCCCTAGGTAATACTAATATAAGAATATGTATGTTCGAAAATGAAAATTTATTGATTTTTTAAAGTACAGAAAATGTAATTAAAAATTACATAAATTAATACAAAACAAAAAGACGACTGACGTGGCCTATAGCTCATTTATAATAAAACAAAATTGACACTTTTACTACACTATCTACTACTAAAAGTAGCATAAAAATATAAAGAATATTGTAGTTGTTGCTTATTAAAACTCTCTTTTTCGTGCTTTGGAAATAGCAAAGTTTTCTATAATTTCTGTTAAATTCATTTTCGAAGCATTATTCGCTTCAATAGATAGTAAAACCAATTGGCTTAATCACTCTTGACCCATAGCATTTCTTAAATGCATCAATTAAAAAATAATCGTCATTATTAAAATTTTGATTTGTGTATTTTTTTGCGAAATTGAAAATTGATTATTTTTAATATATCGTTTATTATATTTAATCGGGGCCCCTAAAACTTGGGGGCCTCGGGCATTTGCCCGAATTGCCCTGTGATAGCTACGCTACTGAGCTCGCATTGTTGAAATATTGATTACAAACTATACATTTTATGAAAGAAGAAAGTATGATACATAAATTAATCGTACCATATTTAAAAAAAAAAAATAGGTAAGACTAATAGAAAAACAGTAATTTTTGATAGCTGATAGCAATCCTATACAAAATTTCGGTTGGAACATTGTTTTTATGTTAATAACATACTAAAAATTTGTATTCAAATTCCTAGAAATAGAGGCTGAGGAGTTTCGGGCGATTAGCACTATTTTCTAGAATTTTCATTAATTTGCGCTCATAGTTCAGTAATACAGTCTAAGCTACGCTCTACCTTCACTTTGTTAAGCTTCTCTACCACAGTTATACAGTAGGGGACGGGGACGTATCAATACTGTGTACTGTATCCTCTGGGTGTTAGTAAAACGACAGATTACGTAACGGTAGTATAGATAATCTGTGGTAAAACCATCTGCATATTTTTGATGCCACCAGTTGCTTCCGCGCTATAGGATCGTCGTAAGCGTGAATTACACGATGTTTATATTTTCTAGTGACTTGAAGTGTCTTTATAAGTGACCTTACAAGTATATATACACGATCAAGTTTTGCGTGAATTAAAAAATCCAAGTGTCGAAATTTGTTATACCTACATTAAATTGTCATTGAATTTTCATCACTAAAATTTTTCATATATACCCATTAAGATTTCAATTACCTTCTTAACCCATTTTACCATTTTTCAGTTTATAATGAATTTCTGTGTAACACCACACTTGTACACATCGAATATATAAACACTAATGACATTTGGCAGTCAAAACTTTTAGGGACTCTTAAAAAAAGAAGCGCATGTTCCAGTCTCTCGTTAAAAGTCTATTCATCTCTCTTATACTCACATCATTGTGCGAGAGAGAAAACTTTTCAAATCACTTGAAAAGAAAAACTTCATCGTATAATGCCCGCTTATAGAACGTACCAACTTGGAAGTCATTTGCCAAAATTGTATACTACAAAAATTGCTTTCAAATATTCGACTCCCTTATAGGGCAAATTTTGTTTAAATTAACCGACTTTGCATCTCAAAATTCCCGATTTAGTCTTAGTGCAATATTCATATATTCAATGAATAGTTATTCAAGAAATTGTATAATGTAAAACTGGCTTAATAAATGTACTCATACTTACGAGAAATGGGTATTCCCTGGGAGAAGCATTCTTACAAATATTATTTTTCTTCAAGGCCTCATTATGCTCTTGACATCCTAAAAAATATTATTTAGTACAATATATTTTAAAACTTTTGTTATTCTTTTCGTACTTATATCGCTGATTCTATATTTATCCGGACTTCCTGCAGAAGCAAACGCCACGAAGAGCAAAACGTATAAGATCTTCATCGTAGTATCTTCAACAACAGTCTGACGACCTTAAAGAGTATGCCGTATTATATATCCATGCTTAGTACTGGGAATTCCTTACCAAAATGACTTATAAACTGGTTATTTTAATTTCAAACTTAGCATGAAGCCGTATGAAGATGAAAGATAAATACAAATAAATAACCACATTATTATGAGGTCGTCGTGGTCGTGTAGCAAAGTGTCTGGTCGCGAATCTGGGAACCTGGGTTCGATCCCGACCGTCGCCGAAATTATTTCAAATTTTAAATGGCCCAAAAGTGACCCTTGTGATGCACTCTCCACTCCAACAATGAGTGGCACCTAGTAATATATGTAATCAATACCGATATCTGTACATGTTACCGGTAAAACCCAAAAAGAAAGTACTAGTGTTACCTACTTGAAACTAGTATTTACTAAAGGCATTTGACGAATCTAGTTCTGTCTAGTCATTTTTCTAATTGCTTTTGTAAAAACCCGAATATATTTTTCTTCCAACTTCAATTCGAGTTTTAACTAGATATAATAGTAAGAACTAGTTTTATGTAACTGTAATTTGACAGAACCAATTTTAACTATTATTATCGGTAAAAAGCCGAATTATGGCTTATGGTTTGGGAACTAAGAATATTAAATTGGTAAAATTATTTTGATTATATTCTCGACAAAATCGATTTGTCCATAGTCAGTTTTTTAAAAGTATCTTTCGTTCCCCCTGAGTGTTGAGGAGTGATATTTCTACAATGTTAGGTATTTATTGAAACAACAAACGTCATTATATATTCAGTTATTGACGCAATATTAATTGGGTAATTTTTTTCTAGCAAAATCATATTTTTACGATTACAGCGCCACCTGTTGGAAATACAAGAAAAGTATCCGAATAAACCCAACATATTTTTACGCTCTTTCCGAATCTACAATAAAAATAGGGGTTCCCATTTAAGATTTTTAAGTTGACCCCCTTTCCCGCTCCCCTGGGGATCTAGGGGCCATTTTGTCAGAATCCGATGCCCCCCTCAAAACTATGAAGGTTTTGATTCTGCACACTTTTTGTTACGATGCATTGTTTTCGACATATACAAGACGTAATGTAAAATGGGACATTCTGTATAACTTGTTATAGGTTATGTGTAGTCAGTGACCTCTAATACAAAATGGACCGGCGACTCCTATCTCTATACAACGGCGCGAGCTGTATCCACTCAACTGTCATGGTGGGGTGGCTATCTCTTTCTAACAGTGAGAAGTACGCATTCGCCAGCTAGTACCAGTACGACGAATTAACGATGAACATGAAGAAGAAAGCTTAAATACATTTTCGCATATCTGCTTCAGGCGGGTGGTATTCTCGGTGGATACACGCAAGTTATTCAAGGCGCCGGTCCATTTTGTATATAGAGGTCACTGTGTGTAGTCGCGCGGTCACAAAAACAAATATGTCTTACTACGCCTTGATTCGGCGTTTTACCGTTAATAATAGTTCAAATTAGTTCTGCCAAATCACAGTTGGGTAAAACTAGTTCTTACTATTATTTTCAGTTAAAACTCGAATTGAAGTCGGAAAAAAGAAAAAATGCGTTATCGGGTTTTTTCAAAAACACTTGGAAACATCGCGTTTTGTCTAATCAAAACTAGATTCCTCAAATACCTTTAGTAAATACTAGTTTGAACTAGGTAACACTAGTATTCACCAATTTAATATGATTTTCTTAAATTTTATTCAAATTTTGGAAATTCCACATGTTTAAAAATCTTTATTTTTTATTAGTGTCTATTTAATTTGGTTTCTGTTCAATTTTTCCAAGTTTCAGTACGAAAAATAAAATATAAGAACCGGTTGTTCAATGTTGTAAGGTCAGTAAACTGTTTTGTGTTTTTTTTCAAATTTGTAAGTGACAAGTACACAAAAAAAATCTTTTGATCTTTTGTGGCCCTGGCCAGTACTATACCTCGCGCCAATACTTGTGATGATGCCGCAACTGGCGAAATTGTAGAATAAAGTAAATATATATATATATATATATACAGGGTGTCCCATTTAAGGTACGAATGCATTGGTATCTCGAGAACCGTAAGAGCTACGAGGTTGGTTAAGTTAGACAAAAGTTGCCCCATTAGGAGGCTATTTTAATGGTGTTTTGTTATTTGCGAAAAAATGCATAGGTCACTAGATACAGGTGAAAATGTAAATTTAGCGATTTTCTTTTTTTGCTTATAACTTTGTTATATGAAATAATACGAGATTCTGGTTTGCACTTTCTTAAGGCACTTTTGTATGGTGAATTTGCAGAAGTACTCAAATTTTTTTTATATCTAACCATTTACGAGTTACTGATAGCAACTTTTATTTTTCATATAGAGGTCATATTAAGCTATGGCATTTTTAAATAGAGATTTATTTTAGCTTTACAATGATATAAAACAATAATAATTTATTTTTATAATTAACAGAAAAATTAACTAAAATTGTTATTTATACTAAAATTAAATTGAAAAAAGTAAATCGAAAGCTGCTATGGAAACAACGAACAACGAAAAAGTGCAACAATTGTATTTCTGAATTTTACTTGACAATAGTAGATTATTACGAGTAATAAACGAACTTTGACAACGAATGTAACAACTCAACATATCATATTTTTCTCAACGAGAAAAATTCATTTTTATTACTCGTAATAATCTACTATTGTCCAATAAAATTCAGAAATTCAATTGTTGCACTTTTTTGTTGTTTGTTGTTTCCATAGCAGTCTTCGATTTACTTTTTTCAATTTAATTTTAGTATAAATAACAATTTTTATTAATTTTTCTGTTAATTATAAAAATAAATTATTATTGTTTTATATCATTGTAAAGCTAAAAAAAATCTCTATTTAAAAATGCCATAGCTTAATATGACCTCCATATGAAAAATAAAAGTTGCTATCAGTAACTCGTAAATGGTTCGATATAAAAAAAAATTGAGTACTTCTGCAAATTCACCAAACAAAAGTGCCTTAAGAAAGTGCAAACCAGAATCTCGTATTATTTTATATAACAAAGTTATAAGCAAAAAAAGAAAATCGCTAAATTTACATTTTCACCTGTATCTAGTGACCTATGCATTTTTTCGCAAATAACAAAACACCATTAAAATAGCCTCCTAATGGGGCAACTTTTGTCTAATTTAACCAACCTCGTAGCTCTTACGGTTCTCGAGATACCAATGCATTCGTACCTTAAATGGGACACCCTGTATATATAAATAACCGAGTGTTACATACATTTGAAATATCTAGGTCGATATGCATTTAAATTGCCTAATAAAAATGAAATGGCGGAATCACGGGCGGGAGGTATTGTGTTGGCCACATCAGATTTTTAATTTTAATTTATGGCTTACTATAAGTTAATAGAAGTAGAGTACTGTCAAGTGTCCAAAAATATTGGTACACTAACAATTAAGTGAAATGCAATAAATAACAACTAAACTATTAATTTGAAATGAATATATTTATTTTAACAATACAAAACATTGTTGTAAACATTTAGAAAATTACTTATGATTCTTAGAAAGAAAAACTCACCTCGCGACTCCAAACTTGGACTTGTACGTTAACAGATTGCCTTCTAAAATAAATAAAAATAAATATATCATCACGGCACATTACCCATTTCTGGGTGTGCCAGTATCTACAACACATGTAGACATCGGTAATGATGACGATATATTTTACCGTGTGGGCGCTTACCAGGCGTCACCTCACGGGCACTCATTGCTGGCGTGGAGAGTGCACCACAGGGGTCACTTTTGTGTCATTTAAAATTGGAAATATTTGGCGCCTATCGGGATCAAACCCGGTTCCCCAGGTTCGCGACCAGACACTCAGGCACCATAATAATTATTTTAAATTTAACAATGAAAATATTATTATATAAAAATCGGTTTTAATAAAAATGCAGACAATTTTATTATATGCATATGTATTCATTTTCTTTAATATTTAACTTTTACAATGGTTAACTTATATTTTAATATTAAGCTTGTATGCATTTGACAATTATTATATAAAAACAACAAATACATAATATAGAAAACTACTAAGCAGATTATAAATATAAACCACGGAATCCTACATAACTTTTCTCCAAAAATGAGGCCAAGTCCCGAATTTTAAAAAATAGCATTAAAGCGGACTTTTATTCCTGGACTGTCAATTAGACTGCTCCCAAAAAAATGTCCTGTGTGCACGCTTGGTGGCCATACAACACTCTCAATCCAGTCCAAATATTGAGGAACATTTGTATAAATATCGGGATTCGAACTACAAAACTGTATACCAAGAGAAAGTATTCCAAGAATGTTGAACATACATTGAACATCATTATTAAGATATTGGAGAGGAGCTCCGCTCTTTATCTGAAAAAAAAAAAACAACAATATTCCACTGGAAATTAAATAGCTAATAATTAGACATGCAAAATAAAATCTTTACAATTCAAAAAATTATAATGGGGTATTCTACCATAAAAAAAAAATTAAAAAAAAATCAATTTAACATAAAGTATGGCTCAATAAATAATAGATAAAATAATGAAAACATTTTTTAAATAATTACTTTACGAGATATTTCACATTTGTTAAAAGGGAAAATTGACGTCATACAATTGTTATCTTTCTCTCGCAGCGTATTCAGAGCAATGTGTGTGAGAAAGACAAGTATAGGGGAAATGTGACGTTACACTGATTTCTCGAAAATAAAATACTATTAAACCA
Organism: Ophonus ardosiacus; assembly: GCA_943142095.1. Taxonomy (NCBI): domain Eukaryota; kingdom Metazoa; phylum Arthropoda; class Insecta; order Coleoptera; family Carabidae; genus Ophonus; species Ophonus ardosiacus. The sequence goes on along the minus strand of OW964828.1, from coordinate 49,577,961 downwards.
GGAACAATTAAAAATTTTTAATACTATGAATTGCTTCATAACTGAATAAAGTTTTATTTAAAATAATAAAAAAATTTGAGTGGGATACCCCATTTAACTCTCTACAACATTTATTTGAAACAATTTGTCTTAAATTAAATGGAAAGTTTTGTGTAAGGAAAAACTGATTCTCCATGTTAAACACCCTATATATAAATTTGTGTTATAGTTTGAGAACCACTGGTTTGATTTTTTTTCTTGAATAAATGATTTTGTCCCGCAATAAAATACAACTTTCATTTTAAATGATATTCTTCTATTCCCCATAATAAAGAACATAATAGAGATATACCATATCCGTAAAAAATATAGGAAATTGTAAATAAAAAAAAGTTGTTCAGAATTAAAAACTTTTTATTTTAAAAATTAAAATTGGCAATTTACAGCAGATTTCAGAATGCCATTGAATTATTGATGTTTTATTTGTTTTTATTTTACATTTTGACATATTATTATAATTAATTTTGAATGTTACACCATTCATGAATAATTTTGTACTTTCTTTTTGTGTTTAATTATACTTTTAATATTTATATATACGAGTAATTATTTTTTGACAGGAGTAGAATTAGGAGATTTGTCAAATAAAAAAATTAATGATTTTTCATTGTCCAGCTTATATCTTCTAAAATATTAAAGATACAAGAAAAAGTTATATAGAAAAGTTATTTGATACAACCTGGTCTATAATTTAGCATAAACAATTTTTTTCCAAGGCCTACCAATTTTCCTGAAAAATATTTAACTTTGATTTTTTAAATGGAACACCTGTATATTTTTACGGAATAAAATTCTAAATAAATTTCTCTTTACAATGATATGTAACAAGTAAGGATTTACCTTTAAATTATGCCATATAAAGCAAATAGAAATACGACAAAAGTAGGCTGTGATATTCTATTGTTTATACCAGTAACATATGTCACAGATTGCTACTTGATATTTAAATAAAAGTATTAATAATTTTGTAAATCATCAATGCTAATAATTCTATTACTTGCTTTATTAGACATAATTTTATTCAAAGGAAAACCCCTACGTAGCCAATGTTCATGTGTGACAGAAGTTACAGGTATAAACAATAGAATATCATAGCCTACTTTTATCATATTTCTATTTGCTTTATAGGACATAATTTAAAGGTAAATCCTTACTTGTTACACATCATTGTAAAGAGAAATTTATTAAGAATTTTATTCTGTCAAAATATACAGGTGTTCCATTTAAAAAATTAAAGTTATACATTTTTCCAAAAAATTGGTAGGCCTTGGAAAAAAATTGTTTATGCTAAATTATAGATCAAGTTGTATTAAACAACTTTTGTATAAAACTTTCTGTTGTATCTTTAATATTTCAGAAGATATAAGCTGGACAATAATAAATCAACCACCCTGTATATTCATTGGCACTCTGAAATTTGCTGTAAATTGCAAATTTAAATTTGGGTTTATTTCGTAAAATAAAATGAAATTGTAATTAATGTTGTGTAGTTTTTAATTTTGAACAACTTTTTTATTTACAACTTTTCTCTAAATTTAATAGGTCAGTAACTATAACAAAATGAAAAAAATAACAATTTATTTCCTATATTACGGATTTCAAGTAGACATCCGGTATAATAAAAAGTTATGTTCCGCATTTTGAGAACCATTGGTTATGTAATTCAATCCGTAAATATAAATAATTATAATATAATATAATATTGTATTTTGTTTTAATTAAATAAATAAATTTCGTATTTCAACTGGTAATTGGCCGTTCCTCTCACAACTCGCTCGTATTAGGTAATTCGTTTCTTTACTTTGTATTAGAATCTGCGTTGGTACATATCGTCTCGCAGTTATTTAAAGTTTTTGATGGCAAATTTCTTAATATGGACAATAAATTATATATCAGTCTATTCAGTAAACTTTCGTTATCATTTTGATATATAATTCATGTAGTGAATCAAAAACATTTGTGTTTTCGAGCGATGGAAAAAATGGCTTGCTATCTCCCATGGTGAACACGGTAAGCAAAATGAATTATTGTTTTTCTTATTATAATAGTTATTTACGGTACAACTGATTAAAGATAATATTTTATAATGAAGCGGAAAGTTTAACATAGAAACATGTAAATTATGTGACGCCACTAAAATCTGTATTTATCAAATTAATACCTTTACTCTTTCAGTATGCAAAATAAACTTTTGCAACTATAAAGGAGTTATTTCCTTATGCAGAATAAAATAAATAAAATTAAACATACATTTATATTCATTTCGTACTATAAAGGATGTCATTTATATAGTTCGTCTATACGAGTATGTATTATTAATTTACGTAAATATGTAATATGTAAATCACATATATGATTCAGTTTTTGGAAGCAATTAAAAAAATTTTCTATACGAAGAGGTTTTTGGATAAATGCTTCATTTATTTCAACATAGTCAAAATTTACAAATGCGACGTTTCGGTTATGGTTATAACCATTTTCAAGCAATAAATAAATTATTACAACATATGAAAATAATACATTTTAAATATAAAAGATTTTGTAAAAACCAATAAGTTTAAAGAACTACATGGTTAAAAATCAATTCCAACCAACCAGTTGACTTTTAACCATGTAGTTCTTTAAACTCATAGGGTGGTAGTATGAACACGTGATTAAGGGTGATTAGCTAGGAAATGACTAGCAGGGTTTTAGCGCTGTGAATCGTTTATGGATTATTTTAGAGGAAAGAAAATACTTCAAATAAAAGTTGTGTAAAATTAATTTTTCTATAACTTCTATTTGAAGTATTTTTCTCTAAAATACTCCATAAACGATTGACAGCGCTAAACACTGCTAGTCATCTCCTAGCTAATCACCCTTAATCACTTGTTCATACTACCACCCATTATTTTCATATGTTGTAATAATTTATTTATTGCTTGAAAATGGTTATAACCATAACCGAAACGTCGCATTTGTAAATTTTGACTATGTTGAAATAAATGAAGCATTTATCCAAAAACCTCTTCGTATAGATAAATCACACATACTTCATTTCACGTAAGAAAATAGCAGATGGCGCTTGAGAGCCGACCGTTTTTACATGCATGAAATAAATAATTTAAATCCGTGAAACCAAACTTTGTAAATAATTAAAATATTTTTATCTGTAAAATGTGCGAGTCACGAATATTAAAAATGACATCAAAATATAGTTAAATATTACTTAATTCTGTAGATTTTATTTGATAATTGATAGCTAACACGTGATATTTTTTTCGCTTTTGTGAACTAGGTTAGCATTCTGACCAATCAAAGGGCAGAGTTTATATCCCTATTTAAACCAACGCTATTTTCTTTCGTGAAATGTACAGTACATTATGATATTTAATTTAAACTACAAAGACATTCAAACATCTCGGATACGCTGTACTTATAAATAAGTACTAAGGGCCATTTTCATAATCAGGCTTATTTTAATACTTTAATTTAAATTAATTTAAGATTTTATCTTTATTTTAAAGTAATGCTACAGGCTACAGTGCTCGCTAAAATCATCATCATCATCGTAAAATCGTATTCTAAGGACCTTAAAACATGCTTATTCATTAAAAACTTACCACTGATTTTTTTAATCAAAGACAATACCTTCCTTACCTAAAAGTGACGGAAGGTAAAAAAATGTCATACTTACATGACAAGCTTCAGTTTCTGAAGGACTCCCGCAAAACTGCGTATCCATCACTCCATCATCCATTATCCTACTGTTTCTGATCTTATCATAAACTTCACTACACCTTTCCTTCTCCACAATTGTTATCTTATTATCCTTTTTGAGTTCTTGGTGAGAATTTCCTTGTGCTTCACCCCATCCTGATATCGTTAGAGTGGATGGGATGTCTTCCCCATTTGAAAGACAGGCAGGGCGAATGGAGTCCGAAAATGGGACAATACGGTCCAGCTTGAAAAGGACTATGTCGTTGTAGGCACTAGGGGGGAGGAAGTCAGGGTGGGGAATTATGGAGGATATGTTGAAATCGAGACTTGAAGGGGAAGGGGATAATGGGTTGTGTTCTCCTAAACGGATCCATTTTGGACTGCCCCTTAAAAAGTTTAAATAGTGAAAAATGAGTTTTGTTACGACTATGAATAGAAGTTTGAGGTTAGGACACATCTGTTATAGAATGCTGTAACCCGAACTATTTACAGCTACTTGACTAGCTGACTCGTCCACCATATTGGAGCCAAGATGAACATTGTAAATTATGAAATAAAAGTTTATGAATAAACTATACAGGGTTTCTCTAAAATAGAGGAACATCGCTTAACCACAGATTCATGAGGCTAAAATAAGACGATTTAACTAAACTTGCTTCTACCGGAAATGGGCTATTCCACTCAAATTTTTTTATTATTTTAAATAAAACTTCATTCAGTTTTGAAGCAATTCATAGTATCAAAATATCTTAATTGTTCCTAGTTTCAGAGTATTTTATTTTCGAGAAATCAGTGTAACGTCACTTTTCCTCTATACTTGTCTTTCTCACACACACTGCTCTGATTACGTTGCGAGAGAAAGATAACAATTGTATGACGTCAATTTTCCCTTTTAGCAAATGTGAAATATCTCGCAAAATAATTATTTAAAAAATGTTTTCATTGTTTTAACTATTACCATACTTTATGTTAAATTGAAAATTTCTTAATTTTGTTGTTATGGTGGAATACCCCATTGTACCATATAACCAGTATTCTGCTTCAAAGTTCTTCCAAAAAAAAATTAATTTTGTTTATAATAGCAAAACGCTTTATTCGATTTGAATGAAATTTGGTATGTCAGTTCATATGGTTGTTAGTCATCTTTTAAGATGATACTTGTTATTATTAGTGAACTACTAGTATATGAAACTTAGGTGCCCCAACATTGATTAGACCGTAACTTTTTAATGGCCACGCCGATAACGTGAAATTATTTTATTTTTTTTCAAAAAGATACATGTAATCATAAACTTTTCTCTCTCTATGTAATTTGTGATATCTGTTACGGTTCACACAGAAAAAAATAAAACCTGAGTGACTAGAATGTAAAACAACTAATTTTTAATGACAGTAACAATTGATTATGGATAACCTTATGGATTGTCAAATATTTCCTTCGCAATAAGTTGAGAAGATTGACAACTCGTTACTGTCATTAAAAATTAGTTGTTTGACATTTGGATAGACTGCTAGATTAAATTTATTTAAAAAAATTCACGGTGCAGTCACTCTGGTTTTATTTGTTTCTGTGTGAACCGTAACAGATATCACAAATTACACACAGAGAGAAAAAGTTACGGTCTGATCAATGTTGGGACACCTAAGTTTCATACACTAGTGGTTCACCAATAATAACAAGAATCATCTTAAAAAATAACATAACCATATGAACTGTCATACCAAATTTCATCCAAATCGAATAAAGCGTTCTGTTATTATAAGCAAAATTAATTTTTTTTCGAAGAACTTGGAAGCAGAATACTGGCTAAATGGAACACTTTCCGGTAGAAGCAAGTTTAGTTAAATCGTCTTATTTTAGCCTCAGGAATCTGTGGTTAAGCCATGTCCCCCTATTTTAGAGGCACATATATAGGAAATCTTACTTTAAAGGGACAGAAGCTGCACAATGAGCAGCAGATAAAACATACTGATCACTTATTAAAACTCCACTACAGAAGTATTCAATATCTTCTTGCGTACCATGACCAATCAGCGCCTGAAATCATAAAAAAATATGAAAAATAATTACTCGTATTTAGATACCAAGACTAGAGATTGCCGCTCGAGAGTAGCGAGGGTTGCAACTATGAGCTCTTCAAAATTTTTTCTACGATTAGAAAGATTAATCGATTTTTGAAACTGAAAATTTTAAATATAACTATGTATAAAGAAACAATACCCTGATCTGCAATGTTCGGTAATGTTCGAACTTTGTATACTGTTACTATCAGCTATATTAGCACCGGTTTACAAACATAGGCGCCGCCAGAAATTTTTCCATGGGGAGGCAAAAACTGATAAATCTTTTTTCTAAACCTATTTATTTTTTATTGATAAGTACATTAATCAGTAACACTTAAAATAAAAATATAGGCAGATATTGAATTAAATCATATCATTTAATACTAACGGGAATTCCGCCGATTTGGCAACACTGACAACGAGAGTGATGCCCAGAGACACAAGGATCATATACAGTGCAGCGCATTGATGTGATCAAACAATGCCATTGTTGCAATCAATTTTATCATTTTTATAATCAAGTTTTTTTAAGTACTAATTTATTTAATATTAAGTTCAGAAAGATATTCCAATATATTAAAAATATAACAGTTTTAAAATTAATGGTAAAAATAACCCCCCCCCCCCCCTCCTATTACGGCGCCCATTTTTACCTTTTTATCCTTTCTCTAGAAATGGGGTCCTATACCATAGTCATATTTTAACTATCTTAAATAAGAAGACGAAAATATACATAAATTAATGAGTATTAGTGAAATTTTTTTCTTTAAATATTGACTAGGTCGCAAACTATAAACGATTGAAGATGATTACTAAATGGGTATGACGCGTTAGGTACTAAGAATTTGATTGGTCGCCTGATTTTAAAAAGGAGAATCGCGCGTCTGTAGCGGTCACCTTTAAAAGAATATGAAATATCTTGTTGTTCCGTAACCTAACAAAACATTTAACAATTTTGTGTTTGATGAATTTGTTTAATTATAACATCTAGTAATATTAACAATACTATATTTATAATTAAATCAATTTGTAATATTAATTAAATTAATAATAATATTAGTTAAATTAATATTGAAACTTCAAAACAGGCCAACACTGGCGCCATACGTCGTCATGCTTTGTGTAATAATATTGTCAAACTGTTTCAATGTTCTATAATTTATTAGGAAAAAAAGGTTATTATTTACGTTATTTATACTTTATAATAATTCCTTCATGAATATAACGTATAAGTTTTTATTTACAAACATTTCAGCTATGCAAACATGAAAAAAATTGTTCCCTCTATAACTAACAGTTTGTCTCATTGTTTGTCGATCACTTGTTAGTACCTGCTACGTCACGCACAAATTTTTAAACTTTAAAAATTCATATCTCGCTTATTACGCAAAATTTTTAAGTCGCGTTTGCACTAAAATTCTTATTTTATCCTGTTCTTACAGAAAAAAAATAAAAGAAAAATGGTATAGGACCCCATTATATCTCGGGTAATCGTCTCTATTCTGTAATTCAGTTGAAATCGACAGTGTTTTTGATATTTGAAAACAAATGTATCATCCGTCAGTTTCAATTATCGATTGAGTTACAGAAAAGGGGTGATTATAATTAAGGAAAAACCATACAAATGAATTCCTATTATTAATTGTAGTGTTTAGTAGGTACACTTACCATATGAGGGAATTCCTTTGGTTTAGCCAGAAAACTTTCATTTATATTCCAAGAAACACAGGGTTTTTGTATGTCTTGTCCATATTCTCTACATTCTAAAATTAAGAAACCATTTACAATCAACGACATTATCTTACAAATAGCTATAACTTAATGGTATATTTAATAACTTGTGTAGAATTTTGTACTCTAGCTTTTGTACGACGAAAACTTGTACGCTAAGCATTTGTACTTTATACAATATACGAGTACATTATTTACCACCTAGAATAAAAAAATAAGGATGTTTTTCGAAGGGATTTGTTTTAAAAAAAGCGACAGAATTAAATCCCAATTACAGAGTAGGTTCACGATCACAAACTTCTATGCCGTAGTACTAAGTTAGTAGGATTCAAACCCAGAACCTCGACAGTACTCATGACTAAGAGACGTTGCGGTAAATATTGCAATTGTGCCATTGGAACCGACTATAATTATTGGCGTACTTACTTTGTACAGATATCCTTTCTTGAAGTAGTTGAACATGACCACCTTGAGCCCTTACACAAGAAACTACAAATGCGAACCACAACGATCTCATGATGTGGACGACTAAATGTTGTCCAACCACTTATCTTCTCTTATTTAGATATTTGTTCTTTTCTTTTTCACTATAATTTATAACTACACTAATAGACTAATGGTATATTAATCTGGTTTGGTATTTTCCAAGGAAAACTGGATATTTATCAATTATATTAAGGATTACACAAGAAAGACTTGGCACTACTTTGGAAATTATTTTCTATTCAAGAAAAACGCTACCGTATTATTTGTAATGTTAATTTAGCACAGTAAATACAATAATGACAAAGTCCTAGTCTAGAATAGTATTGGATAATAATGACACATAATAATAATGACATACAGACAAAATATTTAAGTATAATTAACTCTAATTACATTTGTGTGACTTGGGGCCAAACAATACTCTCAATCCAGTTTATATAAGTCGAAACTTTGGTATAAACAACTGGTGCATCGCCACAAATTCTTTTACCAAAAGATGCTACACCAACTATATCGTACATACAATATACCTTACTGTGTACTTCTAAGGCTGAGCCACTTGACATCTGAAAAGAAAAAACAATTAGTTAGACTTATTGGTCCACGGCATGAACTTTTAATACAACGTTTAACCCACGGTAGAACTAACCCCATAGATAGTTAATCTGGCAATAATTTTTGTTTAACATGTTTTCTACAAGAGGCCTTTAAAACTGACCAATCACGTCATAGTTCAAAATTGTCTGAAAAAGTAAAAATCAGTGTATTCTCTGGAAACAATATTGATTGTCAAAAAATAAATAAATAAAAAAATATATCATCACGGCATATTACCCATTTCTGGGTGTGCCAGTATCTGCAACACATGTAGACATCGGTAATGATGACGACATATTTTACCGTGTGGGCGCTTACCAGGCGTCACCTCACGGGCATTCATAGCTGGTGTGGAGAGTGCACCACATGGGTCACTTTTGTGCCATTTAAAATTGGAAATATTTGGCGTCACTCGGGCACGCGACCACGGGACCAAAAAAAATTACATTCCTTATACTGCAGTAGTATTTTTAAAGAAATGGAAAGAAATAATAATCTTCTCTCTTGTATATTTTGCTATAAGCTGTCACAATTTGAGGTTAGATTACTGTTTCATGCTGTGATTATGAAACTTAGTCGTCACAAATTTAGTCCGTGTTTAAAAGCGCGAAAGTTTATTAGCAAAGTTGTGAATGAAAAGTCGTATATTTCAAATTATTTTCTATTACTATATTTATTATTATGACCCCATTAGGTACCTTAAAGATGTACAAGTAGGTTTTCATTGTGAAAATCTCAAAGACATATTATTTGCCGTGATGGTAATAATCTTATATGTCAATTGTGACAGGTGTGACAAATGTTTAACGTTATTTTTGATAAGACATTTTTTCCAGAGATTACATTGATTTTTATCTTTTTTCTAAATTTTGAATTATGACGTGATTGGTCAGTTTTAAAGGCTTCTAGTTCTTGTAGAAAGAGCATGTTAAACAAAAATTATTGGCAGATTTACTATCTATGGGGTTAGGTTAGTTCTACCATGGGTTAAGCGTTGTACAGGGTGTAAATTGAAAAACGAGACATAGGCGTTTGACATGGGAATTCAGTTTTTCTTTCCGCAAACGTTACCTAATTATTTTATGCAAAAATGCTTCAAGTAAAAGTTATAGAGATTTAAATTCTGCATCTAAATCATGTTCTAGCTCTTCAAATAACCGTAAAAATTAATTATAGAGTTACAGTTTTTATGAGTTTTATTTATTTATGACATTTAAAACTAAATTTGGATTAGAGTAGTAAATTAACACAAAAAACGAAAAAGTAAAATGTTTTAGTTTTAATTGACATTTAAAAACAATGCATTTGTTTATTTTTGTCATAAATCCATGGCTGCCTAGACTAAAAACTCATAAAAACTGTAACTTTATAATTAATTTTTATGTTTATTTGAAGAGCTCAAATAATCGTTTCACATGATTTTGATGCAGAATTTAAATCTCTATAACTTTTACTTGAAGCATTTTTGCATAAAATAATTAGGTAATGTTTTGCGCAAAGAAAAACTGATTCCCATGTTAAACGCCTATGTCTCGTTTTTCGATTTACACCCTGTACATTTACATGACACCATGTGTAATGCAATTTATTTTCTTTAAAAAACAAAAGATATAGCCAGAAAATTGACAACTGACCCTATCGGGTCCAGCTATAAAACTATAAATATCGTAATTATGACAAAGCAGTATATCACTCACTGCTTGCATTATAATATTGGATGTCAAACGGGCTATTATTTGCGCCGCTCTGTTGAAATGAATGCGTAAAACACCTGCACATATAATAAAAAGTTATGTTCCGCATTTTGAGAACCACTGATTTTGAAGTTCATTCCGCAAATATAAAAAATCATAATATAAATCTGATTACTGATTTAGGTGTAGAATTTAGCTCTACATCATTTATTTGAAACATTTTTGTCTTAAATGGATAGTTTTGCGTAAGAAAAAACTTAATTCTTCGTGTTAAACATCCTGTATTTAAATTTGTGTTATAGTTGGAGAACCACTGGTTTGATTTTTTTTCTTGAATAAATGATGTTGTTCCGACATCTAATACAACTTTCATTTAAATGATTTTCTTCCATTCTCAATAATACAGAATATAAAAGAAATATGACATATCCGTAAAATACCTGTACATACATATAATAAAAAGTTATGTTCCGCATTCTGAGAACTGGTTTTGAAATTCAATCCGCAGATGTAAAAAATCAGAATAATATAATGTATTTTATATAAAATAAATACATCTCGTATTTCGACTGGTAGTTGGCCGTACCTAGCTGTCACAACTCGCTCGTATTAATTCATTTGTTTCGTTCTTTACTTTGTATTAGAATCTGCGTTGGCACATATCGTCTCGCAGTTATTTTAAAGTTTGTGGTGGTAAATATATTAATATGGACAATAAATTACATATCAATCTATTCAGTAAACTTTTGTGGTCATTTTGATATATAATTCATGCGATGTAAAAAATGGCTAGCTGTTTCCCTTGGAGAACACTGTAAGTAAGCAAAATGAATTATTGTTGTTGACATGCTCTGTATAAAATATAGTAAAATAATCTACTGTTCCTGTAACATAAATGCTAGTTTTGTTTGAAATAATTTCTTATGAAAATGAAAACTATAGTTCAAAAAATTATCTCAAACAAAAATAGCATTTATGTTAAAGGAATAGCAAGATTATTTTACTATACAGAGCACTCAAGGTAGGAAGAAGTACCAGATGATACTTGTCTTCATTGCAATCAGGATTGAAAATATACTGGTTATGCCACTTGTCATGTTTTTCATTGTTTCTGATGGTCCGCTTGATACGTGTTTCCTTGAATAATCCGCTAGATGCGCTACGTGAGAACGACCCTACCACAGCAAACTATTTTTACATAAAATATAAAAAATGAAATGCAAAATTAATTTATTTTTAATATAAATTTGTATATTTAATGGAAACCTGAATCAATACATTGTTAGAATTTAAAATTTGAAAAACTAAATAAATTGTTAGAACCGTACGCTTCCATATTTCCATTCGGTAATAATATCTTCTTCCCGAAAATGTTTTCGACAAACATCATTCAATCTTAATTCGCGATCATCTCTACTAATTGCACATTGCCATTTTTTATAAAGTGATATACCGAGTGGAGCAGCAAACAGAGATTATTTTTCACTGGATTTCTTGTAACCGGTTTCACATCCAGGAATGAAACATTTTCTATTTAATTTTCTTTTCATTTTGCATTAATTGCAATATCTTTCAACAAAATATTTATATTACATTACATATAATACGAATATGTACTTCAAAACCTGTTTTATTTACCTTTCTATAAGATATAACATGTAATATTTTCAAAATGACGTGCAAATGACAGGTGTCAGTTGGGTCGTTCTCACGTTGCGCCTCTAGCGGAAAAAACGAGGAAACACGTATCGCTTTGGACTCTCGTTTCGCGCAGAGTGGCACAACCAGTATATTTTAAATCGTGATTGCAATAGAGTGGCGCAAATAATAGCCCGTTGACTCCTAATATTATAATGCAAGCAGTGAGCGATATGCCGCTTTGTCATAATTACGATATTTATAGTTTTATTGCTGGGTATTGACTGATATATTGAAATTCGATTATGATCACTTACCCCACTTCATATAAATGAAATGTTATCTGGTAATGCCATTCTTACACGTAGAATACTAAAAAAAAAAAAAAAAAAAAACTTACATCACATGCTCCGTCAACCATTCCATCCACACAGATCATCGTCCTTTCATCCAATCCTTTGTTCATTCTTTGCCTCCCCAAACTTTTATAAGCTTCTTGACATTCTTCAAATCCACATTTTTTTAATGTTTTGCTTTGTCTAAGATGTCCTCTATTCCCTATTTCGCTTATAGGTCCAAGGGCCCAACCGGAACCTATGAACATGTCCGCGACGTCATATCCGGAATAGAGACATGCAGGACGGATGTATTCGGAAAAAGTCACCGGTTTGTCCAGTTCCAGAAGGCCGATATCGTTGTAGATCTTCTTTCGATTGTACCCAGGGTGAGTGTAACTTTTTTTAACAGAGTAGTCGATAAATTCGGAGTTGTCGTTCACTGATTCGAAGTCTAGGTCGCCTAGACGAACCCATTGGATGGTTTTCCTTAAATAATGATTAATTATTATCAATGACTCAACTTGGATTCTATTTTTTTTTTTTTTTATTTTGTATAATCTATGATGAGCAATTAATGTAAAAACTCTTTTAGTTCCTGAGATATTTGCGTTCAAACTTGGACCACAAATTTTTTTATCTTTGGACAGTAACTCAAAAATGGTTGGAGATACAGCGTATTAAAAAAAACTCAATTCAGAGTAGGCTATGAACAGAGAAACGTATGTCTGATTATTATTCAAATCAAAAGTCAAGTTGTCAAAATTGATCGTGAAATGTAATTTTATGGAGAAAATATAATAAAGAAGGATACAGCAGATTGCCATTCACCGTTTTCTAATTTATTTCTATTTTTAAAATAAGGATTCAAGAAGAAAAGCTTTTATTTCTTTAGATAACTTTTTCGACAATATCTCATGTCAAATTGACATTTAATTAAATATTTCCAAATTGACATACGTTTCTTTGTTTATAGCCTACTCCGAAATTGGGGTTGTTTTTTAACACTGTACATGCTTGGTGACTTCGCCATTCGATTCTACAGGCAAAATTACATAAAAATACAAATTTTCTACATTTCATTGGCTCCTATTTCTAAAGTAAAATAACTGGAAATAATCAAGGTGTACTCCTTTCGATTTTAAACTAATGGGACAAATTTTGTGACAATGGGGTTCTCCACCATAACAAAAAATAATAGTCTGTACACTTTATAGTTTATACTAAAAGTATTATTGAATAAATAACAATTAAGATAAAAAAATAATAATAATTACTTTGCCAGATATTTGGGATTTGTTGACACTGTCACTGTGATGTCACACTATTGCTATCTTTCTCTTACAGCCTACTACAGAGTCTGGTGCGAAAGAAAGATAGCAATGGGGTGTCGCCGTGACGTCATATTGACATTAAAAATCAATTAGTGTTCCAGTAATTGTTAACACCTTATCCGTACCACAATCGAGAAATTTGCCGCATTTAAAATCAATTAATACTTTTTTGATACTACGAATTGCTTCAAAATTAAATGAACTTTCATTTAAAATAATTAAAATATAAAAGTGAAGGACCTCATTATGTAATTTTGCCCTGATAATTTGAATGGTGCAGTCGACAGGCTTATATCTTCTTGGAATATAATCCAGAAATGAGTAAAATATCTACTTACTTGTCATATAATATATAAGTACAATGTGCTACAGTTAAAATGAATTTTCCGCTAATCAAATTCCCAGTACATATCCAATTTTTATTGTTTTCTGGACCAGTTCCAAGTAAAGCCTATAAATATTATACTTTAATATGGATACAAATTTATTTATTATTACTAGATTAATCACTATAGATACAATTAAGGCCGGATTAACCATCTTTAAGAATTTATTAATATTTTTTTCAAAAGAACATTGCGTGTTATACTTTATATTAGTATATATACAAACAAATATGTAAATTTTGCAGTTTTCTTGTTTTTGGCAAAATTTCTAAATATTAAATAACTCTAGATTTTGATTTGCACTTCTTTAGGACACTTTTAAGCCCTTTCGAATGGCGATACTCATTTTCTCACTATTTGATTTCATATTACAATAGCAAAGTTACCGTTCAATTTTATGTTTGATAATTATTATTGTCCATTAAATAAACCGATAAGTATCATCTGTTACTTTTTTGTACACTGTAATAGTCTGTCTTTCATCGGACAAAAATAAAATTTTACTTAAAATGTTTCAAATCATTGCTGCTAACAAAAATTAAAATTAAAAGTAGCCCGTTTTTTTTGCACTTGAGTGTAATATCATCAGAAACATTTATAATATTTTTTAGATAATGCCATAAATATTCAAGAACTACAGTGGTAATTTGAAATAATAAATTTTGAATTTTTTATATTTTTTTTCATATTTTTTATATTTAAAACGAATTATTTATTTGCTTCAATAAAATATAAGATATACGAACAAATAAATCGCGTATTTCAAATTAAAGTTGGCTGTGGCCGGCTGTCCCGACTTGCATGAATTCGTTTGTTTCGTTCGTTAGAACATAAGACTCTGTGTACATATCGTCTTCCAGTTTTTTGAAGTTTTTCGTGGTAAATAGATCAACATTAATAATAAATTATATATCAATCTATTCAGTATTTTTTCATGGTCATTTTGATATATAATTCATGTGGTGAATCAAAAAACTTTGTCGGTTTTCAAGCGATGGAAAAATTGGCGTGGTACATCCTATGGCGTACGCGTACACATATGGTAAGCGTTGTTATAAATAAATATATATATCCGTTATTTTCTGAATAGTATTAATCAAATAATATATAATTCGGCCGTGATCTATAGATCTATTTATTCTTTTATTGATCTGACATTGTTATATCATAATTTTAAATAAAAATATTTTGAAATCAAAGTGAATTCAAAGTGAGTCTAGATAATGTTTAGGTATAAAATTAAACCATCTACCTAGATATAATTTAAGTACAGATAAGAAACTGTAAAATTGACCATATTTTTATTATAAATAAGTGTTACCATATGTGGAAATTGTTTTTGTTTGGCGTAAATAGAAGTTGAATTATCTTCCATTGCATTTGGACACAAGCTGATATTTACTGATAAATAATCTTTCCTGTTTTCTGTAGACAGTAGCTTGAAAACTTCATCTCCATATTCTTTACATTCTAAAATTAAAATATAAATAAATAAATAGATTAATTATATTGTTATTATTCCATAAAGTAGTTCATTTTATACAAATTTCTAATATTTCGTTACAAGTCTTGTAACTTCATCCCAACTGTTTAAATTTTATCTTACACTAATTTTCATGTTTGATAATATAATATTGATAAAACGCAAACACAATGTTATTTATGTATATTAATTTTTTTATAAAAGTTGTAAAATATATTTTGTGACCGGCAAATATAAAAATGTTCTACAAATTTAGGGTTAAGTATTATCCAATACAAAGAAGAGAAACGATAATTAGCGCGGCAAAACAGTGGCAAATTTGAACATTCATTCGCCTTGACGTGTGTATTCGAAGTTAAGATACATCCTGCATAACAATGTACTTTCCGAGGGCTTCCGGCTCGTGAAATGTACGTTGACCGAAGGCATTATTGTTCGTTTAATTCTATTCTACAGCTTACGTATCAGAAAATATTAATAAAAATGCTATTGCTTGTTTTTAGGCTTCATTCTAGTGTCAATATCAATTTCTTGATAATATTACCATAGCAACAACTCATAATGCCCTTGGGTATTATTTATTACATAATTACCCTGGAAGCAGGGTTATTATGATGATAATAATAATAATAATAATAATAATAATGATAATAATATACTGGTTGGACATTAATTTAACTTGGTTGAATTTTAATTTTCACAAACAAAAAAAAAACATACAACCTTTGTGATTTAAGCTGTAAGCCATCGAAATCTGATATAAGATAGTAGATATATTATTTTTTTGTAACTTACTTTGTTGACTAATTCCATTTAATTTACTTTGTTGACTAATTCCATTTAATTTGTAATTTGGGCTTCCTTTTAAAGTGTTTTCTGGGCAGCAAACTACAAGTTCAAAATCTTTATACCCACACACTGTCGGTAAATTTTTTCCACTTTTGAAATCTGCATTTTCCTGGCAATTTCTTAATAGAGAACATTTTCCTTTTCCGCTTATAGAAGTACATTCATCTCCTAATTTAATATAAATTTAAACATTTGTATTATATTTAAATATATTCTGTTTGTACTTACCTATTTCTAAACAAGTAACAGAATAAATCAAAGAAAATAAGAATAGAAATTTCATTGTATAAAAGATGTGGAACAGTCTGTAATCGCGAAACGTATGAACAAATGCGATAAATGAAAAAGAATAAAAATTTCCATTTGGTTACTGATTTTCTAAGACCACAACTGATAAAGTTTTCATAAATGTAATGATAAAGAACATATTTCCGTGGCTTAATGCAACAACAACCATTCTCAACAATCAACACGACACTTTTAATTTTAATAATACAATACCCAAAGTACCTTTATGTAAAATTTGATGTTCTGTGTTATTAATCTTAATTATTACAAATTGGCTATTATTACAATTGAGGAGTTCTTGGAAAAACAACCATAGTCCGAATATTGTAAATATGATTTACATGCAGCAACATATTCTTTCAAGGTTGTCAAACAGTTTTTCGTAAAAAAGTATCTTAGTTACAAGTTATTACATTTTAAAGTTTGGGCGTTTCTACAAAAACGTCCTACGGTCTACAGGGAATTTATTTTAACATGCAACATATGGCGAATCACTTCCATGGTTACTCACTATTGTCAAAAAATGACAGGAATGTAATATTTGTCCATTTTAAAATGCAACATACAAAATTTGTAGTTTTGTATTTTTAAAACTAATTTCCAATAAATTAGACTACATACGATTCACAAATAATCAAAACATGAATGTTGTACATCTTTACAAACTTTAGCTTACAAAAATTCATAACTTTCATGTAATAAATGTTAAAAAATATCCCCAATCACTCTGAGGCAATATTCTAGTCGGTCGTAATAAGAATTGACACCATTTGTGATGTGTTTTGGAGGTATCTCATGTGCTTCAATACTATTTATAATGTTGCATTTTAAAATGGACAAATATTACATTGCTCATTTTTTGACAATAGTGAGTAACCATGGAAGTGATGAACTATAATGTTGCATTTTAAAATAAATTCTCTGTATATATGAAGCAGGCATTTGCGCTCGCTTTTGTCAACGCAACATGTCACTTTGCCGCTCGTGCGCGGCAAAGTAGAAAAACGCTCGCTCTCCGAATTTCTAACGACAAAATGTTGAGAAATATCACTTGTCTACATTCTTAGTAGGAACGCTTGGTCAGGAACTAATGGCGCTGTAGTTACACATATACCACCTCCACAAGTCAATCTGACATATGACTTCTCTGTCGGTATATTGCATAAGCAAACAAAATGCCGTACTCCTGTGTAAAGGAATACAGAAATAAAATAAGGCATTCATTTACAAAAATGAAAGTAAAAAATGCATACATTAGATTGAAGCAATAGCTCAAGAAGAATGGAAAATAACAATAAATTAAAAGTAAAAAATATAAAATAAATTGTATGAACAGTTATGATGTAAGTATAAAGTGTACATTTTATTATTTTTTGTTATGGTGGAGGACTCCATTTTGGTGACTATAGAAAAAATTTCGAAAGAACAACCTCTCATTCTACAATATCTCACTGTGCGATCTTCATACACAAATAGCTATTAATATGGAACGCCGTTTTACTTTTTATTCCATCTTTTTTCGTTGACTTTAAATAATGTGACATATCCTTAATTGAATTAAAGATATCTTAAACATAATTTCAGATATCTATAATTCAATTCGAGATATCTCTAATTTAGTTACATTTCAGAAATCTTAAATTCAATTTTAGATATCTGAAATTCAATTCGAGATATATGAAAATGAATTTTAGATATCCAAAATTCAATTAAAGATATCTCAAATTCAATTTACATGCTTTCCTATATGTAATTTTAGATATCTAAAATTATTTGCAGATATCTGACATCGAATTTCAGATATCTTAAATACAATTTAAGATATCTTTAATTCAGTTTTAGATATCTAAATTTCAACATATCCATAATTCAATTTCAGATATCTGTAATTCATTTTAAGATATCAGTAATTAATTTTGAGATATCTTGAATTGAATTTGAGATATCTTGAATTGAATTTGTGATATCTTAAAATGATTTATGAATATGTTCAATTTAAGATATCCACTATTCAATTTCAGATATCTTAAATTGAATTACAGATATCTAAAATTGAATTTGAGATATCTGAAACTGAATTATGGATATGATCAAATTTAAATATCTAAAACTTATTGGGTGGAATTCAGTGGGTTGTATTAAGGTCTGTATTAAATCTTGTATTAAGTATATGGCAACATTGTAATATTTTCCACATGTATCAATGAGATTCAATTGTGATTTAGAAATTTTACCACAGGGAAAAGTAATACAGATATCCTTTAGTCAAATGAGGAAGTATTATTGTAAATGGAACGTGTAAAAGGAAACTCATTATTGCAAAATTAGGTTAGAAATATGTCAAATTTTATGTGTCAAATATTTCATACCTGAATGTTAATGAATTTTAAAATATCTCAACCCCCGTTTTGATCAGTTTTGACATTTGTCTTTTTTTTCTTTCTTCTGTTAATAATATTTTTTTCTTTATTTGATCCTTTGGTTTCTCACTTTTTTCTGACAGGTATTACAAAGTTGCCAAAATATTTTTGACAAAGGAGTGTTTTAGCTTAAAACACGCTAATACAACCCACTGAATCTCACCCATTGTGTTTTTTTTTTAAGTTATAATAAATATATTTTTCCAAATCTGACTTCACTGTGCTATGTACTATGTACCCTGTACTAAATCTCTATTTTATTATGTGTTGTTTTTTTTTTCACTGTAATCAGTACTAAATCTTTATTTTTTTTTATACGTTACTCTTTTGTAATATGTAAATTTTGTATTTGCTATCTTAATTTCTTAATAGTTTCAGTATACAAAATTTATAGCAAAATTCAGTATGTTTTTTTAATGCGGCCCATTTCTTAGCCTTCAAGTTTGAATAATGTATGAAACCTGACTGTTTAGCTACCCAACACTCTATAAAAGGTTGTAAACCCTGCATAAGTCAGTTCCTTAGATCGCTTCATTGCTTCATACAGCACTATTTGTCTACAACACTTGTTAGCTCCAAACGATACTCTCTATCCAGTCAATATAATGAGAGACCCGAGTATATATGGCTGGGATGCCTGCAATACCACAACTTTGTTGTCCAAAAGAAGTAACACCGACTATGCTGTACATACAGGTGGCGTTGGGGTGCCTTTCTTGCAAAGGACCTCCGCTGTCACCCTACAAAAATAGAAAATAAATTCAGTTAAACTGTACGCTGAAATAGTGAATATAGTGGTATAGTTCAATTCACGAAAGATGACTATTCAAGGACAATTGTTCGAAGAAAGGTTACACAGCACTCACAGCAGTAGCTCAGCAACATTTTATGTTAGAAAGAGAAAGATATAAGAAGAAATAATAGTTAATGTCTTAGAGTTACAGATATCTAATTATCTACTACACTGCCCTCTGTGCTAATATTTATTCAGTTTAGTTAAGCGGCACTTTGCTAGGGGCGCATATTCCCTATCGTTGATCGATGATAGGCGTGTTTCTTCGGACTGTGATTTGTGATAAAATTGAACAAAGTGAACATGATCAAAAAGAAAATTGTTTCTTCGTTCGTTATCGTTATCCCCACTTTCATTTTGTGATCACAACACAACACGTCATTCCCCTTTCCCTTCTGAATCAGTCTTTTCGCATAATCACTGTGATTGAAATAACAAAAGATTTGAAAATGGCGGAAAAAGCAAGCAATGAAATATTGGAATGTGCAAATTATGTCTACATCACAATCATCCGAACTACTAGAACTTGAGTCAGTAGATCCAACATTCATTATTGGTTTCGATTTTTCTAATATTAGATCCTGCAGGTTTAAAAAAAATTAAAGAAACTTGTTTTCATATTTTACTTCACATCCATACCAAAAATATTATTTCTGCTTCAGCACAATCCATCTTTAAACTATTTTCGATTTGGGTATTATTTCAATCAAAATATCTGATTTATCATTTGACGTTTGCCGCTAGTTCGTTCGACGTTGTGTAGGTTTCGCGTCGATCGAATTAATTTTGTTGTTTCTTTGGAATTAAATGTAATCATGATTCGAAGTCCGAAGAAACACGTTTGGATATCTGTAAGTAATATTATATTAGACGGCTCTTATAAATGACCTGGAATAGTCATCGTGAACCAAAATTTATTATTTAATAACATTACCCCATAATATTGTTTATTGCAAATATTCGCATGGGGTACAGCTAGTATTTTAAATAAAATATGCGTTCAATTAATTTTTCTACGTCTGTTATTTTTTCTCTTAACATAATATATAAACTCACCAGACAAGTATCTTTGCCTACAAGTCTTCCAGCAGCACAAATCATCCTATCATCGAGAATACCATCCTTCAACCTATCATTTATGTAGTCTTCATAGGATTCATTACATTCTTTGTGATCAAAGAGTTCCACCACGGCCTTTTGCAAGACTTTGCTCAATTCTGTGCTGGTGTGAGTGAGCTTTCCCCATCCCGTCACGGTGTAGTAACTGTTGTCAAGGGGCTTCCCCAAATGAAGACATGCCGGTCGAACCCATTGAGTGAATGATACTTTTCTAGACAATTTCACCAAAGCGATGTCGTGATACTTCTTACTTCTCGTGTAATTTGGATGTCGAATTCTTTCGATTATGTCGTAGTTTTGGATGTGAGCGTTGTTGTTTAATTCTAAAGTTCCCAGACGCACCTTAGTGGCGTTCATGAAAGTGCCCCTAAAATGAATATGGTTTTAACCTGTGAACTATACATTATAAAGTTGTATTATAACATTTTGTTACTTACAATGAAAATGATTTCTTGTACATGCAGTGCGCGGCAGTTAAAATATACTGGTCACTTATTAACGATCCTCCACAACCCCAATTAATGTCGTTTCCTTCGCCATATCCTAATACAGCCTGTGCACATAAAATAGAGTTTAAATAAAAGTAATATAAAAATAAGAAATATCTTCTATCGGGGAAATAATCATAGTCAGTTGAGTTTGAAATTTAATAACTTACTTAAAAATAATGACAATATAAATATGCATATCTGTAGAACATTTAATAATCTTTGTCTATGATAGTGCGTAAAATTGAGGATTAATTCTTAGTTTGAAGTTTGTTAAACGATTGTTTAGTAACATGGTTACATTAGTCACGGGTTGCCGAACAACGAACAAGTGATTAAAATTTTTAAACTTGCTAAATTTGTAAAAACAGGTGTATATTTTGCTATCATGGCAAACTTTTTTTTGTATTTCTAGGATTTTTAGATTCTATCGTAAATTTTTATTAATTCCTATGACATAAATTGCGAAAAATGACGTTTAAATGTATTTTTCGAAGAAAACACACACACACACACACACACTGACATCATCGTAAAAATGTAGTAATTTTTTGCTACTTTGTTTACTACTTGCTTGTTTTCATTGTTATCCGTGACAACGTACATATGTCAAATAGACTACTATGATCTGAATTTGATTTGAACTTCGTTTTACTTTGATCACGCTGATGAAGTAACACTACTCCGGATGTGCAAAAAATATATATGTATTACGGGCGAAATATATTTTGGCCCTAGGTGCATTGTAACCCTCCGATACGCGTCGGGCTTCAGTCTTGCACCGCGGGCCAAAATCTATATCATTTCGCCCTTAATACATAAATAGCTATTTTGTATTTCTAGGATTTTTAGATTCTATCGTAAATAAACTTATTAATTTCTATGACATAAATTCCAAAAAAATGACATTTAAATGTATTAAATTTGCTTCTAGAGATTTTAAAACGTAGTCATTTACTAAAAAACTCCATTTGCGATCTTTAGCACAATCCTTCTCTTACCAAGGGTAGCGGGAGGTAAAAAGAACTTTATTAATATGTAATATCAATACGTATGAATGAAAAAAAAAAATATGTTGTAATAACATTCTTTGTGAATAATTTGAAAGTTATTTGTTTATGCATATTTTGTTTATAAAAATTAAGAAATTAATCGTTATGTTTATGAGTATCAGTATAAATATTTCTCCAATAGTAAGTAGGTACATAACAGTCATAACATTACCATATGTGCAAACTCCCCTGTTTTTGCATCTTCTCCCCCTAATACAAAAGTAGGTATGATGTCACATCTATTAGTAATAGTTTCTTTACTATATTCCTCACATTCTGCAAAAAATAGGCATTTCAAAACGTAATATGGGCTCAATAATTCTGTGGCTCAATGCCAGAATAACTAATGTCAATGTTTCGTAATTTTGGAGAATTCCTTTTTTTGAAACTTGACATTCTGCATTATTATAGGCGTTTATTATTCAGAGCGGTTACCTGTACGGTTACTGTTGCATGATAACCGCATTTTATTGAGCATTAGAAAGTAACCGGTTATTTGCGGTTACATCAAACATGTAACCACGATTTGTAGGATTATTACATGCCTGGTTACTATAGCTATTCTTTTTTAACGTTATACAATTTTGATATTTTGACAGTTAAGCGCGTTTTAGTAACTGGTAAAAGTAAACATGGAATTTGTGTCATTTTTTGTTTATTTTTTATTATAACAACACGCTTTAATTCAAATGTATTACAGTACGAACAAGATAAATATTTGGCAAAGGTCAAATATGTAATTAATTTCACAGAAACATGTTTAATACCGGGTATATTTTATTCAGACGAGGTTAACGAGCTTACTATGTGGTAAACCATTTGTAAAGCCCGGATCACGCTAGCGGGTTTCTAAACGGTTGCCGGGTGCGGGTACGGGTGCAGGTGGCGGTTCTTGCAATCATACTGTGCGGTGCGGTTGCCGCACCTGCTCCGCCACCGTCTTGACGTTTTATCGGTGGCGAGAACACTTCGAGACGGCGATAAACTCGTGGAAAAACAATGGATAAGTTAAGAGTTTTGCGTCAGAATCAGAGGATATGCAAAATGTTAAATCTAGGACCAAAAATTCCTTTTTTAACGAAAACAGATTCTTGTTTTTTTCCATTCTCGCCTCAAGTCAACAAATCCAAAATGACAGAAAAATGCTGCTCCGGCACAGACGAAAATTATAGCACATGTCAAACCAAGGCAGACACGTGACAGTATCGGGATCTGTGATTGGCCCCTAGCCACCGCGCTCCTATTGGTCGAGGAGTCACCCGCACCCGCCAACCGCTTCGAACCCGCTAGTGTGATACGGGCATAACCCGGTTACTTGAATAAAAAACGCCTTTAGTTTAACCTGAAACTATCGGGCATTAAATAGTTAGTAATTAATTAGCATAATTATGTAATGTTATTTTCATCTTCCTTTATAACAAAATGTTTTTGATTACTTCTCTGACAAATTCTTGTACTGGGGTTCTCGGTTTTTGGTTCGGGTTTTAAGCAACAAACAACAGGTACATGCAACTTAAAACCGCAAATATCTTTCAGATCGTCGTCTCGTGTAATTCTTTCTAATTTTTTTTCTTCTGGGCAATCATCTAGTAATCGACAGACACCAGTTTTATTCTTTTGATAGTTGAAGCATTCTTCTCCTAAAAAAATAATGATGAGTGAGAAAACAAAAGCCGGGTCTACATTGAAACGAACATTATTAGCTAACTGTTTGCTAACATGTTCACTAACATTTTGCGATCTAATAACAATGTTTGCAAAAATTGATGTTCCATGAATAGGCTTAAAACTTTAAAGAAATAAATGTTATTACGATATTCAAACTTGTAGATGTAAGTCTTATAAGCATAAAATGTAGGGTAGACAGGGGATTGTCAGTTTTTGCTTTTTAAATTTTTAAGAGGCAATACTTTTTTATCAGTAGCCTATCCTTTAGTGTGTACCCTTAGCTCTATTTTCCTGCAGTTTTGAGACCACAGCTAAAGGGGTTATCAATTTTTTTTGCTTGAGCAAATTTCTATGACAATAAATTTTATTTATAATAAGATGCCAGTAATTTAAATTTAAGACCCATTTTGTGATTGTAATAAGAATTTAGATGAATATTTGATGGTCAATAATACATTAGTCACTTTCGGCCGTATTTTCACAATTTTGACAAGTATAAAATTGGTTCAGTCCGAGGGTGAGCCCAGTTATACACACTGAATTCATTTTTTCCTTGTGACAACTATCCCCGATCCCCGGGATTTGTATGACAACCAGCCCCGTACAGACATTTCAGACAAATCACGATTTGGTAGAAATACCATATAACCTAACCTCAAAGTTGATACAGAGATGTAACCTTAAAGATTCACACAAAAATAGTTAAGACATTGAACAAAAAGTGAATAATCAGAGTTAATTATATCGTTCAACGAATACTTGCAGCTGCAAAAAAAAAAACAACAAAAGAATCAATAAAATCCGTAAAATTATCGCTTGAAACTGCGTGCACACACTCGCGATTATGTAAACACTTATTAGGTGCATTCTTTTTACCATATACCTAGAAAATATACCATCTTCTCAGCATGATCGACATCAGAGTACAGAGATATATATTTCTATCTCAGCTTGTCCCCTTATTCAATTTGCGCATGCTCGAAGTTTGAATATTCTATTGGTTAAAAACCTTGAATTCTAATGAAAAACCGCGAATCTTTGAATGTAATTTTTATTCGTAACAAATATTATATGTAGGTATTTGAAATTAAATTCGTAAAACATTTTAAAACCGACGACATATTTATATTATAAATTTTCTATTTCGTTTATTAAAATAAAACTTTTTTATAATATTTAAATTAGAATTAACAAAATACATTTAAATACATTAAAATGATTTCCATTTGTATTAATTTAAAAATTTCAACAAAGAATAATAAAATTTTTGCTTGAATTTCATTTATTAAATAGTTAGTTCAAAATAAATAAAGTTCTAATTAATAGGTTATGCAAATATTAGTTAAAAAAAAGTAGCTTGAAAATAAAAATTAAAATAACGAAAAAGTAAACATACAAGGAACGGTAAAGAAAGATGGGCCAGAATACATATGTCATTAATATTGTATTTTTTGTGGATTACGAATTACAGTAATAATTATAATTTTACAAATACATTACATGTTTTATTGATTTTTAAATATAACAAGCCTATTATATTTATTTCTTATGTAATCGTGTTTCTGGGAAAACATTTTTGTCTCATGGAAAATTCTAATTTTAAAAAATATTTCAATCACATGTTTAATCAATTGAGATTTATGATTGTCAATGAAATCTTGGTCCTTAAGGTGATCTATAAAAAAACAAACATCAATACAATATGGTTTAATAATACTTACGAATGCAGAGTAACTGCTGGACTTTTTGCACTGCACAAATAACACTTCCGAATAGCGATTTGTCTTTCACACATGAACGCGAACAACCATAGAAAACATATACTAACGTACGAACAACACTGAACCAAACACGTGGACGACGTGGACAAACTGGCAAAGAAATTTTCTTCAACTTCAAGTTACCGCCAGCGCCAGCCAGATCTACCGCTGTCACACATAGCCAATAGAAATGAGGTGTCCGAGCATGCGCATATTTAAAAAGGGTGCAAAACGAGATAGAACTATCAATATTGCTGTCGCTCTTTGCTAATCATGCCCACCACTCATTGTCAGAAAACAAGCATTAGCGGTATATTTTCTAATAGGTATATGCTTTTTACACACAATCTCAGTTCATATCAGCTCACCTCAGTTGTCTCAGTAATTTTGACAGTTCTATTTGTCCCAACTGGGATGAGATGAAGTGAGGCGGATTCCTTCCCCCTTTCCGATACTGAGCTACCTAGTGGGGTGATGCTTGTTGAGTGTCTCACCTCAGTTGAGGAGTGGGGGTCTTTTTTCAATGTTATTTTGTTATTTAAAAATGAATATTTAAGAAAGTGTTAATGTGGATGATGTAATATTGATAAGTGAAATTATATTTCTTTAATTCTAAATTTAATAAATAAATTGAATTGTTTTATGATGTTATTTGCAATGAAAATTCGTACGATGTAGATTTATTCTTTGACATTTCATTGTCTTAGCGGGTCCACCTTGTCAGATATTGAAAATAAATTCGAAAACAAAATGAAAATGTCAACATACTGATAAATAAAACATATGATAAACAGAGAAAGATAATAGGTATTCCGTTCTTTCTCTAAATTGTGTTCTATTTGTTAAGCAACTATCTCAGCTCACCTCCCTTCAATCTCATCTCATTTTGAGAACAAGTGAGGTGAGATATTGGTAAAAAGAATGCACCTATTAGTTCGAGTTACAACCCCTACG
This sequence comes from Ophonus ardosiacus, assembly GCA_943142095.1. Taxonomy (NCBI): domain Eukaryota; kingdom Metazoa; phylum Arthropoda; class Insecta; order Coleoptera; family Carabidae; genus Ophonus; species Ophonus ardosiacus. The sequence goes on along the minus strand of OW964828.1, from coordinate 49,551,084 downwards.
TGGCAGTAGTGACTGAGAAATAAGACTTGGGACAACTTACCTGTGTGACAACGAGCGAACGAGCCCCGGTCTCCCCTATATTTTTACCTCCCGCTACCCTAGGTAAGGGAGGTATAGGAATCGTGCTAAAAATCGCATATAGAGATTTTATTGAATAAGCACGTTTTGATGTCCCCAGAATCCGATTTTAACATTTTTACAATGATGTCTGTAGGTATGTATGTGTGTCTGTGTGTGTGGATCTTGTTGACACGATTACTCAAATACTATCAATCAGAAAAATTTGAAATTTTGTATACCCATTCTATACTAATATGGGAAGTGCTCATTAGTTTTTAGTGTATATCAAATAACCGGAAGTATCATTTATACAAGCTTTTAAAAGTTTTTCTTGTAAAAAATTCATTGAATATAATTTTTTAGCAACTTTTACTAATTAAAATTGAATATAATGGTACAATCTTCAATTCTACGATAATAACATTTAGTAAATAACTCTAAATAACTTTAAATATGAATATATAATATAATTTATTTTCATGTATCACCTAGCCTATGCGTCAAACAAAAACATAATTTTAATGACAGTTTTGACATATTTAAACATATGTTACTGACAGGAAGCAATTATATTAAAATTAATAATGAAACCGTGTTAAGGAGAATATAATAGTAAAATATTTAATTAAGGTTGATCTGTTTTAAATTTGCTAATTGTTATTTTTGCAGCACTATAAATTAATATTAATTTACAACTCCACATTTACGAAATGGATCATGTACGGCGAAGAATTTACAAAGATTGCGTTTTAGAGCACCTAGAAGATGATGCTGATTTTTATAAGAATGTGTGTGTGTGTGTGTGTGTGTGTGTGTGACGATTTTTCCTTGAAGCCTATTAAAATATGATCCAAAACTTCTCAAATTTAGTATTTAAAATTCATGTATAATTTGAAACAACATATTAGATTTTAACATGTATGATAAATCGGATGTAGTACTTAATTTGGAGCTCTAACAGATTTTTGAGGAAAAACAATAAAACAATCCAAAATTTCGTATTACAGACTTTTCTATTTATTGGACAACAAATTAGATTTTATTTACAAACGATTAACCGGAAATGATACTTTACTTAAAGCTCACTGCTATTTTAACCTGGAATTGGCGGGAGGTCATGTGTTGGCCACATCAGATTTTTTATTATAAAAATGAGTGTTTACAATTAAAGAAATACTTTTTCAGGAAATTAGTGTCTTGGCCAGGAAGTTTGGATCCAGTTAAATATATTAAACAGATTTAGTTCAGTTTTTCGCTGACTCCCATGTGGAGCGGTGTATAATATGTCAATTGCCAATGTGACCTGACTTATTGCGTTGTTATTAATGTAACGTTTTTTTATAACTTAATTTAAATTTTGTATCAACTTCAATTATCGATTATGCTCATGGGGAAAGTTTCATCCCCGAAACGTTCAACTAACTGATGTATGTCTATTTTTACGAATATATTATTATCAACAAAGGATTCCTAAGGCCGAATATTTTCCCGTTTTCCAATTTAAAACTTCAGGATCCTAAACATAACCTCAATTATATTAAATTTTAAAAATTTGGTGGTGTCATTTTTATAAAAACTTTAAAGCCACTGCCGTTTTCGATTCGCAAATCTAACAAAAGGAATACTTCTGGAACGCTTTTTGTTATTGCAGTGTGGACATCACTAACATTCCTATTAACAATTGTTCACGTACTATGTTGCGGAATATTTGTTCGCAGAAAAGATGTTGGCTAACAATGTTCGTTTTAATGTGGACCCGGTTTCAAGGAAAGTGTTTCAGAATATACATTCGGGAACATCGCATATTTTTCACAACAATTTTTTGTTAGATTTTTTTATTAATTCAGGAAAATATTTGCTGCTAATTCTTTTTTTAAATAATAATAGAAATTTACGGTATAAAACACATTCCAAGTATGAATATTTAATATTACCTTGAAACATGATTTAATGGCAAAATTAAATCTCTCAATTATTGTATCACAAAAATCTATACCTACATATTTAAAATTTTCTTACCTATGTTTTTTTCACTGTGACAATTCCCTGGAGAAATAGAACAACAAACCCCAATCAACAACAACAAAATTGTTATTTTCATGGTAACAACAACACAATCTTTGCGTGAGAGAACTAAGGTTGCGACTGAATAATCGTGAGATAGTTCTCTTATTTATAAAATCAGGTAACTTTTTCCTCTCTGCCAAAGGTATAATATGCGGTTTATTGCAGTTATTAGAATTTATAAACATACTTCGATTCGATTATCTTGAATTCAAAACCAGTTTTGGTAGATTTCAAGACAACAGATTACTAATGATTTAAAACTTTATTTCCGTGACTATTTTTCCTTATGAATGTTATTTTCCAATAAAAAAGTGAATGTGTGTTTGTCGAAAAAGATAATTTATAGAGAAAAATTATAAAAAGAGCGAAGACGCAAGCTACAAAGCACTGAAAAACAAATAGCATTCTCTTAGGTATGTATGCTACACTCTATACCCAAATTCGGACATTCCGAAACCCGAATTTTACCACTTCAACGGATATTACATGATCACTAATAAACAATTATTGTTTATTACTGATAGTATGGTATTACACTATACTCTGTTTTTTAACCAGGAGGAGTAAATATGCAGTGTTTTAACTCTGTCAATCATTTATAGATTATTTTAGGGAAAAATACTTCAAATACACGTTACGTACAATTAATATTTCTGTAACTGTTATTTGAAGTTTTTACTTCCTTGTACGAAGTAAAGGAAGTATTGTAATCGCGAAAAAATTCGGTTTCCAGATTTCAACGGAAATATCCATTTTGAGCATCCCTGAATCCATTTTGACTAATTTCGTCGTAACGTCTGTACGTACGTACGTATCTCGCATAACTGAAAAACGGGAAGCCGTAGAAAGTTAAAATTCTGTATTTAGAACTGTTATAGCATCTAGTTGTGCACCTCCCTTTTTGGTCATTACATAACTTGCGGAAGTGGTACTTTACTTGAAGCCTGTAATAGATTTTAATGAAAAACTATATTAAAATATAAACCAAAACTTTTCAAATTTGATATAAGACTTTTATGTCAATGGGAATAACATAATAGATTTTAGTTAAAATGGACTACCCGGAAGTGGTACTTTACTTGAAGCCTATAATAGATTTTAATGAAAAACTATATTAAAATATAATCCAAATCTTTTCAAATTTGATATATAAGACTTTTATGCCAATGGGAATAACATAATAGATTTTAGTTAAAATGGTCTAACCGGAAGTGGTACTTTACTTGAAGCCTATAATAGATTTTAATGAAAAACTATATTAAAATATAATCCAAAACTTTTCAAATTTGGTATATAATACTTTTATATCAATGGGAACAATATAATAGATTTTGTTTAAAATTGTCTAACCGGAAGTGATACTTTACCTAAAGATGTTATCAGTTTTTCTTGAAAAAAAATGGTGTTATTTTGATTTTAGTAATAAATGCTTCAAATGAAAGTTTTAGAGAATTGAATTCTGCGTCGAAAACATCAATTATGATTAAATTAGCTCTTTGTAATCTCTAATTAAGTTTGCTATGGATTAGGACAAAAAATAACAACAAAAATAAAATGTTGATGTCAAATTATGTCAAATACGTGCAATTTTATGATTGGGTCTGTTATAATACATATTTTAATTATTAACAAAATATGTACTGTGTAACAGGCATACAAGGAAGTCATGTGCTGTCCACATCAGATATTTTGTCTAAAATAATCAGTAAACGATTGACAGCGTCAAAACCCTGCACCTGGTTAAAAAATAAATGAAAGAAAACTATATAGAAATGGGAAGAACGGGGCATAATTGGACAAGCAGTCTTAAGTAAATTAATTATTTCCTGTCGGACGTTTTGACTGTACGAATATGACAGTCTTGTTCAGTTCTAGAAATAATTCCAATGGGGTCCTCCACCATAACAAGAAATAATAAACTGTACACTATATACTTAGGCTCGATATTTTCATGTCTGGTTAAACTGCCGATTAAATTAGCTGTCTGTTATAAGAACAATGTGGCATCGAAAAATTGACATATGTGTAATTTTTACAATTTAGGCTATAATATCGATGCTGTGTTTTTCTTTTAACTGACAGTTATATTAACAGGCTGTTTAACTGGAGGTTAAAATACAGGGCCTTAAAGTATTAATAAATAACGATTAAAATAAAAAAAAATAATAATTACTTCACGAAATATTTGAGATTTGTTGTCAATATCACTGTGACATCACATTATTGCTATCTTTCTCTCGCAGTCTACCAAGAGTCTGGTGTGAGAGAATGATAGCAATAGAAGAGTCGCCGTAACGTCATATTGACTTTAAAAACCAAGTGTATTTAAATTAGAAACAATTAAGAATTTTTATTACTAGAATTTGCTTCAAAATTAAATGAACCTTCATTTAAAATAATAATAATAACATTAATAATAATAATAATAATAATAATAATAATAATAAAACAAACAGTCGTCGAACATCGTTCAAAGATTTAATGCTAGTAATGGCTAGATTAGGCTATGTTACGATAATAAATAGGTATTAATCTTTGTAAATTTAGGTAAATCCACAACGCGTTGTGGCTAATTTTCAAATTTGGGAATTTTCAAAATCCAAAACTAATTTTGAGCAAATTTTTTAGGCAATGTCCGAATTCGGCAATGGAGTATAATACATACATCCAATAAGTCTTGACGTCCTTTTTTGCTGCAGGTGTTAAAACACAAGTCTGTCTTTAGTTTTACAAATTAACCTACTGAAACATGAGTAAATATTTTACGATAAAACAGTTGAAAAATAAATTTCTATTTTGTTTTAAGTTGAATTTAATTTGTCAATAATTCGCAGATTTCGGGTGTTTAATAATTAAACACCCGAAATCTGCGAATAAAAGTAAATTGACACACCTAGCAATGGTCAGTGGATAATAAGACAAGTAACACAGATTCTCATTTATTATGTTCCAAGCTCAATAAAGTCACATGACTCATGACTGCTGCTCACGCCGTATACTTTTTACTTTTGTTACACTATTAATTTTAAAAAGAGGCACTAGCCAAAATTTTAGGTACATTCACTTAAGTAAATGCGTTTTTTACGTCTGTTTTAAAAGTAGGCCTTTTAGACAATTTATGGCTGTATTATGGTCAAAACTGTAAATTTAAATCTGTAAAAATAAATTGACAAAAACATCTATTTTTGTTGATTAAAGCCTCATTCATAGCTCCGAAAATAAAAATAAAATTATGATTCAAAATAAAAATATCGATATAAATCTTATGAAAGTGTTCATAGCTCTCGAAAATAAAATTAAACATAAGACATAAACACAACTCCACTGTAATCAATACTAGAACTCTAATTTTTTTTATCTTAAAATGCTTTACTCTCTTTTAATATGTAAATATTTTTTCACGGTATACTAAAATTTTGTATTTACTGTCTATATTTCTTAATATTTTCAGTTTACAATATTTATAGAAAAATTCAGTATGATTTTTTTAATACGGCTCATTTCTTAGCCTTCAATACATGCCTTCAAGTTTGAATAATGTTTGAATTCTGACTGTTTACCTACCCAGCTCTCTATAAAAGGCTGTAAACTATGCATAAGTCAGTTCCTTACATCGCTTCATACAATACAACTATACAATTAGCACCTACTAATACTTTCCCTCTATAAAATTTAAAATACAAATAGCAAAATAAAACACCTTTATGTATTAATAAATATATTCTTGTATTTAACAATAAATAACTATTTGTCTACAACTGGTCAGCTCCAAACGATACTCTCTATCCAGTCAATATAATGAGAGACCCTAGTATAAATAGCTGGGATGCCTGCAATACCACAACTTTGTTGTCCAAAAGAAGTAACACCGACAATACTGTACATACAGGTGGCGTTAGGTTGCTTTACTTGCAGAGGACCTCCGCTGTCACCCTACAAATATACAAAATAAATTCGTATAAACTGTATGCTGAAATAGTGAATATAGTAGTATAGTTCAATTCACGTCAAATAAATATGGACTGATGCTTAATTTTTTCTCTTCTCCCCACTCTGTCCCTTGCCTTGCGGTATTGCCGCTTCTTCATAACTTAGCATTTTCAAAATGACTAACGGAATTAACAACAGTGTAAATATCTCCAGTCCATATTTATTTAACGGCAGGCCCGTATCCAGGATTTCATTTCGGAGGGGGTTCTGGTTATATAATTATATTATTTTTCAAGGAGATTAACATGAGCAGTTTTTTGCAGACTGTTATTCTTGTTTTGACTGATAACCATGGTTGTGGTATCAAAAGAAAGATAAAAAATTTCTGCATCAAATGACAAATTTAATAATTAATTTATGGGACTAAAATATTACATAATTTACATTTATTTGTTGTCATTTGATACAATTTTTATCTTTCTACTGATACCAAAACTACTGTTGTCAGTCAAAACGGGGCGCAACAGTTTGCAAAAAAACTGATTTCCCATTTTAATCTTCTATGTACACCTTTAAAAAAAACACCCATTATACAATTCTCGGGGAAATAATAAAATAAAGGGAGTGTCTACGCACTGTCCAGACAGAGCAGTAAAAAAAAAAAATTAATGAACCAAACTCAAAACAATACCTAACTGACAATTCTTAATTGGTATACAGTGGTTTTTAGGTAGATGCGAGAAGTGGGCGCTAGAATTGTCCGCTAGATTCCGTTCAGGTGCGACAGTTCACAAATTTTTATTGCGGCTCTGTCTGGACAGTATAGTAGACTCTTTCTAAAATAAAACAATATTTTGGCCTTTACGTATATATTTATTTAATTGTAAAATGCAATTGGGAATGTTATATTCGCAGTTTGGGACGCGTGCTATAATAGCGCTAACATCTTGGTTAGACTTCTTTTTTAGTATTTTGTTTTACATTTCAGGGGGGGTTTGAACCCCGAAATCCCCCCCTCCTTTGGATACGGCCTTGTTTAACGGCAAATATAATTATCTAATACACGATGTGCTAAATGTTTATTCAGTTACGTTGACATTTAAGGGCCAATATTTTCATTTCTGGGTAAACTGCCGGTTAAGTTAACTGTTGGTTATAAGAACAATGTGGCATCGAAAAATTGACATGTGTATTTTTTACAATTTAGGCTATAATACCGATGCTGTATATTTCTTTTAACTGACAGTTAAATTAACAGACTGTTTAACCGGAGATGAAAATGCCGGGCCTAAAGTTATTATTCCACGGTTTATGTCTCGTATAAATGATCTTGAATAGTCATCATAAAAAAAAATTTAATAACACTACTTTATGTTTGTTCGCGAGGGGTATAGGTAGTATTTCAAATAAAATATGCGAATAATAGACACTTACAAAATTGCAATTTGCACGAGCGGCTCTAACGGCAAAGTATAGAAATCAAGGTTGCTATGGTTACCCCGTCCAAACAAAGACCTGTCATCAGCCGTAGACTCTACACTCTAGCCATCTTTTTAGTTGAAAAATCGAATGATCTTTAATATTTTCAAGCAAAAAAGTTGCCCCAGACACATCTTCTGGTTTTAAACTCATTTTTATTATACACAACCACAACGTACAAATCACAATAAAGAATTAGGTTTAACACTGAATAACAGATAGGAACAAGGAACGGGACGCAAGACAACGAGGGGAGGTTTGTTTGGATGCATGATCTTCTATCTCTCTCTTGCAGTGACGTCAATTTTGTAAGTGTCTATTAATCTGTTATTTGAAGTATTTTTCTCTAAAATAATCCATAAACGCTTTTAAACTCACCGGACAAGTATCTTTGCCTACAAGTCTCCCAGCAGCACAAATCATCCTATCATCGAGAATACCATCCTTCAACCTATCATTTATGTAGCCTTCATAGGATTCATTACACTCCTTATGATCAAAGAGCTCCACCACGGCCTTTTGCAAGACTTTGCTCAATTCTCTGCTGGTGTGATTGAGGTTTCCCCATCCCGTCACAGTGTAGTTACTGTTGCCAAGGGGCTCCCCCGCATGAAGACATGCCGGTCGAACCCATTTGGTGAAGGATACTTTTCTAGACAATTTCACCAAAGCGATGTCATGGTACTTCTTACTTCTCGTGTAATCTGGATGTCGAATTCGTTCGATTATGTCGAAGTTCTGGATGTGAGCGTTGTTGTTTAGTTTTAAGGCTCCCAGACGCACCTTTGTGGCGTTCACGATAGTGCCTCTAGAATGAATTTGGTTTTAATCTAAAGTTGTATTATAATATTTTTTCTATAGCAGATTTTAAAGTGTGCTTTGTTCAACTCGAAATAGTTGACTAAGTGACATTTTAACTGCAAGGGTAGATAAAATAATACTTTAACAGCAAGGGTAGATAAAGAACTTTAATTTTTATTTAAATAAAAACACATTATACATTTTGGCGATTCATATTATATATAACTTGAATTGTATAAACATGAATAAAATGAAATTGTTTTCAAACAAATTCTATAACTACCACGATACTGAGATTTTTAAATTGTTCTTAAATAATTTAATTTATAATCGGTTTTTCTAATTTTTGCTCTTTAAAATCTGCTATAGAAAAAAACAGAATTTTACACACGATAAAATTAAATTATCGACTCGCGAAATCGCTCATGAATTAAACTTTCCGCTCGTCAATAAAATACAATTTTATCGTCTTGTATAAAAAATAACTATTTGTTACTTACAATGAAAATGATTTCTTGTACATGCAGTGCGCGGCAGTTAAAATATACTGGTCACTTATTAACGATCCTCCACAACCCCAATTAAAGTCGTTTCCTTCGCCATATCCTAATACAGCCTGTGTACATAAAATAGAGTTTAAGTAAAAATAAAATTAAAATAACAAATATCTGCTATCGGGGAAATAATCATAGTCAATTGAGTTTTTAAATTTAATAACTTGGTTAAAAATAATGACAATACAGGGTGTGAAAAAATAAGTGTAACAAATTATGAGGATATATAGTACTGACCAAAATGAGTAAAAAAATTTAATCAACATGGGTCCGATCTTCAATAATTTCCAAGATATAAGGCAATGAAAAATGAGAATCAAATAATTATACCAAGACAAATGTTGTGATGACCTTGGCCAATATTTAGTTTTCAAATAACTTCGTAACTATTAGAAAATGGAATAAATGTGCCATATAAAATTTTTTTTTTTTATAGTCCATTGACTGGCATAGACAAATTGTCAGTTTTTGTCCGATTCTAATACAAAATGGCCTCTTTCTCAAAAACAGTTGGATATCGGGCCTATGTTGATTAAACTTTTTTTTACCCCTGATGTGGCCAGCACTTTACCTTCCATGCATTTTGTACAAATTCCATACCAAAAGTTCTTTGGAATAAATCCTATATGACCAGTAAAATTGTGACATGAACATATAGGTACTATTTTCTACAAATTCCATATCGAAAATCTTTGAAAAAAATTCAATAAATCCAATAAAATTATAACACGAAGATACACTATATAAATTGCACATAACAATGACATCTGTCAATTAGAATTATTTGAATGTATCAGCTGTTTCCATGATTATACCAAAGATGGCTGATTTATGAAAGGTATTTTCTTTATAATTTTTTAACTCTATATTTATTGAAGATGAAAGAAAATGTATAATCAAACCGTATAGACAATAAGATATTTTTTCATGTTAATAATCACATAAAATGTCAAAAAATGATATTTTTTTCAAGAAAAACTGTTAAGAGCTTCATATAAGGGAACTTCCGGTTTACCAATTGTAACCAAATCTAATCAGCTCTTCACACGGATGTAAAGAACAGCAGTACGTAAGAATTATAATTTTTAGAATTACAAAAATTTTCAGCACGTGTGAAGAAATGCTCAACTTCATTGAAGTCTAATATCAGTACGTATGAATGGAAAAAAATTAATATGATGTGATCAAATTATTGTGAATAATTTATACGTTATTTTTTCGAATTGTTTATATTTTGTTATAAGAAAAAATATTAAAATTAAAAAAATCAATTTGAGTATAATTATTTCCCCAACGATAAGTACATAACAGAGTCATAACATTACCATATGTGGAAATTCCCCACTTTCTGCATCTTCTCCCCCTGATACAAAAGTAGGTTTGATGAAACATATAGGTTCTTTTACTTTCTTTATTCGGCCAGGAAGTAGAATAGGAAGATTTACTCTTTGTTCAACTGATTTACTGTATTCCTCACATTCTGCAAAAATAAGCATTTCATTACGTAATATGGGCTCAATAATTCTATGGCTCAATATCAGAATAACTAATGTCGGTATTTCGTAATTTTAGAGAGCTCCTGTTTTTGAAACTTGAAATTTTGCTTTATTATAGGCGTTTATTATTCAGAACGGTTACCTATACGGTTGCTATTACATAATAACCGTATTTTATTGATCATTAGGAGGTAACCGGTTATTTGTGGTTACGTCAAACATATAACCGCGATTTGTAGGGCGGTTGCTTGCTTGGTTACTACAGCTATTATTATAAATTATACAGTTTTGATATCTTGACAGTTAAACGCGTTTTAGTAAAATTAAACATGGAATCTGTGACATTTTTTGTTTATTTTTTAGTATAATAACACGCCTTAAATCAAATATATCACTCTACGAACAAGATAAATATTTGACAAATGTCAAACATTTAATTAATTTCGCAGAAACTTGTATAGTACTGGGCATTTTTTATTCATACGAGGTTACTGAGCTTACTGTACGGTAAACCATTTGTAAAGCCCGCATTACATTAGCGGGTTTCGAAGCGGTGGCCGGGTGCGGGTACGGGTGTGGATGGCGGTTCTTGCCTCACTACCACTGTTGATTCATTTAAACTTTTATCGAAGGCGAGAACAGTTCAAGACTGCGATGAACTGTGAAAAACAATGAATAAGATAAGAGGTGCAAATTAACAGTGTCCTGGGCCGCCTCCTAAATATAACAGATTCTTGTCTTTTTTGAAAGCAGTCATTTTCGCTTCAAGTCAACAAATCCAAAATGACAGAAAAATGCTGCACCGGCACAGAAAAAAACTATAGCACATGTCAACCAAGTCAGTGTCGGGCTCTGTTATTGGCAGCGGGTGCGATTGGTGGGTGAAAAAATAGCCTGTCGGCTGACTGTTCCTTCACCCGCAACCACAGCCGCTAGCCGCCGCGCTCCTATTGGTCAAGAAATCACCAGCACCCGCAACCGCCAACCGCAATGAAAAACGCCTGCAGTTTTAACCTTAGATGAAAAAATATCGGACCTTCAATAATCAATAATTAGCATAATCATTTAATGTTATCTTCATCTTCCTTTATAACAAAATGTTTTTAATTAAATATTATATACCTACTTTTCTGACAAATTCTTGTTTCTGGGTCGGTTTTTCGTTCGGTTTTTGATGAGGTTTTTGGGCAACAAACAACAGGTATATGAAACTTAAAACCGCAAATATCTTTCAGATCGTCGTTTCGAGTAAGTCCTTCTAATTTTTTTTCTTCTGGGCAATCATCTAGTAATCGACAAACACCAGTTTTATTCATTTGATGGTTGAAGCATTCATCTCCTAAAAAAAAATAATGATGAGTATTTTTGTACAAAACAAATCACAGTGAGAAAACAAAAGCCGGGTCCACATTGAAACGAACATTGTTAGCTAACAGTTTGCTAACATGTTCACTAACATTTTGCGACCTAATAACAATGTTTGCTAACGAAAATTGATGTCCCATGAATAGGGAAACTTCAAAGCAATAAATGTTATTACAATATTTAACCTTGTAGATCTTGTAAGCATAAAATGTATATTTTGTATTATAAAAATATATTAGATTTTAAAAATTTGATGGTGACATTTTTATAAAAACTTCAAAGCAAATCTAACAAAAGGAAAACTACTCATCCTTTTCTTGAAATTATGGTGAACGTAGTGTGGATATCACTGACATTCTTAGGCTGTAGTCACACTGAACAATCAATATTCGATCAAACACGATCGAAAAACACAAACCTGAGTTCATTGATGACAATCGCGGAACATCGTGTACGGTCGACATGTTTGATACATATATCAAATCTGCTTGATTTTCGTACGGCGCTCGATATCACACAAAGGAAACAGACATGCGCAGTGGTCATTGAAGGAATATTCTGACAGATTACAACCTGTTGAGTTGTTTGTTTTCATTGCCCATCGACCTTTAAACTAATGGACCAAGTGTCTCCTATTCTTTTATTGTTAGAATAATGCTCCAACATAAAAGGATAGAAATATATATTCTGTCCTTCAACAATACGGAAGTTCTCAGTTAAAGTATACTGCGCATACGTTCGTACTCATTGCACATCTTTTTCAGCCATATGTAAACCTCTATACATCGCTCTCTATCACTAAATAGTTGTCAAACTCTACATTTGACGTTTCGTGACTGTGTATTATTTACTTTTTTTTGGAGAACATTTATAATTATTTCTGTCAACACATACGTATATGTGTTGTGGTGAGGTGTGTATACGACAAAATAATGGGGAAACGGTGTATTTCGTATGCAATCAGCAGTACGTACGCGGTTCAGCTGTGTCATTTCATATGTGAGTTCTTATTAATTATTACTTGTTCCCTATAATATAATATGTATATAATATATTGTATTAAAAATATATAATAAAACTAATTATACACAAAAAATTAAATCTATACTCAGCGATTATGCACCAAGTATAGCAAGTTAGGGACAAATCAATCTTTTTATTTTGCCGCGTTTTCTTAACTTCCGTACTGTTGAAGGATAGAGATACTGTGTCTGCACCGTTATGGCGGGACAAGCGTTTTGCTCGTACGCTGCGTCTATTAGTTTAAAGGTCAATGTCATTGCCAAAAGCGAAAATGACAGAGAAGTAGACTGTCAACGAGATTAATCAATTAATAAATTTTGAAAGTGACGTTTCACTTTTTACCACACAACGCAACAGTTTGACTACTTACAAGAAAAAACGGTTGATTGTAGTCGATACGCGTGGATTGATGGATGTTGATCGATTCAGTGTAACTTTATCTTACCAACAATGGGGTCATTTCACATTTTCTGATTCATTTTTTTCTTGAAAGAATAGGTCAAATTAAATATGTAGGTGTATTTTTTACACCTTACAAGTCTTTAGAATCAGAGATATGATTTTTTAAAAGTTGCATTTTTTCAAACATTTCAACGTCTGACAACACAGTTTTACGGAAACGACAGTCGAGCTCTACCGTTGTAATTTGGAACTATGATTGTTTGGTTTGATATTTATTTAAATAAATATTTTATTTGCGTACCTTATACTGTACTAGTACTTTTAAAGATATAGAAAGTATGTACTAATAATCTTTTCTCTTGCTATTACAATTTTAGGTTAGATTACTGTTCCACGTTGTGGAGCGTAATGTGTATATGTAAGTGTATGTGTGTGTGTGTGTGTGTGTGTGTGTGTGAGAGAGAGAGAGAGAGAGAACTGTATTTGTGTGAGTATGAAACAGTGACGTCACAAATTTAGTCTGTGTTTACACCCGCGAAAGTTTATTACCAAATTTATTAATGAAAAGTTGCATCTTTCAAATTATTTTATATCACTATATTTATTAAATGAGATACATTTCATGATTTTATAAAAAAAATTGACATTTTTTTGTCAAATGACCCCACTGTTAGTTTTATGTTGATGAACGTTTATTCGCTAAGAAAAGATGTTAGCTAACAATGTTCATTTTAATGTGGACCCGGCTTCAGGAAACGAATTTCAGAAAATACATCCGGGAACATCTTAAATTTTTAACAACAATTTTTTGTTGGATTTTTTTATTAATTACGTATATAAATATGAAAACAAATTATATATACATTCAGAAAAATATTTGCAGCGTTTTTTTATATATATTTCTAGAAATTTACGATATAAAACATATTCCAAGTATGAATATTTAATATTACCTTGAAACATGATTTAATGGCAAAATTAAATCTCTCACATATTTATTCTCAATATTGTATCACAAAAATCTATACATATTATTTAAAGTTCTCTTACCTATGGTTTTGTCAAAACTGTGAGGAATCCCGGAAGAAAAAGAACAACAAAACCCAATCAACAACAATAACAAAATTGTTGTTTGCATGGTAACAACAATAACAACACAATCTTTGCGTGAGAGACAACTAAGGTTGCGACTGAGTAATCGTGAGATGAGTTGTCTTATTTATAAAATCAGGTAACTTTTTCCCCTCTACCAAAGGTGTAATATGCGGTTTATTGCAGTTAGAATTTATAAACGATTATGTTGAATTCAAAACAGGTTTAGGATAGATTTCAAGACAACAGGTTACTAATGATTTGACTTTATTTTATTGACTATTTTTCCGTATGAATATTGTTTTCCAATAAAAAAGTGAATGTGTGTTTGTCGAAAAAAGATAATTTGTAGAGATAAATGACAACAGAGGAGAGAGATGCATGATTTTTCCAAAAATCGAACGATATACCCGAATTCGGACATTGTCCTAAAAATTTGAAAATTTCGAAACCCGAATTTTACCATTTCAATGGATATATGATCAGTAATAAACAATACTATACTCTGTTTTTTAACCAGGAGGAGTAATAGCTGTTTGTGTATTAGGAGCGCAAAATGGGATATTGTCTTTTGAGACGTAGGAGCGCGGCATTCTCTAGAAATCGTCAATGTCCATTTGCGCTCGAAACACACACAAGATTTTTTTTCTAGTCGCCACAATGGGGTCTTCCACCATAACAAAATAGTATATTGTAAATTGTAATACAAGTGAGGAAAGGGCATCATTATAAAATGAGTACGAAATTTTGCGATAGCTCTTTTCCACGTGTATTACATACTATGTTTTTCAACATTATATGTTAAAATTACATTTTTCATATGTATTGAAGTTCGTATACCTGCTATTTCAACGAATAAATGTGGAAACATCTAATAAAAAACTTTAGTCACTTAGTGAGGAAAGCAATTTACTTTCCTCGCTTGTAAGGGAACTGGTTACTATCACAACTAAATTAAGTGAGGAAAATGTCATTTTCACAAGTGATGTTGAAAAAAATAATAAAATGTACACTTTGTCCTTACAGTACTACTAATTTATCGTTATTTTCCATTCTTCTTGAGCTATTGCTTAAATCTAATATAAGCATTTTTTACTTTCGTTTTTGTAAATGAATGCTTTATTTTATTTTTGTATTCCTTTACACAGTAACACGGCATTTTGTTTGGTTATGTAATATACCGACAAAGCAGTCATACGTCAGATTGACTTGTAGAGGTCACTGAGCGTTTTTTTACTTTGTCGCGCATGAGCAGCAAAGTGATATTTTGTGTTGACAAAAGTGAGCATGTACCTACTTTGTATTGTGAGAGAGCGCAAAATGGGGTGTATTGTCGATTGAGAGGTAGGAGCGCGGCATTCCCTCAAAATCGAAAATGTCCATTTGCGCGGGGAACATACAAGATTTTTTCTACAGTCGCCACAATGGGGTCCTCCACCATAACAAAAAATAATAAAATGTACATTTTGTCTTTACAGTACTGTGGTACTACTAATTTATCGTTATTTTCCATTATTCTTGAGCTATTGCTTCAATCTAATGTAAGCATTTTTTACTTTCGTTTTTGTAAATGAATGCCCTATTTTATTTCTCTATTCTTTTACACAGAAGTACGGCATTTTGTTTGGTTATGGAGAATGCAGAATGTCTTGTGGAAGTGGAAATGTGTAAGTAACTACAACACCATTAGTTCCTGAGTAAACGTTCCCATTAAGAATGTAGACAAGTGACATTTCTCAACATTTTATAATAAGAAATTCGGACAGCGGGTGTTTTTGTGCTTTGTCGCGCATGAGCGGCAAAGTGACGTTTTACGTTGACAAAAGCGAACGCAACTATGTATGTAAACTGTAGAAATATAAATTTCCATTTTGCTCTAAATTGAATTTGATTTATGTCAAATAATAACGTTTGAGTTTATTACTAAGAATAAAGTACAGACATGCGTTACACAACCCGTACAAGACTTCTTGAACACCCGGTAATATTTTTGCCAAAATCTGAGAATGACACACCCAGGCACCCAGCAATGGATAGTAAGAAAACTAGTAACACGGGTCCTTGTTTATTATGTTTCAAGGTCAATAAAGTCACATAACTGATGCTCACGCCGTATACTTTTTACTTTATTTACATTATTATTTTTTAAAAAATAGGCACCAGACAAAATTTTAAGTACATTCACTTATGTAAATGCGTTTTTTACGTCTATTTTAAAAGTAGGCTTTTCATTCATTTTATGGCCGTATTATGGTCAAACACATATATTTTGTTGATTAATATGAAATTATACATAAGAGTGGCAGCTTTCGTTGCGATTTTAATTATTATTTACAGATTTAAAATTTACAGTTTTGTTTTGGCCATTAGAACAAAAAATTAACATCTGCATTTTCTCTGCTTAAAACCGGCATAATAATACGAGCCCCACGTTATAACTGTTCGCCCTAAAAGCAAAAATTAGTTTTCATATTTAAGTTAATTTATGCATAGTTAAAAATTAAATATTGTTTCAAAGTTGATAAATGTACTTGATATAGAATAATCATTTTACTATATTCAATATAAATTTTGACTAATCTAGCCGTTGGATTAACTTGTCTCACCGATCATGTACGATTGTTGAAGTGGATTCATGCAACATTCATTTTAAATTTTAATTTTATTGTCATTGCATTTTAATTGTACAATGTTAATAGATATTTACACACCAAGTGAGCCAAGGTGATGTTTATTCATGAGAAGAAAGTTTAGCTCACGAGCATGTAAGGGCGAGTGAGATAATAATAAAAACCTTTATAATATTTAGTAATAGTTAGTAGGCTGACCATGACAATCGTCGTTGATAGACGTCAAATCATCTATTTAAAATGCTTTATTGTCTGTCATTTGTGCCGTGAAAAATAATAATGATAATGTCTGATAAATATTATGGTAAGTGTTATTTTCGTACCTGATGTTATTTTAAATGCATTATTTGTTGCAAAGTGAGTTAAAATTTGGTGAGGGTGATTTAAAAAAATTTAATTCACTTGTGAATAAAGTGTTACTTATAGTTATTGCTATGGATTTAATAATGATAGTTTAAAACGTCAAAATTGAATAAAATAATGAAAATGGGCAATTCCTTGCGGCAGAAACCTACATCGTATATATGACAAGAGACTTGTATGTTAATATAGCATAAGTTTAGAAATTCGGACACGAGCCGCGCTCCAGCGAGTGGGCAAACGAACTAGTATTTTGTAGGTACTTTTTACCTGTTCTGTAAGAAAATTGTCTTAGCAAAAATGCTAAAAATTGTAACCAATAGAAATAAATGACGAAATATTATTTCAAATATGTAAAATTATTTTTTTTGTATTTTTTGCATTATTTGTATAATTGACTTCATTATTTTTAATAGATTTTTCTAGTATTCCATGAAACCATTTTCTCCACTTTTTATCCTGAATTCTTTATTTCAAACATTTAATTATTTATCAAATTTCCAGGAAAATACAACATTTTTAAAAGGAAAAATGTATATTAGTTATTCACTTATAAACAAAGATTTATGTTCCGTAATTTTTATAAAAACTTTTCCTGAAATATATAATTAATTCTGGTGTAATCTGAAATGAATTCTAACCACAAACTTTATGCGTCATTTGAATACATATTTTACGAAATACGAAATGTATCTATAAAGACGGACTAGGTAATGTTTTTGTATGAGTAAGAAAACAATTATTATAATTATCACAAGATATGAAAACATATATCCAGGAATTAGACCAAAGATCGAATGATGGGATTCACGAAGATAATCATTTTAATTATATGTTTGTATGCAGTAAGTGCATAATTATTGTTACTAGAATTGAAGTGTATTATTGAAGAATTTAATACTAATTAACAGAACGATTTACTGCCTTTTTTATCTTAGCAACCAAATGTTGGAAACCCTCTGGGTAAACATTATTTAGAAAATCTGATGTGGTCAACACAATACCTGCCACCATTTATTTTTTATACATACATACATACATACATATTTAATAATACTCCAAGCTATATTAAGCATAAAAGTATTGTTTTATTTACAATTTTCTTTTTGAAAAATCACTATTATTAATCTGAAATGATTAGTTTTTTGACAGTGGCATTTATCTGTCAATTACATACATTTGAAATATGAACTGCGTAACTAAGGAATTGTGTTTATGTTTATGAAACATAGGCTCAGGAATTTATAAACGAGTATATTCGGACGTTTCGGGAACATTGTAATATTCCCATCATTAGCCATACATTGGTTACATCTGATTGTAACAGAGCTGCAATAGGATTGGATGTTTAAATAATTGTAAAACCAGTACATCAAGAACAATTTACCAAGACATAAAACATCTTAACATGAATTACGTGACTATCATACACAAAAAGTATTAATGCATATCTGTACAAAATTCAATAATCTTTAATTCTTATAATAACATGTCGCGAAAAAAATGACATTTAATGGTATAGTGTGCTCAGAAAAAACCTAATTCGGAGTAGGCTATGAACACAGAAACGTATGTTTGATCATTATTCAATTCGAAAGTCAAGTTATCAAAATTAATCGTGAAATGTAATTTTAAAAAGAAAAGATAATAAAGAAGGATACAGAATAATTGCCATTCCCGGTTTTCAAATTTATTTCTATTTCTAATGTAAGGAGTCAAGAAGAATTGATTTCTTTAGATAACATTTTTGACATCTCGTGTCAAATTGACATTTAATTAAATACTTTACTTTCAAATTGACATACGCGTTTTTGTTCACTGCCTACTCCGACTTAAGATTTTTTTTTTGAACACTGAATTTTTCGAAGAAAACCTATTTTGAACTTCTAGTAAAGTGCCATTTCCGGTTAATGATAGTATTTGAGTTACAACGTTAACAAAATCCTTACTCACCCAGACACATCCGCACACACACATACATCATCGTGAAAATGTTAAAATCGGATTCTAGGGACCGCAAACCACCGTCATTTACCAAAAAAATTGTTACACTCGGTATATTTCACAAACCAGTAGTGGTAGCACGCACTTTAGAATTCTATCATAGAAAGTAGGCGAATACGATTTTACTTTTTCGAATCTTGGTAGCATGCACTTTAGAATTCTATATTCATTTTTTGACTCGGAAATTATTGGATTTTATACTATTAAAATAAAAAATATTATGACCAGGGTTGAAAAAAACCCGGGTTTTATTAAATAAAAGCGAGTTTTATTGACAAACATCGAAATATAGTATGTATCATTTTAACTTTAGTTTTATAAAGTATCTTAATACACATACACAAGTCGGCTTAATAGATAATAGATATTAATATTATTATTTTTTTTTAAAAGACTGTAATGTAATAAACGATAAATTAACTAGAGAGTGTACATGCGTACACGAATTAATATTAATAGTTGAAGTCTGCGCAATGCAAATGTGTACAAGAATTAGATCCAAGTGTCACAAGTCACAACTAATAGTATGTTTAATACACAACTCAAAAAAAAAAAAAAAAAAATGAAAATGCTGACACCAGGATTGGAGTTGTTCAGATATAAAAGAAACACTGTGTTCAGTTCGCACAGCAATGAAAAATATATTTAAAATGATCAAACACGAAGTACACAAAATGAAATTGGTTGTAAAATGTTGCCGGTGACAAAAATTTATGTATATATGTGTGTACCATATAAGTATGTACCATATTTAATTAATAAAATATGATTTCATAAAAGTGGGTGTTTTAGATGGGGTTTTTTAAAAAAAGCCGGGTCGGGCAAAATTACAACAACCCTGATTATGACAGTTGTATATAATAAACGTTTAAATTACATATAAATTGACACTTTCGCCTCGAGTCGTACGCTTGCAGGCGAATATTTTCATACACGCATGCTGCCAAATTTTCGCTTCGTGGCGAAAAGCGAAAACAAATGCCTCTTTCGATAGAATGAGGTCATGCACGACTTTTTTTTTATAATTTTAATCGATAGAGTAGTGAAAAATAATAGAACCGTATTTTTTATTTTTCCTCAAATCGATCTTTAATCATGAAAAAATTGTAATTGAAAATGACATTCTTTAAAATGCGGCTGAAGACCCCCGCTTCGTCCCTTGTCCAATGACGTCACAGAGTGAGAAGCACGACCATTTTGATTTTCACATTGTCTTAAACGTCAAAGTGACATTTAAAGATAACCTAAAATTTATGAAAGTAAACATGTCGATGGAACGTTGTTTCGTGCCAAAATAAAGAATAAAATAATATTCTGGAATATATTCAATGTCTCATATGCGTTTATAACCTCCTACCGTCTAATTCAAAGATTCAAAAGTGAAAGAAACATCTGATGTAACGTAGATAATTTCACGCCAAATGAAAATTATATTTATAAAAATAAATAGAACGATTTTATATTAATATAATATAGCATATTTAGATATGTAATACTCAATTTATAGTTTATATATATTTTTCTTTTAAAAATTATGTGTCCATATAAAATGTCTGTTTGAAATGAGTCTGAACTTCGTTCGTAACGTTGTGACGACAAAACATGGCTGGTTTTTGCAACTTTTTAAAAATACCATACTTTAAAACGATTTTATACAACAAAAAATATAAATAAAAATAATTTAATCATACTGATCGATGAATTAGACTAACCTTTTTCGATTTAAACAGAAAAAAGGTAAAATTATTTTTTTTTGCATGACCTCATTCTAAAGTGCGTGCTACCACTACTGGTAGGATGTTATATTTATTAAACTATTCATAATTGAAAACAAATACTTCTTAAAATTTTATTGAGCAAAATATATACAAAAGTATCAAAAAGCGGATACATCTCATCACAAATCAAACTGATAAATAAATAAATAAGTATATTGTTTTTTACTGCGGCCAAACAACATTTTCTATCCATGGCACATAATGCTGAACTCTGGTATATACTCCTGGAATGGACGCTATTCCACAGGATTTTCCAAAGGACGTAACTCCTATGACATCATAGGCACAATGTACTTTCGAAAATATTTGCAGAGGGCCGCCACTGTCACCCTAAAAAAAAAAGAGTAAGAAAATAAGGCAGTTGTAGAATGTGGAAACAACCCCCCACTTCTGTGACGTCAAATTACATACAGCACGTTATTCATAGCTGATATAGAAAAACATTTTCCTTGCGTAGAAGAACCAAAGTCTAATTGTAATGGAACCAGTAGAAATCGACATTCATTGAGCCGATGTAATGTCTAATCAAGAACAATATTTATAATATTTGATGCAATAAATATTCATAAACTACTCTGATAATTTGAAATAATAAATGAAATAATTTGAAAGTTCTTATAATTTTTTTCGTAATATTATATAAAGAACAAATTATTTATTTCTTTCAATAAAATTCATACGAAAATAAAAATCGCGTATTTCAAATCAGAGTAGGCCGTGGCCGGCTGTCACAACTCGCATGAATTCGTTTGTTTCGTTCGCTAGATCGCCAGAACATAAGACAAAAGTGTACATATCGTCTCGCAGTTATTTAAAGTTTTTCGTGATAAGTACATTAATTTTGATCATAAATTATATATCAGTATATTCGGCATTCTTTTGTGGTCATTTTGATACATAATTTATGTGGTGAATCATAAAATTTTGTGGGTTTTCGAGCGATTGAAAAACTGGCGTGCTATTTTCCATGACGTAGGCGTGTACACGGTAAGAAAAATTAATTATTGTTTTTATTGTTATAAAATAAATATTATATTTGTTATTTTACGTATTCTATCAATCAATAATGTTGACACTGGTTCTTCTCGCATTAAACTACAAATATATAATAAGTAACATATAAACATCTATAAATATAAAACTATACATATATTTTGTCTCCAAATAATATTTTCTATCCATTCTACATATTTTAAAATTTGGAGGCTATTTGATGAATATTATTATTTTTTTAATTTAATACTTTGAAGACATAAAAATACTTGCAACAGCCTTTTTGTAGAGTGAAATTGTATTGACTATCTGAATAAAACCAAATTTAAATTTTCAGTGTTAGGCCTGATTTATAGATTGCACAGAATAGAATGGAATAGAATAGAATAAGGAATGGAATAGGAATATAAATTTTTAAGACCATTTATAGATTGCATAGAATAGAAGACGTTGGAATAGAATGACGTCACTTTTGTATCACTTTTGCAACTATTTTTATTGGTGATTTGAATAATGTCATTGCTTGTTTTTGCAATAAAATATAGTATTTCTGCAAAATAAATGTTGTCAACAGAAAGTTTTTATGTTAGGGGATGGGCCAAAAGCAACGAATTCACAACAAGTCTCACGAATATTATCGAAGCACGCCGAATGGAATAGAATAAGAAAAAAATTTGGTTATATCCTATTCTATTCCATTCTATTCTATTCCATTCTGTGCAAGTATAAATGGTTCCCTGCATTTGCATTGGTTTATATTTCTATTCCCTGTGCTATTCTGTTCTATTCTATTCCGTTCTGTTCTATGCAATCTATAAATCAGGCTTTAGTGGTACGACTGGGCATTAACAGCCCGGTTCACAAAAAGTTTAAACTAATCCTCATTTTTGGATTAGTTAAAATTAGAGTAGAATTCGCTAATCAAAAAATGAGGATTAGCTTAAACTTTTTTTGTGAATCGGGCTGTAATAGATTATTATTTTTCTTACTTGACAAGTGTCTTTCTCTACATCTTTTCCTCCTGCACACATCTGCGTGTCTGGATTAATTCCGTGGCTAAGTTTCCTGGCACTTATGTTGCTTTCATATGTTTCGTTGCATTCAGCATGAGAAAATGAATCTAAGATTACTTTTTGAAGATGATTGGCACCTTTTTCTGCTCCAGCCTCCGTTAAACCCCAACCACTGGCTATGTACCTAGAAACAAAAATATACATTATAAAATAAATACTGTTTTTTGAAAATAGCCAAAATTTTCAAATATTATAAATACTATTTAATTGTAGTTTTCAAAAATTTCTGCACTTGATTAACATAAAAAAAAAATTGTTTGTGAGTTTTCGAGACAATTGAGGAGTGTTTGATAGAAACAATCTAGTTCAAATATTGGAAATATGAGTTACATACAACGAATCTACTTTAAAGGATACCAAAGAGTTTGTTAAAAACTGAAACTGTATGTTCTTACGTTTGGGGAAGCTGAGTTTGACCAAGGTACAAACACGCTGGTCTTACGTAAAGCGAAAACTTAGTAGGCCTGTTCATTTTCAACAGAGCAATGTCGTTGTACTTTGAAGGTGGTTTGTAGTCAGGATGAGGAATGATTTGATCCACTAAGAACTCTTCTGGACGGGCATCGTCAGTAGTTATAGCGATGTTGAGGTCTCCCAGACGAATGTAGCGGACGCTTCCACTGAAAACGAAAATAATATATTGTCAAACTTTTTACCTTTCCCTAAGAGAGGTATTAGATTCATCGCATATGCAGATTTTAGTGAATAAGCACAGCTCGATTCTCGAAAAAGTTTAAGCTAAACCTCATTTTTGGATTAGCGAATTCTACTCTAATTTTGACAGTTATCTTAAAATATAGTCTAATCTATTCCTAGTATCTACCTTTTTTGATATTTTGCATTAAATTTTAAATACCGGAATAAAATTCACTAATCCAGAAATGACGATTAGCTTAAACATTTCTGAAAATCGGGCTGTATAAAACTTAAGACCGGTTTAACTCCATATTCCTCAATCTGACATTAATGGGAAGAGTTGAAAAGGTTTTGGTACCAATTAGTTAATCCCCAAAATATTATTTTTTGAAAATTATGTTATTACAAATAATTCTCAATCTCATACATCTAAAAGAATTATTTAATGTTCCATAGATTTAGAGATAAATTATATAAATCTCACTGCCCAAATAACTCCATGGAAACCAGTTGAGATATTAAATGTTTGCAATTGATAGATAGTACTAAATATCAGTGTCAAAAATCAACAATTTTACTGACATTACTGAAAGCTTTTTTGGGAAGTACAT
Organism: Ophonus ardosiacus; assembly: GCA_943142095.1. Classification (NCBI taxonomy): domain Eukaryota; kingdom Metazoa; phylum Arthropoda; class Insecta; order Coleoptera; family Carabidae; genus Ophonus; species Ophonus ardosiacus. Next base: position 49,526,730 of record OW964828.1, on the reverse strand, counting down.
TTAATATTTCTTATTATATTATTATTAATTAAATATTTAAAATCATAGGTATATTAATATTTACATATTATCTTTAAGAAATACCGCCAATGAATTTAAGGAATCTTAAACATATTAGAAGATTAGGATGAAATTCCTCATAGATCGAAAAAGTAGATATAATTTGATTAATTGTGTGTACAAGAAATGTTAAATTCAATACTTATAAAAAATGGAAATGGCGAGAAGTATTGTGCGTGCTGGCCACCACAGATATTTTTTTATTATTTAGTCAGTTTTACAATCTATGGTTAAAATTTTAACTGAAACAAACTGAACTGTCAATGATCATTGTTGTCAATAATTCGATTCAATATTGTTTATTTAACTTACATTTAAAATTTTAACCAGAGATTATGAAACTGGACCTTAATCAATTGTTATGCTATTCTACGTTCTCTCTAATAACGCATCAAAATAATATTAACATATTTTTATTTTTCTTGAGGATACTAAATATTTAAAAATCCCGACCAATTTACTTTGTTATTGAACTATCTGATAATATAATATTCATATTAGGAAGTATTTATCTATAATTGTTGGTATTTTTTTGATTACAATTAACCCAAAAAGGATATGATTCATGAATCTCTTCCTTCCTAACAAGAATTTTATCTGTAACTAGATAACAACTTCATTGAAAATGTTAAGTACTAAGTACACTTACTGTTGTGAAAACGATAAACAGTGTCCTGCGGTTAGGACATATTGGTTGCTTATTAAAGATCCGCCACATGCCCATTTCTTGTCATTTGGTGATCCGTATCCTAATAGGGCCTAGAAAGAAAACACAATACAGATTTATAATCACATTTCTTTAGATTTTAATAGTATCAGTATCTATCTTTAATGACAAGACAAATTTGCGGGTGTGAGTTTTATTACATTCCTTCATTGTTAAATAGTTTTGGAAAATTATTGGAAATTCAAATTACTCTACTGGCTGTATATTAGTTAGAATTTGTGAATATCTATTTTATACTTATACAGGGTGATTCTCAACTTCAAGAACCTACATATATGTATACTGAAATGGCATACAGGGTGTTAAAAATAAGTGCCACAAATTATGAGGGCATATAGTACTGACCAAAATGAGTAAAAAAAGTTTGATCAACATGGGTCCGATCTTAAATTGTTTTTGAGAAAGAGGCCATTTTGTATTACAATCGAAGAAAAACTGGCTAAGATAGTGGTCGAACAAATTTTTGTCTGTCAGTAAATAGATTATAAAAAAAAACAATATTTTATATAAAACTTTTTTTTCACTTTCTAATAGTTACGAAGTTATTTAAACAGTAAATATTGGGCAAACTTTTGTCTTAGTACACTTATTCGATTTTTTTTTTTTTATATAAACAAAAACACATCTAAGATGGCCTCTGAAACGTAAACAAAATGTCTCATTTAATCAAAGTCGTAACTCTTACAATTTTCGAGATAGCAGAGGTAAACACCGAAAAAACTCATTTTGGTCAGTACTATATGCCCTCATAATTTGTGACTTATTTTTTAACACCCAGTATAGTACAAACTGAGTTAGAATATTTATTTTTATATTTTTAAAGCAAACATTTTTGTCCGTTGGTTGATTAGGGATTTTTAATTCACTCAAACCTGTATTTACACGGTACATTTGTTCCCGAAGGTCAGTGTAAAAAAAAATCTTGTAAAAATGTACATAGTCAAAAGATAGTAATTTTTGTATGTTATAAATACGAAGATTTGAGAAAATATGATACAAAATTGGCGATTTTCTAAACCATGTTATTTCCAAATCGTGTAAAAATAATCCGTGTAAAAAAGGTTTGAATGTACTTTATTAATAAACATAATATTTCTAAATTTTATCTAATTTGCTGGTTGGCATGAACAAGGCCAGTTGTAAATATATAAAAATATTATTTCTAATTCTGTAAGTAATTAATAACTAATGTTGTATAATACCTATTTAATTTAATTTCATGCATTGGTCTCCGGGTCTCATAACTCGCTCAGTTTTGTTCTCTGTACAGTGCTAGTGAGAGGTTTAAAATAAATATATTATCACGCCACATAACCCAGTACTGGGTGTGCCAATCTGCTTTATATACAGATATCGGTAAATGATGAATATATTTGTACCGTGCGGGCACTCATTGCTAGCGAAGAGAGTGAACTTCAGGGGTCACTTTTGTGACATTTAATATTCGAAATAATAATATGCAATAAGGTATTTTATTCTATATTTTTTTTAAATAAGATATTTAAAATAATTTGTCAAAGTAACTACTGCATGTGCATGCAGCTTAAAATATAACATTGGTTTTACAGACGTTACATTACGTAATCGCATAATTATTTTATTTACTTGTGTTAAAAAAAGTACACTTTTTTCGTTAAAAAGGATTTATATGTCTTTTTTAACAATAAAAATGTGAAAACAAGTGCACTTTAATGCAAAAGCGTGAAATAATGAAACTTTTTTCACAATTTTGTTATAAAGACGTAAAAAATGTATGCAACTCGAATAAAAAGTGTTTTATTTCTCAATAAGATTAATAAAATTTAATTGATTACAATTGATGAAATGTACTTGAAAATTTAAAAAAAAATGTAAAAAATTCAAGTGCGTCTAATAATATGACCAAAGACTGAATATGCTATTGCAATATATTAGGTAGATACTTGAAATTAAGAAACCCTCGTGTATGTACAGGGTGTACATCGAAAAACGAGACATAGGCGTTTAACATGGGAATTCAGTTTTTCTTTGTGCAAACGTTACCTAATTATTTTATGCAAAAATTCTTCAAGGAAATGTTACAGAGATTTCTGCATCTAAATAATGTGAAACGATTATTTTAGCTCTTCAAATAAACGTAAAAATTATTTATAAAGTTACAGTTTTTATGAGTTTTTAGTCTAGGCAGCCATGGATTTATGACAAAAAATAAACAAATGCATTGTTTTTAACTGTCATTTAAAACTAAATTTAGATTTGAGTAGTAAATTAACACAAGAAACGAAAAGGTAAAATGTTTTAGTTTTAATTGACAATTAAAAACAATGCATTTGTTTATTTTTTTTGTCATAAATCCACGGCTGCCTAGACTAAAAACTCATAAAAACTGTAACTTTATAATTAATTTTTACGTTTATTTGAAGAGCTAGAATAATCGTTTCACATGATTTAGATGCAGAATATGAATCTCTATAACATTTACTTGAAGCATTTTTACATAAAATAATTGGGTAACGTTTGCGCAAAGAAAAACTGAATTTCCGTGTTAAACGCATATGTCTCGTTTTTCGATTTACACCCTGTATATGTACTCACCATATGGGGAAATTCTTTAGCTGCTGCATTCTCTCCTCCAATTACTAAAGGCTTAACATTATGTGTACAAAAACTATCGTTTACTTCTTTCTTTGATCCTATGCTGAATGTAGGAATAGAAATAGATTTTATAACTACTCTTCCGTATTCTTTGCACCCTATAGCAAAATAATAGTTAATATACAATAAAAAAAATATAGGGTGTTCATTTTATTTTGTTCATTATTGCTGCCTCGAGAACTATAAGACCTAGGACGTCGGTTAAATTAGCTAACAATTTTTATTTTACTATTTTAATGAGTGTAAAATTATTTTTTAACCAGTGGTTTTTAAACTATGTATTTTTATGAACTTATATTAAATATTTTGTTCTTTTAACACAAACATTGCATCAGTTTTATGTTTGTTCACCTGTACGTACAGACCAATTAATAAAATAATATAAAATATGTTTTTAAAATATAGAATATTAATAGATGAAAAAGTGATCAAAAATAACTGATTCAGTTGGGAATACAATTCTGGGGATCTTTTTATTCCACGGTTTACACAACACCAGGTGAAGGCGGATATAATATTTGACGTCATTTTGACAAATACAAAAAGGTTATGTCAGAGTAGTGGCCTGACATCTAATAGGATTTTAATTAATTTTAATGTAAGAAATAAAAGTACGTGGGTAAGGGTAACAACAGACATTTTAATAAAAATTGTAAATATACTCAGATGTAAATTTTCAAATGTCACTGTTAACACTGGAGATAAATTTATATTAATCTTACCAATTTCACGTATTTTTCAAGTATTTCCTACTGAATCAATCTTTTTTGATCACTCTGTATGTAAAAAATTAACAGGTATTCATTTTTTTTTCATTCATCAATAATCGTTATATAAGGATATAATAGTAATTAAGGTACCAAGGGTTGTTATAAGGAAAATTTTTTGGTTAAAAAATTATCCAATTGAATCCCTTTATTGCTGACCACGTGTGCGAAAGTAACCAATCAAAACAAACTTACATTGATAATTATCCTAAGACAATTATCACTTATGTCACTAATAGCCGAGACAGACGACAAAAATTAAGTATCATTAACGGTTAGTTATAGTATGCGTACCTTAAGGTGATACTGTTGACAGATGTCAAAATTGTGTTTATTAACAAACCAGAAAATATTGACTGTAGTAAGTACATACTACTTATTGTTTCGTTCTGTACGAGTACAATACAATAAGTAGCACGGCCTTACTACATTCAATATTTTCTGGTTTGTTAATAGACGCAATTTTGACATCTGTCAATAGTCTCAAGTTCATGTGAGTATACTATATCTAACCGTTAATGATAATTAATTTTTGTCGTCTGTCTCGGCTATAAGTTGCTAAGTAACAAACAGTTTTTGACATATAATTAAAGATTAATTGTTTTAATTTAAAAATGTCATTTTCACGCTGTCATTGAAAATGATGATTTAATTAACAAAATTATAGAAGAAAACAAACCAAAAAATACTGTATTAAATGAAAAGCTAAATGTGGAAAATATTTATGGACTTTTGTATGTCTTATCTTCTTCTCTTTGGCCTCACTCAAAGAGGTCTCATGCCCGTTGCACACTTCACACTGAACATATTCATAGCCACTTTCACGTTCATAGCTAATAGTGACATCTACTGGGCTATGTTAGATACAAAAATTCTGTCAAATATAAATTTTAGGCAAACTGAATGTTTAAACTGCAAAAAAAAATTCTCACCGAATACCCCTCGATCATTGATAAATACTTATAATTTTATCACACTTCCTCAAGCACGTTGCTTTTAGGTAACACCACCTCCGCCTTCGGCGTCGGGCTGTTACCAAGCAACGCGCTTTCGGTAACTCATAAAATTATTTCGTAATTATCAATGTCCTCGGGATATTATAGCTGATAATAATGCCTGAGGTCAACAGTGTACTGTCGAGGGTCTCTGACCCGAGGCGAGTACGTTGACCGAAGGCATTATTGTCGTGTAACACCCGTGGTGCCTTCAACGTTTTATGTCTTACTAGAAATTCTTAATAAACATTTTGTGTGAGTAGAATTTGTCAAACAAAAATAAATCACAAAATTTTAATACAACTTACAAAGTAGCCTGTGAATGCGGTATCTAGGTAATATTTTGTTTCTGTACACAAAGCATTTTTTCAAACAAAAAATATATATCTTCTGGTATTTTTCTGTCAATATGGACGAGCAATGATATTGCTAAGAATAAGAAGTATGCTGGTTTGTATTTGTGATGAAACAAGTATGATTATAAACGACTACAATTCACAATGCTTCTTAACTTTAACTGCACTTTATGTTAGTATCAGTATTATTAACGTCAGTTTGTTGTCAACATTACCATAGCAACTTAATACGCCCTAGGGCATTATTTACTCAATAACGGAAGTAATGTTGAGGTTGTTATAAAACAATAACATACGAGTAAGACATAAAAAAAATTTCTTATTAATGAAACGACACAACACCGTACATTACATATTTTGATACACAATTTTCAACACAACACTTTTGAACATGGTAAAGATTGACTCGCTCCATCCAGTAGTTAACAAATCCCTGATTGTAATATACAAATTGTTTGCTAATTTAACCTACCTCGTAGCTCAATATTGGGCAAAATAAAATGAACACCTGTATATTATCTAATATTACTTTCCAAGCTGATTTCTCCAACTTTTCTTTGTGTCTTTGTTGGACTGCTGCAACAGACGATAGGAACGGTTCCTCTGAACCCACAAAGGGGAGGTATTTCTTGGTTCTTCAAGGCTTCTAGTCCTTCAGGACAGTCCTTAAGGATCTTGCATATTCCTGGGGTATTGTTGCCTAGGCTACAAGCATCACCTAGAAACAAAACATAGAATTTTTGCATTCAATACTGTAGTATATTTGACCTTGAATTTTATTGTAATTAATTTGAAAGTATAAAAAGAAAAAATATTAATATAATTCAGACTGCATGAGGAAACTCGTCATGAAATATAGATTTTATATTTATTTATTCTACCTGTAAACGTCAAAAAATTAATATTCATATTTCTGAGAACTCACAAACATTTAAAGGATATGTTCACATTTATTTTTATATATAAATAACCTTATAACATCGGATGGTCCAAAACCACAAAATACCAATAAATTTAAATGAAGGTTTATGCAATATTTTTCACAATAATTTATTGTTATTTTCGTAAATAATTAAACAAAAAGATTGGTGCCAGAAATAGTCATGAAAAACAACCCTCCACACCTGTTATGTAGTACATACACACGTCATTCGTAGCCAATAGGAAAACAGTTTACATTATTTATATAAATAAAAGTAGGCGATAGTTTGTCACATGTTAAACTCTATATACTCTACCGTTACATTATGTTTCAGCTCACGTGACTTTCTCAAAATATTACACAAATTTCAATATTTAATTGTAAACTATATTATATTTCATTTTCTTCAAAGTAGATCATTCAATATTATAGTTAAAAAAATTGTGTAGACTTTTTTGATCTTGTGTTTATTGATACAAACAATTTAATTTACATTTGGACGTTTCGATTGTGAAATCACAAGCCTCATTAGCTATTTGTCTGTTATTACATTTTTATAAAAATATCAATTGAACATTAAAATAAATTGTTGTAACACATAATATTTTTTGACATTTTAATTTGACTAGTAGTAGGTAAGATCCAAAAAGCCTACACAATTTTTTTAACTATAATAAATATTTCGTGATATTTTCAAATTTGAGGCTCTTTAAGGAACAATATCTTTTAAAATTCTTGCTACAGCCCTATTCAAAAACAGTCAATTTAAGTTTTTCTACCAAAATGAGAAGCAAAATAAATTGTATATTCAAAGATAGAATAATGCCCGTTCAAAGTTTGAATTTTGCGTGAAATTCTCCATCATTTCATGTATCGTACTATTTTTTACAGACAGAGCGGCACATAGCACATAACTATCACTGCTTCTTTTACAATTATTGTCAACGTGTTATTATTTGTACCGCTCTGTTGAAATGTAATCATGTATTAAATGGATTTCCTGTCTACTCTGTATAGTAAAATAATCTTATTGTTCCGTTAACATAAATTCTTTTGTTACAAATAATTTTTGGATCTGCAGTTTTCATTCCCATAAAAAAATTGTTTCAAACAAATAATGGCACATTGGCATGCAGTGACAGAATCAATTTTTCGACCGAAATGAGCTTGTTTGTGTAGTTAAGGTGACTAAAATTTTAAGAAAATAGGTACTATTATTCTCGCCGTCAAATAAATATGGACTGATGCTGAATTTTTTAGCTTGCCTGCTGTGTTGCCACTTCTTCATAACAGCATTTTCAAAACAACCAATGAAATTGGCAACAGTGTAGAAATCTGCAGTCCATATTTATTTGACGGCAGGTATAGTCACTATTTTTATACAGGGTGTTAAAAAATAAGTGTCACAAATTATGGGGGCATATAGTACTGACCAAAATGAGTAACAAAAGTTTAATCAACATGAGTCCGATCTTCAACTGTTTTTGAGAAAGAGGTCATTTTGTATTAGAATAGAAGAAAAATTGACTAAGATAGTGGTTGATCAAAATTTTGTCTTTGCCAGTAAATAGACTATAAAAAAAAATAACATTTTATAAGAAACATTTTTTTCACTTTCCAATAGTTACGAAGTTATTTGAAAACTAAATATTGGCAAAGGTCGCCACAACTTTTGTCTTCGTACAATTATTCGATTTTTTTTGAAAAACAAAAACACATCTAAAATGACCTCTGAAAGGTAATCAAAATGTCTGATTTAATCAAAGTCGTAACTCTTACAGTTTTCGAGATAGCAGAGGTAAACACCGAAAAAACTCTTTTTTTATTGCCTTATATCTCGGAAACTATTAAAGATCGAACCCATGTTGATTAAGCTTTTTTTACTCATTTTGGGCAGTACTATTTGCCCTCATAATTTGGGACACTTATTTTTTAACAACCTGTATACCAGAACCAAGGAGAATCTATTTAAGTCTAATTCTAAAGAAATCTTTAGCATTCGGTATCCATCGAATCATTTATAATATTATGTCAAACAATAACATAATTGCAGTAATAACCGATATAAACAAATGAGTAAATTTTTAATATTGTTTTTTTTTTTGTTCATTTGTATTATGTTACAATGAGTTATTTTCTTTTCAGATTTCAATCAAAAATGTTACGAATTTTATTAAGCACATTGTTCAGAAATAAAAAAAGGACATGCAGAGAGCAGAATTATAAATTCCAGTAATCCTGAGAAGATATACATAGTCTTGGTGAGTTTGTTTTTCATCTTTTTATTGTATATTTTTCATTTCTCCCAAGTTTTTTCTTCAAAACTTGTGGTTTAATGCAAGAAAAACTATACTTTGTTTCACGTAAGAAAATAGCAGATGGCGTTTGAGATCCGGCCGTTTTTATATGCATTAAATGAATAATTTAAATTTGTGAAGCCGAACTTTGTCAATATTAAATATATTTACTTAAATGTTTCTGCCATATATGAATCGAAAAATGTCATTTAATTTTGTCGATTTTATTTGATAACTGGCAGCTGACAGGTTATATTTTTCACTTTTGTGAACATGACTTGCATTCTGACCTATCAGAGGGCAGATTTATTTATTTATCTAATCCAGAGCTATTATCTTACATGAAATGAAATGAAGAGCTTTTGGCAAAAACAACCATAGTCCAAATATTGTAAATATGAGTTAAATTCACAGCGACACATACTTTTAAAGATGCCAAACAATTTGATAAAACTTTTTTCGCAAAAAAATATCTTAGTCACAAGTTATTATATTTTAAAGTTTGAGCTTTTATATATAAACGTCCTACAAAAAATGTCTAATGAGCCGGTTTCTCATTGTTTGTAAAGTGTTTTAAATGAAAGTTTACGCAATATTACACAGTATAGAAAAAAATTATATTAATTTATTGTTCTTTTAGTAAACAATTAAAATTAAAATAAATACAAAATATTACTCAAATTTGAATATTTAATTGTAAAATATCTGATATTTTCATATTTGAGGCTCTTTAAAGATCAATATCTTTCTAAATTTAGTACTTAGAAGAGTAGTCATATAAAAATTCTTGGTAATAGCCCTATTATTATATAAGTGCTCATTAATGTTTATTTTTCTGTTACTAACTTCCAGTCAGTAAATAATTTTCTAATACTTAAACATGATCCAAAGCTAAATTAAGTTGCAGAAATCCATAAAAATAAGGAATCTAGAAAGCTGTTTCTTCGATGGCAAATTTAAAAATTTGGGTCTAAGGTTGTTTTGCTAAAAGTACCTTAACTATATACAAATCTTAATTCGTGCCGTGATGATATATTTATTTATTTACTTCTCTATATTTTCATTCATTATGCATTTACTCTAAATGAGAACGTAAACAATTTACAACCATAAAATTTCAACTAGATAATTATGGTACAATTAAGGTCATATATAATAATGTAGGTATTTCCCCATATAATACCTATTATTATGCGAAAGTAAGGTAGAAAATTACTAATTCGAAAATTGGCAATAGAATATATTAAATTTGGGAAATCCCAGTCGTACATATATGAATCTTGGACACAAATTCTTATTTGTAACTTGTAAAACTTACATTGACTTCACCTTGAAAAACCAGTTTTTATTAAGTATTATTTACAGTTTATTTTTTCACGGCTTTGTGCCGACTTCAAAGCAAAACGAAAAGTTAACTTTTTGTTGAGATCTGTTGAAATAAATAAATACAGGATTGACCAACCTGTTAATTAGAGGTTTTCTTTTTATAGTTCTAGTCCCTAGTCTTGTTGCCGAATGTTGAACACACTATTTTCTATATCGCGCGATTCTTAAAACAATGAATTACTGGAAAACGGGACTTACGGAACACTTGTTAAAAAAGGTGATAATTTTATTGTTTTAAAATTTACGGAACACAGCATATAAATACGGAACAGTCCCGTTAAAAACGGGACAAACGGTCAACTTACGCCCGATATTTTCATCTCTGATTAAACTGTTGGTTAAATTAACTGTCAGTTATAAGAGCAAAGTGGTATCAAAAAAATGACATGTGTAATTTTTACAGTTTAGGCTATAATATCGATGCTGTGTTTTTCTTTTAACTGACAGTTAAATTAACAGGCTGTTTAATTGGAGATGAAAATACCGGGCCTTAATGTACGGGTTTAATTCTACCCCCATCGGTTAAGCATTGTATCCTGTATATAATTTCCTTACCTTCTTGTTGTTGAGCGAGAACAACACTACACAATACAACAATTATGAAACACAAATTATGAAATTGCGTCATTGTAGAGATCGCGAACTCAATTCTCTACTGTTGAGTTCTCCATGTAAATACTTAATATATAGTCTCCCACCACAACCCAATATGATGACTTAGTAGAGGAAAATCACGTTTTTTTTTATGATATTTGTTTATCTATTACTCTGTAAGCAGCACTAGATAAAATACATTTAAATGACATGGAAAAAATAATTTTTCTGCATTAATTTTCCAAATTTTGTAGTAATATATGATAAAGGTACATTTACAACAAAAAAATTAGTGCAGAATTAGTGGCAGCAAACAAAAATAATAAAATTAATGTTTAGCGCCACTTTGCGTTCAGAATAGAAAAATTATCGAATGGTAACAAATAGGGATATTTTATTCGTTCTAGTGTAAAATTATAAAGTTGACTAATAGGTTTTGTTCCAACAAGAATTTTTTTACGGTTTATGATGCTATCAGTAACTGTTTTTGTTTTGTACACTGTCGGTTTGTTGGAACGAATTTCGGAATGCTTCAGTCAAAAGTTTAACTGGAATACTGTTTCTTCTAAATAATTTTCAATATTTTTTTTGCCTTGGATTTTCAACAAACATTTCCAGATTATCTTCAGCACTAGAAGAAAATACCTCCGATTCGTACGACTCTTCAAATGAAAATTCGTTAATCATTTTTTTTTAAATTTTACTTGTGTATAATCAGTAAAAAATCTGTTGTGGCCAGCACAATACCTCTCGCCATTTCTTGTTATATAATGGCCGATTGCACCAACGTAACTTAAATTATAAGCGTTCCTTAAATTGACAATATTGCATCGTAATAAACTGTCAAATGAATTATTATACATTGCTGTCAAAATTTTTATTTGCATTTTTTTGTTTAAGGATCGCTTAAAATTTAAGCCTTGTTGTTGCAACTGGGCATAATTATTGTATTGCACTTCGCTATTCAAAAAATTGCAGAACTTTACCCAAATATTGTTTTTTTATTGTATTTGTCATCTCTTCTGCACACATATAATTCTAATTATATCTATTTTTCATTGTATGAGGAAGTTCTTAAATGTCAGAGATTCTTCCAATTCATTAACTAGATTGGCGGTATTTCTAATCTAATCAACTCTTCCCATTAATGTCAGATTGAGGAAACCGTAGTTAAACATATTTAAAGGCTTACAGTATTTGAGAAACCATGGCTCCAACATACACACACACACACACACACACACACACACACACACACACATACGGACATCACCGTAAAATGTTATAATCGAATTCTAGGGACCTTAAAACGTGCTTATCCACTAAAATCTGAATATGCGATTTTTAGCATGATTCCAATACCTCTCTTAATGACGCATTCACTTTCAAATAACATTAACAAAATATCTGACCAAAATTGTACTAGCGTAAACTAAAATCGTTAGTCAGGGGAAAATCCGTGGATCGTTATGATGTTTTGCAAACAGTACAAGTGCTTGTTGGAACAGTACACGAAACAGTCAGAAGCAGTCAAATAGTATATTATGTGGCAAGTGTGTGAAGCTTACATTTTTACATGAGGGTGGAGATTGCGACACGAGCCGAAGGCGAGTGTTGCAAACCACCCGAATGTAAAATAGGCTTCACACACGTGTTACATACTATACTTTTTCTACGAGCTTGCAATAAAATATATTTATTCTTCACAGTATCATTCTTTAAACGTAAAGCCTCTGTATTATCGACTTGTGTAACCATGGTTACCAACGTTACGGGTGTTTAACAGCTTTGTTTTATTAAAATACAATTCAGTTTATAATATTTAAAATGATGAACGGTGCGTGAAATGTTACTTCACGCACACTGTGCGTGAAATAGCACTTCACGCACCGTGTGCAAAAACTCAAACTTCACACATAAAAATTGATACGTGAAGTACTCACTTCACGCATGGGAGTAGAAAAACAGTTTTTTGGAACACTTCATACCGTGAGTATTTTTTAACGTGAAACATTGGGTTTGTCATATCCATGGTTACGGGTTATGATTCGACATTTGATTGACAGCAATGTGTTTGCGTGTCCCATTTAAAATGAAACATAGGGAACGAATTTGACATTTAACAAGACGTCAGTAGAGGTTAATTTTGTTTAAATAATTATACCTGCTTTCTAAATTAAATTTAGTTGTAGAAAAAATATTGTGTGCACCTTGTGCCCGAGTGATTTTCTGACTTGGCCAAATTTCTTACAATATTTACTTCTGTCAATTTCATTCCCTATGTTTTAAATGAGACAGGCAAATACATTGCTGTCAATAAAATGTCAAGTCGTAACTTATAGGAAAATTCAGCGGTTATCTGTCATATTGACAAGATGTCATTAGAGGTTAATTTTGTTTAAATAATTATACCTGTTTCCTAAAAATTAAATTTAATTGTAGAAAAAATATTGTGTGGTCTTATGCCCGAAATATGTTTAGTGCTCTTGTGTGGTTTTCTGACTTGGCTAAATTTCTAACAATATTTAAATATAATACATCTGTCAAATTCGTTCCCTATGTTTCATTTTAAATGGGACACGCAAATACATTGCTGTCAATCAAATGTCGAATCGTAACCATGGATATGACAAACCCAATGTTTCACGTTAAAAAATACTCACGGTATAAAATGCGTATGTGACTGATAGTCATGTACTATTTCTAACTCCCATTGGAACAAACCTTATAACAACTGTTACTCAAGTTGTCAGTTGTTACGTGCAAGACGTTGATGTTAAAACAAAATTTTGAAAAAAATAATAAAACTTCTAAAAATATATTGGATATACCCAAAATCCTCTTATTTTGTATCATTTTAGTTTTATAAATTGCAATTGCAGACAAACGCAAGATAAACATTTTTCTCTTTCTGTCATTCGTGGCGAAGCAGCGGTCAAAGTTTGGAGTTTGCACCACTACTGCTGCAATGCCGAACGCTACTCAACTGTTAATTTTTTTAGGTAATACTATGAGTGGTTACAAACATAAACATAGTGTCAAACTTTAACTCTGTCAATAATCTTACCGCTACCACTAATTATTGATTGTGGACCTTACTTTAGCTCTACATTTTATAAATTATGTACAAATTTACATGTATGAAGTCACGTTATTTACTTTATAATGTGAATTTAATGAACCAATTATACAAATAAATACGTCATCACGGCTTATTATCCATTTCTGACGGGTGATATATTCTTTATCAGCCCGATTCACAAAAGAGTTTAAGCTAATCCTCATTTTTGAATTAGTGAATTCTATTCTATTCCGGTATTTAAAATTTAATTTTCATGATATCAATAAAGGTAGATACTAGGAATAGGTTAGACTATATTTTAAGATATAAACTGTCAAAATTAGAGTAGAATTCGCTAATCCAAAAATGAGGATTAGCTTAAACTTTTTTGTGAATCGGGCTGTATATGTTCAATTTATATAAAGATTCCAAAATGTTTCTTAAATTGAAATTATTTCACGTAACGTCGGTTTGGTACAAAAGTAACCTAAGCCCATATTTTACTAAAAATAAGATATTTACGACAAATCACAATTTAGTTCATAGTATTTAACTGTAAAACGTTCCCAAGTCCACATTTTAAATTTGGCGCTTGTAAAAATACGAATATCAAAGTATCCTACCAGCTCCATCTTTTATTACAATAGTAAAGTAGCCTAAGTCCACATGAACTTAGGATACTTTTGTACCAAACCGACGATAAATAGTTTTTTCCACAATCATTAGCAAAATTCATTATTATTCAACTTAAAATAGTGAGCAAAGTAGCATGTTGAATCACAAGTGAACATTAGAAAACTAAAATGGAGTCTTAAGGTAAAATTATAACTAAAGAAAAAACCCCTTAACCTTAACAATAAATTTAAAAACTATATACGTATTTCGAGAACTAAGTTCTCATCATCAGTAGAAACTACAAAGTAAAAACAGAGAAGTTAAGGTTACTCAGCATGTAAACCATGCCAGAGGTCAAAAGACAAATTGATACTCGATTTAAAGAACATTTCTATCATTTAAAAAGCGGTAATCCTGATAAATCTAGCGTAGCACAACATGTGTTTATTTATAATCATAAAATTGACAATTCTAATATAAAATTATTGAAACAAGTTGATAATAATAGATATTTAGACGCACATGAGAGTTTGATAATACATAAATTTAAAGATAAATTGATGAACGCGGACCTAGGTCCCATCCCAAATTCTAAATTATATGAGTTAATATAAGACAGTTACTCTGTTTAATCTTAGTTACCCAATTAGGTATCCATTATCCATTCACCTATGTCTTCTGTCCCTATATAACCCGTGTTCTCTCCCTTATTCCTCATAGCTGTTTTGACCTCTGGCATGGTTTACATGCTGAGTAATCTTAACTTCTCTGTTTTTACTTTGTAGTTTCTACTGATGATGAGAACTTAGTTCTCGAAATACGTATATAGTTTTTAAATTTATTGTTAAGGTTAAGGGGTTTTTTCTTTAGTTATCACAAGTGAACAAACTAAATAACTTTCTTCACAGGTGAGCAAAATACACAAGTCTATAATAATCTACATCAGGAGTCAAACATTTTGCTACAAATTGTACAATAAATATCTATCATTCTATATGAAGGAACAATAATTTTTTGTAGATAACTTTACATTAAATTCAGTTATAAACATACGTACTGTTGAATTTTATAAATAAAAAAGTACAATATTTCATTTTTTAGAAAAATTATATTTCATGATTGTGGAAAAAATCATATTTAGCACACGTGAGCATGTCTTTTTCTCACTTATCCAGCCGATGCACTCGCTCCCGCTCGTGCGGCCAATTTCCGGCCGCGTGAGGAAAAGACATACTTTGCTCACTTGTACTAAAAATAGCTATTAATACAACTGAATTTGTAAAAACGGTTTAAAGTCTGTGTGACACGGTCATAAACTGTTAGCAAATTTAGTAATAAATTGTTTCATTAAGCGTGTTTATGTCGCTCATAAATTGTTATATAGCTCCCGCGCGATAAGTTGACACTGACACCGCGCATACTCATCATCATATAGTAAATTTCGTCCTGGGACAGGGTTCAACAGAAATGTCTCAAACTAATCTGTCCTGCGCCTCACTCTTCAGCCTCTCGTAATTTTGCCCGTCCTTATTTCAAATTTTCTTCGTCCTCTTTCCCTTATCCCATGTACTTTTCCTATGTCCAATCCAGTTGGCTTTCTTCTTTTTATTTCTTTTTAAAAAATTTTCTTCTCTTATTCTTCTCAACACCTCCCCTTTCCTGACACTCTTCTTCCACTCTATCTTCTCCAACCGTAGCCACAACTACATCTTAAAACTTTCTAAGTTTCTTTTTGTCCTTCTTCCGCAAGGTCCACGTTTCGCATACAAGCCAATCTGAAAATATCGACTACAATTTCTTTGGCATGTGAATGAATGCCTTTCCCCTTTATACCAATTGTAAATGTTGATGCAGCATTTTTCTTGTAATAATAACATAATAATTACTAGTAAATAAGTAACAAATCGCTTAAATATCAATATACGTAACCCTTTTATTTATTACACTTCGACCCATCCAAGTAAGAGTTCTCCGCAAGGTCAGTTTCAACTTAACCCGCATATATCGTACTATTTTTACAATGTCAAACCCGTATATGATTGAAGGTACTAATGACGTCGTGTAAAAATGTCAAACCCTTATATCATTAAAAGATCTTCGGATGGCGTCATATTAAACACGCTTGTCAGTGGCGCATCCAGGGGGGGGGGGGGTGGTGCACTCCCCGTGAAGTGGCGGATAGGCGCAAAATAAAAACAAAGATATATATTACATTAAAATCTTTTTTCCTGTTTCGGACTTAGAATGACATATTTACCATGCTTATTGATGGTAGAATGAGTTTCATTTTTAAACGATTTTTGATTTACTGAAATTGGTGTGTCTGCATTAAATACACAAAATATCTAAGCAAAAGACAAAATAATCACTGTCACCAATCTAACTATTCTATCAAAAATATTAGATATGCGCCGTATATTCGGTCATTATTTGGTATTCGGCAAATTCGGCCACTTTTTGTTTACTCGATTATAGCCGAATTATTGAGTTATACTATGTACCGAAAATGCGGGAATTTCTTGTTTATTTCTGGAATTCATAATTCATTCAAAACAATAGTATATTGTACAACAAGAGTGGATAATGAGCATTCCACGCGAGTTGTACAGTATACTTTTTCTACGACCAAGATATTTAAAATATATAAATGAAAAAACCTTGTATACAAAATTGTATGTACCAGCGAATAGGTTTAAATAATTTATTTTTTATTTTTATTTAAAATTCAGTGCAGTATACAATCTACTGATTTAGTAGCATTAAAATTAATTCAGTTGTTTTTCATATCCACCCTAGAGTGGATATGACTATCATATCCACACTGTTCAACGTGCGAATTTTTCATATCCACCCTAGAGTAGATATGACTATCGTATCCACACTATTCAGCGTGCGAATATACAGTAGGGAATAGGAAAAAAATATTTTGTCATATAGGTAGTTTTTATTTATTTAAAAATTATTTAACGAGTGGCCCAATAAAAGTGCAACATTTAAATGTCCAGATAATTTTTTAAATCAAATATCAATATTTAATGTCTAATATATTTAGTGCTTATAAAAAAATACATTTTTTGTC
Source organism: Ophonus ardosiacus (assembly GCA_943142095.1). NCBI lineage: Eukaryota > Metazoa > Arthropoda > Insecta > Coleoptera > Carabidae > Ophonus > Ophonus ardosiacus. The sequence goes on along the minus strand of OW964828.1, from coordinate 49,509,237 downwards.
TTTTTATAGTGCACCCCTCCCCACCCCCCTTTATCCAAATTCCTGGGTGCGCCACTGACACTTGTTACAACCTCGAAGCACATATCGAATACATTATGTGTGGTCTAATGTTCATTTTCCATTGTAGTGTGTTCCTTTAACTATTTTTTTTTATTATTAAATGTATTTACTTATTTGGTTGAAACCGTTAATATTGTTGGTAATGTAACAACACTTTATAATCTAAGTCGAATCTTAGAATAAAAATTAACAAGTTCAAATCTAGTTACTAGCCAAATAGTGTTGTTCATGACGTCAAAGATAGCGAATAGGGACAGTAATAGTGTTGTTAATAATACACAACGATAGTGAAGATAGTAAATAGGGACAATGTAGTGTGTTTCATTCAAACATTTATGCCCCTATTCATAAACACTCGTAAAAATTTTAAACGGTTCGTTATAATTTTTATCCAATAAAAACAGTCGATATTGAAAGAAAAATCGAAATTTTATTTGTCAAGTTTGATTCTATTTGTCGAAAATTATAACGAACCGTTTTGAAACTTTACGAGTGTTTATGAATATGGGCATTATTCTTTTTATTTATCATTACTAAATGTATTTATTTATTTACAAATAACCATGTATATTGTTGGTAATGCAACAATGCTTTATAATCCAAGTGTCGAATTTTGGAATACAAATTAACTAGTTCAAATCTAGTTACTAGCCAATACTTTTAAATTTGAAATTTTTGCGCTAAGCATTTGAAAAGTGGTGCACTTTCCACTTGTATCATCCGACGGACAGAGTAGTGCAAAATATGCGATTATTATACAATAGATTTATTTACTATAATGTTAATATATGAATGGTTATCTTTCGATTCTTGAGATAAACATATTAACATAATAGTAACTCTATACTTTTTTTTATCAAATATGCTTATGAAATATGTTTGAAATTAAAGCAAATTTCGAATATACATGAAACCATTTAAAAAATATTGGATAAAATATCACACGGAACTTCGAGTATTGATTATATAAATCAGATGAGAAAAGCGTTACTTTTCTTGTTTCGACCGTGATGAATGAATGTTTGCCATACGAAATTTTATCCAACAGTTTTTAAATGGTTTGAAGAGTACCACAAACTAATAATTGTAATTTAATAGGCGGACCTTTGGTTAGTCTGATGCCTCAGAAACTTGGAGAATTTGGATGCAGTTTTCGACCTTTGATTTTTAACACTGCACTAGACAACTCTTCTACGTCATAGACGGCCATCGATAGATGAACTGGTAGGAAATTTTATTTTTCATAAAATAATTTGTTCGCATATTATCATTGTAGTTAAAGGAATATCACTATATATCTAATTATTATCTTGTACTTAAATTCGATTTTGAGTACTATATTGAAAGAAATATAACTTTCATAAATGTCTTTATAATATCCAAACAATTTGAAATTGAAATATCGACTATTTATCAAAATCAATATCTGGGAACAAATGATTAGCATATGTCTTTCAGGAATCGGACATCTAGAAGATTAAAATAATAGTAGTTTTATAAGTTTTAGTATTATTTACGTAAGAATGGCATTGCGCGCAATGAAGTGTATACTTGTTAAAGACACATAATTGTAGTTTTTTTGGCACACAGGTTATAAAATCTGTTCATAAGGCAACGTTTGTCGTAACTCTGTTTAGGAAATAATTTGAAACTGTCAACATAATTCGTTTACATTGACGGGTGTTTTAACATTTTTGTGTTTAGTGTTGATTTATCAATTCATGTGCGTTTCGTGATGCGGGAAAAGATACTTTCTTCTTAGATGTCAGCACAGAAGCGAATTGAACTTGTGCAATGCCATTCGTACGTGAGGAATACTATAGTTTTAAGTTCTTGGAAATGTATTTTCAGGTTTTAATTGAACTTTGGCTCATCGCGCCGTCGAGCAAACACGCGTTTTCTTTAAAAATTAAAAATAAATTGATTAATTTGAAGTGCATTCCGTGACGATCATCCTAAAATCGTGCGTCTACGGTTGCAGCGGTAACCGTACGCGTGGCTTACCCAGACGGTAGCTAGGGAGAGTGCTTGGGAAAAGAAAATACGGACGTATCGGGGCATGCTTGCAGGTGGATGGATGAGTAAGTCAGGAAGGAGGTAACAGATCGAAACTTTGATGTGGGTGTTCGGGTTCCTTATTCAATTAACTTCACACGGTCAGAGGGGCTGGGTAGGTAGGTTTCGTGCGCGATAGCCATAATTGAGTGGACTGATATGTACAACGCACCGTCATGTGAATCCTGTTGTTATGGTGGATCGCTTCACACTTGTGTGAATGTTTCTAGGGACATTAATCCATAGTTGACACAGAAAGCTTTCTTATGGCCTTATGTGCTCTCCTCATCCGGAGGCAACGTAATGTAATCATCATTTAATGGTAATGGCAACGAATAATTAAAGACAAGGTAAAGTTTTTGTTTGATTTAACTTTGTTGAGCACACGGGTTAATAACCGCGTTCGGTGTAGGGTATCCGCGAGAGGCGCGGGCGAATGTCTCCGGGAGTAGCTAGGTAGGTTGGCGTGTACCCTAGGTAGTTACATGTAACTGCTACCGTACTCTCTACCTAGTTCGTGTATTAGGCCGTAAATGCTCTGCATCGCGTGGGGTCGGCTTAACCCCCTCGTAAACTTCCGTGAGAACCAACAACGGCGTTCGACGCCACGGTGTTCTCACCATTTGCTTAGCTCGTACTCTTTCTCTCTCACACGCCTTTAGCTTAGTTTAATCTAGATATAAGATAGTTCGCGTAGACATAAGATAGCTTAGATATAAGTAGGAAGGGTTGTTTTTGCTTTTCGAGAGAGAGAGAAAAATTAACGTAACTTGACATTTTTAGACTTGCTTTTCTTTGAAATCGTTATTAACGTAAAATAGGCTTTTTTAGATTTGTTTTTCTTTGAAATAGATCTTAACGTAAGATAGGTTTTTTGCGCACTTCACTAACTTAATTTGGGGGGGAACTACAATAATTTAAGTTAGATTATAAGTATTATTGTACATGGAACTGTATTTAATAAACGGTATATATAAGGGAACGTGGGTTTGGCATTTGAGGGCGGTGTTTCCCTTATATATACAATTTATTAAATAAAGGGTTTCGTTTCTAGTTCTAAGATAGTTTTAAAGTTAAAAAGAACTCCCCACCACCACTATCGTCAAGATTGCAGTGCCGATTGGAGCCGCAGACCATGACTTCTTCTTCATTTGTTTAAAATGTGTGTACAACAATAAAACAAACTTTTATTGCCTTTATTTTAATTTAATACCCATGTTCCTTTAGTTTTAAAGTAGGTAGTTTTAGTAAAAATTGTAATTAAGTATTTAGACGCGGTCAGGGCAAAGTTAGATTTTAAGTATTGTAAACGAAGCTTTGTATTAATAAATATTATATATTTTGGTAAGTGGGAGGTTTGGGTGGTAACAAAATATATAATACAATATAAAGTTTCGGAAACGGTCTTCAACTGAATAAGAAATCTTTGTACCTTTAAAAATGGGAACAAGGAATCTTATTTAGGGACCACCAAGATTTAATTTGTTAAATTAGTATTGTAAACGAAACTCTACTTAATATAGTATTATTTTACCTTAAAACTTAAATAATATTAATGTAGAGTTTCGTATTAGTTATAAAACTGAAATGTTTGTTACCAAATAAAATTATGGTTATATTACTTGTGTTCAATTCTACTGCATCTTTATTCAGTCACAGAATAAAGATGCAAAATAATTAACAACAAGTAATACAACTACAATAATGATAATTTTATTCGGTAACAAACGTTTTAGTCTTATAACTAAACCATGTTTGACACTGTCATAATTTGTTATTAGATTTGTTGACAAATTTAGTAACAATTGTGAACAGAATTATAACACAAAAGAAACGTAAAAGGCATTAGTGTTTAAATATTCTGTTCATAATTATTTCTTGTTAACAAATTTGGTGACAATTTTTTAACGTGTCAAACAGGCTTTAGTTGTAAAATTGAAATGTTTGTTACCGAGCAAAATTATCATTATTTTGATTGTAAATACCAAGTATTTTGTACCTTTATTTTGTAATAGAAGTTACTTTTATTACAAAATAAAGATTCAAAATAGTTTATAATATCTACAACCAAAATAATGATAATTTTACTTGGTAACAAACATTTCAATTTTACAATTAAAGCCTGTTTGGCAACGTTAAAAAATTGTCACCAAATTTGTTAACAAACTTAGTGAGAAATAATTATAAAAAGAATTTTTAAACACAAATATCTTCTACGTTTCTTTTGTGTTGTATTTCTGTTCACAATTGTTACTAAATTTGTCAACAAATCTAATAACAATTTATTTTAATGTCAAATGTCTTTAGTAATGTTAATAAACTTTAAATTTTATAAGAAGTCTTGTAATTTTGATATAATACAAATATATTTTTAAGTTTAAAAATTGATTTTTTTAAGTCCCTACACGTATGTAGTTTTTAAAACTGCCACCAGGAGCAGCACCTGTCGATAAACGTTTCAAATTTGAGTCTAAAATCAATCAAAAAAATTTCAATTGTGTACATACGTACGTACATACCTAATTTTTGATGCCTTTAGTACTTAGATATATGAGAAATAGGATTTAAATACTATTATAGAAGACACAACGACTCTTGTGTAGTATAAGAATCTATTCAGACTTAGTAAACGTCCCATATTAATGTGTTAAATTCCCATGACGTATACATCTTTTTTAGAGCCTTTTCGTCCAATTTTTAAACGTTCCATATTTAATGTGTTAAATTCCCATTAGGTAGAACCCCAAAATGATATATGTACGTATGTATGTTCAAAGTGGAGCAGTATTTCTGGTTGCCTTTATTATTTATTTAGAAGGTACATTAAGGGTACTTACATGAAATACATCAATGTAAAATACAAATAAACAATAAATACAAGTAAAATGTATACAAACTATTATTTAAACATCCCTATTTCTAGTTTTTCAGGACAAGGGTAAGTATATTATTTATTTACAAAGTACGTTTAAGGTAGTTACGTGAAATACAACAATGTAAAGTACAAATAAATAATAAATACAAGTAAAATTTATACAAACTATTATTTAAACATCCCTATTTCTAATTTTTCAGGAAAAGGGTAAGTATATTATTTATTTAGAAGGTACGTTAAGGGTAGTTACATGAAATACAACAATGTAAAGTGCAAATAAACAATAAATACAAGTTAAAATTTATACAAACTATTATTTAAATATCCCTATTTCTAATTTTTCAGGAAAAGGGTAAGTATATTATTTATTTACAAGGTACATTAAGGGTAGTTACATGAAATAGAACAATGTGAATTACAAATACAAGTAAAATTTATACAGACTATTATTTATACATCCCTAAGCATATTTGTTTATAAAATACAAATAAGAATACATACAATTTATGCTATGAAAATAATAAACAATAAATATTTCTTAAACCAATACAATTTTTACTTAACAACCCGTCATTTATTTCAGGGGAATGTACCACTACAAAGAGACAGGGAAGTATGTAGTTATGTAACATTTATAACGGAAATAAGACACGGGAATTTTTTTTGTTCATTCGTGATCTACGGATTGTAATTAGTATAATAGAACTAGTCCGGCCCTTCTAGTTTTTATAGTTTTGGAGCTATAACACTTTTTTACCTCCCGCTACCCTTGGTAAGGGAGGTATAGGGATCGTGCTAAAAATCACATATCGATATTTTAGTAAATGACCACGTTTTAAGGTCCCTAGAATCCAAATTTAACATTTTCACGATGATGTCTGTATGTGTGTATGTGTGTGTGTATGTGTGTGTGTGTGTATGTATGTATGTATGTATGTATGTATGTATGTGTGTGTGTATGTGTAGGGATTTTGTCTTCGCTCTAACTCAAATACTATCATTCAAAAAATTATGAAACCTTGTATTTATACCCTATTCTAATATGAAAAGAAGCCATTAGATTTTGGTGTAAATCGGATAACCGGAAATAGCACTTTACCTGAAGCTCATAATGGTTTTTCTTCAAAAAATACCATTAAATGCCATTTTTTCGCATTTTATGTCTTATGAAAGTTAAAGATTATTGAATTTTCTACAGGAATGCATTAATACTTTTTCTATATATTTTACAGATAAATTTAAAAATAATTTTTTTTATGAGTCGCGTAGCCTAAGATAAACACAATAATTCCTTTGTTATACAGTTCATATTTCAAATGAATGTAACTGACAGTAAATGTCACTGTCAAAAAACTAATCACTTCAAATTAATAATAGTGACATTTTAAAAAGAAAATAGTAAATAAATCAATAGTTTTATGCAGTGGAACAGTTTGCAGCGTTAGTAAATACGTAAGTATGTATTTAAATTAATAAAAATGGATAGGGATATGTGTGGAAGGATGATTGTTGCGTAACTATTATTGTGGTCCAGATGCGGTTATTCGCTACCGAAAATCAGTCACTTTAATATGTTCGTATGTATGTATGCTATGATGATTGTGGACAAGGCGAAAGAAGAATGTTGTTAAAGAGTGAAGTGAGTTAGCTGAGCTCTTACTCTCATCCCTTTTCTTATTGTTACTATTGTTCTGGGTTTTTGCTAACCCACTAAGTGGGAAACGCGTGATTTTATGTATGTATGTAAAAATTAAATAGCGGGAGGTTTTGTGTTGGCCACATCAGATTTTTTTAACTCAATTTTGCTCAGTTTTTGAGTCGAAAATTTTTGATGGTATCAGGATAACAGGAATGAAAAGAGTTCTCATATTTTAAATGTGATACCGGATTCGTGTTCTGCGGGTCGTTATTAGTCTAAAACACCCTGTCCGGCCTTTCTAGCTTTTGTAGTTTTGGAGCTATAACACTTTCTTTTAACCCAATTTTACTCAGTTTTTGAGTCGAAAATTTTTGATGGTATCAGGATAACAGGAATGAAAAGAGTTCTCATATTTTAAATGTGATACCGGATTCGTGTTCTACGGGTCGTAATTAGTCTAAAAAACCCTGTCCGGCCTATCTATCTTTTGTAGTTTTGGAGCTATAACACTATCTTTTAACCCAATTTTACTCAGTTTTTGAGTCGAAAATTTTTGATGGTATCAGGATAACAGGAATGAAAAGAGTTCTCATATTTTAAATGTGATACCGGATTCGTGTTCTGCGGGTCGTTATTAGTCTAAAACACCCTGTCCGGCCTTTCTAGCTTTTGTAGTTTTGGAGCTATAACACTTTTTTTTAACTCAATTTTGCTCAGTTTTTGAGTCGAAAATTTTTGATGGTATCAGGATAACAGGAATGAAAAGAGTTCTCATATTTTAAATGTGATACCGGATTCGTGTTCTGCGGGTCGTTATTAGTCTAAAACACCCTGTCCGGCCTTTCTAGCTTTTGTAGTTTTGGAGCTATAACACTTTCTTTTAACCCAATTTTACTCAGTTTTTGAGTCGAAAATTTTTGATGGTATCAGGATAACAGGAATGAAAAGAGTTCTCATATTTTAAATGTGATACCGGATTCGTGTTCTGCGGGTCGTTATTAGTCTAAAACACCCTGTCCGGCCTTTCTAGCTTTTGTAGTTTTGGAGCTATAACACTTTCTTTTAACCCAATTTTACTCAGTTTTTGAGTCGAAAATTTTTGCTGGTATCAGGATAACAGGAATGAAAAGAGTTCTCATATTTTAAATGTGATACCGGATTCGTGTTCTACGGGTCGTTATTAGTCTAAAACACCCTGTCCGGCCTTTCTAGCTTTTGTAGTTTTGGAGCTAACACTTTCTTTTAACCCAATTTTACACAGTTTTTGTCGAAAATTTTTGATGGTATCAGGACAACAGGAATGAAAAGAGTTCTCATATTTTAAATGTGATACCGGATTCGTGTTCTGCGGGTCGTTATTAGTCTAAAACACCCTGTCCGGCCTTTCTAGCTTTTGTAGTTTTGGAGCTATAACACTTTCTTTTAACCCAATTTTACTCAGTTTTTGAGTCGAAAATTTTTGATGGTATCAGGATAACAGGAATGAAAAGAGTTCTCATATTTTAAATGTGATACCGGATTCGTGTTCTGCGGGTCGTTATTAGTCTAAAACACCCTGTCCGGCCTTTCTAGCTTTTGTAGTTTTGGAGCTATAACACTTTCTTTTAACCCAATTTTACTCAGTTTTTGAGTCGAAAATTTTTGCTGGTATCAGGATAACAGGAATGAAAAGAGTTCTCATATTTTAAATGTGATACCGGATTCGTGTTCTACGGGTCGTAATTAGTCTAAAAAACCCTGTCCGGCCTATCTATCTTTTGTAGTTTTGGAGCTATAACACTATCTTTTAACCCAATTTTACTCAGTTTTTGAGTCGAAAATTTTTGATGGTATCAGGATAACAGGAATGAAAAGAGTTCTCATATTTTAAATGTGATACCGGATTCGTGTTCTACGGGTCGTAATTAGTCTAAAAAACCCTGTCCGGCCTTTCTATCTTTTGTAGTTTTGGAGCTATAACACTTTCTTTTAACCCAATTTTACTCAGTTTTTGAGTCGAAAATTTTTGATGGTATCAGGATAACAGGAATGAAAAGAGCTCTCATATTTTATATGTGATACCGGATTCGTGTTCTACGGGTCGTAATTAGTCTAAAAAACCCTGTCCGGCCTTTCTATCTTTTGTAGTTTTGGAGCTATAATACTTTCTTTTAACCCAATTTTACTAAGTTTTGAGTCGAAAATTTTTGATGGTATCAGGATAACAGGAATGAAAAGAGTTCTCATATTTTAAATGTGATACCGGATTCGTGTTCTAAGGGTCGTAATTAGTCTAAAAAACCCAGTCCGGCCTTTCTATCTTTTGTAGTTTTGGAGCTATAGCACTTTCTTGTAACCCAATTTTACACAGTTTTTGTCGAAAATTTTTGATGGTATCAGGATAACAGGAATGAAAAGAGTTCTCATATTTTAAATGTGATACCGGATTCGTGTTCTACGGGTCGTAATTAGTCTAAAAAACCCTGTCCGGCCTTTCTATCTTTTGTAGTTTTGGAGCTATAACACTTTCTTTTAACCCAATTTTACTCAGTTTTTGAGTCGAAAATTTTTGATGGTATCAGGATAACAGGAATGAAAAGAGCTCTCATATTTTATATGTGATACCGGATTCGTGTTCTACGGGTCGTAATTAGTCTAAAAAACCCTGTCCGGCCTTTCTATCTTTTGTAGTTTTGGAGCTATAATACTTTCTTTTAACCCAATTTTACTAAGTTTTGAGTCGAAAATTTTTGATGGTATCAGGATAACAGGAAAGAAAAGAGTTCTCATATTTTAAATGTGATACCGGATTCGTGTTCTAAGGGTCGTAATTAGTCTAAAAAACCCAGTCCGGCCTTTCTATCTTTTGTAGTTTTGGAGCTATAGCACTTTCTTGTAACCCAATTTTACACAGTTTTTGTCGAAAATTTTTGATGGTATCAGGATAACAGGAATGAAAAGAGTTCTCATATTTTAAATGTTATACCGGATTCGTGTTCTACGTGTCGTAATTAGTCTAAAAAACCCTGTCCGGCCTTTCTATCTTTTGTAGTTTTGGAGCTATAACACTTTCTTTTAACCCAATTTTACTCAGTTTTTGAGTCGAAAATTTTTGATGGTATCAGGATAACAGGAATGAAAAGAGCTCTCATATTTTAAATGTGATACCGGATTCGTGTTCTACGGGTCGTAATTAGTCTAAAAAAAACCCTGTCCGGCCTTTCTAGCTTTTGTAGTTTTGGAGCTATAACACTTTTTTTTAACCGAATTTTACTCAGTTTTTGAGTCGAAAATTTTTGATGGTATCAGGATAACAGGAATGAAAAAGAATTCTCATATTTTAAATGTGAGACTGGATTCGTGTTCTACGGGTCGTAATTAGTCTAAAAAACCTTGTCCGGCCCTTCAACCTTTTGTAGTTTAGGAGATATAAAGTATTTCTTAATTAAAAAGTGTCGCATTTTGAGTCGAAAATTTTCCATAGTATCCGAGGAACAGGAATGGGAAAGAGTTCTACGGATGGTTATTTTATTGCTTATAGTGCTTTAAAAATAAATAATAAAATTTTGGTGTAAACAAAAAAAAAAATCAAAAAATGTTCGAAAATTTTCAAAAGCCCTTATTAGAAAAATTTTGCCCTTCAAACTTTGGTATGATGTAATTTGCGTTTTAAGGAAAACGCTGAAAACCCAGCCGTTTTCGAGATATGGGCCCTTAAAGTTTTTGAAAGGGACTAACACTTAAATTCGTTGCCCTTCAAGTTTGTGGCGAAGGGCCTGCGCTAATTCCTGAACTAAAAGAGCTAGAAAATCCGGACAAGTGTTGTTAAACCTACTTGGATCTGCATAAATGAAATCCGTGGTCAAATTTTCCCCAAGGGCTCAAATAAGCTCTTAGTCCTTTATAAAAGGGCGGACTTCTATCGGATAGTTATTTTCGTACCTAGAAAACTTAATACTAAAAGATAGCATAGGAAAATTCGGAAAAATAGTTAAATATTAGGATATTTCCCTGTCCCTTTTGTTATTACATAGGAAAGTTAAAAAAACTACTCTTTTATTTATTTATTCTTATAAAAAATCATATATTATCATCAACCAGTGTTGTAGTTACCGCATCCTATTGCTGAGTGTAGTAGAACCTGTAAACAAACATAAACATTGTATAATTTGAGCGACAAAGTACAAAAGATATAATAAATAAACACTTAATTAGAGTGGGGGTATTACGTGATAATATTAATATTATGGTTTTAGAATAAAGACGTCAGTTCCTTTCGGTCTTTGGTGAAGTGAACATCGTGTGCTTGTGAATAATCGTGTAGTGTACATCGCAAACGAAAAACATTGAAATTTTTATTGCAATCGTTCTCTATTTACATCGTATAGTTCGCTATATATTTTAAAAAAGTTAGATTTACCCTATAACTTTCTTAAAATTATTTAAATAACTTTAAATAATTTTCAATTTGTTTAAACTTTGTAAAAGAAATCTAAATTTAATACGTTAATAGTGCACTAAATTTAAATGTGCATATGTACATTATTATTTTTTACAATAAAATCTAAATATTCAAAATTTATATTATACGAGTACAACGTATTTCCGCTTATTATTTTCGATATTATTTAAAATGTTGCATAGGTCTCTGTCCTCCCGTTAGTGTTCATTATTTAATCCTTAGTCAAAATTTTATTATCGTGTCGTGAGTTAGTTTACTATACGGTTGATGTATATTTAAAAAAACCATCTTTACTATTATTAAAACAAGTATAATTGTCCGTAGAAGTGTAGTGTATTGTCTTACTAATACCAAGTGTTATACAAGTTATTCTAATTGGTGTGAGTGTTACGTAATATTTGCTACAAAGTGTATTCTAATCTGTGAAAATCGCCGTTGATGATATATTACAGTGATGATATAACAGCGGATGATATATTATGAAAATTCGCCGTAGGTAAGTATAAACCTATGATATTACATTTACATTTCTTCTAAGTTGTTCAACACAAAACAAATGTGTCTGTCGTATCCAAATAGTAAATTTTATGTAAAATATAAATTTTTACTTCCCTATTTACTATCTTTATTCTTGTAATAGTGATAAATGAAAATATGAAACAAGTGTACAGAGACTACTTAAAATACATTTATTTTAACGCCCTGTAACTCCTAAACCAATCAAAGTTAAAAATTATAATTGGGCCTATCTTAAAGAGAATTTTATGTAGATTCCAAATTTTCATGGCGCAAGTTGCTATCTTTAATTATGTAGGAGTAATAAATAAAAATGTAAAATAACAACGCATGACAAAGTTTAGTGGAATATACAGTTTAACTTACATTTATATTTTACAGAATTTGAAGTCTGGAGACCAGGCGAACTGGTTCACGACTTCACGATACCGCAGGGGATGGTTTCCTGATCCAACAACAAAATCATGTCCACCAGGTCCGAAGATAAGCACCAGGATACTGTAGACACACGGACGAGTTCTCCAAGTCACGATGTCTGCGTCTCTTACCACTGGAACGTCGAAAACGTGATCATCTGCAAAAAGAAACGATTTATTAATAAAATTATAAATGTAATAACTTATTTATTGTATCTGCAAATTGTATTTATATGTATTATTAATACCGCTTTCCTCTATTAATATCTAAAGTTGAAATTTCCTGTAGAAAAGTATTTGTCAATATTTCAACAATTTTAAAACTTTACTTATGTATACAGAGATGAATGCTCAAAACTAAATTGAAACGTACAAATTCCTATCTTACTTTTGAGCCCTAAAGTTGAAATTTCCAATTTGAATTCATGAAATTTAGTGTACATTCAGAAAACAACCCCCTGAATTCAAATTTTAAAACTGCAAGTCGCTATCTTACTTAGTTTTTAAATGGGGGATTCCACCTTTTTTTTATATAATTTCATCTGAAAATATTAGGAAAACTAAGACTATTGATAAAAATCCGGTGAAAAAATTCCTATTAATAAGCGAGTTATGGTCTCCCCAATTTTGAAAAGTTTGACTCGTATAACTAATATATGGGAAGAAAAATTGGCACATAATGAATTCATGTTATTATGCAACACATACAGGGTGTTTCATAACATATGCGCAGGACTTCAGGATGTGATAGCTCGTCCAAAAATATGAAAAAAGTACTCTTGGTCATAAGCTCTAAAGTTGACCGTTTTCGAGAAAAATCAACTTTCATGTTGAAAAAATGGTCAATTTTTTGAAATAATTTTTTTTTTTTACTAATTAAACAAAATTTATTCAAACGTTAGCATAAGATAATGCATTTCGCACATTTCAGCGTTTGTGTAATTCATTTTTAATTTTGACAGGAGGTAGCTTTTGTTTTAAAATTTAAAGCCTACTTGATAAAAATATAACTAACGGCGGGCCTTTCCAACAATTTATTTAACTGAGTATGATTTGTTATTGTTTTTTATTATTTTGTAATTTTGAAGTTAACGTTTGGTTTTGTTACTTGTTTTAACGTTTGAATAAATTTTGTTTAATTAGTAAAAAAAAATTATTGTTGATTTTTCTCGAAAACGGTCAACTTTAGAGCTTATGACCAAGAGCTCTTTTTTTCATATTTTTGGACGAGCTATCATATCCTGAAGTCCTGCGCATATATTATGAAACACCCTGTATATCTTCATTTTGATATATTTTACAGTTCATTATATAAGAAATTCATATACTAAACATACATTCATACATAATATTTAAAAGGTACAGAAAAACAAAACGCTAGTTCAAATATTTCCTACTGAAATTTAACTAATGCCGCAATTCTGACCAAATCTGTAAGTCTTACAGATCTGTAAAGCCTCATTTCCACCGAATGTTTTATTGCTTAATGCATAATGATTAGTGCATAAGACATGTCACATTTTTTCCCTTATTCCTTGTTGTCTAGCAGATTGCAATTGCAGCAACAATTCTTTTTTTAAATATGTGATGTACACAATTTTCTGTAATTATATCCATACCGAAAAATTAAAAATTTAATAATTATAAAATAGATTGACAGTTGACAGTTCAGGTTAGAAGTTTGCAAACTTTTGTTCTTACGCGTTGCTCTTAATTCTTAAGCCTTAATTATAGCTCGTACGCATTACGACAATCGGTGGAAATGAAGCGTAAATCTGTCAAAAACTAACAATAACGCATCTATTTTTGTTGATAAATATAAAGTTATACATAAGAGTTGCAGCTTTCGTTGCGATTTTGTTCATTTTTTACAGATTTACAAATCTGTAAGACTTACAGATTTGTTCAGAATTGCGGCATAAGTATCCGGCGATTCGAATTTTTGAAACTATGTATACAGTGTGTCCCATTTAGAGGTGCCACCATTGGGATCTCGAGAACTGTAAGAGATACGATGTCAGTTAAATGGAACTTTTTGTGCACCTTTGGGAGGACATCTCAGATGTGCTTTTGTTTTTCCAAAAATTCTCATAGGGCACTAGATAATGACGAAAAACTGAATATTACTGATTTTTTCTTTTTCAAATAACTTCTAAACTATTAGTAATTGAGAAAAACGTTTCAAATACAAAAGATAGATATTTTTATTAACTAACCAGTGGCGTCCGAAATAAATTTTTATATCCGTAAATTTTCGAGATTTAACACAAACTTATATTTTTTTGAATGCAACCCATATCTGGTTTTAGTCTCAAAAAAAATCATTATTTTTTTCTCTTTTCAACATTATGTTTTATATTTGTTTTGTCTTCAAAATTATTATTTTTTCCTTTTGTATTAAATTTATAATTATTTTGAAAATATTGGTAGATTTCTATTTAGAAATACTCCTTGTATTTAATTAATTTATTCCGTTAGAAAATTTTGCTCAAAACTCGTATCAAACTAATTTTTATAATATTTTGTATCTGGTCGCCCTTGGCACATTATAGTGTAATTTGTAATTATGAGTGTAGAATGAAAATATTAAGTAATAAAGGGATAAAAACAAATTATTTCGACCAATACAATATAATTTATAAAAATAATAATGTTTTTTTGGGAAATAATAAGAAAGTTCAGGAAAATAAAGAGAAAAATTTAATTTTACGAGCAAAGCAAATATAAAAAATAATAACCCTCACATCATTGAAAAGAGAAAAAAATAATGACTTTTTTGAGACTGAAATCAGATATGGGTTCCATTTAAAAAAATATAAGTTTGTGTTATATATCGAAAATTTACTGATATAAAAATTTATTTCGTACGCCACTGGTTAGCTAATAAAAATATTTATCTTGTATATTTTAAACGTTTTTCTCAATTACTAATAGTTTAGAAGTTATTTGAAAAAGAAAAAATCAACAATAATCAGTTTTTCGTCATTATCTAGTGCCCTATAAGAATTTTTGGAAAAACAAAAGCACATCTGAGATGGCCTCCCAAAGGCGCACAAAAAGTTCCATTTAACCGACATCGTATCTCTTATAGTTCTCGAGATCCCAATGGTGGCACCTCTAAATGGGACACACTGTATAAACAACCCCCTGAATTACTATTTCACATAGTTTTAAATTATTACATTTAAACTTGATATAAACCGAAGACATTTAGCTATCTTGAAACAAACGTGACTGAATTTAGTGTACATACAAAAAACAACACCCTGAATCGAAATTTGAAAGCTGCAAGTTGCTATCTCTCTTAGTTTATAAATTATTTTATTTTTGTCGTGGTATACACAAAAGACTTAAGTTATCTTGAAATAAATATGACTGAATTGTTTTCAGCAATACAAATTCCTGCAACATTACGTACCTATAGAAAACAACTATTTCACTTAGTTTTTGAATAATTTAATATTAAACTTAATATACACAATACTCGCAGACATTTAGCTATGATTAATGAAAATTTGTAACAGATGAAAAACGATTTTTACCTCCCGCTACCCTTGGTAAGGGAGGTATAGGGATCGTGCTAAAAATCACATATCGAGATTTTAGTAAATGACCACGTTTTAAGGTCCCTAGAATACAATTTTAACATTTGTGTGTATGTGTGTGTGTGTGTGTGTGTGCGTGTGTGTGTGTGTGTGTGTATGTGTAGGGATTTTGTCTTCACTCTAACTCAAATACTATCATTCAGAAAATTCTGAAACCTTGTATTTCCATCCTATTCTAATATAAAAAGAAGCCATTAGATTTTGGTGTAAATCGGGTAACCGGAAATGGCACTTTACCTAAAGCTCATAATGGTTTTTCTTCAAAAAATACCATTAAATGCCATTTTTTCGTATTTTATGTTTTATGAAAATAAAAGATCATTGAATTTTCTATAGGAATACATTAATACTTTTTCTATATATTTTACAGATAAATTTAAAAATATTTTTTACCTCCCGCTACCCTAGGTAAGGGAGGTATAGGGATCGTGCTAAAAATCACATATAGAGATTTTAGTGAATAAGCACGTTTTGATGTCCCCAGAACCCGATTTTAACATTTTTACAATGATGTCTGTGGGTATGTATGTGTGTGTGTGTATGTGTGTATGTGTGTGTGGATCTGGTGGACACGATTACTCAAATACTATCAATCAGAAAATTTTGATATTTTGTATATCCATTCTACACTAATATGGGAAGAGCTGATTAGTTTTCAGTGTATATCGGATAACCGGAAGTATCACTTGTACAAGTTTTTAACAGTTTTTCTTGAAAAAAATTCGTTGAATATAATTTTTCAGCAACTTTTACTAATAATAATGAAATATAATGGTACAATCTTCAATTCTACGATAATAGCATTTAGTAAATAACTCTAAATAACTTTAAATATAAATTAATAATACAATTTATTTTCATATATCATTTTGCCTATGCCTCAAACAAAATAGTATATTAAAGAACAAGTTTTATAAGACATGTTTTTTTCGCACGCGTCAAAGTTTAGAAAACGAGCCTTGGCGAGTTTTCTAATTGACAAGTGCGAAAAAAAGTCTTATAAAATGAGTTCTTTATACTATTTTTTAGATTTTGCGCCTTCTACTTACTAAAATATTGTAAAAAACTGCTAAGTGTTTCTATTATTTTTGTCAATATTTGTGAAATTTATTTTGTGAATGATATATTTGTTAAATGTAAAATAAAAATTATGTATGAATGCAAAAATATTTGAACATAATGGCTTCTTTCTTTATACTGCGTGGTTAAATACCCAGCGGGAAGTTATGGGCTGGCCACATCAGATTTTTTTTATTAGTCGCGAAGCCTAAGATAAACACAATTCCTTTGTTGCACAGTTCATATTTTAAATGAATGTAACTGACAGTAAATGTCACTGTCAAAAACTAATCACTTCAAATTAATAATAGTGACATTTTAAAAAAGAAAATAGTAAATAAAGCAATAGTTTTTTGCAATGGAACAGTTTGCAGCGTTAGTAAATACGTAGGTATTTAAAATAATGAAAATTAAATAGCGGGAGGTTTTGTGTTGGCCACATCAGATTTTTTTATATCAAGTGAATATAATTCGAGTCAATGTTTGTACAACGTACAGTATTAAAATTCAACGAACAATCTGAAACACCAGTAATTCGGAAAGAACAGCATTAATTTTATTTAAATTAATTGATACAACAAAAATAATGCATTATATGCTAAATCTAATAGTGTTAAAAAAAACATGGAATAAGCTATGAACATAGAAAGGCATGTCTTAATTTGAAAGTATTTAATTAAATGTCAATTTGACAAGCAAAATTGTTATCTAAAAAAAATCAAAGCTTTTCTTCTTGAATGCTATTTTAGAAATGGAAATAAATTAGAAAAAGGCGAATGGCATTATTATTTTGCTACCTGTTACAATGAATTTCAGACATACATGTCTGTTCATAGCCTACTCAGAGCTCAAACTTTAAAGGCATGTAGTACTGACTAAAATGAGCAAAAATATCTGATGTGGCCAACACATTACCTTCCGTCAATTCTATGTATTCTGTACAAATTCCATACCAACAGTTCTTTGGAAAATATTCTATATATCCAGTAACACGAATATATACTTTCTACAAATTCTATACCAAAAGTTTCTTGGAAAAGATTTTATAAATTCAATAAAATTATAACACGAACATGCATTGTGTAATTTGCAATTGACGCTGACATCTATCAATTAGAATTATTGTTTCAAAGATTATAGCAAAGCTGGCTGATTTTTGAAAGTTAATCTCTTTATAATTCTTTCACTCTGCATTTATTGAATATGAAGGAAAATATATGATCAAACAGTGTAGAGAATAAGATATTCTTTCACATTGATCACATAAAATGTCCAAAAATGATATTAAACTGCGTTTTTACAATAAAATTTGTTAAGAACTACAAATAAGGGAACTTCCGGTTAACCAATTATAACTAAAATCTAATTAGCTCTACATATGGATGTAAAAAAGAGGAATACGAAAGAATCATAATTTTTAGAATATTAGTATTGGAGTAATCGTCGGAGAAAAATTTGTCACACACGGACACACAAACATCATAAAACTAGTAAAATCGTATTTAAAACGTGCTTATTCATTAAAAACTCACCACCGAATTTTTTGGCCAAAGACAATTCCTTTCTTACCTAAAGGTGACGGAAGGAAAAAACCCAGATATAAGGCAGTGAAAAGTGAGTTTTTACGGGAAATCTCGAAAATGCTAAGAGTTACGACTTTAATTAAATGAGACTTTTTGTTAACCTTTGAGGGATCATCTTAGATGTTTTTGTTTTTCCCAAAATTCAAATAATTTTAGTGTACGGCGAGTCTGATGCTCAATATTTTCCCTTCTGCTCACGCTCTCTTGCCGTGCGGCGTTGCCGCTTCTTCATAACTTAGCATTTTCAACATGACCAATGGAATTGGCAACAGTGGCGTAATTCCAGTTCATATTTATTTGACGGCAAGTATAAGTAAAATGTTGTGGCAACCTTGACCAACATTTAATTTTCAAATAACTTCGAAACTATGAGATATTGAAAAAAATGTTTCATATTAAATTTTATTGTATTGTTATAGTCTATTTACTGGCATAGATAAAATTTTGTTCGATCACTATTTTTGTTACTTTTTCTTCGCTTCTTATACAAAATAAACTCTTTCTCGTAAACACTTGAAGATCGGGCCCATGTTGATTAAGCTTTTTTACTCATCTTTACTCAAACTTTATGCACGAAGTTGTCAATTATCATGTACAAAATTTAGCTAAATTTCACACAGAATAACAGAATATCAGAATATTCTTTAAATAAATAATATAGGATAATAGAGTTATAAATGAATCTAAGAACATGCCAACGTTTAAATTTTACCTGGATTCATTCTAAAAATCGTATATCCAATTTTTAGTGAATAAGCACTTTTTAAGGTCCTTAAGCTACGTTTCCACCTCTTAACATAGTCTCTGTTTTTGTTTTAAGTCATAGTCACAAAAGTTCGAGCAAAAGTTTGTTATACGGCGATACAGCTGAGCGTTTCCAGCTCATGATTTTGTCGTAGCGCATAGTCAGAAAGTTTGCAAGCTCCAAACATTTTGTCTTTGTTTTTGTCATAGTCGTTGTTGTGTGGAAGAGAGATAAGGGCATCTCTCTCTATACAAGGTTATGTGCTTTGCTTGTAACCAAACATTTCACTAGTTGTGGAAAATGAGATCTGTCATTATGTTACTTTTATTATTATTTAACAGTATGGATAATACAACTGTATTAGTAACAACCCTTAAGTTCAGTGGTGAAAAGAAGAAGGCTTGCTCCAGTTGCAGCAATACTTTATAAACATAGTCGTAGAATTCATCGGTGGTGGATACATCGGATAAATCAAAAACGAGTAGAACAGGGAGAATGTGTGTGTGGGGGGTGGGGTATATATATATGTGTGTGAGGGGGGTATATATGTGTGTGTGTGTGTGGGGGGGGGGAGTATATGGGTGTGTGTGTGAAGTAGTAGTTTCTTAAAACAATTCTTCTAAATATATTTTTTTGAAAATTTGTGCTTTATTTTATTTTTATTGTCTTCTATAGATTTGAAGATAAAGACAATAATATATAGAATAATCGAATGTAATAAATCGCGCAGCCTAAACTACACCAAGGAAACCAGTTGACAAATTCAAATATATATGTAACATAATTTATAATGACAGATAAATATCATTATCAAAAATCAACAGTTTTAGTGACATTCTGAAAGCTTTTTCTGGGAAATACATTTAATCTTTTACAGCCAGATTCACAAAAAAGTTTAAGCTAATCCTCATTTTTGGATTAGTGAATTCTATTCTATTCCGGGATTTAAAATTTAATTTTCATGATATTATAAATAAAGGTAGATACTAGGAATAGATTAGACTATATTTTAAGATATAAACTGTCAAAATTAGAGTAGAATTCGCTAATCCAAAAATGAGGATTAGCTTTCTTGTGAATCGGGCTGTTAATGTTTCATTAATTAAATATTTAATTATTTATGCATATATCTATAAGAAATACCGCCATTCTTGTTAATGGATGGGAAGAATCTTAGAAACTTTATCATATAATGAAACAATAGATATAATTAGAATTTTATGTGTGCCCAATACATGTTAAATACAAAACACAATATTTGGGTAAAGTTCTAATTTTTTTTTTTATTATAAAACGTTTCCTCAGTGAAATGTAATACAATACTTATATAACATAAAACGGAGATGGCGAGAGGTATTATGCTGCCCACAGCATATTTTTTTTAACTAATGTAGAAGTATAAGTTTTATTCTCAAAGGCTGGTTTGTGATAGAAATCAAAGATATAAATACATATTCGCTTTTGTCAATTTGGAATACTTCTACTTATTTCGATTTGAAAGTTCGTTATTTTCACATGCATGACGACTTCTAAAACAACTTTATTGCAAAAATAAGCAAATTATCTAGCAACTATCAACTGGAGTTTTTTAGTTCTACTACTCCATTGTCATTTGAATTTGTTCAAAACACAATTAAATTCACTACTAAACAATGGATTTATTGTCAAATTTGCTTTATTTTATTTAGCTGTTTTTTCGCGATACAAATACTCCATTGTATGCTTCGGTTGTCTATTATGTTGTTAATTTAAAATTTTGAAGCGTAAAAAGAATTAAAAATGACCTATTATCATTCAATATAAACTTCATTAAAGAACTTGAAAGTAACATGATAAATTCGTCAGGAACATGTGATATGACTAAAAAATTGTTTTGAAAAATAAATAGATATACGCATACAGTAGAGAACCAGCAGAGAATTCGAATCCAAGTAATCCGAACATCGGGTAGAACAACATACCGTCAATTTTACTAAATGAATTCACGATCAAAGTCGGAATGAACACCCGAAAACAAACAAAAATTTACTATTTGTTTCAAAATTTTTTGAACTGTCGGACTTTCAGTTTTGAAGATTACAAAATAAAAATAAAATCTTCGCAATGATTTAGATTTAAACCTCTTTTCCATCGAATGTTTTATTGCTTAATGCATAATAATTAGTGCATAAGAACAAACAAGAACAGTAAGTCTTACCCAGGAAACGAGAACGTGAAGCTACCAATTCATCCTAATAATATTTATAGACATATACAATGCTATAAACATAAAGGATGAAATGTAATATAATGTAGATTTGAAAGCCGAAAGGCAACAAATAAATAATACATAACAAATCAACATGAATACATACAAACAGAAATCTTAAGAAATCGAACACGTTCTAATTTTCACAATTTATTTTCAAAATAAATCGTACTTGTTTGCTGTATTCCACTTGCCGATAAATCTAAGGACAAAAAATAGAGCGATTTCTCGTGAAGTATAAAACAGCTTTAATGTACTGTATTAATTAATTCAACAAACACGTCTAAAACCAGAAAAAAACACTACGAAAAAATAGCATTACTTTCCATATAAGAACTTCAACAAAAATATGATTTATTCTCGGATTTATGTGCTTCACCCTAAATATATCAAATTTAGCTGTTTCACATGGAAGAAAAGAATATCTGAGTACCTACATCACCTTTTATGTAATTTATAGATTAATTGTAATAATAATAGTAACAGGATTATTATAAATGAATCTAAGTACGTGCCAACAAATGTCTGAAAGCATTAAAATTTTATCAATGTAGAGTCTGAAGATTGGTTTATGATGAAATTTAAAGATTTATATTTAAAAATATAGATACAAATATTCGTTTTTGTCTATTTAAAATATTGGAATACAGAACATTTTGATTTGAAAGTTCAACAAATTGATTTGAAAGTTCACTACATGTACGAATCAGGAATGATGTCACTATATTCTACAAGAACTTTAGTGTAAAAATAAGCAATTTACCTTGCAAATATCAGCTGGACTTTTAGTTCTACTGCTCCATTGTCATTTGAAATTGTTCAAAACACATTACAAAGTAAATAGAACAAGAAATTCACTGTTAAACACAAACAAAAACACTCTGTCTAAATATGCGACATTTTACTCTGCCATTTTGATCATTTCAGCTAGCTGAATGAGGTGATCTACTGCGCATGCTCATTA
This sequence comes from Ophonus ardosiacus, assembly GCA_943142095.1. Classification (NCBI taxonomy): domain Eukaryota; kingdom Metazoa; phylum Arthropoda; class Insecta; order Coleoptera; family Carabidae; genus Ophonus; species Ophonus ardosiacus. The sequence goes on along the minus strand of OW964828.1, from coordinate 49,487,031 downwards.
TTATTGATTTTTCGGATTTAACGATTCCATAGCCGTCGATACAAATTTTTTGTTATGTATAAATTATACAGACTTCTGGGGGCATGTTAAAATCGTGCCCCTTTAAGAAGGCGTCTGCACTGGAATTTATAAAGAATGTTAAGAATTGCGTGGGAGGATTTGACGTGTGCTGACAACTGTGTTCAAAAATTTAAATTAAAAATCTATTTGAGATTGAAAAATCAATAACAACGATCTTGTGCAGAATACGAAAATAAAATATTAAGAAAATTTTAAAAATACCAGCTAATATTTGCATTTGATTTATATTCCGTAATAAATCGTAAATTAGATTATGTAATAAAATGAATATTGAATCTATCATAAACAGCCAACAGCTTTATTGTTTTATCAAAATGTAGTACTGAAATTTCCTAAATTCAAAAATACATTAATTTTTTGTTGAAGATTGTAAATAAATGTATATAGTATTGATTATTCTCCACGTAAGAATGTCATTGCGCTATAATATGTAATATGAAGCATTAAAATAAAATCCTGTATTGTGAACGTTTTAATCTCGGCACTACATCACAACAATAAAAAATGCATATTCGTCCAGAGATCCTTCTCCAACTCCGTTCTGGTCCTTTTATAACATCCTGAATCCTGATTTTCTGCAATAGGAACACTTGTTTAAATTACTGAACATGGAAGGCAGAACTTTTTTAATGTAAAATACTTAACCAAGAGAAAAATTCAGTTCTAAAATGGAAATATAAATATATCAAGTACTGTTACTGACAGCATTTTATATTATTTTTTCTGAAATAAAAACATTTTAAATGGGATTAACTTCCCAATATAACATGCACGAGAGAAATTGTGTAATATCGTATACATACGAAATTAAATAAATCTTTTTTAATTGAAAATACCTGCACTTATCCATACACCGGATTTTTAAATCACATATGAACAATAATTGAACCACAATGATACACCCAGTAATAAGTATTGTAAAGTATTATACCCTACAATGAACTGTAAAAATAAAATACAAACTTACCATAAGTAAATCAAATCTCCAGTTAAACTGCTGTCCTGCAGGTGTCCAGAAATCTTCTCCAAGCACCGTCATCCTCGAAGCCACTGAACACGAGCACACCACACGCACGTCGATACGCTACGATGTATATCAATGAAATAATAAAAAATAATCTACGTAATAGTTAAGTATTAGATAATAATGTAATTTAATTTTAAATAATTAATTAATAATATCTAATTATTGGCTACCTATTTGTTATATAACTGACTGTATACATTTTTAGGAATCAGAAAAAAACATTATTGAAAATAGATAAAAACGACTTAAAAATACATACACTATTTACACTGGAACAAGAAAAAATTATTTATATAGAACACAATTAGAACCGTGCAAAATTATATTAAAACGATCGTCAGACATTCCTTAATCGATTAACATATGAATTAAAAATGATAATAACATTTTAATCACTGAAAACTTATTTATTAACGCAGCACAAGAGCACAACAATATAAGTGAAAAATTTTCATCATTGTTGAAACAATCGCAAGCGCTGAGCAGCCAAGAGAAGACAGTTCTCGCCGTTGTCAAGACAACGCGGGCGGCAGCGAATGTATCTTTAAATTTGAATAATGTATAAGTATTATAGATTAGTTCATAATTTTAATATATTAAATATGAAATATACTCGTTGAAATATGAACAGTGTCATTTCTTAGTAATGAAATAATCCCCATAACTTTCTGTGAACTGTGTCAAAAGTTTGGTTTTATCATTTTAGTTGTCAACGCCACCACGTAGGAGCACAAGGGACAAAACATAACCTGTAAAAGCTATAATTATTTTAATGCAAAATCTGTTATAATATTTACTTAAAAATGAGTTTCTGTTTAAAATTTAAAACAGTGAGTTATACTATTTTCTACAAACAATAAATACAAAATTATCCATATTTCAGTTGCTCAGCAATGCGATTCCAACACAAATAATGATCCAAAATTCTATCCATTTATCCGCAGTATGCAACAAAGTCCAATCAGGAAGATACAAAGTTACCAGAAAACGTGACAGACCCCTAACTTATGAAATGGCGAATCCACCACATTATATAGCCCACAGAAAAACATGGAACTCTTGGAACACATGTAAAGTGCCAAATAGCAAAATTAATTTCATTTTAACTTACTTTGATTATAGCTAATGTTGCCGGAGGCCTCAGACCAGCAGAAACTGCAGTGGAAGACGTGTTCATCAGAAAATTCATGACTGGGACATGGCATAGCCTATTTGTCTCTGAAATTATAATAAAGAGACAACATAATGTTATTAGGATTGCGGGAATTGTAAGGCAGGCAATTGGGGCTAGAAAAATGTATTTTTTAATTGGATATAGTGAAGAACTGCTTAGTTTTTGGTTGCAGTGTCCAGTTAAGTTAGAACTGCAAACTGTACCAGATAAACAAGATGTGGTGTTTAAATATATTTAAAGATATTGTAAATGTATTAGTTTTGTTTTAATTAAAGTTAAAAAGTATCAAAATATTTTATTATTAATTAAGGAGTTAATCGACTGTTTTTATAAATAGAAGTGAAAATATTGCAGAAAACAGACAGTTGCTTGATTGTTTATTTAAAGAGAAATTTCAACAATACCGAAGTGTTGGAATCTAATAATCTATTTTCAGGATTATTTTGATGTTTTCTAATTTGAAACATTATTAAATACAGTTCTATGTTTAAAAACATCAACATAACCCTGAAAATGGATTATTAGAATTCGAAACGTCTGTATTGTTGAAATATTTCTTTACATAAAATAAAACAACTAATTGCTTTCTCCAATATTTTTGCTTCCCTTTATTTCATCATAAATTTATGATAGTATTTAAAAAATAGTAACTGTTAATAAGAATGAAAAGCCACAGAGATAATTCTTTCGCGTTTACTGTAGGGCTGTCAACAGTTTTCGGAGGTTCGGATTTTAAAATATCCGGTATACTGATTTTAATTTTAGAAATCCGAATTAAATCGGAATTCATTTAAAACCGAAATTCCGCAAAAACCGGTTTAACCAAACCTGTCACTCCTGACCATATTCGTTTATATTTGTCGAATATTTCGTTTTATGATTGTTATTCCTGGAATCCTATTCTGTAAATACATTCCTTACATTCTCACAATATTCAACATGTTATATAATCGCGAGATTCCACCGATTTGTATTTTGGTTTCAACGAATATCGAATATTCCGGATAAGGTTTGTCAAGATTCAGATTGGCGGTCCGAATTTCGGCTTTTCCGTTTCCATTTATGCGGATATCGAATTTTGGCTGTCCGGATTTCGGTTTTCTAGTTACCGATTAACAGGAATCTGAATCTGGATATCGGAGTTTTAGGACACCGGACAGATTCATAACTGAATATCCGGATAGAAAAAATTCAGATGTTGACAGCCCTTGTGTAATTTGCATGTGAGGCGTTTTTTTAGTAGACCACGAGCAAACACGTGACTCGAGTGTCATTGAATGGACGAATGTAATTGGTCCCGCAATTGCATTCGGCAATCATCGCTGCCGGGGTGCTGAACGCGTCCATTGTTACTGTTGACACACACACACACACAAATCAGCTGATTCGAGGCACTTCAAGGTCACTCGAATCACGTGTCTGTTCACGGTCTTTTGTAGTGATTTAAGGGCTGTAGATGGAAGAAAAAGTCTTCGGAACTTACAAAATGTTTTCTAAATAAAAGAAATTTTTTTAAATTATTCTCATTACTTTCGGGATATACCCATAAATTTAGAGCGCATATTTCAAGCATTTAATGGTATCAAGTTTTATTAAAATGTTATTTTAAGAGTTTAAAGATTTGGGCATTAGTTTAAAATTAGGTAGTTTAATTGAGAATTAAAAAGGTTTTTATTATTATTAATAGTATTTTCATTATCTATTATACAATGACTTATTACATACTCCTAGATTTTTAGTTATGATTTGAATGTATAAAATACAAAAATGAATTCAATGGACTAGTTGCATATTGAAATTTTGTACTATCAAATTTTAAAAATCCGTGTCTCAAAATAACATGCATAAAATAGGCCTATAAACAATTAAATATAAAATATTTTCTATAATTTTAACACTATTCAGTCGATTTTAATAAAAAGATTTATGTAACGAGTCCATGATGTAAAATTATCGCTCTACATTGTTAAAACTTAAAGCGCCGGTAAATAATAATTACTCTAGTGGTTTATAGTAAGTAATTTACAGTTTTAATATAATAATATTTTATTACAATAATAAATTTGCTTACCAAATAACACATATTTTTGTATTGTTACTTAAATTATCGTAACATAATATTTGTAAATGAAATGTCATATAACTAGACAGCTCCCCTACCAAATAATCACATTTTCATCATAACTGTAATGAAATGTAAACAATTGTAAAGTTAGATGACACATCAGGATAATCTATTCTAAAATAGAAACATCTTAAACGTATGGATATGCACTGAAACTATATCTCGATAATGCTGCAAACAAAAACTACTTGTTTATTGATACCATCGAGGGTACAAAATGATTCAGTGATGAGTCAAAGCAAGCAGAAACCAAGAGGGAACTCTGTGAACCGGGAGAGAATCAAAAACACACAGCTAGTAGAGAATCAATGACCATAAACTGGTGTCTCATCATATATACATTCCATTTTCCACGTTCCACTGCAGGCAGCCTATGTACATGGCCAGTGCCGGGTACCGGTCAGCTTTGTGCAACAAGTATGATATTAATGAATATATCTAAAATTTACTTTATAAAACATAGTGTTATGACGATTTACAGTCTATCTGCTTTAAAAGTAAATGCAAAACAAGTAGAACGTCTCACATTTCTTTACAATTATTTATATACAAATTGTATCAAAAATTCTCTTTCCAAATCAGATTAAAAACAAAGTCAGTCATCACACGATAGTTTAGTTCTCTTTGCTTCAATCTCTTCGTCATCATCTTCATTCACTCGTTTTTTACTCTCTTCGTGGGAGTTGAAATCTTCAGGCGTATTTTCAGGGAAGGTCTCGCTTAAGTTTGTAATTATCGGCGGTTGAATCGGTATTTCAGCCGAATTTTCGTCGATGTCTAATCGGGGTGAATTCAACTCTGAATTCGGCGTCTCTGATAACTCAGAACGTGGCATTTCGTGGGTCATAACGGTTTCTGACGATTCAGAGACCCCGTATTCCATGTCTAGAGTGGGTTCTTCATTGCGTTTTTCTGGTTCAGCCGAAGATGTCAAGACATCGGAGCTGACTGTTTCTGTTTCGGTAGTTAGAATAGGTAAACTATTCAAAGGTTCTGGTTCGCTTATGGGATTTTTGCTAGATGTTATTGGGATTTCGATGGAGGATTCAGTTTCTTGTTGATTTTCTTCGTCTTCAGGTTTATTCAAAAAATTAGAAAAGCTACTTTTATCAAACATTCCGGGAGGTGGTTCGCTCAAAGAATTGCAAATATCTGTAGGATTTAAATCTAACTCCTCTTCAAGAGGTATATGTAATTCTCCAGGCATTTTTTCTGGTACTGACGGCTGAATATTTTCTGCACTCATAACATTTTCTTCACTCATAACATTTTCTGAACTTGCACTTATATTTTCTTCTGTACTCATATTTTCTTCCGTAGTCATAATATTTTCTTCCGTAGTCATAATATTTTCCTCCGTAGTCATAATATTTTCTTCCGTAGTCATAATATTTTCTTCCGTAGTCATAATATTTTCTGTACTTATATGTTCCGTTCTTATATGTTCTGTACTTAAAGATGTAAAGTTTTCCTCATTTTGGTCACTTTCTGTGACAGGAATATGTGTTTCAGTAGTACTTATTTCACATGCACTACTTACAATTGGTGTTTCGTCCATACTTGTGGTAATTTGCTCTTGTTCATGTTCGACTGGTTGAATTTCAGGTTCTTCAGTCAATAAAGGCATAGACATAGATCCAGTTAATGAAGTATTATAAAGACTATCTGTCGTTATTACTGTTGTCGTTTGGGCAAAACTTCTCTTTGGATCTAAGTCGGAATTTTCGTCTAATGTTGGCAGGGAGTATACGAAATTTGGACTATTCATTTCTGACGAACGAATAGATTCACTTATGGAAATTGGTAATTCTAAATTGGATTGTAGTTCATTACCAAGCATAACTTGCTGATTAACTGTTTGGGATATGCTTGGATCGGTTATTGTAATTGGTAATTCTAAAGATGATGGCACTTGACTAATTAAAGTTTCTTCGGAGGATATTTTTTTGCTGTTAACACTAGGTACTTCCAACGGTGTCATAATTGGAGAACCTAATGTTAAACTTGTTTCCAGAACATTTCCAACATTCATTGGGTACAATGTACTGTTGGGACTCAATTGAGGTTGTGCAGATGTTGAAACTTTAGTCAACGCTTGATTCGTACTTTTCTCCGCAGATTCTTGCTGGAATACATCAGTATCAGCTAAAGCTGCTGCAAGAATGTCTTGATTTTTTATGGATTGTTGTGTGACGTACTGCGCGGGATCATTTTCTGTACTACCTTGTATCAAACCAAGATTATCAGAATTTACTGACAGCAAAATTTGATTTTCTGAATCTGTGTTCAACAGAATTTGTTGTCCATCAGTATTAATGATAATATTTCCGTCTGTTCCCGATAGCAAGCTGGTGAGATCTGTATTACCTTCAGACAAAGACGCTAAAAATTTTTGCGTACTTTCTGGATCTCCTGTTATGATTAACTGTTGGCTGGAATCGCCGTTGTTGATACTACAAGCAACTGCAGTTTGTTGTTGTTCTTGTAATAAATTAGCATCAGTTGTTATAACTTGTTGTTCTTCTGTGTTTGCAACAAATGTTTCTTGATCAGTCAACACTTGTTGCTCTGTGAGTACTTGTTCTTGAACGAGTTGACTTTCTGCGGTTGTTACTGGAATCTGTTCTTGAAGAATCAACTGTTGATTGTCGACTAATATTTGTTGTTGTTCTGGTTGTTCAACTATTTGTTGACTCGTGACGAGTTGTTCTTCAACGACAGGCATGTCTGCGGGTAAGGCTGTTTCGGCTGGTTTTGTTTCTTGTTGAGCCTCTTGAGCACCTGGATCAATTTGAAGGACAATGTTGCTCATATCTCCACCGGCCGCCAAATTCGGATCAAGGGACATTAAAGTATCGTTGCTAATAGGTACTAGATTTCCTGTTTCATCTACAGTAACTAATACGTAAGATTGAGGTTGCCCATCTACCGTTTCTCCACTAGGTAAGGCCAATATTTGCCCCTCAGTGACAGTAGTTTGATTTCCTAAAGCATCTTGAATTATTAGCTGATTAGGTTGTTTTTCTGTTGCTGCTTTATCAGCAATTTGTTGTTCAACTGTTTTTTCTTTTTCTGCAACAGTTGTTAACAACTTTTCTGACTTGGCGGATATTTCTTTTTTTGTTTGGCTTGTGATTGGTGCGAGTGGAGGAACTTGCACATTTCCGGTAATTTGTTGTTGTTTAGAAGGACTCAATAACATTTGTGTTCTTGGCGTTTTGGACATTATTCTCGGCGAAGTGCTCACGCCAGTTTTTGGCGAATGAAGTCGTTGTAATTTTTCTGCCGCTTGTTTGGAGATCATTTTACCATCTTGTTTAATTATTTGACCTTTTGATGTGACGACTACTTGTTTACTAGATAAACCACTTTGCATTTGTTGTCCTAGAAGTAATTGACTTTTTTGACCACTTGGTGATACGAGAATATTTTTTTCTCCACTAGCTGTTTGAATTTTTTTAAGGGTTTGACCTTGGGATCCTTTAATCAAAACAGTTTTTGTTTTTGTTCCCACGAGATTCATTTTGGCTTTCTGACTGTCAAGACCTTTTTCCGGTAAAATAACTCTAGAAGATTGTATTTTTATTTTTTGTCCTGTTTTAAGATTTGATTTCATCTGTTGTTGAGTGATTGGAGTGAGGACTTGTCCTTCAGAAGTAACAAGCATTTGTTGTCCTGACTGAGTTGTAACCATTTGTCCTTTAGAAGTTACGATTGTTTGTGAAGTTAAAGTAGGAGATTTCATTCCTGAACTGTTGACTGCTCCTATTATTGTTCCCTTGGGGGTGAGAATGCTTTTCTGCATGACTCCACTCTTCATTTGACTCTTTGCTGCCACTTTTGTTCCAGGTACTTTACACCCTAATAATTTTTGTTGAGCTGGGGTTAACAAAACTCTTGATTGGACCCCTTGTTGATTCGTAACAATCATTATTTTATTTCCAGTCGGTTCTCCGCTTACACTTTGAACCGTTTTAAGTTGTTTAGAAGTAGTAGGGCTAGTAACAACACCTGAACTTTTTATGTTAGTCAAACGCTTGCCTACTGTATATTTTGAAACACCAGTTGAAGTAGTTGTAGTCGTAGGTAAAATAATAAACTTCCCTGGTTTTCCAGGTTGAGTAACAATGGAAGGATTATGTTTCAAAGTTTTACTTCCGGTTTGGTAAACCTTCGACGCTTTAGGCATGCTTCGAGGCATTATATTTTTAACGACAACATTCTGTCCCAATTTGGGTGAGGATTCTTGGTGACTAGCTATCTTACCTTTGTTGAGAAGTTTGACTTGTTGAATTGCACCGCCCCGTTTTACAGCAACCGTTTGATGCGATTTCTCCGCAATAACGGTTTGTACTGTGGTTTGACATGTTGTCGAAACTGTTGACGACGGCATTAGGTCTGTCATAACCATAGGGATGTTTTCGATACTTTCAGGCGTGAGAATTTGGTCTGAGAGGACTATAGGCATGGAGTTGATGTCGAACATGCTATCGTCTAATATATTTGTTGATTCGGTAGTTGATGGTGTTGGTTGTACCACATCAGCAGCTTTGATAATAGTTTGTTCTATTATTTTCGGCTTGCCTCTCCTGCTTTTATATCTCATTGGTTCTTTAGGGGTTAAAATTATATCTTGTTGGTCAATATCACCCGAACTATTTTTCTTCGCCGGTTTTTGAATAATAAATGTATCGATATCTTCAACGTCTTGGTATGTTCGTTTCGAGGTGACTTTTTTAACAGAAACATTATCTACTTCTGCAACAGGTTTGATAATTTTTTCTGATAAGATGATCGGTTTATTTGATTTAGCTGTTTTGGGCGTTGCGGATTTTATTACAAATTTCGACGTTTTTGGATCAAATTTCTTGGACATAGACTTATCACCAGATATTACCATCTGTACTTTTTGATTACCACTTGCAGACATTATTGTCCTGACTGTATTAGATAATCCAACAGGAATTTGTTCATTCCTTTTTGAATCAGTTAATATTTCTAACAATTTGGAAGATGATGTGTTTTGTTGCTGTTCTTGAACAACCGTTTCATGTCCGGGTTGTGTGTCTGTCAGTTTAGCGATTTCAGATTCTAAACTAGTTTCCGTCGAGGTTTCATTTATTTTAAATTCTGTTTCTGGTCCTGGTATTGCCGTGCCAGTATCAGCCAACTGAAAATCCGAATAAGGGACTGATAAAGTTTCCACAGTCATTTCTTGTGGAACTGTGGAAATATCTTCGGGAAAACTATTTAGTTTATCTGAAGTAGTTTCCATGGAAGTTATTTTCTCTATTTCGTTTTCGATGGATTCAAAATCCGACGGAACTTCTGTACTAGTTACTGTAGGTTTTTCGCAAATTTCTATTTTAGATTCTTCTGAATCTGTAGTCGTTTCTATATTATCACAAATTTTGTCGCTTACGGATTCTTCTTGAGTCACAGGTTTAATAATAGTCGATTCACTGTTTGAATCGGAAAAGTCCATGGAGAAATTTGCCAATGTTTGGACAGGTTTTGGCTGTGGAGTTGTGGGTAATTCGTCTTGAACAGGCGTATCGCGTGATTCGGTTTCAGTATCGTCTGTGATACTACTTGGTGGATTTATTACTTCGTCCATAGTGCTAGTGTCTTCTTTAATTTCCGGTTCAGTTATCGGAGATTCTTGAGCGATTGTATCTTGTTTGTCGTATAAGTTTCCGGTTAGTTCGGACACAGCAGCCAATGTTGATAAACCAGATAAGTTGTCCGAATTATCGATGCAGATGTCAGAAATGTCTACTAACATTTTTTGGGATCGTATTTCGTCGGTTTTAGGGATTTCTGCGGGAGTGTCAGGTATTTCTTCTTTTTGTTCTGTATCAGGTTCTAGGTTAGGTTCTGGTTCAGGAAGTTTTGGACGTTCGTCGACTAGAATTTCGATATTTTCTTCTGCTTGTTCGACAACTTCTTTTTCTTCAAATACTGTCTCTTCCATAATTGGTTCTATTTCCATTCTTTCGTCTATTTCCATTTTTTCTTCTACTTCCACTTTTTCTTCTCCCACTCTTTCTTCTACATCCACTTTGTCTTCTACTTTATCTTCCACTTCCACTTTATCTTCTACTTCAAATCTATCTTCTACTTCCAATCTCTCTTCTATTTCCAATCTGTCTTCTACTTCCAATCCGTCTTCTATTTCCAATTTGTCTTCTATTTCCAATCTGTTGTCTGCTTCCAATTTGTCTTTTACTTCCAGTGTGTCTTCTACTTCCAGTGTGTCTTCTACTTCCAGTTTGTCTTCTACTTCCAATTTTTCCTCTAATTTGTCTTCAACTTCTACCTTTTCTTCTACTTCAACTTTCTCTTGAACATCATCTTTAGCCTGTTCTATTTTCTCTTCAATGACAGGTTCTATATCTATGGGAATATCTTCACATATATCGGCTTTTTCTTCTAGTACGGGTTCTGGCACTTTTTCAACTTCCGCTTCTGCAATTTCTTCTTTTTCTTCGGGTTTATCTTCAATGTCAATTGATTTTTCTTCCGCTGCACTAAAATCTAATTCTTTTGAAGTCGTTTCATCGGATGTGTCTTTCTTCTCAACATCTGTGTCTTCGCTTTCTGATTGACTTAGTTTTTTATTAAACGATTCACTGGATTGTGATTCGTCTTTGCTATCAATTTCGCTGTCGAATTCAGGGGTTTCGACTTTGCGAACGGGTGATTTTTTCGGGGAATCGTGTAGTTTACTCATTAATTGTGATTTTAATTTTGATACTTCTACAGGTTTTGATTTTGGTGTGTCGTCTTCTACGGTTTTCTGTTCATTTAATAAATTTTCGAATTCCTCAAAATTTCGGACGATTCTCTTCTTAGGTATTATTGCGACTATATGTTCCGGTTCTTTACTTGGGATTGGGGCTTCATTTTTTTCATTTATCGTTTCTTGTTCAGGTTGTTTTGATTTCATAACTCCGTTTGTTTTATCAACATTTGATTCATCTGGTTTTTTATCTATCTTTGTTAAAGTTACCTCAGGCAGGCTAGCCAAATCAGGAACTACTGTTTCTTCCAATAAATTATTGAAAGCGGTTATGTCAGGTTCAGCAGATTCTTTTTTTTCTTCCGTATCATTTTTTTCTGGGCTTTCTTTTTCCTCTGTATTTTTTTCTGGTACATCGTCCGGATCTTTCGAAACTTCTGGTGTTTCGTCTGCATCTTTCGAAATTTCTGGTACTTCGTCTGCATCTTTCGAAACCCGTTTGGAAGGAATAACTCGTGGGATTTTTCTCCCGGGCGATTTTTCCAGAACTGAACTATCTTTATCTTCCTCGTCGTTAAAGTCAAAACAGGATGGTTTTTCATTTTCACTAGCCTTTTCGTCGAGCTTTTCGTCTTTTTTCTTTTCGTCTGGTACTACGGATGAATTTCTCGTAGAGTCGTTATCGTCCCAATCAGCGAGTAATTCATTTTGGACTTTTTTACTGTCTTCTCCGTCTTTCTTTTCTTTATTTTCTTCTTCTGGTTTGGTTGTATTTTCTGTATTTTCCTCTGTTTCTTCGTCACTATCACCCCAGTCTGCCAGAAGGTTATTACATATGTTAGAAACTTTTGCCTTTTTACTAGACGTGTTAGCAGCCTTGTTGTTTTTACGTTTGCCTCCGCCTTTCCGCTTTTGATCTCCGTCAGAATCAGACGATTCTTCTGTAGTAATCGTAATTCCTTGGCGAAAGAGTTCTATGTCTTCGTCGATAGTATTCGTTGTGGCGAAGGTTTTGCGTTTTAGTTTCTTAGGGGACGATTTCTTTCCTTTGGTTTGGGAGGGCGAGACGTAAGTTCCGTTGCTGTGTGATCGGTTGTGAAGCACGATGACATTAAGACGGGTGGATTCGAAGCCACATATGTGGCATGTGTAGTGGGCTGTTGGAGCTGTTGGCGTGGACTGTTCTAGTATTCGAACTTTGTGGTCACTTTTGCCGACAAATCGAGGATGTGTGATTAGTCGTCTCTGGGGAGTTCCTAGTGATGATCGGCTTGATTTTGGAGTTGATCCTACATTACAAATCAGTTTTATTATTTTCAGTTATCTACTTATTTTATAAAGCAAGGAGCGGAATTTTCTTGTATGTGGATTTAGCAGGATTTTCAAGCCAAGGAGTAGATTTTTCTTATATCTTCTTTGTTGCAGAATATTAAGCACTAATATTGAGGAGCGGAATTTTCTAGTATGTGAATATAAGCAGGATTTTCAAGCCAGGAAACAGGTTTTTCTATATCTTCTTTGTTGCAGAATATTAAGCACTAATATTAAGGAACGGAATTTTCTTGTATGTGAATATAAGCAGGATTTTCAAGCCAGGAAACAGGTTTTTCTACATCTTCTTTGTTGCAGAATATTAAGCACTAATATTGAAAGCTTCTTATACAGTGTTAAAAAAAAACCCAGTTCGAAGTAGGCTATGAATAAAGAAACGTATGTCAATTTGAAAGTATTTAATTGAATGTCAATTTGACACGAGATATTGTCAAAAATGTTATCTAAATAAAAGCTTTTCTTCTTGAATCCTTATTTTAAAAATAGAAATAAATTAGAAAACGGTGAATGACAATCTTCTGTATCCTTCTTTATTATCTTTTCTCCATAAAATTAGATTTCACGATCAATTTTGACAACTTGATTTTTTAATTGAAAAACGATCATACATACGTTTCTGTGTTCATAGCCTACTCGGAATTAGGTTTTTTTTTTAATATGCTGTACATCTTGATTGGAAAAGTAATCAGGCAGGTATAATAAAACTTAAGCAGATCAGTTAGTGAAGGGTTTATTTTTGTAAGATATAAATGGTTTCACCGATTTTTTAATCTTTATTTAGCTGACGACATTGTGCGTGTATTTATTTTTTTTATTTTGACGACCATTATATGATTTTAAAGATATTTATTATGTGGGTAAAAAAAACGGCGTTTCAGTAAACACATCTTTTTCAGAGTAAAATCTTATAAATTCTTTAACATAAAATCATGTACACAAATACATTCATTTTAATATTCTGTTGCCGATTTTAGGAGCGAACAGATGTGCATATTTTTGCGTATTTCTGTACGATGTTTGTAAAACATGTATGTACGATTTTATATTTAAGAATTTGTAAAATCTTACCCTGATGAAGATATAAGTGTATACCGAACCAAAATATCGATTTTGTAAGAATAAACGCTGTTTTACTAAGATTTCGAATAATTGTTAACAACTAGTCCACAGATGAGAAATTTACCCACATTTATTTATTATTTTATATTTTGCTGACTACTGAATAATTTTAAAGCTGTTTATTTACTGTTTAACATTTTAAAGAAGGTAAATGGCTGAGACAGCAAATAAATAAACCTCTCAGTAACTGATCTTCAGATATATGCATATACATTGATACATACAATCATAAAAATCATTCTTACTAACCGTACATCTTCATTCAGCACATATTTATCACTCCTTATATATTAAAGTGACCGATTTTCGATAGCGAAATAATATGTCAAATAAAAATGAAAATAATGCATAATATTAGAAGCAGTATAACAAGCACTGGATTCTTAGTAGAATCAAATACAGTCCGTCAGAGCACAACTTTTTCCATCGTAGTAAATAAAAATACGGAATGCAGGAAGCAAAATAAAATGGCGCACAACGTGGGGCAATTTTTAAATGCAATACTAAATAAAAAGACTTACCAGTGCTTGCTCGACCTTTTGCTGCCCCAGTTTTCTGTTTCTTTGGAGAACCAAATATCGCATGATAACTCGGCTTCTGATCGGGTGCAAATTCGTCATTTGTTATTATATCTGGATCGCCTCCCGTTAAAGACTCTGCATAGCACACATCTGCTGGGAATTTGTCCATAAACGCATTTTTGGCTCTATGCATATCTGGAAGGAACCAAATAACTTATACTCAAGTGCAAAAAAAAAATCGTTTTTGTTCTTGAAACATTTTAAACAAAACTTTTAAATTTCTTCAATGAAAGACAGACTATTACAGTGCACAAAAAAAGGTAACAGATGGTATTCATCGGTTTACTTAAATTTAAATCCAATAGTGACAAAAAATTAATACCGCCATTGGATACAGCTTAAAAAAGTGTCTTAAAGTGCAAATCAAAATCTGGAATCATCTCATAGTTAGAAGTTTTTCAAAAACAAGAAAACTGCAAAATTTACATGTCTGTATCTAGTGATCTATGCATTTCTTGTGAATAAACAATACACTACTAAAATGGCTTCCTACTATAGGACAACTTTTGTCTCATTAACCGACTTCTAAGCTCTTAGTTGTCGAGCCAAATAACAAAAAAAGTGTAAAAAACAATGATTTAGAAAATCCCGCCAAATGATAAAACATTTTTTGTAAACATTAAAATTTCACTTACCTAATCCTTTTTTGATAAAATCATTTTTTCTGCGACAGTTGTACTTGTAAATGTGGTTAATATTTTTAACATACTCACTGAAAGTAAAGGAAATATATACAACGTAAATAGTACATTTCTGTGATTAATACATACTACTGGTCTTCTTGGAAAAACTTTACCACTGCAATAGGCGGTTTTTTAAAGTCTTTAACAATTTCTGGCGGTAATTTCGAGAATTCCTTGACTTCTCCTGGCCACCAACAAGGTCCCAGCTTAACCCACACTACATCTCCATCTAAATATTCAACCTCTGTTTGTTCACACATTTTAAAATAAAAGTCTTGTCCTAAAATGCAAAACGACACCACTGAAACGTCAGGAGCACAGCACAACCTCACATTCTTATAAAATAGCCTGGCATTTGGAAACACTCTGTTGACCGTGTCACTATGTTTTAGGTTAAACGTATTTAGTACATAAAAGAATTATTTGCATCGCAGTTTGATAAACTTAATGAAAAATTACATTGTAGGGAAAAATGGGATCTGAATACAATTATAAATAGCAACGCTATATTCCACAGAATTACTCAGACGAGTACAGGTTAACAATGCCAAAGTTTGATTTGTATTATTACAAGGTACTGTTATGTTATAACAATATATGATTGTAACTCAAAAATTAACTTACTGTATTTTGTGTTATAATTGAAATTTAGAGAAATGCGTAACAATCTTCGAGACGTACATGTTTTCCCACAATTCCCCACGATTGGCGTCCTTTCTTTGTTTTGCTGCCAACTTTTCATTCAAAATACCGACAGCTTGTTCATTAAATTCATCACAATAAAACTATTTCTTTCATTTATAAAAATATAAATCCAATTACTGACTATTATTGTATTTTTTTAAATATACTTTGCATTTAATTTCCACGTGAAAAATATAATTTTGTATTTGTAAGGTTGGCTCCCTATTTGTTGTCTTTTATTAGTACATTCAGTACCATAATTTTATTCTTGATAACCTTCATTTTGTTTTCAAATAAACGGAATTCATTTCAATTTGAATAACATAACAATAAATAATGATTTTTTTAATATGTAAATTGACCAAAAATTTACTTTTTCTTTCATTTAGTTATCAAAAGAAATTCATCATCTTTTGACGTACACAAAGCGCGGTTTTTTGAATTTCGGACTTATTTTTATCACTTTTAAAATTTGTTACATAATCAAATTATTTCCAAAAAATCCAATTTATAATTTTAATATACCAAGTGGTGTGGCTGTTAAGGGCGAAAAAGATTTTAAATTTGAAATGTTAGATGTTTGTTTTATGTTCTGCTTTCCTGTTCTATGTACGGTGAACTCAGAATTGAAAGTTGCGTACAAAACTGATTTTTTATTTTTAATCATATGAATATGTCCTATTCCTTTTGGTTAATTACAACAGATCAAAGTTTAATTAATAGCATGTTTTATAATTTTTTTCTGATATTATATAAAAATCTTAAAATATTGGTAAAAACGTGATGTTAAAATTTACTATAATTATTAATTAATATTTCATCACTCGGTATAGGTATATTTTGGGAAAAGGTTAAACAAACAGTTGTATTTTAATTAAAATATATTACTTTATTTTTTCTGTTGAATATTAAAATTAAACATAAATTAAAAGCCTACTTACTTTATCATTAACTTATATTCATAACTGATGCCGAAAATATTTGTTTCAAAATTTGAGGCAGGTTACTAACATCCGTACATACGAATGCTCTACCCGATGGAAGACTTTGTGTTAATCTGAAATTAAAATATTTTATATTGAAAGTGTAGTCGGAATTTGGACAAGGGTGTAGCAAAACAATCAGAAGACCGCTAACGTTTTGTTTTATTTAAAATCTTCCTCAGATCATTTTAATCTCCATTAAATGTGTTAAATTTGAGATAGCGAGAAACATTGAATAAATAATAGAAAAGCATTGTAATAAAAGTTTCCTATTATTTATTCAATATGTTTCTCGTTATCTCAAATTTAACACAGTTAATGGAGATCAAAAATAATAACATTTTAATAAATAAAGGGAAAATAATTGACTTTAATTGATTAAAATAATTAAAATATTGATATAATAACAATGCATTGGATTTTCTTTTGATATTAATAAAAATAAATGAAATATAATAAATTTGTGTAGTTATTATGGCTTTACTGTATTTATTAAAAATAGAGTTTATTAATATCAAAAGAAAATACAATGCATTGTTTTTTATCAATGTTTTGATTATTGTAATAAATTATTTTCTCTTTAATTATTATTTTTTTAAATTACTGTAATACGAAATATAAAACTGATTTTTAAAAGTTCAACAATTTTTATGTAAAAAAATAAAATAATTACCTGAAGGAAAATCGAACCCCAATCTAAAATTTCAGAGGCAGTTGTGCTAACCATTGGTTACCACGCTGACATTTAAAAAAAAATTCATATTGTATAATAAAAAAGTGAAACAATTATTTAGTTGAAAATTTTTGTAATTTATTGCAATTTATGCAACAATATAAAGGTTAATAATAAATAACGTACAAGATGAAATGCATTATTATCGTGTTCAATGGATGCATTGCACAGTAATTGCCCTCTGACGTCATATTAAGTCTGTCATCTAGCGATATTTTTGTAAAGCTTTGTAGAGATGATGCTCTGTTGCCACATAATTGATATATAATTAAATCAGATTGTATTAATTAAAAATTATTCTAATAATGCCAAAACAAATAAATTATTGCAATTTTGAATTTAAATATGATATATCCAATAAAGAAAAATGAATTTTGTGTCAAAATTAGGTTTTAAACAATAGTAAAATTTAATAATAAACGCAACTGGCAACAATGGATTATCTGTCATGTAATGAATGTGCTTGTGCTTAGTTTGTGAAGCGTTGTTGAAATGTTATAAGTTCAAAAAATATCTCAAAACTATGGAACAAATAGAAGTAAAATGTGTTAAACACAAATTATTTCGAAAATATTGTTCCGTAGCTTCTTGTAATGCGTCATCCCAATTATTATCGTATCGTAGATTTCCGAAGAACCCAGAAATGAGAAAAAATTTGTTAATTTCATTAAAAATTAATACAGAAGTAAAGTAATTCGCATTTGTCTGTTGTAAACATTCTAAGGAATCTGATTTCATATCAAGCTTTTTGAATTTAAAATTGACTATTTTATTTTATCATCTCTCTGCGCAGAAAAACAACAGCGCATTGAAAACATCTCATTTTTTACTATCTCTCTCACTTTGTGCAATGCATCCATAGGGCACCTGCACCTACGTCACAACATGGCGGATGATCAGCTGATCTCGGTCAACCAAGCTTCAGTTTAACATTGCGTCTTATGCAGCGAATGTGTTTTCGTGTTTTCTGTACAAGAAATTCAGTTTTTCCTAAATTTATACATACTATTTTAAAAAGTAATTAGCCATAATTAAAGATAAGTGTATGAATTATTTACTAGTAAAACAAAGCAGTCGTATTTATAAATATATTTTTAAAAATATTAAAATGAAATAAGTAGCATGTAGCATCAGGTTGTATTACATTCATTTGAGTTTGTATAAGTTTTTTTTATGTGTATTGTTGAATGAAAACATGAATATTGAAATTAAAATAAATTGAATTATTAGATTTTTTTTTAATTTATAAAGAAAATTAAATTTGAAATATATATATTTATCTTCGAGTTCATTTTTCTTATTGTCATATTGTGTATTTTTATTGTATATAAATGAGTTTTTTGAGTTTATACGTCAAAAATTAATCTTTGGAAGCCAAAGTACGTTAAATCGGTAAATTTAAGTGGATATATAATGTGGATCCTTATACATTGACATTTCTTTGACGAGGATTATAAATGCCTTTTAAAAATCAATATGAAATCAATAATTAATTACCTATCTAATTTTTAAACCTTTGTGAGAAACAGACACAAATATATATATTTTTTCTGTTACTAAAAAAAAACTTCATTAAAAATTTGTAATTCTGTCATTTAAAAAATATTTTTTCATGTTTTTTTTTTATATATATTATTAAAGAAAATTACATATATTTAAACATTCATACAATATGTTCCTATCCGATTGTTTAAATTATTTTATATGCAATAAAAGTATACACAAAAAAATAGGATTGGGTAAGTTTTAATTTAATAACCTGGAACTCATTAAACAATAAGAATGTCCTGACTTATTTTTTACGGAAAACACTCCTCATATACTCACTTTTCACACTCTGATCAGTTTTTCCCAAATAAAACAATAAGTGCCGCAAAAACACAATAAAAGCTTACGGCACGATATTTCTCCGTAAGACACAATGCAAACTGAAGGTTTGGTTGACCAAGATCAGCTAGTGGCCGCCATGTTGAAACGTCACGTGCAGGTGCCCTATATCATAGCTAAATTTTCTGCCGGACACTTTTTATTTACAAAGAACTGTTTTCCCACGTTAACGTCTATTTTAACGTATGCTTGGTACACCCGGTATATAATAATATTTTATATTTACTATTTAAAAATTTTAATTTTATTTACCTTTCCGCTTGATCCCCTAAACTTCCAATAAAAACAGCATAGGCACTAACATTTGGATGAGCAGTAAGCACATTTCCTAATTTCTGCGGTGGTATACCATATCTCTGCAAATTCGCATCAGACAAAACAACAACTATAGCTTCATCTGAATCTTCTTTAGCTAGAGACTCTATCGCTAACTCTGTTGCTTGTAAAGTATTGTCTCCTGTCCAACAATATTGCGAATGTGCGTGCATAAGCTAAAATAGAAAGTTTTAATTTGTTTTCAAATTAATATAGGGTGACATACTCGCATGATTTCTAATCGTTTCATATTGTTGTCAGGTGGGTCGTCGATTCCTACGAATTTAATTTCGTGAGCATCTCCAGAGTGGCCCATTATATCGTATTTGATTTTGTCTTCGAAGCCTTGGAAGGCTTCCATTACTAAAACGACGGCTTCTAGTTCTCGGTCCAAACGACCGTCGTAAGAGTTAAATCTAATATAAAATTTAAATCCGTATATATTAGTTTTATTGCAAGAATTTTTTATTTATACAAAGACAATGAGGATTCTAAAACTAAGACTATTGTGAAATTCCGCTGAAAAATTCTTATTATACTCGCCATTAAATAAATATGGATTGATGCTCAATTTTTCCCTTCCCAGACCCTGTTACTTACCCTGGGGAGTTGCCGCTTCTTCATAACTTAGCATTTTCAACATGACCAATAGAATTGGCAACAGTGTAGAAAGCTCCAGTCCACATTTTTTGACGGCAAGTATAATAAGCGAGTTATGTATGGGCCATCCAGCGAATCAAGCGGTTTACGTCATAAATACAATATCACTAGAGACAATGACGTCATATGTTAAGAAGTTTACATGAGCATGTAAAACGGATTAAAATATGATCTGTGGGTTACATTCATAAATCCAAATCTTTCTTAAAAAAAGGTAACACGTCTGGTACCATTTTTTTTTTTTTTAGCGAAATCCAATTTTATTTAAAATATTCTGAACGATACTGCTTACGCCGTTATAAATACTTCATTCTTGTAGTACCAATATGCAACAAACTATCTAGTATTATGTGAGATCCTTATAAAAATACAGAATACTGCATTCCATACAATTTCTCACTTTAATTTTCAAATTATTACTAACAAATAGAACGAAATATGATCTTAATATTACAATTTAGTGAAAGTAAGAGCCCACCAATCTATTTTTCATTTTCAAAATAAGTCAATAAATTAACTACAAGCTCTTGAATTTGACATGATAGAGCATTTGACATTTTGTCAATGAACAACGAAACCAAAAACAAAATGAAATCACAATACAGATTGAAAAGTATAATATAGACATATAATATTTAGTACTGAGTAATATACATGTTCAGAATTACCAATATTAAAAAAATATAATCAAACGTCATTTTGCAAAAAATTACAAAATTTTACATAATAATAATATATCCAAATATAATTATTTATATTATAGGTGTCAAATATATAATAATAATAAAAAAAAACAATAAAATACCGTTAATAAAATATAATTAAAAAAATAAAGAAAATTTCAAAAATCCCTAAACGATGACGTAAACCGCTTGATACGCTGGATGGCCCATATCCCCAAAGTTTGAAAAAAATGGATGTGACGTCACGAATATGTTTTCATATCAAACTGCTTTCTTCGTGGACTTAAATGTTCTTCAAATACACTGACCGGCAAAAAAAAGGTCACTTTAATTTTTTTTAGATAAAAGTACCCTTAACCGGAATTATTACAACTGTATAGAAAACTAAGCTGATATTTTATAGTTATCACTGATTTAAGATGTTTATTACATTCTAAAATACCTTTAGCTTTAATTTTAACTAACTGGTTTCACTATTTAACAGTATTAAAAAGTTACAGTAAAACTCAATGATAGTTAAACGACGCAATTCAAGTTCGAGGAGGACATAGAGCAATCAGTAATTACAAGGAGATCCATTAAAATGGTCATCTTTGTTAATTTACAATTTAGAAAAAAAATCTTATTGAATTGTTTCTGTTACTTTTATAAATTAAATTTATTTCTGGGCTAATTAATGTATGTATTTTAGAATGAAATAAGTATCTTAAATCATTGAAAACTAAAAACAATCAGTTCAGTTCCCTATTTAGTTATAAAATATCCGGTTATAAAGGGACCTTTATAAAAAAATTCAAAGTGGCCGGTTTTTTTGCCAGTCAGTGTATATACCGGGAGTTTATTTTATCAGTAAACATAGGGTATATCATTGCCATAGTTACGGTATGTATGTTTGACAGCAATGTATTGAAGCGTTTATTTTATGAGTAAACATAGGCGTTTAACATGGGAATCAGTTTTTTGTAAATACAAAGGGCTAGCAATAAATCAAGCCATGCTATTGAACATGACAATAGTACATTACATCTTGTACATTATTTAATATTAATTACTTTAATAATATTGCAAAAATTGCAATAAATTACAAAAATTGTCAAATAAATAATAGTTTCAATTTTTTATTATGCAATATGAAAAGATTTCTGAATGTCTCCGTGGCGAAGTGGTCATAACACTAGCGTCTGAAATTTTTGGTTGGGGTTCGATTCCCCATTGTGGTAATTATTTTATTTTTTTACATAAAAATTGTTGAACTTTTAAATATCAGTTTATATTTCCATATTACAATCATTTGAAAATAATAATAACATTGTAATAAATAAAGAGAAAATGATTGAGAATAATTGATTACAATAATCAAAATATTGATGTAATAACAATGCATTGTATTTTATTTGATAAATACAGTAAAGACATAATATTTGCACAAATTTATTATATTTCAGTTATTTTTATTAATATCAAAGGAAATACAATGCATTGTTATTGCATCAATATTTTGATTATTGTAATCAATTATTTTCTCTTTATTACAATGTTATTATTATTTTTAAATGATTGTAATATGGAAATATAAACTGATTTTTAAAAGTTCAACAATTTTTATATAAAAAAAAAATAAAATAATTACCCCAATGGGGAATCGAACCTCAACCAAAAATTTCAGACGCTAGTGTTATGACCACTGCGCCACGGAGACATTTGGAAATCATTTCATATTGCATGATAAAAAACTGAAACAATTATTTATTTGACAATTTTTGTAATTTATTGAAATTTTTGCAATATTATTATAGTAATTAATATTAAATAATGTACAAGATGTAATGTACTATTATCATGTTCAATAGCATGGCTTGATTTATTGCCAGACCTTTGTATTTACCAAAAACTGATTCCCATGTTAAACGCCTATGTTTACTCATAAAATAAACGCTTCAATATATTGCTGTCAAACATTCATACCGTAACTATGGCAATGATATACCCTATGTTTACTGATAAAATAAACTCCCGGTATACTATTTCCAAATTATATTTATAAAAAAAAAAATAATATTACAACACTGTATAAGTCTACATAGTTTATAATTGCAAGTGTATTTAAATTATTAAGTTTAATGCAAGACATTTATACTCAAATAAAAACTGTTTAAGAATAGCAGTGCTGGACTGATAGCCACGCTTCCGTTATTTGATTTTCTTCTATTAGTTATATATTTATAAGCAGTCTTTCAGTCGCCAATCAAAATATTATCATATTGAATTCATACAGGGAATTTATTTTAACATGCAACATATGGTCAGTCACTTCCATGGTTACACGCACTACTGTCAAAAAATGACAACAATGTAATATTTGTCCATTTTAAAATACAAAATACAAAATTTGTAGTTTTGTATTATCGAAACTAATTTCCAATAAATTAGCCTACATACGATTAACAAAAAATCAAAACATGAATGTTGCACATCTTAACAAACTTTAAATTACAAAAATTCACAACTTTCATGTAATAAATGTTAAAAAATACCCCCATTCACATTGAGGCAATGTTATAGTCGGTCGTAATAAGAATTGACATCATTTATGTTGTGTTCTGGACGTATCTCCTGTGCTGCAATACTATTTATAATGTTGCATTTTAAAATGGACAAATATTACATTGCCGTCATTTTTTGACAATAGTGAGTAACCATGGAAGTGATGCACCATAATGTTGCATTTTAAAATAAATTCTCTGTATTTATGTAAACGATATAAATACTTCTAGATTTTAATAAAATATAATTATTTATCTGTTTCATTAGTTACTAATTTGACAACTGAGGAAACAAAATCGCAGAAACAACGCACAAAGCAAAGCCAACTAGATTTTGGAAACGATTTCCCATGTATTTTAAATGGGTGAATTAAAAAACTAGTGTTCATTGACTAAAACTGTTACAGAATATTATTCCATAACAGTGACAGAATCTATACATTCTGTAACAGTTTTCAGTTACAGAATGTGTAAATTCCATAGTACTGTTAGAGAAACAAATTTACAATACCTATACATGCTTCCCGAAACGTCGACTACAAGCCTCAGTCGTTTAGGTTTCAGCTGCGGTGTACCTAATTCAGGTTCTTGTTCGGTTCTTCGTCTATAAACAGTTTTCTCACCCAACAAACCTAAATAATATACATTACCATGCCTACTTTAATTTTAATTTAATTCTCACCATCAATTAATTTAACATCATCGAGTTCTCCCGAAGTTTGATGCCTGGACCAATGTCTTTCCTTATTTTTAGCTTGCAAGGACCCTAAAATAACTCTTAACGATTGTACTTCCCTTTGGACAGAATTAGAATATTGGTTATAAACGGAGGCATCATATCCACTCATCCCTATTTCTTTTAATTTTTGCTCGAATGCTTTTCTTCCCATTTCTCTAGCTGCGGCTTTTATGTGGTCGGGGACTGCGTTTTTTTCTTCGTCCGATAACTAATACAAGAAAAGTTAATATTTTTATTTTATTTTGGGAGTGTTGAAGATTTACTTGATGAACTTTGTGCCCTTTGTCCAGTCGATAAGGTCCTCCTTTACCCCCTAAACCAGCAGTGTCACGTCCTCCGGTACCTCCAGCCCAAGTGTTGCCTCCAATGTGAGGGTCGTTATTAGGATCCTCTTTGCCATGTTTAGGGCCTTTTGTATCTAAACTATATCAAATATTAGTTTCAATTATAATAAAAATCAAATTTAATGTATACCAGAAAACTGTTTATAAAATATAACATGTAACAGTAGAGAATGATCTAATTTCTAAATTTATATTATTATTGTTAGTATTTCTGTCCATTCTATTTTAACTACAGTTTGATTTTTTTATGTATATTAATCTACATAAAAAAATTAAAGTCACATTTTCTATTTTTTCTATAAAGTATCAATTACTGCGAAAAAAAAATAATTATGAAATAAATAGGCTACAGGAAATGCGGCCCAAGAATATCCACGTAAAATGTAACATGACAAGCGTTAACGGTTAAACAGAGATAATGGGGGTCCTCAACTCTTTTTTACTTTCCGTCACCACTGATTATTTAATGAATAAGCATGTTTTAGGGTCCATAGAATACGATTTACGAGTTTTACGATGACGTCTGTATGTATGTATACCCAAATCATTCAAGCAGCCAATGCACGTCATTAATAAAAATTGAATTTTAGTAACTAGATGTGTGACGTCATGTACTGCTACGTTTGCAGAGGTTTTAGAATCTTTATGAAAAGAGTTATACAGATTGCAATCTATATTACATCTACAAAATAAATACTATATTTTCGTCACTATCCATTTCTATTTAAATTATTTTATATTACTAATCTTATTTATACTTTTGTATGCCATATAAAGGCGATAAATAAAAGTGAGCCGAATTTCAAAGAAATATACTGAATTCTTCTGATTGATTAGAAGTGTATCTTTGGCAGATTCACAGATTTTGTGTTTGCGTTAACGGTCACGTTGCGTCGTTGCGTTGCGTTTAACGTTACTTTATTATAAATAGACCTTTACAACGCACAAAAATGTTTCAAACACGATACAAATATTTTTCAAATAATAACTTTGACAATATGAACATACAAATTATCAATGTTGCCAACTACAGCAACAATTAAACGAATAATATGACGTTGATGTACATTATTTATATATCATTTATGTCATATACGATAAATAATGAACTCTACTGTTCATCTTAATAATAATTATATAAAGCCATACACTTTTTGACAGTTAAAAATGATTGAAATTTTATTTCATTTTTCACTATTAGTGATTTTAATGCATTAAGGTTTTTACACTAAGTGATCACGTGCATTGGCTGCTTGAATGATTTGGGTATATGTATGTGTGTGTGTGTGCGTGACAAAAACAGAAATGGTCATTTATAAAAGTTCTAGTCCTGAAGAAGATTAGTACCTACAATTGAAACGTAGGCCAGGATTTAATTTTTGCTTGACTGCGTGTCCGATTATTTTTTATTTTTCCATTCTGTAACCAGTCAATCATCGTATTTTCGTATTCAACCATTAACTTTTAGTATACATCATCAAAACATTTAAATATCACATAAGTAGTGATACTCCCCTATACGAAAGCGTAGAAGGGCCATCCGCAAAAAAAAAACGTGAAATTTCAAGTTTAAAAGGTGAAATTTCAACTTTTTGAAAAGGTGAAATTTCAAGAAAAATGTTGAAATTTCAAGAATAAATTATTTTTTTCTGTGGCCCCTCTAAGCTTTCGTACCCGTATTTGTATTTATAGTTTGAGAGAAATTGTCGTTATATAGAAATTTAAATTTTGTAAGAATACCCATAATCATAATTTAACTACTTATGCTGTCACTAAATTTTAAATAATTTAAAAATAATAATATTGTTACATATTATTTATAAACAATTTCCTGTTAGCTCAATAGATAATAGTTATTACCCGCTTTTTCTATTTTCAGTAACTTGTAAATACTCTTTAGCCCTTTTAGCTGCTAGCCATTCAGCATTTAACAAATTTTTAGCTTGGAAGCCATGTTTCGTTAAAACTTCAACTAAAGTTTGTATAACATCATTACTATATTTATCAAAATCGAAAACATTGAAAATAACTTCAGAAATTTCAGCATTTGGGAATTGCTGAAATAACACAATTAACCTTCATTTTTACACCAATATTTTCAGTTTACCTCTAAATGTTTAACAATATTTACAACTTCTCTAGTGGAATAAGGATAATTAACTAAACCTTGATCAGCCAAAGTTCTCAAATCGTCAAAAATTGAAACAAGTTTCCTGATTGAAACTTCGGAAACATGTGGACCATATTGTTTTAACAATTGTATTTCTGCATCTTCTGTTGGATTGTCTACAGCGTGACAACTAAACAGATCTCCCAAAGCCCCAAAGAAATCATTTCCCAAAAATGGGAAACCTGGTCGATTGGCCAAAATAATCATCCTGAAATCTGGATGTGTTATGATTGTGTTTGAAAGGTCGTGATGCTGAACATGTGAGGGGCGCACGATTCTTCGTCCGTCACTTAAAATCATTTCTCCAGATTCCACCAAAGTTTTTAGTATGCATGTGACGTGAGTTGGGGCTTTGTCTGCCTCGTCAATAACTAATATGTGTCCTAGTTTAATGGCTTTTACTAATGGGGAGTCTTCGTGGATTAATAAACCGTTTTTAACTGTTGGTTGGGTTGTTAAAGTTTGAACTGTTGTATCTCTGTGAAGTTGGATGTATTCTCTAGGTCGGTTTAATAATCCCAAAAAACGGTCTACTATTTTATTTTTACCAACACCTTGATTACCGACTAATAATAAATGTGAACCCAATTGAAAATCTTGTAACAGTTTTTCCATTAGTATTAAATGTTGAGGTACATCATAAAATAAAACATTTGGTACTTTGGATAATGCTTTGGTGTTGTATAAAGGTATTGATGTATTGCCAATAGTAACTTCACCATTTTCTGTTTTATAATCTATGTTTAAATGTTGAACATTCTTTGGTTTTATGCCTAATTTTTTAACGGTATTCTCTAAAGCTTCTTTAGTTAAAGAGGGTAAAAATTTGGACATAAATGTTGCCTGAATAACTTCATAAACATTATCAGTTGGATATTTTGCCATTCTCGTAGCAATTCTTATCAATTGTCGTGTTGATAAATGTCCAGCTAAATTTTGTAATGTAGGATCAGGACTATTTCTTAAAACATGGGCTAAATCTATCAATTGATGTAACGATTTCGATATAGGCCCACACTGTGCTGTAATAATACCCATTTCCTCAACTTTGCTTAATGTTCGCATTTCGTGAAAAAGAAATAGACTTAGCATTTCAGCAGTAAGCCAATTTGTTTTCGCTGTTAACAAAGGAGGTTCAGCGAGACCTATTATTCTAAAATTAGGATCAATTGGAAATACACCACTTTGAGTTAACTGTTCTTTGGTTAAATTGCAGTTTTGAATTAAGTATTCGTAGCGATCTGAACGAATTAAGCGCTTACCGTCGTGGAGCTGCAATTCCCTATCGTGAACGAGTCTATAAAAAAGAAAATAATTAAGGTAAGGGGCAATTATAGTTATTTATGCACGGACGTATCATAATTTGACAATTATACACGAATTTCTATGACATAAACGTCATTTTATAGCCCGCGGTTCTCATTATAGCCCGCCGGGCTATAATGAAACGTCAAACCAAATTATAACCTACATTATAAACAATTTAAACAGGCAACATGAAAAGTTTTTATTACAAATCGAAATTTTTATATTTTTTAATGAAAAATGAAAATTAATATTGTGATATTTATATGGAAAGCACGGAGATACACAAAATAAAACTCAAATGACAGAACTAATAAGCAAACAATAAACTGTTGTTTTCCGCTTTCATAGCAACACTAGATACTGGATGTACGAGGACAAATTCTTTTCGATACAATTTTTCTAACACTCATAATTTGAAAATTTTCGTCCGTGCATAAAGTTATGTATGTACCACGAGCGTAACTTGCTTTTATGGCCTTTGACGTGTTTTTATCCCTCGGCTTACGCCTCGGGCTCAAAATCCCGCCGCAGGCCATAAAAGCCTCCTTACGCTCTTAATACATAAAATATTTTTCTGATGACGATGTGACTCTTTTTGTCTCTTTATTTATCTTGGGTATTTCCTTCATTTTATATTATCTCCTAAACTATACGACCAAATCACATGCTTTAAAAGGAAAATTTTATATTTATTAAATTTTCGTGGATCTTATAACCTTTAATTTAATTTTAATATAAAAACCGGTACGGTCTCGTACTAAAAATAGATATAACCACCTTTCAAAGTGTTATTACGTATCTCTCTATTTGTTATTTTTAGATAAGCTTCTTTAGTTAAAGAAAAGTTACGAATTTGTTTGGAATCGTATCGAAAACAAGATACAAAACAATCTTATCACTTCACAATAAACAAACTAAATTATCTATAGGTGTAACAGAAATAAGTTCCACTAAATATAACCACTGATAGAACTCGTCGAGAGCAACAATATTTCTTAGTAACCTTTTTTTTTGTAAACCTTCTGGATATTGTGTTAAAAACAGGGATTTGTTAATTACTGGATGGAGCGAGTGAATCTTTACCATGTACCCGGCCAGATCGACAGAGACAGTCATACATAATTCCGATTTGTTGTCTTTGTTTCCGTTACTTGTCAAATCTTTTGTTTGACAGGTTTGACAGATTTTAGGTCATTCTTGATATCATCATTGAAATATAATTATTTTAATATAAGACAATGGTTCGAAGGTGTTGTGTTGAAAATTGTGTATCAAAATATGTGATGTACGGTGCTGTGTCGTTTCATTAGTAAGTTATGATTAAAATTATGATTTCTTCTAAAAAATAATTTGACAAATAAACATGACATATATTCTTATATGTGTTCTAATTTAGCGTTGCATTGGTTGTATTCGTACTTATTTCACGTTTCATGATGATATATACTTAAACACAATTAATTTTTGACGTGAATTTGACAGATGTGAATATGACAGATACGAATATCAAATTCGCTTGTCTAAAGTGGAATTATCTATATCTTTCTCACTCACACTTCCTGTGTTCTCTCTTAATCCAGCCGGGTACACAAGAAATACATATATCGATATACACTTGCTCCATCCAGTAGTTAACAAATCCCTAGTTAAAAATCTTCAAATTTTTGTAAAAATACTAAAAAAATTGAGAACTCAAAAAATAGGCCCATAAACCATACCAAAAAATAATAAAATGTACACTTTATCCTTAAAGTACTACTCAATAAACAACGATAAAAATAAAAAATAGTGTATTATGTGGCAAGTGTGTGAAGCTGAAATTTTTACATGAGGGTGGAGATTGCGACACGAGCAGAAGGCGAGTTTTACAAACTACCCGAATGTAAAGTAGGCTTCACACACGTGTTACATACTATACTTTTTCTACGACCTTGCAATAAAATATAATTTTTTCTTCACTTTGTCATTCTTTTAACGTAAAGCCTCTGTATTATCGACTTGTGTAACCATGGTTACCATCATTACGGGGGTTTAACAGCTTTGTTACAATTCAGTTTGTCAATGTCACTTCTTTCTGTTTGACCGGTATATATTTCGAAATTGCGATTTCGAAAAAAGTTACTAAGAAGTATTCTTGCTCTTGCCGAGTTCTATCACTGGTTAAATTTAATGTACTTATTTTAGTTATTCCCTGTGTAACACAAGGCAGATCTAATTTTAATTTTGAGCCTTCTACGTCAAGCTTTCAAGAACTTTCTATGGCGCGCAAAAATAAGTTTTTGAAAAATATATTTTAATGTATTTTTGGTATTTTCTACGATTCCTGCAAAATTAATCAATTTTTTGGGATAAACTTTATGGACGCATGCTTAAGATTAATGCCCCAATTGCATTCAAACTGCAGTGAAGACTGCACCACAAGAATCATTCTAGTTCTTACCTGTGCAAAACTGACAAAGTGCTAGGATGAATCCTATGTATGCCATCAATTAATGCAATTTTTCCTTCTAAAGCTGCATTAATTAATGACGAATTCCTCCATACTGTATCGCCATTATCCAACGTAGTCCTTTGCTGTATTAAATCTCTTGAAGTCATATCTTGGTATAAAACTATTGACTCCACATTTTGGCCTACCATTTCTGCTAGCTTATTTACCACGATATTTTTACCACAACCGCGTGGTCCAATAAGACAGAAGTCATTAACGGAGTAGGTTTGTAACATGTCGTTGATTAATTTGTTTTGGTAGTTGGTTTCTATGTAGCCTGATTCGTTGATAGATGGTTTTTTATTAGAAGTCAGGATAGAGGATAATTTGCTGGCGATTTGTTCGTAGTTTAGGAAGGATTTGTCAGGATTATCAGAAGGATGAATTTTAAGATTGTTTAGTAAGGATTCTATGTTTTGAATGCCGTCTTTCATAAAGGTTTTGTAAGGATATAAGCGGTATAATATATCGTGTGTCGATAAAGTATTGTTTTGATCCTAAAATATTTTTTTTTCTTTATTATTAGTACTTATACCGGGTGTAACACGAAAAACGAGCCATAAACTTTCAACAGAGGAAAATTGTTTTTCCTTTTAGAAACTAGCCATCTGATTAAAATTACACTTACGGTGAAAGATCATTTATTAGGCTTCAACATAAGCCTAAATTTATCAAGAGTGCTTATTTTTTACCAACAAATACAGAAACCGATACGAAAAATAGCGTATATTTACAAGGTTGCATACAGCGCAAATTTACGTGGTTGCTATTACGAGGAGGTACATAGAGTTTGCAGTTATTGTCTGCATTAATTCGTTTTTCAGTGTTGCATCAGTTTTTAAATGTAAATGTGAATTTTTTACTATTAATTCTTTTCGTCATTACCGATATCTACATGATATAGATACTGGCACACCCAGTAATGGGTAATATGTCGTGATGATATATTTCTTTAATTCTCTATTAGGTTTTCTGGTAACGTAAGTACAGTAAAATTTTTGAAAGAAGTCCGATCAAGGCCATCTACGAATTGTATCTATAAATTAAGATTTTGTTCTGTCAAATTTAGTAGTGTCGTTTACATAGTTTTTATGAGGGTACATAATATTTTATGTACCTCATAAAAACTATGTAAACGACACTACTAAATTTGACAGCATAAAATCTTAATTCATAGATGCAATTCGTAGATGGCCGTGATCGGACTTCTTTCAAAAATTTTACTGTAAGTATAATACATACAGACCAGATAAAAGGCAAAAAATTTGGAGAAAACCTGAAATTTAAGGTATTTAAAAGTAAAAGTTAAATACGACGGTGACAGCATTATGTTTTGGAGGTATATTTATAAGTGGGGGTACGAAAATTAGTAATTATTGCAATAATCATAGATAGCAAAGGTTACCTCGATATTTTAAAATCAAATTTAAAGCAAAGTGCCTAAAAATATGGCTTAGCAGACAATTTTTAATTTCACACATTAGAACAATTCGACAAATAATTGGCAACGTGTAAGAGAATAGCTATTATATAATATTAAAAATAAGCTTACTCATCCCCCATACTCTCCGGACTTTAACTAGGTTGGGAAAGTGCGGAAAATTCTTGAAAGAAACAAGAATATGAACCAAAAAAGAATATAACAATTACAAGAAGAATGACAGACTAATGCCATTGGTGACTAAAAATTTAATAGATTCAATGGTTCGTCGCTCAGTTACTAGTGGAAAAACCAAAGGAAACATCAAACATAAATAAATGGTTTATTATTTAAATGTTTTGGTTATCATACGGAGACTTTTTTTGTCATGAAATTATGAATACTTTCAATGTTTAGCCCATAAAATAAATAAAATAACAATGGTCCGTATTCTCTCATCTTGAAGTAGCGCTACTTTCGAAAAATCGCTACTTCAACTGTCAAATGTCAACTTTAATATTAAAAATTAGAGAAATAAAAATAAATTAAATTGTAAATAGCACTTAATTCAAATATTATAGGCTTCATTTTCAAAAACATCAAACCTGTTCTTGTCTACTCGTAAAATAAAATAAAATTAAAAAAATCGAAATAGCGCTATTTCCGAAATAGTGCTAAAAAGATGTGAGAATACGGGCCTATATTATTTGTTTTAGATAGCTATTTTTCCTAAAACAGATTGAAATTATTGTCGTACGGAGACTTTTTTGTATGACTGTGTAAAAATTAAACATTACCTGTAGAAACGCTCTTTTTGAATCATTATTATTAAATATAAAGAAATTTATACTCAAAATCATCGAAGCCTAACATCCACTCTGAGTGTAGCATCAGCACCATCTCACAAACATTATTTTCTCAAAATAAATAGATTTGCAACTTTTGAAAAAATATCATAAAGAACGTAACTAACAGATATAGACGACCGCTCTCTTCAATAATGTTCACATGTTCACGAAACTAATGTAATAATGAAAGAGGTGATGCAATCAATAATACTCATTAAATATGTTATTAACTGACTAAATTACAAAAACAAATAAAATCCAGAGATTAATGTTGAATAATGCTTACGCATACCTGTCTAAAATTAATAGGCCACTTTTACGCAAGGAAAAACTTCCCATTCTAAACGCCTGTGGCCTACTTTTCGTGTTACATCCGGTATATTTTAAATATTAATTGTTTCGTACCATTACTTTAGCTGCTTGTACTAAATTATCGACAGGAAAGTCTGGTAAACCTAATGCAAGTCCTTCTGGACTTAAAAGTCCAAAAGCTCCTGATAGTACATGTTCCAAATTTTGTACGGGAACATTGGGTGCCACTTTTCGCATTTCTAATAAATATTCCTGAAAATAATAACCTATTTTAATAATAAATAATTTCGATTATACTCGCAGACAAATAAATATGGACTGATGCTCAATTTTTTCCTTCTACCCACCCTGTCCCTTTCCCTGCGGTGTTGCCGCATTTTCAACATGACCAACAGTGTGCAACTCTTCAGACCATATTTATTTGACGGCAAATATAGGTGTTAACAATGGGAATGTATCTAAATTTTGATTTTAACATGTATGAATAATAAATATGAATACTAGACAAAAAAATAAAATATCCGTTTTTTTAAATCGATTAAGTATTTCTAGATTATGAGAAATAAATGATTAAAGTTTGGAGAAAGGGTATAGTGATAGTGACGTCATTATGACCCGAGTGTGGTAGTGATAGTGGCGTCATTATGGCTCAAGAGTGATAGACAAAGACAGATAATATGCTTTAACCATAGCGACTGACAGAGGTAGAAATAAAAACTTAGACCATACTGACGTCATTATATCCGTTCTCCAAAACCTTTAATTTCAAATAATTACAATATATTATTACGAAATAATGTTTAATTTTCTTAGAAAATAATGATACGCACATATATTTGGAAGAGCTAGGTCAAATTATAATAAACAAAGAAAATTATATAATGCATGAAAACATTTGTTTCACGCATAATAGGTACAATTTATAGATATTTATAAAGGCAATGTATAATAAATAGTCTATATCTAGAATTATTTGCATAATAAGAACTAACAAAACACAAATTATCAACGCCAAAATCACCTTAATCGCCACATGAATGACAATATAACACCAATATTTAAATCATTCAAATATGTATTTAAAAATTACATTTATTACTGCGGTTACACTACCGTTTCTATTTCATTTTTCGCCGTTGGTTTGACGAAGACTATACTCCTTTGTATAGGCGGTGCCAACTTTTAGTGATATTGACCTCCAGAAGACACTAGCTGCAAGTAGTCCTTAAGAAGGTTGTAAATCAAAAATTCCTAGACAGTATTTATACAAGTTCTGCTATTTTAAAATCAAGAAAATTTTTAAAATAACTATAATAATATGCTTTAAAATGTTTATTCATAAACTGGGATTAGGAATTTTTGTAAATTTATGTAATTAACATACATTTTTACTGTCAATTAAAATATTTTTTTTATACTAGCGTTTTGTAATAACTTTTTGATTGTCATTTTTGTTGCTAAATGAAATAGTTTTAAGCATTAGTGCTTAAAAATGACAGTTTAAGGCGTAAAAGTGACAGTTTAATGCGTAATGCTTAAATGTATTTCATTTAGCAACGAATAGATGAACCTGACGTCTGCCTATTTTTACCTCCCGCTACCCTTGGTAAGGGAGGTATAGGGATCGTGCTAAAAATTACATATCGAGATTTTAGTAAATGACCACGTTTTAAGGTCCCTAGAATCCAATTTTAACATTTTCACGATGATGTCTGTATGTGTGTGTATGTGTAGGGATTTTGTCTTCACTCTTAACTCAAATACTATCATTCAGAAACATTGTATTTCCATCCCATTCTAATATGAAACGAAGCCATTGGATTTTGGTGTAAATCGGATAACCGGAAATGGCACTTTACCTGAAGCTCATAATGGTTTTTCTTCAAAAAATACGATTAAATGCCATTTTTTCGCATTTTATGTCTTATGAAAATTAAAGATTATTGAATTTTCTACTGGAATACATTAATACTTTTTCTATATATTTTACAGATAAATTTAAAAATAATTTTTTTTATTAGTCGCGAAGCCTAAGATAAATGCAATAATTCCTTTGTTACATAGTTCATATTTCAAATGAATGTAACTGACAGTAAATGTCATTGTCAAAAAACGAATCACTTCAAATTAATAATAGTGACATTTAAAAAAGAAAATAGTAAATAAAGCAATAGTTTTCTGCAATGGAACAGTTTGCAGCGTTAGTAAATACGTAAGTATGTATTTAAATTAATAAAAATTCAATAGCGGGAGGTTTTGTGTTGGCCACATCAGATTTTTTAATTATGAAAAATTCAAAATGTTGATATTTGAGAATAAATGATCTGTTTTAAATCGCTATTATCTCATGGTAGGTTTAGAATAAAGAAAGTGAAAGTGCGAAGGGAATAACCCGTCGATTAGCAAATCAAGTCAATAGCACTAAAAGTTGACACGACCTATAACACGTTCGATAATGACAGCAAATAAAAGCCTCTTCTATGCCATGCGTATATGACAAAGATGTTAGATAAAAGCTTACTAGTTCTTGAACCAGAAACTGACGTAAATATCAACTCGCGGATATATGGTATAAAAAAAATCTCTTCATAAAATTTTTGGATTATCCGGGTATTCGATCATCCGGATCACTTTTGCTTCCGTCAAGTCTAGATAAACATAACTATGTAATACGTATTTATTTATTTTGTCAATTTTAATGATATTTGAATCATTAAATATTAATTTGTATTTGATCAATAATAATTTTCATATTACCAGTCACCCCAATTTGAAATTATTTGCTTACTAACGAGTGTTTTGCACGGATCAAAAGTTAAAATCAATTTCATAATGACAAATTATACGTAGGTATTTGTATTAAATCTGACAGTTTTTTTAATACGAAAAAAAAATCTTATTCTTCCCAATGAAGTTTGTAAGAAATCTCCATAAAATTTTATGACATCTCCTGTCACGAAAGGCAAAGGCTGTAAAATTTATTACAATAAAAAACGATACTACAGAAAACGGATTTTCTTAGTCCTATTTCAATATATACAATTATAATGGGGTTAATACTTGACCTTAATGCGTTAAGTTAGTTGAAAACAAGAAAATCGCAAAATGTAAATTTGTATTGTTCTGACATAAAATCATTATTACATTTCCTTTAAATTTACATCACATTAGTGCAATTTTGTTAAATTAAATTAAACTCAACAAAGAAATTTCACTTACGGATGATTTCATTCACGGTATTAATGTATATTGACAATGCATTTGAAAAGGTTACACGGAAGGGAGATGCTTTTTCTGTACAATAGGTACAAATAATTTGTATATTTACTATTACCGTTACAAATAATTATTTGTATATTTACTATTACCGTTCATTGAGAAATACTTCTCAATCAAGGCTATTACAGAAACTTTGAAAAAGAATTACAATAAAATTATCTTAATGTTTATTTTTGTTATTTTTGTTTGAAATAATTTTTGGAACTACAGTTTTCATTCCCGTTAAGAAATTATTTCAAACAAAAATTGTTAAGGGAACAGTAATATTTAAAAAAAATCTGTTGTGGCCAGCACAAGACCTCTCGCCATTTCCATATTAGGCTATATAAGTATTGTATTGCACTTCGCTTTCGAACCGTAGTTTTATAACAAAAAATTACAGAACTTTACTCAAATATTGTTTTTTATTGTATTTAACATGTCTTCTGCACACATATAATTCTAATTATATCTATTTTTCATTGTATGAGGAAGTTTTTAAATGTCAGAGATTCTTCCAATTCATTAACCAGATTGGCGGTATTTCTGATGGATATATGCATTTTACCCCAATTTTACCTATAATTTCAAATATTTAATTAATAAAACAATAAGAAAGATTAAATATACTTCCCAGAAAAAGATATCAGAATGTCACTAATACTGTTGATATTTTGACAATGACATGTGTCATGTTATAAACATTGGAATTTGTCAACTGGTTTCCTTAGTGCCTTGGCCTCTGCGATTAGTTTACACTATAAATTATAGTGTCTTTATCTCTAAATCTGTACAAGATATAATACAAATTTTAAGTGTATTAGATGGAGAATTTTATGTTCGTCAATATTTAATGCAAAAAACTCCCAAAAAATTATATTTAGAAGAATTTTTCTAAGAAACTACTACTTCCGGTTGTTCAATTGTTACCAAAACCTTTTCAGCTCTTCCCAGGAATGTCAGATTGAGGAAACTGCAGTTAAATATTTTTTAAGTTTTATAGTTTTTGAGGAATCGTGTCTACAACATCCAGACATACACACATACACACATCCACACACACACACACACACACACACACACACACACACAGACATCATTTTAAAAATGTTATAATCGGATTCTAGGGACCTTAAATCGTGCTTATCCAATAAAATCTGGATATGCGAATTTTAGCATGAATCCAATACCTCTCTTAGCGAGAGGTAAAAAGTACAATAGCGAAATCTAGATATAATAATGTCTAATAAAGAATTAGAAAACATTCGCAATGTTTCACAAGATTTCAGTATCTGAATCAATCAGTCATCATCAGGTGCTGAAATCTTGTGGAACATGGTGAGTGTTTTCTAATTCTTTAATATTATTTTACTATACAGAGTAGGCAGGGAATCCATTGAATGCATGTCTTCATTTTAACAAAGCGGTACAAATAATGGCACGTTGGCATTCAATGTAAAAGCAAGCAGTGATAGTAATGTGCCGCCTTGTCGTAATTACAATACTAGTATTTATAGTTTTATTACTATACCTTTTCAACTTTAAATTGAGACTAAACAACTTCAAATTGAGACTAAACAATTTCAAATTGAGCCTAAACAACTTCAAATTGAGACTAAACGATTTCAACTGCATTTTGATTCTTTATCCACCAATAAGCTGCGGATTTTTCTACTCCTAATGTATTTTCAAGAGTTCTCCAATCTTTATTATTATTGAAGTGAACATTTTTTTTTTTTAAATAAGACATTTTCAATTAGTAATCCGATTCAAATATCAAATATAATACGAATGTTATCACCGTTTGTTAAATTTGGGTTATTACCTCTCGCTAAGAGGGGTTGGATTCATGCTAAAAATCGCATATCCAGATTATAGTGAATAAGCACGATTTAAGGTCCCTACAAACAGATTTTAACATTTTTACGATGATGTCTGTGTGTATGTGTGTGGATGTTGGAGGGACGATGTTTCAAAAATTGTAAGACTAAAGACCAAATTAACTACGTATTTCTTAATCTGACATTAATGGGAAGAGCTGTAAAGGTTTTGGTAGCAATTGGACAATCGGAAGTAGCAGTTTCTTAAAAAAATCTTTCAAATATTATTTTTTGGAAATTTATGTTATTACAATTATTAAAGAACAT
Source organism: Ophonus ardosiacus (assembly GCA_943142095.1). NCBI lineage: Eukaryota > Metazoa > Arthropoda > Insecta > Coleoptera > Carabidae > Ophonus > Ophonus ardosiacus. The sequence goes on along the minus strand of OW964828.1, from coordinate 49,448,642 downwards.
AAAATTAACTATCCAATACATTATATATTTTTATTATATCTTCTATATATTTACAGATGAGTTATAAATATATAAAATAATCCAATGTCAAATGAATCAAAAAGCCCATGGAAACCAGTTGAAAAATTAAAATGTTTGTATTTGACATAAATGTCAGTGTCAAAAATCCAGAAACATTACTGAAGGCTTTTTCTGGGAAGTACATTTATTATTTCTTATTTTATCATTAATTAAATATTTAGATTTATAAAATAGCTGCCGCACGTTAAATTGATACTGTTCTTGAATGCGGAAAACCTAAAATTTACACATGGACAAGTGGAGATGTAATAGTAATTATAATATGCTATTGGTATAAAAAAAATGGGAGATTTATTTAAAAGTCAAAGTATGTACAGTATGTATGTAAGTATGTACAATCTTGTCAATGAATGGGGTATTCCACCATAACAAAGAAATTTAAAAAAATTCAATTTAACGTAAAGTATGGCTCAATAAATAATAGTTAAAACAATGAAAACATTTTTTAAATAATTACTTTACGAGATATTTCACATTTGCTAAAAGAGAAAATTGACGTCATACAATTGTTATCTTTCCCTCGTAGCGTACTCAGAGCAGTGTGTGTGAGAAAGACAAGTATAGGGGGAATGTGACGTTACACTGATTTCTCGAAAATAAAATACCGTTAAACTAGGAACAATTAAGATTTTTTAATACTATGAATTGCTTCAAAACTGAATGAAGTTTTATTTAAAATAATTTAAAAAAATGAGTGGAATATCCCATTGGAAGAATATCGAACATTTAGAAGAATAGGAGGAAACTTGTTCACAGAATGAATTGAAACATAAAGAATAGATACAATTAGATTTTTTGTGTGTACCAGAAATGTTAAATACAATACTTATATAGCCTAGTATGAAATTGGCGAGAGGTATTGTGCTGGCCACAACAGATATTTTTTCCCGGGGGGTTCTTACTTTGAAATTAATTATTCTCAATTTGAAATTGTTTAGCTTCAATTTGAATTTGTTGACACTCAATTTTAAATTGTTTATTCTCAATTTGAAATTGATTAATCTCAATTTGAAATTAATTATTTTCAATAGGGTCCTCCACCATAACAGAAAATTGAGTAAAAAGTTAGTTATATTGAAAGTAGATAAGATAAAATTATGATTGAGACGATAAAAGTTTTTTAAAAATTGTTAGTTTTTGAAATATTAGTGATTTTAAGCATCTATACATCTACGTCACAACGATTGCTATCTTTCTCGCGCAGCCTACTACAGAAACTGGGGCGAGAAAGATAGCTATAGGTTTCTTTAAAAATTAAATGCAGTTGAACTAAAAACAATTATGATTTTTTAATACTACAAATTGCTTCAAAATTAAACAAACTTTCATGTAAAATAATAACAAAATTAGAGGGGAGGACCCTATTTGAAGTTGAAATGGTATAGACTATAGGTACACATTTATTATTGCTTTTATTTTCGTCCGGCAGTGTGTATGTATTTTATATATTTGAAGTCGTAACTGCATAATAATATTTCATTTCTTCATAAACTTTAAATTAATATCCCTGCAATTTTCCAAACATATATTATTGTAAAAACTTTGTACATTAACAATAGTAAAGATATACAACACCATATTCACGTATTCCCTTCGCATGTTTTGTTCACATTAACTAGAAATCAGATTGTGTTGCGACTCCTGCTCTATCATTTGTTTTTAATTTTCTCTTTCGTGTGAATTGCTATCGTTCAGCCATTCAATTTAAACTTGAACAAATTGGATTCTACTCCGATGTTATCAACACTGATAATAGTTTGTTAGTTTAGCAAGCTAGCTCCAAGAGCAGGGAAATTCAAATTGTTGATTGCAAACCAACTTAACTAATTATAACTTAGATTTGTTATTGTTTATTGCACATTTAAATACTAAAATTTGATTTATTTATTCATGCTAAACATGAATATAATATGCATTTGTAAACTAAATTGCAAACAAATTATAATAATGTAGACATTATTATTGGGAACTAAAGAAAATAATACCTAGAAATAAAACATAGAAATGTATACTCCTACATTGTAAAATGAATAATCGAAACATCGGATCAAATAATTTGAATGGCTTCGAATATAACATTTAATTAATTTGGAAGCAACGAACAATACCAACGAATAGTGAATGATAACCGATTAGATTTTTCAATATAGGCCTCATGTCACATGTATTTACAATGAGCTACAAATCAAAATCAGGGGTTATGCATTCTTCTTTCAATAATCAATGCCCTTAAAAAGACTGCTAATCATTGTAGACTATAAATATGAATATTTTTTTTGTAAAGATTGTGCACGATAAAATCTGGACACTAAGGGCCGGTTTTTCAATATCTGGTTAAAATTTTAACTAAGAGTTAAATAAACAAAATTGAAACGAAATGAACTGTCAAATGACAGATTTATCATTGCTGTCAACAAAACAATGCAATATTGTTTACTTAACTAAAAGTAAAAATTTTAATCAAAGATTGAAAAACCGGCCCTAAGAAAACTAAAAAAAAATCTGATGTGGCCAACACAAAACCTCCCGCTATTTAATTTTTATTAATTTAAATACATACCTACCTACGTATTTACTAACGCTGCAAACTGTTCCATTGCAGAAAACTATTGCTTTATTTACTATTTTCTTTTTAAAATGTCACTATTATTAATTTGAAGTGATAAGTTTTCTGACAGTGACATTTACTGTCAGTTACATTCATGAATTGTGTAACAAAGGAATAGTTTTTCTCTTAAGCTTCGCGACTAATAAAAAAATTATTTTTAAATTTATCTGTAAAATATATAGAAAACGTATTAATGTATTCCTGTAGAAAATTCAATAATCTTTAATTTTCATAAGACATAAAATTCGAAAAAATGGCATTTAATGGTATTTTTTGAAGAAACACCACTATGAGCTTCAGGTAAAGTGCCATTTCCGGTTATCCGATTTACACCAAAATCTAATGGCTTCTTTTCATATTAGAATAGGATAGAAATACAAAGTTTCAGACAAAATCCATACACATACATACACACATACAGACATCATCGTGAAAATGTTAAAAATGGATTCTAGGGACCTTAAAACGTGGTCATTTACTAAAATCTCGATATGAAATTTTTAGTACATTCCCTATACCTCCCTTACCAAGGGTAGCGGGCGGTAAAAATCTATAATATATCTATATCTCGCCATTTCCATTTTATGTTATTTGGGGCCATTTTTATAATTAAATTTATCTTCACTTTAACACTAGATTAAAATTATGTTCGTTTTCATAACACAACTTTAGTACTTCAGCGAGAACTGTAGCATTACATTGATTTACAAACTATGTTACAAACATTTGTCATTTGGTTTCCTTAGTGTAGTTTAGCCTGTGCGATTTATTACATCCGATTATTCTATATTATAGTGTTTTTATCTCTAAATTTATAGAAGATACAATCATTTTTTTATGTAGAATTTATTTATTTATTTTCAAAAAATAAAATTTAGAAGAATTTTTTTTAAGAATCTACTACTTCCGGTTGTCTAACTGTTACCTTTTCAACTCTTCCCATGAATGTCAGATTGAGGAATTCTTAGTTAAATACGTCTCAAGTCTTATAGGAATCGTTCTTCAACATCCACACGTACACCCACACACAAACGAACACACACGCACACTCGCGCGCGCGCTCCCACACACATACACAGACATCGTAAAAAAATTAAAATCGGATTGTAAGGACCCTAAAAAGTGCTTATTCGCTAAAATCTGGATATGCGAAAAGTAACAGTATTTTAGTGCATCTATTATAGTAAAATGTATTTATTATTTTGAATTAAGAGCAGCTTAATATCTGATAACTAAGTATTGTATTAAGCTTAAGTGTTATTTTCATAAAATAATTGGACTTTTAGCTATCTTATTTTGTAGTGTCTTCTAAAACTTGTTTTGTCTTAGAATTCCATCTTTTCTTGTAGTCAAAGGTTTCTGACTTAAACTAATGCCTTTTTTAATTTCCGCTTCACAATTGCCCAGTAAGTTTCTTTTGGGCTTATTTTTGGACAACGGACTGTACTTTCTGGGACCGTTAAGCGAGCATTACACGATGAAGTTTTTCTTTTCAAGCGATTGAAAAGTTTTCTCTCTCGCACAATGATGTGAATGCAAGGAAGATAAATGAATAGACTTTTAACAAAAAACCTTCAACGAAAATACTGGAACATGCGCAACTTTTTCTTAAAAGTGCCTACAAGTTTTGACTGCCAAGTAACTGTCAAATGTCATTTATGTCTATATTTTTGATGTATTCGCGATTCAAATTAAGCAAACCCTACCTGGTGGACAAAGTTTGAACTAAAAAATGTCTAAAATATATTATTTCCTTTCCTTCACAAAAACTTTCTAGTGATTGCAGGCTATTTACAACATCCTTTCACACAAGTTTCATATTTTTAAACTTTTTCAAAAATCGTTAAATTTATTATATCAGTGACAGATTGACAGCTCGTACAGTGTTGTGACGTCACAACACTGATACATAATGGCGGGAAAAGTTAATTTGAATCGCCAATACAAGTAGTGTTATAAGTGATTGTAAATAAATAAATACATCATCACGACATATTACCCATTTCTGGGTGTGCCAGTATTTACAACACATGTAGACATTGGTAATGATGATGATATATTTTACCGTGTGGGCGCTTACCAGGCGTCACCTCACGGGCAATCATAAGTGATTGATATTAAACTGAAGAAAGACAAAATGCGGTAGAGAAATAATTGAAATCTTGATGGCTACGAAAAATTCATGTGATGAAAATTCGATGACAATTTAATGTAGGTATAACTTAAATTTTGATACTTGGATATTTTAATTCACGCAAAACTTGATCGTGTAAATAGTAAATATACTTGTAAAGTCACTTATAGAGACAATTTCCAAGTCACTTGAAAATAAAAACTTTTTTAGACGACCATTGTGATAAGTATGACATATCAACGTAGTATCCTAACACTGAAAGTTGAACTTATGACATTAGTGTTACGATATATTTCATATCGTAATAGTTGACACGGTTGCTAGGTTACTATGACATAATTTTCTGGCTACATGTATTCATTATTCATTTGTCAGCTGTCCATACGTTTGAACCTAAATTTCAGTTTTGTAAAAAAAGTAAAATTTATTTATGCTCGCCTAAAAAATAATGTTCATAACTTGTATGAAATTCAAATATCTTAGCTCGTGTGTATTGACTTGCACTCGCATGATATTTGGAATATTTCATAACTTGTTATGAAAATAACTATTTTAGACGACCATTGTGATAAGTATGACATATCAACGTAGTATCCTAACACTGAAAGTTGAACTTATGACATTAGTGTTACGATATATTTCATATCGTAATAGTTGACACAGTTGTTAGGTTACTATGTCATTATTTTCTGGCTATATGTATACCTTATTCATTTGTCAGCTGACCGTACGTTTGAACCTAAATTTCAGTTTTGTAAAAAAAGTTAAATTTATTTAAGCTCGTCTAAAATATAATGTTCATAACTTGTATGAAATACAAATATCTTAGCTCGTGTGTATAGTGACTGTATATACATAGTGTGGCCAATAGGGGGATCGATTTTGATTGGTCGGCGCGAATTTGCCTAAATATGGCGGATATTATGCCGACAAAGTGACATTTTCAGATTTGTTACGTGAATTATACGTGAATTGAAGGTAATTATATTATATTTATATTTTAGATAGTGCAAATAATTAAATTACACGGGTATTTGTATATTTATAACTCAAAGTAATATATACATATTTTTGAACATCACATATTTTTTAGGTTAACTGTCAAAATTACTAAAAATGTCTAATATTAAGGTATATATTTTAGATGCCTGGTTGCGTGGCGGTTGGTTGTGTAAACAGTTCTTCAAAAGGATTTAAAATGAAAATAAATATTTTGTTTCCATTTAATATGCTCTTTCATTAATTGTTTATCGAATATTTTTTAGTTATCACATCATATGAATTCAAATTTCCCGCGCATTTTGCCTAAATATGGCGGCGGTTGGCCATACTATGTATATACAGTCACTATACTCGTGTGTATTGACTTGCACTCCGCTACGCGTCGTACGTCAATTTACACTCGCATGATATTTGGTATTTTTCATAACTTGTTACGAAAATAACTATATCGTGTAATCCACGGTTAAGATCACTTATAAAGACACTTTTCAAGTCACTTGAAAAGAAAAACTTCATCGTATAATGCACACTTTAGTTTAGAATAATTTAGTTTCCTACCATTGTATAACAGATTTTGTGTAATAACATGATATCAAATCAGGCCAAAAAAATAACAATTAAGAGTTTTTTGAATAGTGAAAGACACCATTGTTATAATTTTATCGTAAAGTATGCTTCTAAAAATAAAACTAATATCTCATTTCAAACATATTAGTAATTCATATGAAACTATTTTAGTAACTTTCACATAGTTGCCTTTGTATCAAATCTTGCAACTATTCTTAACTTTCCAAAGCATTTCCTTCCTCCCTGACATACAATAAGGGTTGGTGTTTCGTTACGTATACATACTCGTACACACGCAAAGTTAACGTACGCGATTACACTAAAATGTGTGTAATTTAATTTCTAATTCAATGCAGCAGTGCGTAGTGCGTGACTAGACGACATTTACACAGCAATAAATGGAGGAAAGGGAAATATAATGGGTCAAACTGAGTACTTAAAGATTTTATGACGGGATGATAGGTAATCAATTTCATAGAAAGGATTTGTTTTGCAGTATTTGTTTCTTTATCTTTCTTCTATTGTTAAATTTTTAATGTAAATGGTCGTAATTTATTCGAAATTTGCAGGTAAATCCAGGGCATCGAATTCGCCAAAAACTTGATTCGGTTTAGGTTAATTTGTTTTTTGAGAGATGGGTTCGATTCACGATTTAAAATATACTGGTTGTGCCACTCTGCACAAAATGAGGGTCCAAAGCGATACGTGTTTCCTCGTTTTTTCCGCTAGAACGACTCAACTGACACCCAGGGGCGGATTGTCTTATCGGGCGATCGGGCAAATCCCGAAGGGCCGAGTGGTCCAAAGGGCCGGTTGGCCGCCTTCAATTAAATAATGTAGTCATAAGATATATATTTTTATAATTTAAAAATATAAATTTTGAAGAATTATTACTAATATTTGAAAAACTTATCGTTATTTTTTAGTGGAACTTCGATAACTCGAAATTGAATGTGCCACATTATCAAAACTTCGAGTCATTAAATTTAATACTCCAATATAATAAATAAGAAAGATACATAGTATATGACTAGGTATATGCACTTACATATGTAGGGGGTATTTTATAAAATGGATATCTGTTGGAATAAAAGAATTTTCCTTCTTGCACATATAAATTTTTCGTCCAGTTTCAAAACACAATTTAAACTAAATAAAGAACTAGGTGTTTTTCGAAAATATTCGACTTAACGAAGTTCTTTTTCTGATGGATTCCAGTTTTCGGTTTGTTACCAAGAATTTCGAGTAATTTTAAGGTCGAGTTATCAAATAAAAATTATTTGCATTTTTTACCCCCAATATAAATATTTTGTTGAAAGATATTGCAATTAAGGCAAAATGAAAAGAAAATTAAATAGAAAATGTTTCATTCCTGGATGTGAAACCGGTTACAAGAAATCCACTGACAAAGAATCTCTGTTTGCTGCTCCACTCGATATATCACTTTTTAAAAAATGGCAATATACAATTAGTAGAGATGATCGCGAATTAAGAGTTCCGGTTTAGGTTCGGTTCGATCTAATGAAAATTGAATTAATGTTTTTACCCCTCGCTAAGAGTTATTGGAATCATGCTAAAAATCGCATATTCATATTTTAGTGAAGAAGCACGTTTTAGGGTCCCTAGAATCCGATTATAACATTTTTACAATGATGTCCGTGTGTATGTGTATATTCACCAATCATCGGACATCGGACATAAATGGGAAGAGCTGATAAGGTTTTGGTAAAAAATGGTCAACCGGAAGTAGTAGTGCCTTAAAAAATATATGTTTTTACAAATAGTATAGAATATTAATTGAATATTATTGAAAATACACAGAATTTCAATCAAAAATCATGTAATTTCAAACGTCTGTAACTCAAGATCCGATGAAGTAAAAAAATCATACCTGACATGAAAAGAAAGAAGAGAATTTCATATTGAATTTAGACTTTCATCGTCCGTTATTCTATCTTTAACCGTGTATGAGTGGTGCATGAAAATATAAAATATGAACTAAATATTTCATTTTTTAAAAAGATCCCGCGCCGTTAATTCCTCGTCCTAAATATTAATTTTGAAAAACGGTATTAATACTTTTGTTCCGTCACTTGTGCGTAATAATACAATCAATGACAGCGAAAGTCTGAATTGTTAAAGTTTGTTGTTACGTTACAATTTTATTTATAATATTGTTGTGTAAAATATAGCATGGTATTTCCAAAGTTTATACATATTATAATTTTCCTTGCTTACCTTTTACATTTTAGGAAACAATAAATTACAAAGCACAATATAACAAATAAAACAGTGCGACAAACTAAACCCTTTATTTAAACATGTAAATAAATAGCAGAAAACGTGACATTTAGACAGTATAAAATATCGTCGCGAACTCTCTGGTCACATAAAATCTAAAATTAGAACTCCCGTGAAAAGAACTTCATTTTGGGCAGGGACAAAAACTTTTCACTGCATGTGATCCATATTAGTAAATTGCTCGGAAATTGGGACATAAAATGCAATTTTCCCTAAAACTTCTAAATTTATCTAAAAGTAAATATTGCCTTAGCGGAACGTAAGGGTAAGTAATTGGATAAGATTTATGATGAACAAGGTACGAATATTTTAATATCCGGATTGTGAAAGGTGATCAAAATTGCTTTGGATTAAGTGAGATATATTAATATTGTGGCTTTATTTCAAACCGTATTATTATTGATAATCTATATTTTCTAGATATACATGAAAATTGTATAATTTGTAGTTTGTTGTTCGTAATTATATTTTGCCAAAGTTTAATTAATTTTGTTTATAATTAGTTTATAATATTAATTTAAAAATGTCAAAGCTTACATGACAATATTTCTGTGCGAAATTAAAAATATAATTTGCAAACTTTTTTTATATTAGTAATTAACAATTTTATTTCTTCATAAAACTTTTATATTTCATTGTGGAATTTAATTAATAATAAAATTTATTATCAATGGCCTTGTCACCATGCAAACTTAAACTCGTTTGTGATCAATATCGTCAAGCATGTGTTGGGAAAGTTAATAAAGTGACGGGTAACCGCCTGTAACAACCCCAGTTGGATAAATTTTAATTGTTTCTTATAATGACAGTATATTCGAAATAGGGCTGTTGCAAGAATTTTTATATGACTTCTAAGTATTAAATTTTAAAAGACATTGTTCTTTAAAGAGCCTCAAATTTGAAAATATAGCGAAATATCCTTTATATATTTTACAATTAATTTTTGAAATTTGGATAAAATTTTGAATAAGTCATGTGATCTGAAACAGAATGTGACGTCAGAGTACATACATCTTCAGCGGTTCTAAGGTGTCAAGTGTATTGTCAAAGTTGTCAAACACGTGTCAAATAAGAATCACGACCAGAACTTTAAAGTAAAATATATTATCAATTCATATAATACGTTTTAAGGTCACTAGAATCCGATTTTAATATTTTTACAATGATGTGTGTGTATGTGTGTGTCTGGATGTTGGAGGGACGGTTTATCAAATTTTTATAAGACCAATTTAACTACGAATATCTTAATTTGACATTGATGGGAAGAGCTGAAAAAGTTTTGGTAACAATTGGACAACCGGAAGTAGTAGTTTCTTAAAAAAAATCTTCTACATATTATTTTTTTGGAAATTTGTTATTACAAATATTGAAGAATATAAAACTCTCTATCCGATACATGGAACATTTATATTATATCTTCTATAGATTTAGAGATAGAGAATTATAAATATATAAAATAATTCCCGTTGTAATGAATCTCACAGCTCAAATAACTACATGGAAACTAGCTGAAAAATTAAAATGTTTGTAATTGACAGAAAAGTCAGTGTCAAAAATCCAGATACATTACTGAAGGCTTTTTTCTGCGAAGTATATTTAATATTTCTTATTTTATTATTAATTATATATTTAAAATTATAGATACATACATATACTCATCAGAAATACCACCAATTTCGTCAATGAATTTGAAGAATCTCGGACATTGAGAAGAATAGGAGTAAACTTATTTTTTAATACATTCTATTAAAAATATACAGTGTGCTAAAAAAAAAAGCTCAATTCGGAGTGGGCTATGAACAGAGAAACGTATGTCTGATCGTTATTCAATTTAAAATTGAAATGTAATTTTAAGAAGAAAAGATAATGAAGAAAGAAACAGATATTTTATTTAAAGAAAATGTTGAAAGTGTTGTTACGATTCTGCAAGAAAAGCTTTAATTTTTTGGATAACATATTTGACAATATGTCATGCAAATCCTGTATCAAATTGATATTTAATTACATTTAAGACATACGTTTTTTTTTTGTTCATAGCCTACTCCGAATTGCCTAATATGGAAATGGCGAGAGGTCTTGTGCTGGCCACAACAGATTTTTAAACCCACATTGAATAAACAAAAATGTTGCAATATGTATGTACGAATATATAAAAAAGAATAATAATGCAAAATTCAATAAAGAAAATAATGTTTCAAGGAAAATATTTAGTTTTTTTTCATTTTATTTTACGTTCATCAATTTATAAACGTATATTCGTTGTTGCAACTATTTTCATCTTGTATCATATTACAAATTTATGATCACGATACCACATAATTAATTAACTTCATTGAAAGGAACTCTAGACTCGAGTACGCCACTAATTATACCCCAATCAATAGGAAATGCATGCACTTAAATAACAACAAAGACCATAGGATAATAAATCTTTATTCATATGCTACGAGTTCTTAGCAAAAGATGACATAGAAATATTAGTACTACCACTAATTATACTAGTATTTTCATTATGTTTCTTAACTACTAAAGGCATAAAGATATGGACTTGTCTTTTGGAAAGATTAGAAGAAAATTTTATGTTATCATCAGTTTTTTTCGTTTTTTCTGTTACAATTTCAACGTGAGACGTTACAATATCTTGTAATGTGTTTTTGGGTAAATTCCCATGTCCTTTTAGTATAGAAAAATCCTCAAAATCCTCATTTTCACTTAAGGAATCTTGCTTTTGCAATGTATTCTTCGTGCATTTCCTAACAAAATGACTGTCACTTTGATTGACGGTAAATTGTGCACTGTGATGCGCAGTTGTTATTCTTTTGTTTTCTTTGCGCACATTTCGTGCCTTGCTTTTGTTTTCATGGGTTTCATCCTCATTTTTATATAGTTCATTGGGGTACCGGCCTGCTAAATCCAGCCATAATAGCACTCGTTCAGTCAACGAACTAGCGGATTGATCGAGATTTTCGTTTTTTATTATTTTTTGCTCGTTCTGAACAGGAAAAAACCTTCTAGACGATAATTGTTTGGTATGAGGGCTCAAATTAACTTCTACATCGACGTTTTTAATGTTTAAAGCCACTCTATCTCTGGAAATAAAATTATAGGTGAGCGCTTTCACTAATTTTTTCCTCGGTTTGTCATTTTCTTCTTCCTTGACAACGTTTGCTAATAACAGTTGAACGGCTGGGATTATGAGACTGTCACTGTTACTGCTTTTGGATTTCGAGCGCGCACTGCTTTGAGTTCGCGAGCGCAGTCGACTAGATGAACGTTTGTTGCATTTTATAAGCGGGTCTTCCTTGGAGAGAATTGCGTGTCTGTAGCCATTCAGCCACACGGATTTTACGAACAGTGGTCGTTGACTCGATTCCCAGTGTGACGATGACATTGCAAGGATGCATGTCAGTAAGGGAAATTTTAGAATGGAAATGGATTTTCATTGAATTTTTATATAACGGAGCACAAATATTTCTGGATTTAAATTATTGTAATTACAAAATTTCCTACTAGTATTATTTACTTTTTTTATTATTATTCATCTAAAAACTATTAGATATAAACGATTTTTAATTGTTAATAGCAATAATGTTCAATTCAATTTTTTTAAATTATTAATTTTTCACATTACTGTTCAGATAAAACGATTATATTATTTACTATTAAATTATTAAAATATCTCGTTATTTATAGGATCCTATAATTTTCAGTCTTTAAAAATATTTTTTATGCTTTAATTATTAATCGTTTTTATAACACATGATTAATAATTAGGTATTATTACGATTAATGCAGATTTTATGTGGAAAATGTTATAATTATAAAAATTACGTGGATGAGATTTAATAATAATCATGATTGTTATTATTCTACACAGAGCAAGATTCCGAAAAAAAAAACGGTTAATAGTTACCCGAAATCCAGAACATTTTCGTTCAAAAACAGGTTTTTATAACTGTCAAATTAACCGGTTAAAAATCATTCAGGAAAAACACTTTTTTATATACCAAAATTATTTTTTTCTGTCCGTTAAAAAAAGGTTGTTTTCGTTTATTTAGTGTAAAAAAAGAAATGGTTAATTTTATTAGAGTTAAAAAAAGTGAAAATGTGTACCTTTCCTTCTTTTTAAAACCGGTTTAAAAAACCAGTTTTAATTTATTATTATATTAATAAAAATATCGATTACGATTTTGGTTAAAAATTACGATTTCAAAAAACGGTTTCTTATTAATTTTGAAAAAGTTTCAAGAAGTGAAAATGAGCATTTCCCTTAAAAAACATCTTAAAAACAGGTTTTAATTTATTTCGGTTAATGGTTATCGGTTTTTAATAAAAAAAATATTGGCTATGGGTTCGGGTATAAATTACAGTTTTGGTCTTAAAATATCGGTTAACCAGTTTTTCGAACCGGGTTTCTTCTCCTGGGTTTAACAGAATTTTTATAGTGGTATTCTTTTATTAATATTGTTTATATTTAGTTTACAATAATTAAAATTTCCACCACACTACAATGTTTTTATAAAAATATTTTAACACTTATTTTTATTTATTAGTTTACTATTATTACTATTTTTCTTTGAAGTTCGTTAATATTTAATTTATAATAAATATTTCAATATTAATACAGAAAATTTGTTAAATTACACATCTCTCTTAAATATGATTTTCTTCTATAATTATGTTGTTTTCTTCTTTTATTTAAATTAATTATTAATATTTATTTGTACACATTTTATTTATTAGTTGTAGACTTTTTCTATCATATTTTTTCTTAATTAGTTCTTAATTATTATTTTAAAACTGTTCACATTTCACAACCTTTGTCTTATCTTCTCGCCTTCTTCCAATATTTACTCTTCTCTTTGTTTCGAGTTTATTTACTTTTCGACGTCTACCTCGGCGTCGACATGCGGTCGGTTTGCGGCTTTCGGCGTCGGAAGCGTCCTGACGACTGTGGCCACGGGACTTTAAATGAGCGACAGTGACAGGCGACGCGCACGCGATGCACGATGCCTGCCTCCGATCGGGATCGAACACGGCACCCCCGAAAGGCGAACGAATACACAGAGCACAGAAGTTTTTTGATGTAATATTTGTTTTATAGTTGACAAAAAGTATGGAAAGTTGTAAGTAAATGGGATTGAAGTTGGAACTAGTGGAACAGGAATAAATTGATGGTTTGTTGTTGTTTATTTTATTTTGTAGTATACATGAAATTTAACGACTTTATGTTATGTTAGGTCATGTATATAATTTTCTTTGTAACTTTAAGATCAAAGGTTTGAAATATGACGTATTCTATAATGTTTACTTCAAATTTATAATAGACATATTAAAATAAATGTTCCAAAAGTCTTTATACATTGCTAATGTGTACAGAATGTCTCATTTTCGATGTTTTTTAGGATACCTCGGGAAATATTATCGTTTGCACATTCCACGGTTAACTTTTTGAGAAAAGTTTAATAGTCACCACAGGAATTTTCGATCTTTTGTTTCTGAGTTACAGACAAAAACTTGTTTTTCGCTCATTTCGAAAATATCTCATAACTTATTTATTATGGCAGTTAGAGAAAAATTGTTCAAACAAATGTTGTACCGTTTTTTAGGGAAAATAATATGGCGTAATAAAAATTTTGGAAAACTTCATAATTCTCGAGATATAACACAAACTTATTAATTTTTAAATGGAAGCCTATGTTGAAAATGGTCTCATCTTTTTTATTAATTTTATAAGCTTTTCAATGATATATAACAAGTCTACTTTCTTTTGTTTTACACCTGAATAAAAGATGAATTATTAATATTTTGGGGTGAAAAAATTGAAAATTATTAAGAAACAAATAAAAAAAAAAATATAAGAGTTCATCATTTGTTTATTTTGATTCCATATCTATTAATTATGTTCTCAAAATTATTCTAAACCAATTATTTTTGGATTAGTTATATTATTATTTATCAACGTCACAGTTGGCTTTGACATAATTCGAAAAACATGGTTTAATATACAGAGAGTTTATTTTAAAATGCAACATTATATTTGTAGTTCATCACTTCCATGGTTAGTCACTATTGTCAAAAATGACAGCAATGTAATATTTGTCCATTTTAAAATGCAACATTATAAATAGTAGGTATTGCAGCACAGGAGAACCTCCAAAACACATCACAAATGGTGTCAATTCTTATTACGACCGACTAGAATATTGCCTCAGAGTGATTGGCGGTATTTTTTAACATTTATTACATGAAAATTATGAATTTTTGTAAGCTAAAGTTTGTTAAGGTGTACAACATTCATGTTTTGATTATTTGTTAATCGTATGTAGGCTAATTTATTGGAAATTAGTTTTGATAATACAAAACTACAAATTTTGTATGTTGCATTTTAAAATGGACAAAAATTACATTGCTGTCATTTTTTGACAATAGTGAGTAACCATGGAAGTAATTCGCCATATGTTGCATGATAAAATAAATTCCCTGTACTTTTAAAGTAAATAAATTAAAAATATGTGTAAAACTGAAGCAAATAATATTAGATATAAACAAATGATGAACTATAATAGTTTTTTTCATTTATTTCTTAATAATTTTCAATTTTTTCTCTCCAAAATATTAATAATTCATCTTTTATTCATATGTGTAAAACAAAAGAATATAGACTTGTTATATATCGCTGAAAAGCTTATAAAATAAGCAAAAAGATGAGATTATTTTCAACATAGGCTGTCATTTAAAAAATCATAAGTTTGTGTTATATCTCGAGAATAGATACTTAGAAAATTGCAATTTGCACGAGCGCCTCTAACGGCAAAGCATAGAAATCAAGGTTGCTATGGTTACCCCGTCCAAACAAAGACCTGTCATCACTGTCATCAGCCGTAGACTCTACACTCTAGCTATTGTTTTAGTGGAATAATCGAATGATCTTCATTATCAAACAAAAAAGTTGCCCCAGACACATTTTCTGGTTTTAAACTCAACAACGTACAAATCACAATAAAGAATTAGGTTTAATACTGAATAACAGATGCGAACACAATGACAGATAGGAACAGGGAACGGGACGCAAGACAACGAGGGGAGGTTTGTTTGGATGCATGATCTTCTATCTCTCTCTTGCAATGACGTCAATTTTGTAGGTGTCTATTATAAAATTTTCAAAAAATCTAATTAAGCCATTTTATTTTACATAACAAACGGTACAAAATTTGTTAAAACAATTTTTCTCTACCATAATAAATAAGTTATGAGATATTTTCGAAATGAGCGAAAAAATATCTGTTACAGTGTATTGAAATCCATCCATTTTCGTGTTTTTTATCTTTCCAAGTAAAAAAAATAATGCAAGAACAATGTCGACATTTTGAACATTAAATATTTTTTGCATTATTTTGTTATAATATATTAAAATCCATTATAGTAAAATATTCCATTAACCTCTTGTTTATCAACCTCTGTAATAAATTATTTTGTATTTACGCATGTCAATAAAAAATAATCTCTTTTGTATTTATATAATATCTTTGATCGTAATTCATATATCCTATTTTTATCTGAGCAAAAACTGGGTTATTTATTAGTCATTATTTATTCAGCAGTTTAAAGGTCGAAATATATATAAATACTGCAACTCATCAGTAAAAATTTCACGGAAAAATATAAAAGACAAATTAGTAAACACATTGATCAACCTTGCCCGCATTTGTACTTTGTAGGCCATCTAAAGTGATCTGCGTGCAAAACTTCCATTGTTGTACGCACGACTTTCAACACGAAAAATTAAAATTAGCACGAAACTTAATTAAATCCTAACTCGTAGTTATAGATAGAATTAAATTATAGAGTAGGGTGAACATTATGAGATTGTATTCTCGAATTTTCAACAAAGGAACATCGACAGAATTATTTTTTTGTAATGAAACTATTAAAAATTGTAATATTTTTTCCTACCTGGTAGCTGTTATTGCAGACATCTCTGGCTTGAAATCTAGATCGTAATGGCGGGTCTAGCGGATTGCCAACGTATCTGGAAATAATAAAACAATAAATATATAGCCTTTTTTACCTCCCGCTACCCTAGGTAAGGGAGGTATAGGGATCGTGCTAGAAATCGCATATAGAGATTTTAGTGAATAAGCACGTTTTGATGTCCCCATAATCCGATTTTAACATTTTTACAATGATGTCTGTAGGTATGTATGTGTGTGTGTCTGTGTGGATCATGTGGACACGATTACTCAAATACTATCAATCAGAAAAATTTGAAATTTTGTATACCAATTCTATGCTAATATGGGAAGTGCTCATTAGTTTTTAGTGTATATGGGATAACCGGAAGTATCATTTATACAAGCTTTTAACAGTTTTTCTTGTAAAAAATTCATTGAATATAATTTTTTAGCAACTTTTACTAATTAAAATTGAATATAATGGTTTAATCTTCAATTCAACGAAAATAACATTTAGTAAATAACTCTAAATAACTTTAAATATGCATATATATAATTTATTTCCATGTATCACCTAGCCTATGCGTCAAACAAAATCATAATTTTAATGACAGGTTTGACATATTTAAACAAATGTCACTGACAGGCAGCAATTATATTAAAATTAATAATGAAACCGTGTTAATGAGAATATAATAGTAAAATATTTTATTAAGGTTTGTAAAAATAATATATTTTCTATCATACATAAATGTTAGATGTACAGGATGATCTGATTTAAATTTGCTAATTGCTATTTTTGCAGCACTATAAATTAATATTAATTTACAACTACACATTTACGAAATGGATTATGTACGGCGAAGAATTTACAAAGATTGCGTTTTAGAGCACCTAGAAGATGATGCCGATTTTTATAAGAATATACGTGTGTGACGATTTTTCCTTAAACCCTTTTAAAATATGATCCAAAACTTCTCAAATTTGGTATTGAAAACTCATATATAATTTGAAACAACATATTAGATTTTAACCATATATATGATAAATCGGATGTAAGTAGTACTTAATTTGCAGCTCTAACAAATTTTTGAGGAAAAACAATAAAACAATCCAAAATTTCGTATTACAGACTTTTCTATTTATTGGACAACAAATTAGATTTTATTTACAAACGATTAACTGGAAATGATACTTTACTTAAAGCTCACTGCTATTTTAAACATGGAATTGGCGGGAGGTCATGTGTTGGCCACATCAGATTTTTCAATTAGAATGAAAAATTTTACATTTTCTTTACCTTCCGTCACCTTTCGGTATGGAAGGTATTGTCTTTGATAAAAAAAAATTGTGGTGATATTTTAATGAATAAGCACGTTTTAGGATTCCTATTCTACGAATTTACTATTATAATTTTAAGATGACGTCTGTATTGTGTGTCCGTGTGTGACAAATTTTTATCCGGTAATTCCAATACTATAATTCTAAAAATTATAATTCTTTCGTATTCCTCTTCTTTACATACATATGAAGAGCTGATTAGATTTTGGTTATAATTGATTACTCTTATTTGAAGTTTTTAACAGTTTTTCTTAAAAAAAACCGCAGTTAAATATTTTTTTTGACATTTTATGTTATTATAAATATTAAAAAAAGTATTCTTTTCTATACGGTTAGATTATACATTTTCATTTATATTCAATAGATATAGAGTTAAAGAATTATAAAGAGATTAACCTTCAAAAACCAGTCAGCTTTGCTATAATTTTAACAGTTTTTTCCAAAAATACGCAAATAAATATTATTTTTTGACATTTTATGTTATTATACATATTAAAGAAAATTCTCTTCCTTATACTGTTTGGTTATACATTTTCCTTCATATTCAACAGATATAAAGAATTATAAAGAGATTAACTTTCGAAAATCAGTCAGCTTTGCTATAATTATGGAAATAGCTGATATATTCAAAAAATTCTAATTGACAGATGTCAGTGTCGAGTGCAAAACCAAAGATGGAAAGTAAATGACATGCAGTTGCAGTCTCGCCTCAGTATTAGAACTTTCAATGCGGGGAGTACGAGGAAGAGAAAAGAGAAGACGGAAGGACTGTGTCGCAGAAGACTTGAGAAAGGAGGAACTGTGAAGAAGATGGTTGGACAGTAATGAGTGGAAGAGAAGAGTAAGAAACAGCGACCCCTAATAAAATAGGGTAAAGCTGAAGAAGAAAGAAGTGTCACATGGAATTTACATAGTGTGTGTTCATGTTTTAATTTTATTGGATTCATAGAATCTTTTCAAATGAACTTTTGGTATGGGATTTGACGGAAAGTCTTGTGCTGGCCACAACAGATTTTTTTAATTTGTAAGATGTATAATGAGTACGGAATAATAAAGGCATAAAGTTCAATACAAGAACTATTAACAACAAATGTAGAACTATGAAAAATTTTTGCAAAATACTTTATCTGGAGTATTGCGCTGTATAAATAAGTAAAAGGGACAGAGTGGGGATTGAGAAAAGTTGAGCATCAGTCCAAATTTATTTGACAGGAAGTAGATATAGTTAAAAAATAAAAGATTACTGAATTTTCTAAAGCCTGCGTAATTTTTAATTTAATTTCCTATAAAAAAGGATTCCAAAGTTTATTAAGAAAATTATTTTATTAAAAGAAATAAACTATTTTTAATAAATAATTAGATTCTTATTGTTAAATTCAATTATTTTGTAACTAAATATTACTTGATTTATTCGTATTTATATTATTCGACTTAAATTTAACGAATACGAATATTTCAAGGTTGGCGAATATCTCAGTTTATGTTTTTGGCGCGTTATATTTTGTGTCCATAATTTAAAAAGGTTTCTTTTAATGAAATGGTCAAATACATCTTGATTTTTTTACAATAATGATTTTAAAAACATGAAAACTGATTAGAATTTGTTCAATTATTGAAGTTGACGTGGATCTTTATAAAACCGGTCATGTAAAAATTCTTATCTGCATACATATTTTTTACTTACTTTGGAACGGGTAATCCCAAGGCAATTACTCTAAAATCTTCACTCACTCGCACAATTTTCCATTTCTCTAATTCCTCTTTACTGTGTTCCTAAAAAATTTAAACATTAAATTTGCTCTTATTTTATTTATCAATACATTTTACTTTTAATAACTGGTCATAACGACTCGCTGGAATAAGCAACCTCCCATCTTCTAAATGCATTTCTCTATTTTCTAACAAATTATTCAAAACAGGAAGCACATTTCTTTCCGCTTTTTCAATTCCCTCCAAAACTAGAACTCGTCCTTGAACAGCTGCTCTAACTGCACTCTAAACAAAAACTCAATTAGATTTGTTCTATTTTTTATTAAAGAACATACTTGGTCGAAATATTTTGCAGTTCCAGATACGATTTCTCGCCTCTGTTTTAGATCAGCTTCAGTTGTGTCTCTGTTTAGAGCAACGTATTCTAGTTCTCGGTCTGTTAGCTCTAAATATTGTAGAGCGAGAAGACGTTTTCTTGGGCCTGGTGGACCGATGAGGAATATGTCTTGGCCTAATATATCTTTTTGCATCATCCATCGAAGGTGATGCAAAGAACTTTGCGGAAGATTTTGTGTATCTACAATTATTTTTTAATAATTGCTAGATTGTAAATTGATGAATTACTAAACTTACAATATTTTCTCGGGACATATTCAGGATGATTTGCAATTTTAACATCTTTTTCAATATCCCCAATAGCTACTTTTGGATTAGTAGAACAAGTTCTAATATTAATTGGTTGAAAGCCTTTGTTGCCGTAATTTAAAGCTCGTAATAATACATTTATACGTCTGATAGCGGCGATATGAGACGGCATTTTGTTATTTAACTATCACAGAATATTCGAAATGGAAATTCAAAGGTTAGGCACGATTGCACAACTGTCAGAATATGACAGATATACACGTGGTGCCAAAGATATAACAATATAGACATTCTAATACCAAACATTAATTTTGCGCAACACAAGAGTTGCTCAGTTATCTACAAATGGCACACATGATTAGCGAAATTCGACCTTACAATCACGGCAATACTTTGGATGAAAGCTTCTGTAGTCTACCTTGTATTTCTTATTATTCTTATCGCTAAAAAATGATGCTTGTTAAAATTATTTACAAAGTACAAAGTTCACTGTTAATTACATACAAAATACTACATATTAATTTTTGTAGTTTCCCCTTGAAGCAAAAGTTTAAAAATATATCAGCTAATTAGTAAATATTAGGATTAAGGATAAGGATTTTAAAAATTTCGGATTGCTGAAACTTATATTTTCATCCGAATAGTTTTTATTGAACTAAAATATTATTATGTCAAATAATTATGAACTCTTCTTATAAATATACAATAACAGGTATTAAAATATACGAAAAATTAAGCTTGCGGAAATTGAGTCAAATCTACAGTCAATACTTGGCTCACCAAACAATCAGCCGGCTGGAAAATAAAAATATTTTATTAGTATTTTAACTATTAAATGAATAATGAATAACTAAACCAATGCATCAAATATTGCGTTAAACCTAGGTAAACAATTATTATTAAAATACCAACAAAGTTTTTGTCGCAAAAGACAAAGTTGGAGCAGATGGACGATATTGGCATATACAGAGAATTTATTTTAAAATGCAACATTATGGTTCATCACTTCCATGGTTACTAACTATTGTCAAAAAATGACAGCAACATTATAAATAGTATTGCAGCACAGGAGATACCTGCAGAACATATCACAAATGGTGTCAGTTCTTATTACGACCGACTAGAATATTGACTCAGTGTGAATGGGTTATTTTTTTTAACATTTATTACATGAAAATTATGAATTTTTGTAAGCTGACAAATATTACATTGCTGTCATTTTTTGAGTAACCATGGAAGTGATTGACCATATGTTGCATGTTAAAATAAATTCCCTGTATATCTGTTGAATTTGCTACAAATGATGATAATTCTTCATTGAAACTAAACTACATTCCAAATGAAAATAGTGGCACAAATCGTGAAGGAAATAACTATTTAAATATTAAGGGCAGTAACCCAACGGTTGAGGATGATTTTGGAGTTCTTCAATACATCCGTTACCGTTAGAAAAGAACTTACTGACCGCAATGCTTATTAGGTATTTTGCACGATCGACGCACAAAAAAAAATAAGATTTGAAAATTATTTTCACATGTTAAAATATTTTAGTTGTCATTTTTAAAGTAAGCTTTGGTCGTTGTTTTAAGTAATCACAATCACTAACATCACTAATCAATTAGTAATTTGTAATAGTTATTTATGTATTAAGAGCGTAAGGAGGCCATAAAAGCAAGTTACGCTCGTGGTACATACAAAATTTTATGCACGGACGAAAATTTTCAAATTATGAGTGTTAGAAAAATTGTACCGAAATGAATTTGTCCTCGTACATCCAGTATCTAGTGTTGCTGGAAAGCGGAGAACAACAGTTTATTGTTTGTTTATTAGTTACGTCATTTGAATTTTATTTTGTGTATCTCCGTGCTTTCCATATAAATATCACAAAATTAATTTTCATTTTTCATTAAAGAATATAAAAAATTTCGATTTGTAATAAAACTTTTCATGTTGCCTGTTTAAATTGTTTATATTGTAGGTTATAATTTGGCTTGACGTTTCATTATAGCCCGCCGGGCTATAATGCGGCCCGCAGGCTATAAAATGACGTTTATGTCAAAGAAATTCGTGTATAATTGTCAAATTATGATACGTCCGTGCATAACTAAAATTTAGTGTCTTGGAAACCCTATCTGTAACAATAAAAAAATCCGATCGTGCAAAAAATATTTGAAAAATACGAACGACAAATTATTCAAAAAATTTCATGAATAGACGAATTAAACACCGCGGATGATCAATTCATCGTTAGAATTTCAATCTTCCGTTATTTTTTACGATCTATCTATTCCTCATAATATTCTATAAGGAAATTCATAAAATTAATCGGTATTTTGTAAAAATTATTACATTTCCCAATAATTATATTATATTCATCCTTCAATCGTAAAATTTCGTAAAATCTGATACTTCAATCGGTATTTTTGTTAGAATTATTACATTCCCGTTCTAATTATTTTGTAAAATAGAAATTACAAAAATATTCTTACACAAAACAACCTTTTCATCTACTAGAAAATGGAACTGAGATATTTTATATAAGACAGAAATAACTGGTACAAGCATTTTATGTAAAAAAGGCATGTCTGTACCCCAGGATAAAACAGTATTAAATCCATATTTTCGGAAAATTAGTTTTCTCCAAGAATAAATATAACCTTTAACTCCTCTTTTGAATGGAATACCGTATGAAGTCCTGTTTTAAGCAGTCATTTCAATATAAATGAAAACAGTATTTAGCCAATTTAAAATATTTTTGTATATGAATTTTTCCTTACTTGAGTAGTGACGCCAATAAGTGCATCTGCATGGCAATAAAACTCTTCTTTTAAGGAAATAACTATTGTTTGTAACGACGAAGTCTTTTCTTTGATATAACTCGCAACTTTCCCAATATTCGTATTATCCAAAGCTGCATCCACTTCATCCAGAACAAAAAATGGCGCCGGTTGGAAACTATGTATCGCAAACAACAACGCTAAAGCCGCTACAGTCTTCTCTCCTCCAGAAAGATTGGACATCGGTTGGAATCTTTTTCCAGGAGCTACGCAATTGTAATTTATACCATCTAGAAACGGTTCTTCCGGGTTTTCGGCAGCCAAAAGGGCCTGAGCGGACTGGTTTTTAGCCAGGCATTTATAAATGTTGTCGATTTCGTTGGAAACGTGGTCGAAACAAGTTGTGAATCGGTTATAACGTTCGACTTTGACTTTTTCGAAAGCGGTTTTTGCTGATTTGCTTTGTTTTCGAAGTTGTTCGAATTCTTCGTTTGTGGATTGGAGGCGACCTTGAGCTTGCTCCAATTTTTGAATAGCCTAAATTAAACGTTGTTAAAACAATAATAAATGTTATGAATATACAGTGTGTCCCATTTAGAAGTGCCACCATTGGGATCTCGAGAACTATAAGAGATACAATGTCGCTTAAATGGAACTTTTTGTGCGCCTTGGGAAGGCCATCTCAAATGTGCTTTTGTTGTTCCAAAAATTCTCATAGGGCACTAGATAATGACGAAAAACTGAATATTGTACATTTTTTCTTTCTCAAATAACTTCTAAACTATTAGTAATTGAGAAAAATGTTTCACATATAAAAGATAGATATTTTTATTATCTAACCAGTGGAGTACGAAATAAATTTTTATATCCGTAAATTTTCGATATATAACACAAACTTATATTTTTTAAATGGAACCCATATCTGATTTTAGTCTCAAAAAAATCAATATTTTTTTCTCTTTTCAATGATGTAAGGGTTATTATGTTTTATATTTGTTTTGCTCCTAAAATTTAATTTTTCTCTTTATTTTCCTGAATTTTCTTATTATTTCCCAAAAAAACATTATTATTTTTATTAATTATATTGCATTTGATCAAAATAATTTGTTTTATGCCTTTATTACTTAATATTTTCATTCTAGACTCATAATTACAAATTACACTATGATGAGCCAAGGGCGACCTGATATAAAATATTATAAAAATTAAAATGATAAGAATTTTGAGCAAAAAAAACGAAATAAATTATTTAAATACAAGGAGAATTTCCAAATAGAAATCTACCAATATTTTCAAAATAATTGTAAATTTAATACAAAATAAGGAAAAAATAATAATTTTGAAGGTAAAACAAATATAAAACCTAATAAAAATATAAGTTTGTGTTATATCTCAAAAATTTACGGATATAAAAATTTATTCCGTACGCCACTGGTTAGTTAATAAAAATATCTATCTTTTATATTTGAAACTTTTTTTTCAATTATTAATAGTTTAGAAGTTATTTGAAAAAGAAAAAATCAACAATATTCAGTTTTTCGTCATTATCTAGTGCCCTATGAGAATTTTTGGAAAAATAAAAGCACATCTGAGATGGCATCCCAAAGGCGCATAAAAAGTTCCATTTAACTTAACCGACATCGTATCTCTTATAGTTCTCGAGATCCCAATGGTGGCACCTCTAAATGGGACACACTGTATATCGCGAGTTGTAACTGCAAGTTTTTGATAAAATGAGATTTTTGTACGGCTAAAATTGTAAAACTAGTTATTATTAATGAATATCATATTGTTTTATTTTCTAATGCATGCCATATTACTTTTCTTGCAATTATAACCTTGTTATTTTTGGACCCGCGATATTTCTTAAATACCTTCATATTAGGAGCTTGTATTTTCATAATAGTATCCTGCAAACTTTTAATAGACTGCAGTAGTTTATCTGACGCTTTTTTAACGTCTTCTTTCTCTTCAACATCTTTCAAACGTTGAGACAATAAATCATAGTCGATTTGAATCCTGGAAAGGCTAAATGTAAAGTTGGTATTGTTTGAGTTATTCTGTACATACCTAGATTCTCTTTCATATTGCGCCATACTATTAGCTTCCGAAGTACTTTCAGAATTACTTTCTTGAACTATGTCTTCCATATTTCCTACTGCCATTGGGATTGCGATGTCTTCCATCTATAAAGAGAAGGAAATAAATAAATTAGCGATTAATTTTAATTCTCATTTTGATGCAGTTTATCTGTTGTCATTTTTTGAGACGCGTTCCTATTTCGAACATTAGAAGAGCAAAAACAAACAGTCCAAATATTGCAAAAGGCTATTTGCGATCCTTTTTTTACTTCTCGCTGAGAGGTACTGGATTCATGCTAAAAATCGCATATCCAGATTTTGGAGAATAAGCACGATTTAAGGTCAGATTTTAACATTTTTATAATGATATGTGTGTGTGTATGTTAGAGGGACGGTTTTTCAAATTCTATAAAACTGAAGACTAATTTAACTCCGTATTCCTTAATCTGACATTAATGGGAAGAGCTGAAAAGGTTTTGTAAGAAATGGACAACCGGAAGTAGTAGTTTCTTTAAAAAAATCTTCTAAATATTATGTTTTAGAAATTTATGTTATTATAAATTAAAGAATATAAAATTCTTTATCCGATACATTAACAATTTTTTTATGTCTTCTATAGATTTAGAGATAGAGAAATATAAATATTGAAAATAATCCGTTGTAATGAATTTCACAACATAAATAATTCCATGGAAACCAGTTGAAAAATAAAAATGTTTGTAATTGACAGAAGAAAGTCAGTGTCAAAAGATATATTATATTAAGGCTTTTTCTGGGAAGTACCAACATTTAATATTTCTTATTTTATTATTAATTAAATATTTAAAATTATAAATTCATATATTACACATACGCATCAGAAATAACGTCAATCTCTTCAATGAATGGGGTCATACCACATTTTCCGATTTATTTTTTTTCTGAAAATATACTTAAAACCACTTACAGAAATATATATTTTATGTCACATAAGTTTCTAGTTTTACAGAAATAATTTTTTAAAGTTTATATTAAATTTCAAATGACGTCATGGGTTTGCGACCGTGACAGTAGTCCCTCCTATCGAATAAAAATGGAACTACGTTTGACGTTTATGTTATTTGACTTGAAAGCAAACGTGACGGCAAGTTATTTTGTACTCGTGCCTTTTGTTTTTATTGTATATTCCATAATTTGATGGAAATTAATATTGAAGAAGCGAATTCAAATAATTTACAGAAAATTGATTTTCGGCATCTTCTTCAAGCTATTGAATAAAATAAACAAATGTATATCACGAAAATTGTTTTTTTTATTATGTTCTACTTACGTTGAAATGATCTTCACAAACATAAGCAAGACAACCCTTCAAAATTTTTAGAGTATTTATTGCATTATACCATCTTTCCCTTATATCTCGAGGTTTAGGAATACGAACAAAAACTTTATTTTTGCTTCTCAACGAGATGTTCTCACAAGACGGCCCAGAACAATATTATACAACCATGGTAATATCTAAATCACACATAATTTGTATTTATTTATATTTATTAGAACATTTCGTTATTTGTACTTACATTTAAACAAAAACAACTTATAGATATTTACTTTGAAAATGTTGGTTATGTTCGAAAAATGTGTCAGGTCTGCGCTGCGCTGACATTCATGTACAGGGAGTCTATTCTAATTCATAGCCACATGTGCTATCCGCAATATAAGTTCCACTACTAGTCAACAGATGGGGGTCTCCATCCCGCTATCTTAAAGTCACTAGATATAAAAAGTACCGCAATTCATTGTACCAATGTGTTAGAGAGAGAAGAACGTTTTTTAGACACAATGGCTGGTAGTATGATCACGGTTTTAACTAAATCTCTGTTTTAAGAAATGTCAAATTTCATTATTTAATAACAAAAATAAATAATAACAAATGTATCAAAATATGAATTTAAAGCAGGATATAGTTTGTATTCAAACAAATATTTTTTAAAAAATCGTTCTTTAAACATACGGGTGAAATTAAATATTTAAATTTGAATTTGACATTTCTAGAAACAGTGTTTTAGTTAAAACCGTGATCATACTACGAGCCATTATGGCGGAATCAGGCCAATCAGGGTCTAGTTGTAGTTGGCTGTGCCTATAAAAGTCACTATATATGGGGACTTTAGCGTCAATACTGTCATGTCAAACGACCTGAAGAAAATTAACCTTAATTGTACTTATTTTTTTATTATTTTCTTTATAATTTTGATCAGTTATGTTTTGTATTTATATGTATGCATATTATAAAAATTATAAACATAAAATCAACATTAATTAATTACCTTCATAGATTTATTTCACTGCCGATTATTTTTCTTTGTAATAACGCACTCGTTTCAAGATAATCCATTTTAAATTTGGCGCCGAAGCTCGACACAATATGGCGGCCAATTGCGGTACTTTATATATCTAGTGACTTTACGCTATCTGACTTGAATCCATCTGTTGGCTAGTAGTGGAACTTATTAATATTGCCATATGTCAAGATGACAAGTAGTTCGGCTTTTCAATTATGTGATCAAATCCTTGTGTTCGTGTGTTAAATCAATAATATTTGATTATCTATATATGTATATACCTATTTAAATTATAATAATTATTTATAATTTTAACAAATAGCACATGTGGCTATCCGACTTAAATACCTACATCTGTTGGCTAGTAGTGGAACCTATACAGCGGATAGCGGATAGCACATGTGGCTATTCGACTTGAATCCATCTATTGGCTAGTAGTGGGACTTATATAGCGGATAGCGGATAGCACATGTGGCTATGAATTTAGAATAGACCTTACGTGCACGAGTACATGTGTGTACAAACCCATGACGTCACAAAATAAGACTCAAAATGTTTAGAAAGAAAATCATGAATGTAAAGTATAAGAATATTAAATATTTTTCGTGTATATATGTATAAAATTATGTAAGTTTTTTAATTATATAAAAAAAAAACAATATATTCTTTTTTTGTATGACCCCATTTGAAAAATCTCAAACATTTAGAAGAGTAGGAGGAAATTTATTTATAGAATGAATTAAAAAATAGAATATTAATAAAGCCCGTTTGACATTATACTATTTTCGTCTATTTACATACTATCTTTCTAGACAGATTTTTGATCGAGTTCTATTCAAATTCCATGCATTCAAGTTGTGTATAATCGGCAATCTTCGGAATATATCGTATTTTAAATCAAAATAAATGAATACCAACCTAACAAATTTGTACAGTTAACTTATTTTTGAAATGGATAAAATACAAAAAATAAGGAGTTATATAAATTCATTTTAAATGTGTCTGTGTCATATTAGATATTTTATATTAATACGAAAACAATAATTTTTCTTGAGCGCAAAATTTGTAAACAATTCTTTTTTCCTAGGGTTATCGCTCAAATGCAGCTGTAGACACGTGTTTCGCTCTTATTAGAGCTCATCAGTACAGCATAGCTAGTTAATAGGTGGACATTAACTAGAGGAAGTAATCAAAAAACACAGTGTAACAGCACTAGTAAGCAGCCAAATACACCCATGTTGTCTCGGTCAGCATTTCCACAGGTGTTTTTTGATTACTACCTCTAGTTAATGTCCACCTATTACAGGGTTGAAAAAAACCCGGGTTTTATTAAATAAAAGCGGGTTTTATTGACAAACATCGAATTATAGTATGTATCACTTTTAACTTTAGTTTTATAAAGTATCTTAATACACATACACAAGTCGGCGTAATAGATAATAGATATTAATATTATTATTTTCTTTTTTTTTTTTTTTTGAAGACCAATAAATTAACTAGAGTGTATAAGTTACGAATTAATATTAATAGTTGCAAGTCTGTGCAATGCAAGTGTGTACAAGAATTAGATTCAAGTTATTTCAGTAGTTGTTACAGCCACGTTAAACAAATAGTATGATTAACACACAACTCAAAAAATAATGAAAATGCTGACACAAGGGTTGGAGTTGTTCAAATATAAAAGAAACACCGTGCATAGTTCGTACAGCAATGAAATTGATTGTAAAATGTTGCCGGTGACAAAAATTGATGTATATATGTGTGTACCATATTTAATTAATAAAATAAGATTTCATAAAAGTGGGTTTTTTAGATGTTTTTTTTGGGTACCATATTTAATTAATAATATAAGATTTCATAAAAGTGGGTTTTTAGATGGTTTTTTTTAGGTTGGTTTTTTTGGGTCGGGCAAAATTACAACAACCCTAACCTATTAACTAGCTATGCTGTACTGATGAGCTCTAATAATAGCGGAACACGTGTCTACAGCTGCATTTGAGCGATAACCCTAGGAAAAAAGAATTGTTTATTTTATATTAATGTTATTGAAATGTTTATTTATAACCTCACAATTTGCAAAATAAATTATATATAACAAAAGTTGGCAACTGTTAATGTCACGACTTCGCGCATGCGAATTAACAATCTAGTACGAAACTCGTATAGAAATATACGGCCAGACGTATATTTCTTTAGTAGAATCTCGGATGAAAATTTCTGATTTACATTATGTTGATTTTTCTAGAAATTTCTCGGAAGGATCTCGTACTAGAATCTATACAAAAAAAGTATAATGTAAAATAGGCTTAACAGATGTAATTAGAATTTTGTGTGGCGAGAAGTCTTGTACTGGCCACAACAGATTTTTTATTTAATATTTTGTACGATGTTGAAAAACTGTATAGAAACAACTATATTTTGAGTACATAAAAATATGTAAATTACTTACCCAGATGAAGGTACAAAAGTGTATCGAAACGTCGGTGGCGCAAAATAAATGCTGATTGAGACTTCGAGTAATTGTTTTTTCTTACCTTACACTGTCGAAGAATGTTGTGCCTATCATTTTTCTTGCTCTCAATTTTCCCTTCCAGACTCATAACTTGCTTCTGAGCCGCTTGAATATCTTTAGCAATGCTACCAACTTCCCTTCTGGCTTTTCCAACTTCTTCTTCCATTTGATCGCTTTCCATTTTGCGCGTCAATTTTTCAGATTTTAGCGTTTCTACTTGCCGCATATCTTTATCTATTTCTTGCCGATGTTTAGCTTCTTGCTTTTTAAATATTTCTAACTGTTCCTCATCGTCGTGAACGGTTCGTTCCCAACGGGAAACATTGCCTGGAAACCAAGCTTAAGAAAAAAAATAATAATTAGGTGAAAATTGTTTCTTACTTTGCAGATCACGGTTGCGTTCGTAGTCCAAGTTGCTCGTGATGCGGTTTAGTTGTTTCTGGAACTCAAGGCGCTTTTGTTTTCGCTGTTCTTGCATTTGAAGCTCGCGTTCTTCGTACTGGCGGATGTTCTTCACGCCGATTTGTTTGCAGAATGAGGCGAAGACTACGTCTTCGACGTTGTTCATGTTTATTTTTATTTCTTCGATTTTCTGTTCGCGGTCTTGCATAGTACGTTCGATTTCGGCCATTCTGGGGCCGAAGTTTTCCATTTCGTCTGTCAGTTGGGATAATTCGGCTTCCACGGCTTTTATTTGTTTGGTCTGCAAAAAATAAAATAAATAGTACAATTAATAAATATTTTTTTTAGGAATAGGTGCTAAAAATCGCATATAGAGATTTTTGAAATTAACACCTTTTAAAGACCATAAAATTTGTGTCGTGAAAAATAATGAAAATGGCTTATGTCTGCTAAATTCTGTGGTGAGTGTTATTTTCGTGCCTGATGTTATTTTAAATGCATTATTTGTTGCAGAGTGAGTTGCTATGGAATTAATAATGACAGTTTAAAACGTCAAAATTGAATAATAAGATATTTATACACCAAGTCAGCTAAGGTAATGTTTATACAATATTTTATTCAATTTTGACGTTTTAAACTGTCATTATTAACTCCA
This sequence comes from Ophonus ardosiacus, assembly GCA_943142095.1. Taxonomy (NCBI): domain Eukaryota; kingdom Metazoa; phylum Arthropoda; class Insecta; order Coleoptera; family Carabidae; genus Ophonus; species Ophonus ardosiacus. The sequence continues at coordinate 49,417,550 of OW964828.1, read as the reverse complement.
TAGTAACAACTACAAGTAACATTTTATTCACAAGTGAATTAAAAAAATTTAAATCACTTTCACAAATTTTAACTCTCTCTGCAACAAAAAATACATTTATAAAAAACATCAAGAATGAAAATAATACTCACCACATTATTTATCAGACATTATCAGCCCTTTTCATTATTTTTTACGACAAATGACAGACAATAAAGCATTTTAAATAGATGACTTAACATCTATCAGCGACGATTGTCATGCTCAGCCTACTAACTTATCAGTTTTTTATTTTGTTAAAATTAAATATTATAATGGTTTTTATTATTATTTTGTCAAAATTGAATAAAATATTGTACAAACCACATGAGCTAAGAATGATTATTCACTCGAAGAAATTAACATACTCGCCTTTACGGGCTCGTGAGCTAAACTTTCTTCTCATGGATAAACATTATCTTAGCTCACTTGGTGTGTAAATATCTATTATTCAATTTTCACGAAATAATAATAAAAACCATTATATTTAATTTTGACAAAATAAAAAACTAATCAGATAGCAGACTGTGCATGACAATCGTCGATGATAGACGTCAAGTCATCTAATTAAAAAGCTTTATTGTTTGTCATTCATGTCGTAAAAAATAATGAAAATGCCTGATACATAATGTGGTGAGTGTTATTTTCGTTCTTGATGTTATTTTTAAATGTATATTTTGTTGCAGTGATTTAAAATTTTGTGAGTGATTTAAATTTTTTTTTGCCCTCCTGAAGTGTAATGGGAACTTTACAATTGTATACACAGCAAGTGTAACCTACATTTTACGCTTACTGTGTTGTAACTTGTCTAACTATGCGGTAAAAAATCAAAATACACTGGACGTTTATGGGCATTTAGAAAAGAAATCATCTTTACTATAATAAAGTTCATGTAAAAAAGTACTACCTACATAAGGTATTTTTTTACTTTAACATTTAAAATTAATTTATATAAACCAAAATCACGGCAGCGACATCTGTCATTATTGTAAAAATCCGCCGTTACCGACATAGTCACCGATCGATATACCTGTCAAATAAGCGAGGCGAACATTACTGAAATGTCAAATATCGACACCTACCTATTAATTATTACGAAGAAAACAAGAGCAAATAAATATATTATCAGTCATAAACAACGTCTATTATTACAAATAAATTTTCGCTAGAAGAAGTCCTCTAATGAAGGTAAGTAAAATCAAATTTGGAAATTGACTTAACCCCAGTATTTTAAACTAACCCTTTTCAGAAGTACAACCTATCTCATTAAAAAAAGTGATTTTCATTATCGTCGGCCAAAAAATTTGATACAATTCTCGTGCGTGAAGTATTTTACAGCGCTCCAGCTAATAAGGCACTCGCCTTAAGGGCACGCACTCGAATGTAAATAACTATTAATTCACTTGTGAATAAAATGTTACTTGTAGTTGTTGCTATGGAGCTAATAATGACAGTTTAAAAAGCCAAAATTGAATAAAATATTAAAATCGCTATGGCTCAGAAATTAGGCAGTTTCGGATATATATTTATATGAACTTTTTACCTTCCGTCAAAAGGAAGGTATTGTTTTTGGTCAAAAAATTCGGTGGTGAGTTTTTAATGTATAAGCACGTTTTAGGGTCCCTACAATACGAATGTACTATTTTTAAGATGATGTCTGTATGTGTGTATGTGTGTCCGTGTGTGTGTCTGTGTGTGTGTCTGTGTGTGTGTCTGTGTGTGTGTCTGTGTGTGTGTGTGTGACAAATTTTTCTCCGACGATAACTCCAAAACTACAATTCTAAAAATTATGATTCTTTCATATTCCTCTTCTTTACAACCATATGAAGAGCTGATTAGATTTTGGTTATAACTGGTCAACCGGAAGTACCCTTATTTGAAGTTTTTAACAGTTTTTCTTAAAAAAATGCAGTTAAATATTATTTTTTGACATTTTCTTATTATATTTATTAAAGAAAATACTCTTCTCTATATGGTTTGATTATTCATTTTCCTTCATATTCAATAGATGTAGAGTTAAAGCATTACAAAGAAATTAATTTTCAAAAATTAGTCAGCTTTGTTATTTATCATGGAAACAGCTGACATAATTACTCAAAAGAATTTAATTGACAGATGTCAGTTGCAAGTGCAAAACCAAATATGGAAAAAAGTATGGGATCTAAAATTGGTATGTCATAGTGTTGCTCGCAAGTGACACGCAGAGAAAGGCCAAAGAGAAGATGGAAGGACATTACTTAGTGTAGTTTATGTTATAATTTTATTGGATTTATAGAACCTTTTCAAATGAACTTTTGGTATGAAATTTGTAAAAAATAGTATGTGTTCGTGTTCGATTTTACATGATAGTATATAGAATCTGTTCCAAGGACCTTTTGGTATGGGATTTGTACAAAATACATGGAATTGACGGAAGGTCTTTTGCTGGCCACAACAGATTTTTTTTATTGTTTTGAGATGTATTATCCACCCTTAAATCCGTGACTTCTATTTTTTGAACATTTACATGAAATCGTCGAATAATGGATTACTTTTGTGCCGATTACTGAGTTTTTATATCAAATAAATATTGTTAAATAATCTTAGTATTAAGTTTAAATAAATAATCTTAATATTGTTTATAATAATAATTTTAGTCTTTAATTAGTGTTTAATATTTGTTCATTAATAGTGTTTGTTATTTTAATTATTAATATTTCTTTGATTTTTTCACTTCGCCCTAATAAATAAATGTTACAATATAAACTGAATAAAAACTTACAGTGCTCTCCATATCAGTCTTGGAATATTTCAGCCGAGTCTCCAATCCCCGAATTTGAGAATCAACTGTGTTTAATTCAGACTCTTTTCGAGATTTCTTCATAGCTTCACGCAATTCTTCAGTCAATTTTTCTTTTTGTGTTTTTAGTTGGGACATGTGTTTTTCGTCCCATCTTTTGGCTTTTCTGGCTAAATCCAAACTACCACCAGATATAATACCAGATTTTTGGTAAAATGTTCCATCCAGTGCCACAGCCTAAAATAGGATAAAATATAAAAAAAAATTAACGGATCTAGAGATGCTAGGTTAAGTGTATATAATGGAGTGCTAGTGCCTGCATTGACTTTTAAAAAATCTTATCTCTGATTCTAAAGACTTGTAAGGTATAAAACATATACCTACAGTATTGGCCATAAAGATAGCAACTTTAAAAAAAAATATTTCTCTGAAGTGAACATAAGAATATTGAAAATAAATTACATAAAGAATAACCTCTTAAAATAAGTTTATTTTATGTTAAAATAATTTATATTAAATTCATAGAATTTATTTAAATTTGCATAATTCTTACTTTTGTCTGGACATAAAAATAGCAACTACATAATGAATGTCTTTATTTTCTCAATTTCAACGTTTATATCGTATAATTATTTAAAAAATATAAATTAGTACTTCAAAATTATGGGTCGTAAATAAGAATTTGACTAAAGAATTTCGCAATTTAATAATTAAATCATATGAAAATGGTGCTTCGCGGAATAAAATGTCGAAGAACTTTAATTTGCATAAATCTACAATAGCACGAATAATAATCCATTTCGAAGGAAGGGTAATATTGAGCCTTCTACAATTTCTAGTAGACAAAAAAAACATTAAACCGAAGCGACAGAATGATAAAACACATATCGTTAAAAATCCGTTGTTATCATCAAAGAAAATTTTAGGCTTTCTACTAAGTAATGTTAAAGATAAAATATCTTCTAGACAGGGAAGAAGAATATTAGTTGCCGGAGAACTTTATAGTCGTCGGCCTGCGAAGAAACCACTTCTTTCGAAGAAGAACGTGAAGGCCCGATTATTTTTTTGCAGAAAATCATGTAAACTGGCCAACTGACATGTGGAAAAGAGTATTATTTAGTGATGAACTCAGATTAATTGATAGAAATGTAATAACAAAATTACTTGAATTCATGATGAAACGAGAAGAAGTAATAAATTCTCGTGGTTCCGGTTATTACACTAAATATTAGAAAATTTAGTTTTTATATTAATTTTATAAAAGTTGCTATTTTTATTTTTATGTCCAAATAAATAATTTTTTTTTGCACATAAATCAATTTTTAAGAATAAAAGAAGTATTTCGAACTTTCATTGTCTTTATTTTTTTTGAGTTACACAAAGTTTCAATTGATAAAATCTCCGATTGTTATCAAGTGAATCAATTTTTGTTAATATAATGCAAATTCAAGACACTAATACTGCAGTAATTTATTTCTGAAAGCCCAGTTTTTACATTAGAGCAATTGAATTTTTTTTAAGTTGTTATCTTTGTGGCCAATACTGTACATATTTAATTTGACATATACTTTCAAAAAAAAATAAATCAGAAAATGTGAAATGACCCCATTGAAGTGAGTCAGCTGAGCTCTTATTCTTATTGTTGTTATTATTGTTTTCGGGTTTGTACAAGCGTGATTTTTATGTATGTTATGTATGTAAAATTAAGCAAATATATTCTTACGTCATAGCGGTTTTTGTCCATTTCATAAGCGACCTTCATAGCATCTTCTGGGCTTTCGCATACTAAAGCATTGTTAGTTGCGAACATAACTGCCCTGGAAATCGCCTGAGGTTCGAATTGTAACACATCGTATAATAATTTTACACCTTTCGGTTCTTTTATATTTCTCAAACGTTCTTTGAGTTGTTTAGCCTGAATGTAATCTAAAGGTAAAAATGTTTCTGGTTCCAACATCTGTTCTTTAAGATACTGAATGCACTGTCTAGCCGTTTGTTCAGTGTCTACAACGATGGCTTCCATATATTTGCCCAAAACTTTGGTAATGGCAACGTTGTATCGTTTGTGCGTTGGCTGACACATTGTAATCATGCGATCATACTAAAAAAGAATAAATAATTCAATAAAAATTTGCTGAAAACATAATAAAACAAAAGAATATTCTACTGCTTTTATATACCGTGAATATTTTTCAACGTGAAACATTGGGTTTGTCATATCCATGGTTACGACTTGACATTTGATTGACAGCAATGTATTTGCCCGTTCCATTTAAAATGAAACATAGGGAACGAATTTGACATTTGATAAGACGTCAATAGGGGTTAATTTTATTTAAATAATTATACCTGCATTCTAAATTAAAATTAGTTGTAGAAAAAATATAGTGTGCATCTTGTGCCCGAGTGGTTTTCTCACTCGGCTAAATTTCTTACAATATTTAAATATAATACTTCTGTCAAATTCATTCCCCATGTGTCATTTTAAATGAGACAGACAAATACATTCTGTCAATCAAATGTCAACTCATAACATATGAAAATTCAACGGTTATCTGTCATATTGACAAGATGTCATTAGAGGTTAATTTTGTTCAAATAATTATAGCTGTTTTCTAAAAATTTGGATGTAGAAAAAATACTGTGTGCACCTTGTGCCCGAAATATGTTTAGTGTTCTCGAGTGGTTTTCTGAATCCGCTAAATTCTTACAATATTTAAATATGTATAATACTTCTGTCAGATTCGTTCCCTATGTTTAATTTTAAATGGAACGGGCAAATACATTGCTGTCAATCAAATATCAAGTCGTAACCAAGGATATGACAAACCTAATGTTTCACGTTAAAAAATACTCACGGTATATTTTTTTCTATTAAAAATAAATCGAGTAACACTTTAACCGGAAGAGTAGATACAATAGTACTAGTAGTAGATAAATAACATTTTCTATTTTGGTTGTTTAATAAATATTTTATGAAACTCTTTTGGATGTTATAATAGTACATTGAAATACAAATTTTGTAAGACAAGATTTTAGCGCACGAGTTTTCTAAGAAACAAGTGTGCTAAAATGTCTCATGAAACGTGTATTTTATACTATTTTTTCCATTTTGGTTTTTTTGTCTTAAAAAAATTCGTTATTTCATTTTCCAATTTATGAACATTGATTAAGAATATTTATTTTTTTATTGTTTGTTGGTGACAGTGATTGACATATATTTATATTATTACTTCATTTTAATAGTAGGTCTTCTATATAAATAATATTTACTTAACTAGATTTGAGTTCTTTAAAGAAGTATTTTGACATCCAAATGAGTTTCATAAAGTACATATTAAACAACCAAAATAGAAAATAGCTATTTATGTAATAAGTTGCGAAATGATAGCATTTTAGGCACGCAAAGTGATATTTGTACGCACGAGAGTAAGCGAGTGATACAACACGTCAAGTGCCTAAAACACATACAAGATTTTTTTTAAATAGCGCTATAAAACAGATCATTTATTCACAAATATCAACATTTTGAATTTTTCAAAATTAAAAAGTAGGCAGACGTCAGGTTCATCTATTCGTTGCTAAATTAAATACTTTTCAGCACTAGTGCTTAAAAGTAACATTTTACGCATTAAACTGTCACTTTTACGCATTAAACTGTAATTTTTAAGCACTAGTGCTAAAAAGTATTTCATTTAGCAACGAAAATGACAATCAAAAAGTAGTTATAAAGCGCTAGTATAAAAATCTGTTGTGGCCAGCACAAGACCTCTCGCCATTTCCATATTAGGCTATATAAGTATTGTATTGCACTTCGCTTTCGAACCGTCGTTTTATAACAAAATCTTACAGAACATTGCCCAAATATTGTTTTTTACTATATTTAGCATGTCTTCTGCACACATATAATTCAAATTATATCTATTTTTCATTGTATGAGGAAGTTTCTAAATGTCAAATATTGTTCCAATTCATTAACCAGATTGGCGATATTTCTGATAGATATATGCATTTTACCACAATTTTACCTATAATTTCAAATATTTAATTAATAAAACAATAAGAAAAGTTAAATATACTTCCCAGAAAAAGCTATCAGAATGTCACTAAAACTGTTGATATTTGACAATGACATGTGTCATGTTATAAACATTGGAATTTGTCAACTGGTTTCCTTAGTGCCTTGGCCTCTGCGATTAGTATACTCTATAAATTATAGAGTCTTTATCTCTAAATCTATACAAGATATAATAAAAATTTTAAGTGTATTAGATGGAGAATTTTAAATTCTTCAATATTTAATAAAAAAAACTCCCAAAAAATTATATTTAAAAGATTTTTTCTAAGAAACTACTACTTCCGGTTGTTCAATTGTTACCAAAACCTTTTCAGCTCTTCCCAGGAATGTCAGATTGAGGAAACTGCAGTTAAATATTTTTTAAGTCTTATAGTTTTTGAGGAATCGTGACTACAACATCCAGACATACATACATACATACATACACACACACACACACACACACACACATACATCCACACACACACACACACACACATCATTTTAAAAATGTTATAATCGGATTGTAGGGACCTTAAATCGTGCTTATTCAATAAAATCTGGATATGCGAATTTTAGCATGAATCCAATACCTCTCTTAGCGAGAGGTAAAAAGTATTTGTTAAAACAACTCACACCTAATTTCTGTTAGGTTGGTAACTTATTCCACAATATTTACAAGAGAATTGTCATTTTAAAGTAAATATTATTTCTAGATGACCTACTGTAATGGAGTAATAACATAAGTAAATGTCAATCACCAATAATCAATCAAATAGAAAATTAAATATTCCTAATCAATGTTCATAAATTGGAAAATGAAATAACGAATATTTTTTGACAAAAGAACCAAAATAGAAAAAAATAATATAAATTGTCCCTTAGAAACGTGCGCTAAAATCATGTTTTATCAAACTTTTATTTTAATGTAATATTATAATGTATATAAGAGTATTTTAGTAGAAAAAAATCTACTATGAAAAAACTAATTTTATTGTAAAATTCAATGTAAAATATTAAAAAAATACTTACAACTCCGGGATAGTTGGCCTTAAACCTCTCAACAATTTCTTGTTTCTTCTTTCTCCTCGCATCTTCATGTTTATCAACCCTTGCATCTCCCAATTGTTCCACAATATCTTCAAGCTGTTTTTGAATTTCAGTAACGCGATCTTTTGAAGATCCAACATCGGATTGTAAATCAGACCGCATTTGTCGCTGATCGTGTAAGGCTTGTTCACTAGTACGAATATGTTCAGCTAATTTTTCAATTCTTTTCTCCATTTCTTCTTTTTCGTGTTGTTTCTGCCGATGTCTGTTTTCGGCTTCTGTTCGCATTCGTGCGACATTGTCCAATCTGTCTTGTTCTGCTTTCTGTTCTCGGTTAACCGAATCGAGGTTTTGGAGGTACCTTGCAGATCTTTTTGCGGCCTCTTCTTTTAATTGATGATATTCTTTAACTTGTTTGTCTTGTAATTGAATGTCGCGTCCTTGGGATTGTGATTCGCCGGCAATTGTGGCTTCGTATTCTGCTTGACGTTTTTCTACTTCTTTTTGTTCTTCTTCAAGTTTGGCGATGTCGTTCAAGTGGGCTTCGTTGGCTTTACGGGCCTGTTCGAGAGTTTTCACGGCCCCGTCGAGTTTTTTTTGCATGTGAGTGACGCGTTCTTTGGTTTTGATGAAGTGGGGGCGTTTTTTTGAGATTTCTGCTTCCATTTCTCGGATGTCTTGCTCGGTTTTAGCTAATTCGCGAGTTAAGCGGCCGTGTTCTTTCTTCTTTTCTTTGAGGACATCTTCGGCGCCTTCTTTTTTCTTTTCTAGTTTACCGACGTCGCGTTGTTTACCGGATAATTCTTTCTCGAAATGTTCGATTTCACGTTCGTTGTGATAGAGTCTGAATAGTTGATGTTCGACTAATTTGTCAGTTAAATCTGCTTTTAATCGTGCGTATTTATCAGCTTCTTCTTTTTCCTGTCTGGCTTCTTTTCGTTCGGCATTAATACCTTTCTTTTTTTGATAAGCCAAGTTCAAATCTTCTTGAGCTTTTTGCATTTGTTGTTTAAGACGATCATACTCGTCTTTAAGTTGCCCAGAACCGCTGATTTCTTCCATCAACGTAGTCATTTCTTTTGGATTTTTCATGGCTACAGATTCAACCTGGCCTTGGAAAACTAAGAAATTTTTGGCTTTAACATTAATGCGAAGTTTTTCAAGTTCGGCCAAATATGTAGCACTGCTCACTACGTCTCTGTTGATACGATATTCTGAAGAAGATCCCTGCACAGATCTTTGGAAACTGTAATCTGCGCCGTTGTCTAATTGGAATACTGCAGTTACAGACGCGCTAAGAAACAATTGTAAGTATAAAGCATATTATATTATATGTTATAATAAAGTTATAATACCTTCGAGAAACTGGCTTGTTGATAGAAGCCCCATGAATAAGATCGCTTAATCTTTTAACACGTAAACTAGTTGTTTTCTCTCCCATAACAAAACTGATAGCGTCCATGAAGTTCGATTTACCTTTATTTACATCTGAAGTTGTACAAAACTAAGTAAAATAATGAAAACAATCGTACTTACCGGAGCCATTTGGTCCAATTACAGCGTTGAACGGTTTCAATGGACCAAGTAACACTCGTCCTCTATAGGACTTAAAATTTTCAACCTCAATATGTTTCAAAGTAGCTGGCATCTTTAATGCATTATATTTCATAAACAAAACACTGTTAAAGAAACATAAATCACATAAGTCAACTGCTATTCCGCCATTTTATGCAAACAAACGAGAATGATGTTTTAATGTTTAATGCTGCCACCTGACCAGACTTTTATGAACTACATAGGCGCAGTTGGCGGTTCAATAATCAATAATATTTATTTTTATATTTAAATGTGCAATTACTTATGGATGCATTGCACAGTAATTGCCCTCTGACGTCATATTAAGTCTGTCATCTAGCGATATTTTTGTAAAGCTTTGTAGAGATGATGCTCTGTTGCCACATAATTGATATATAATTAAATCAGATTGTATTAATTAAAAATTATTCTAATAATGCCAAAACAAATAAATTATTGCAATTTTGAATTTAAATATGATATATCCAATAAAGAAAAATGAATTTTGTGTCAAAATTAGGTTTTAAACAATAGTAAAATTTAATATAAACGCAACTGGCAACAATGGATTATCTGTCATGTAATGAATGTGCTTGTGCTTAGTTTGTGAAGCGTTGTTGAAATGTTATAAGTTCAAAAAATATCTCAAAACTATGGAACAAATAGAAGTAAAATGTGTTAAACACAAATTATTTCGAAAATATTGTTCCGTAGCTTCTTGTAATGCGTCATCCCAATTATTATCGTATCGTAGATTTCCAAAGAACCCACAAATGAGAAAAAAGTTGTTAATTTCATTAAAAATTAATACAGAAGTAAAGTAATTCGCATTTGTCTGTTGTAAACATTTTAAGGAATCTGATTTCATACCAAGCTTTTTGAATTTAAAACTGACAACTATTTTATTTTATCATCTCTATGCGCAGAAAAACAACTGCGCATTGAAAACATCTCATTTTTTACTATCTCTCTCACTTTGTGCAATGCATCCATTGAAATACATTTAAATTTAATTTAAAAAAGGGACATGCACCGTTATTACTTAATATAAGGCTGTCTGAACAAAATTTTTGAAATGCTTGTTTTGTTTCTTGAAAATTTGAATTTTTCGACATGTTTGATGTTTGGTTTTTGAAACCCTGGTTATACTTTTTATATGTATATAAAGTATTTATAATCAAATAGATCTAAACAATGGATTTATTATAAATATTTTTAAAGTTTTATTATATATTATTTTTAATTAATTATTTTGGACAATAAATCGTTATTTCATTATATTTATCTACGATGGTGCGTAAAATTGAGGATTAGTTCTTAGTTTTAAGTTTGTAAAACGGTTGTTTAGTAACAAAATTTCATTAGTCATGGGTTGCCGAGCAACGAGTGATTAAATTTTTTAAATGTGCTAAATTTGCAAAAACAGGTGAATATTTTGTTATCATGGCAAACTTTTCATTTAATATTATCCTAAAACATTTTTTTATATTTCTTGGATTTTTAGATTCTATCGTAGATAAAATATTGGACGATACACATACGTAAAGCATCTTTAGTCACTCAAGGGTCTTAAAAATCCTGACTAAAATCCAGCCAGTACTTGTATCGTAAATAATTATTATAGTTTTGAAGTGTACTGTTATATTGTTTAATATTCATTATATGCTATAATTAATAATCTATATTCTATACTTTATATTGTTCATGCATTCTTAACAACGAAAAAATTAATAAAAATATTCTTACCTTATTGAGTTACAAACCAAATTACCGCGAAATATTAACAAATCGATTGCTATATAAATTATTGTCAGTATTAATTGTTCAACTGCGAAAATTTTAATTTATTGTGTGACGTGTAACGGTTTTCTTATGAGGCTTGTTCTACAATGTCGCTTGTCGTTGTCGGATGTTGTACGCGTGCGCACTACGCTGAAATTTGGCGGGAGAGTTGTCGCATGTCGGCTGTCGACACGGGAGAGGGTGAATGCATTTCAACTGTCGTTGTGATGTGATTGTAGAGTGTCGAGCCCGGGCTACTACGATTCTAATTTTGTAAATTATATTTTCTATAACTCGTAATAGTCATAAGGAATTTTATTGAAACAAATAATTTAATTTAATTAATACATAAATTAACATTTCTGGTACATACACAAAAATTCTAATTATTAATATATTTTTATATTTTTTAATTCATTCTATAATAAGTTTCCTCCTACTCTTCTAAATGTTCGAGATTCTTCAAATTCATTGACGAGTTTGGTGGTATTTCTGATGTGTATATATGTATCGATAATTTTAAATATTTAATTAATAATAAAATAAGAAATATTAAATGTACTTCCCAGAAAAAGCCTTCAGTAATGTAAATGGATTTTTGACACTGACAACTCACATTTTCCTGCAATTACAAACATTTAATTTTTCAACTGGTTTCCATGGAGTTATTTGGGCTACTAGATATATACTCTAAAAATGCGTAAACTTACAAGCAAATAATATTACTACCAAGTTTATATATGTATCCATTTTTGAACTATTGCCCCAAAAGTCAATATACCCCATATTTAGATAAAAACTTCAAAAAAATTCAATATCTAATTTTAATATATCTAGATACTTCTTAATGCTCTGATTCCAAATTTTGAAACCGCAGGTCGATATCTCTTTTCGTTGTCGAGATATTTAGATTCAGAGTTTTGCTCAAAACTGCCCATTTTTTGGGTAGTAACCCAAAAATGGGTCGATATATGAATTTGGCGACACGCCCATTCGATTCTACGGGCAAAATTACATAAGTGTACCAATTTTCATAAGTTTTGTCCAACCGGTTCATTTTTTATGAATAAAAGTCTGAAAACCCCCGAAAGTGGCCAAAATATGAAAAAATCGTAAGGGGTACACCTTAGATTTTTGCGATTTTTGGCCATTTTTAGTTATTTTGCTTTAGAGATTGTATGCGGTGTTCAAAAATTATGAAAATTGGTACACTTATGTAATTTTGCCCGTTGAATCGAATGGTCGTGTCGCCAAATTCATATCTCGACCCATTTTGAGCAAAACTTTGAATTTAAATATCTCGAAAAGAGATATCGACCTGCGGTTTCAAAATTTGGAATCAGAGCATTAAGAAGAATCTAGATACATAAAAATTAGATTTTTCAAAATTTTGAAGTTTTTTTCTAAATATGGGATATATTGACTTTTGGGGCAATAATTCAAAAGTAGACAGAGATATAAACTTGGTAGTAGGTAATATTATTTGATTGTAACGGATTATTTTATATATTTATGAGTTTCTATTTCTACCTCTAAATGTATAGAAGATATAATAAAAATGTTCAATGTATTGGATAGAGAATGCTATGATCTTTAATATTTGTAATTATACAAATTTCAAAAAAAATAAAATTTAGCAGATTTTTTTAAGAAACTACTACTTCCGGTTGTCCAATTCTAATTATATCTATTTTTCATTGTATGAGGAAGTTCCTAAATGTCAGAGATTCTTTCAATTCATTAACAAGAGAGCGGTATTTCCAATGGATATATGCATGTTACCTATAATTTTAAATATTTAATTAATAAAACAATAAGAAAGATTAAATGTACTTCCCAGAAAAAGCTTTGAGAAAGTAACTAAAACATTTGATTTTTGACACTGACATCTGTCATTTACAAATTATATTATAAACATTTAAATTTGTCAACTGGTTTCTTTAGAGTGGTTTAACCTACTCGACTTATTACATCCCGTTATTCTATATATTATAGCGTCTTTATCTCTAAATTTATAGAAGATATAATAAAAATTTTAAATGTATCAGATGAAGAATTTTATGTTCTTTAATATTAGTAATAGGTAACAAAAATTTAAAAGAAAAATATTTAGAACATTTTTTTAAAGAAACTACTACTTCCGGTTGTCCAATTTTCAAACCTTTTCAGCTCTTCCCAGGAATGTCAGATTGAGGAATTCATAGTTAAATAGGTCTTATCTTAAGTCGTATAGTTTTTGAGGAATCGTCCCTCCAATATCCAGACATACACACACACACACACACACACACACACACACACACATACACACATACACACAGACATCATTGCAAAAATGTAAAAATCGGATTCTAGTGACCTTGAAACGTGCTTATTCATTTTAATCTGGATATGTGATTTTTAGCATGATTCCAATATCTCTTTTAGCGAGAGGCAAAAATCAAATAAAAGAGTGTTTAATTCCGAAACATTTCGTCCATCTCTCGATATCATGTTACCCTAATATATAAACTCATTCACCTGCTCCAGTTTCGCTCACATCTTGTTACTTACAAAGAATTTTACTAAGAACGTAGATATTCATTGATTTTGTATACAAATATAATTATTCTATTCAAATAATTTAAAACGGTACACATTTACAGTTGTTTTTCAAATTTTTTACTCATTTTGTTAACAACGAATTCTTATAATTGCAGCATTAAATTTTATTGCGCTAATATAATGTTTCTTTCGTTTTATTTTTATTTTCTACATCCAAATGTTATTTATTCAGGTAAGTATGTACACAGCAAACGTTTAACTTCAACAAACAGTACCGAATAATCAAAATTTTACCAATGTAGATCTAGATTAAATACAACGATTTTGTTTCTTTATTAACTAAATGCGTGACAGATAAGCATTAAGCTTCCTACTTAAATGAAACATTTTACATATTTACCTGTCAGTCAAACCAGACATGTATATGAAACTCTTCATTTCAATATTTTTCATTCATTATAAGTATTGTTATTTGGAACCACATGTTTCTGAAAATATTGAGTCAATTTCATCTTGTGCGTTAGAAGTAGCAGCAAGGCATTTTGAAGGGGTTCCTAATATTAATATATTTTCTATAAACAGTTCTAGAGATTATGATATACTTTCCAAACTGTATGCAACACCAAACTTGGGAAAGAAATTGAAGAATTTTTTGACATTTCAAGTAGATTTTTACGAAAAATTTAGGAGATATACTATAATATCTGCTGAAAACTTGGAAGAAATTATAGAAAATAAAAACCAAATTCATAAACTGTTACTATGGAATGCAAGATCTTGGTATATATTCGTAATAAGAAGAAATTCCTTTGCAGTCATTAACAAAACAGTAGATATATTTTGGTATAACTATATTATAAATGCAGTTATACTAATGCCTTCTCAAAATTATCAAGAAATAATTGAAATATATTCTTGGTTTCCATACGAAAACGGCTTATGTGGCCAAAATTTTACAGCAAGATTAGTAGACACTTGCCAACATGGAAATTTTACCGAAAACGCAGATTTGTTTCCGGAAAAAGTACCAAACATTTTAAATAGTTGTCCAGTTCGCGCCAAAGTAATCATCGCCCCTCCATATGTAATGCCGCCAAATGATGGAATAGTCCAAGATGGCGAAGTTTTGAACATCACTGACGGTATAGAAATAAAAATGATGCAGACCATCGCACAATTATTAAACTTTACTTTTCTTCCTATGTCGTCTATCATTCCGAACGACTGGGGACTTGCTACAGAAGATGGTAACACTTCCGGTACTATTAAATTTCTTTACGAAAAGAAAGCTGAACTTGGTTTTGGGTCTTATGGACCCACAGCAGAACGAAGAATGTACTGTGACAATTCTGCCAGTCATACTTACGAATCTGTTACTTGGTGTGTACCTAAATCACAACTTGCACCAAGATGGAGAAATATATTGGACACTTTCAAATACAGTACCTGGTTATCCATGATAGCAGCATATATAATGGTATCTTTTATAACTTGGTATTTCTGTTACACAACACCGAAAGATGTCTCATCGTATGTTAACCTCAAAAATAGTTTTAAGAATCTGTTTTCTATTTTTCTGGCAGTTTCTGCATGGGAAACACCAAAAAAAGTATCAGGAAGGATAGTTTTCTTTGTTTGGATAATTTTTGGCTTACATTTTGTTGCTGCATATCAAGCTAAATTAATAAGTGTTCTTTTGCACCCATCATACGAAACACAAATGGATTCTTTGGATGAAATCTTAACAAGTGGTTTAGAATGGGCATCTTTGCCTACTTTAAAACGATTTTATAACAACACTGATGATTGGCGCGTTGCCAAAATTATCAATGAATGGAAAACAGAACAAAGTGCTATTAAAGGATTAAAAAGAATTGCGAAACAAAGAGATTTTGCGTTTGGTGTTCTAGAAAATAACGCTAGATATGAAATCTTGAGATTTGTTGATAAAAATTCAGAACCTTTGGTGTACTGCTTAAAAAGTTATTTGACCTATCCTTCTGAAATTTATATGACTAAAGGATTTCCTTTGAAAGATAGGATTGATAAACAAATTTACAGAATAAAAGCTACAGGATTAATGGCAAAATGGCAAGTGGACGCCCAATATCAATTAAGAATAAAAAACAGAAATATGAATAATGAAGATACTACACAAAAACTAACTTTGGATCATTTACAAGGCGCATTTATGATTTTAGGTCTTGGATTAGGATCTTCTTTACTTGCATTTGTATGCGAATTCTTTTACATAAATATAAAGGATAAATCTGCGAGAAAGAAAGCAAGAGATAAATGGAAACATTATGCAAATAATACTGCAAAAACTAGAGAAAATATAAAAACTATTAGATTTTTTCAAAATAATTTGCTTCCACAGAAGTATAAATATTAAGAACATAATGTAAAATCCATTAGAAATAATTAGTTAATTGTATGTATACGACAGTACACTTTATCATGTATTATTAATTCAATGATATTGTTGACATATAGTAATGTTATAATTAATTGAAAATTTATATCTTTTACTTTTAGTATAATCTACGCAAGGTCACAAGACAGTAGCATTATACACAAGTTTTTAACATGGGAAATAGTTTTTCCTTCCGTAAAAGTATGGCCTATTGATTTTAGGCAATAATGCTTCAAATAAATGTTCTAGAGAATTATATTCTGCATCTAATTCAATAATCCTATTTTATTTTGCATATTTTATGATCTAATAAATTGGTTTAAAAATGTTATAAGTTACTTTTTATAGATTGTCATAAAATTGAAGAAAAAATCCAAATTATATAACCAAATCATTCAAGCAGCCAATACACGTCATTAATAAAGATTGAATAAAAGTAACTAGATGTGTGACGTCATGTACTAGTACGTTTGCAGAGGTTTTAGAATCTATATGAAGAGTTATACAGATTGCAATCTGTATTATCGACATTGTCATGAACTGTCACATCTACAAAATAAATACTATATTTTCGTCACTGTCCATTTCTATTTAAATTATTTTATAATACTAACCTTATTTATACTTATGTATGCCATATAAAGGCAATAAATAAAAGTGAGCCGAATTTCAAAGAAATATACCGAATTTTTCTGATTGATTAGAAGTGCTACCTTTGGCAGATTCACAGATTTTGTGATTGCATTAACGGTCACGTTGCGTCGTTGCGTTGCGTTTAACATTACTTTATTATAAATAGGCCTTTACAACGCACAAAAATGTTTCAAACACAATACAAATATGTTTCAAATAATAACTTTGACAGTATAAACATACAAATTATCAATGTTGCCAACTAAAGAAACAATTAAACGAATAATATGACGTTGATGTACATTATTTATATATTATTCATGTCATATACGATAAATAATCAACTCTACTATTCATCTTAACAATAATTATATAAGGCTATACACTTTTTGACGATTAAAAATGATTAAAATTTTATTTCATTTTTCACTATTTGTGATTTGAATGCATTAAGGTTTTTACACTAAGTGATGACGTGCTTTGGCTGCTTGAATGATTTGGGTATAACATACAATTTACATCAAAATAATATCAATAGCCGGTTGCACCAACAAAACTTGAATTTTAAACGTTCCATAAATTGACAATATCGGATCGAATTGAAATGTCAAACTAATTATTACTGTCAAAATTTTGATTTGCAATTTTTTGTTTAAGGGTAGCTTAAAATTTAAGCCTTGTTGGTGCAATTGGGCATTAGTATTTTGTAAATATTCTTCGTGTGAATAAATCTCTATTATCAATAGTGATATCTCAAACTGAGTCATAACAAATTATTTGTACTTGATTTAATTTTCTGTTGATGCAATATTAATATAGTCTATTTAATAATGTTTTAAGGAATACTTAAAATTTAAGTTACGTTAGTGCAACCGGCCATTATAGAAATAACTTTTTTATGATCAGTTGCATCCACAACGCTTAAATTTTCCGTACATAAAAAAATGCAAATCAAAATTGTGACAAAAATGCATAATTCATTTCAATTTGCCAGGTATTAATAGGTCATGTATACGGAATTATTCATTAATGACTCCTATTAATGCATGTTTTTTTATTAATGAACGATTTTAGTACGTAACCATAGATACCACAAACCACTGATGAACAATTATCAAAATTTGTGTCAGACATTACTAGCCTAAATTTTTTTCTTATGGAATAAATTAAATTTTACATTTCACTAAAATACGGTCAACTGAAAAATATTGAAACTAACACGTGTCTCAACATTTAAAATGTCTCAATCATTAATCACCCTCATTAACACACTTAATGGTTAAGTTACTATTTCCGTTGACCGTTTTTAATAGGTTATGTTAATGTATATAAAATCATTAATTAATGACCCCTATTAATGCATGATTCTTATTAGTAAACTATTTTAGTGGTAACCATAGATACCACATACCATTAATTAACAATTGTCAAAACTTGTGTCAAGCGTTACTAACCTAAAAAATTGTTATAGAATAAAATTAGATTTTCCATTTCCGTACGGTCAACGGAAAATATTGTAACTAAAACGTGTGTTAATTCGCGATTAATGATCTCAACAATTAATAGCCCTCATTAACACATTTTATAGTTAAATAACTATTTGATACTTCAGTTCGACGTGCATCAATTGAAAGAACTCTTATAATTTAATTTTAGTGCAACCAATCAATAATGTAATAGCTTCTAGGAAGAAGAAATAACTTTTCTTTTTCAAAATAAAATAGATTGATGTCATAAATAATTAATAGTAAGCTATGTATGAAACAGCATTTTAATTTTAGATATTGATATTACTGTATAGTATGCATAATTTAAATAAGTACTTATTTATATTATTTAGTGAAATTGAATTATATCATTTAGTTACCTAATATAAATAAAATAAATAATTATATCATCACGGCATATTACCCATTTCTGGGTGTGCCAGTATCTACAACACATGTAGACATCGGTAATGATGACGATATATTTTACCGTGTGGGCGCTTACCAGGTGTTACCTCACGGGCACTCATAGCTGGCGTGGAGAGTGCACCACAGGGGTCACTTTTGTGCCATTTAAAATTGGAAATATTTGGCGTCTGTTGGTATCGAATCCGGTTCCCCCAGGATCGTGACCAGACACTGAGGCACGCGGCCACGGGACCCCGTATTTAGTTAATGCTTTTCAATATTACTTCCTTTTGTAAATAATAAAACGTAATCTTGTAAAACATATTGTAACATGCGGTGCGGGTAATAGTATAATTAAGAATAATGATAAAAATCTTTCTATGTAATATTTGTAATAAATGGCCAGTAGAAAGCGCAACCACTAACCACTAGAGGAAATTACAAAATCAATGAGAGGTTTGCAGCGCGTGTAGATATGCTATTGCAATATGCACTTCAAGTTAAAATAAATCAATGCATGTATGAGTATGCAATATTGATTTCTATCTATAAACATGAACTCATATCGATATATGAATGTCACGCAAAGAGATAGAAAAACTAATGAAATTCACACGGAGCCATTCATTTGTAATTTCACACTAAAATTGAAAATTTATGCATTTTTGTAATGTATTATATGGGGTCCCGTGGCCGCGTGCCTGAGTGTCTGGTCGCCAACTTGGGGAACCGGGTTCGATCTCGACCGACCCCAAATATTTCGAATTTTAAATGACACCCCTGTGGTGCACTCTCGTCGCCAGCAATGAGTGCCCGTGAGGTGACGCCTGGTAAACACCCGCACGGTAAAATATGTCATCATTACCGATGTTTACATATGTTGTAATTTCTGGCACACCCAGTAATGGGTAATATGCCGTGATGATATATTTATTTATTTTTGCCCTCCTGAAGTGTAATGGGAACTTTACAGTTGTATACACAGCAAGTGTAACCTACATTTTACGCTTACTGTGTTGTAACTTGTCTAACTATGCGGTAAAATAATCAAAATACACTGGACGTTTATGGGCATTTAGAAAAGAAATCATCTTTACTATAATAAAGTTCATGTAAAAAAGTAGTACCTACTTAAGTTATTTTTTTACTTTAACATTTCCTATATTTAAAATTAATTTATATAAACCAAACTCACGGTAGCGACATCTGTCATTATTGTAAAAATCCGCCGTTACCGACATAGTCACCGATCGATATACCTGTCAAATACGCGAGCATTGCTGAAATGTCAAATATCGACACCTACCTATTATTTATTACGAAGAAAACATGAGCAAATAAATATATTATCAGTCATAAACAACGTCTATTATTACAGATACATTTTTGCTAGAAGAAGTACTCTAATGAAGGTAAGTAAAATCAAATTTGGAAATTGACTTAACCCAGTATTTTAAACTAACCTTTTTCAGAAGTACAACCTATCTCATTGAAAAAAGTGATTTTCATTATCGTCGGCCAAAAAATTTGATACAATTCTCGTGGGTGAAATATTTTACAACGCTCCAGCTAATAAGGCACTCGCTTTAAGGGCTCGTGCCTTAAACAAAGCTGTCGCGCTGTAAAATACAACTTACACGCACTCGAATGTAAATAACTATTATTTAAGTATTATAGTGCTGGACACGAATCTTCACCTGAGCGGTGAGGGAAAGAAATGCTCATATCGTGATATTCCATAAACGCCGACAAATAATAATTATTGTGCTTCTAACTCATTTGTGTACGCTTATGATCCTAATGGATCCGAGTATAAAGAAGACAGGAACTGAAACGAACAGCAATTACGCAGATCAACTGCCATTATAAGAAAGGTTGCGTAGCTTTAAAACTTATTTGGGCAACTGTTATATGTTATATTAGGTATGCGAAGTAAATTAATTGTATTTTGTGTGGATTTAAACGGAGCGCATATATTAGACAGTGATTTGTGCTAACATATTTTCCATAGCTCATCTTTCATGTCCCGTATTATAATTTGAAATGGATCTTCTGACAAACAGTAAGTATGAATAATGACTCTTTAAATCCTGATTCCCGTTGGAGACGGGCGTGGGTACTTGTATAATCCTAGGGCGCCAACCGGTTCACGGCAACTCACAAAAAGTTGGCAACCATAACGGTTGAATCACTAGTCCTGTCATTAAGCTAATATAATAATCACAATCAAGGATTAATTGATTCGCCATATTCCGTGAATCAAATACTGATCGCATCGTTTGATTCTAATTTTGATAAGTTTATAGTTATTTACTGGGCACTTCGGGTTCTGATTGTTTATCTTTATTTAAAACTGCATTTTATTTTATTTTCTAATATATTTTTATATTTTTATCAACTATATTAAAAGATTCCTTTATTAGTCTTAAATATTAAAAAAGGGAAAACAGGCCGTAGGTTCCAATAATGATGACTAACAGTCATAATTGTCTTTATTTATAAAAAATTAGGACGTTTCGCACAATATTTGTCCATCTTCAGCTACAATAGATGTATATTTCTAGACAAGATCTGGGCATTCACACAAATGTGTAACTAATAAAGAAATTTTATACAATATTGAAACAAACACTATGTAATTGGTAAAACGAAATTTATTATATATATTTTTTAACAATACTTTATAATATTATATATATATATATATATATATATATATATATATATATATATATATATATATGGGAGGCCATCTCAGATGTGCTTTTGTTTTTCCAAAAATTCTCATAGGGCACTAGATAATGACGAAAAACTGAATATTGTTGATTTTTTCTTTTCCAAATAACTTCTAAACTATTAGTAATTAAAAAAAACATTTCAAATATAAAAGATAGATATTTTTATTAGCTAACCAGTGGCGTACGAAATAAATTTTTATATCTGTAAGTTTTCGAGATATAACACAAACTTATATTTTTTTAAATGGAACCCATATCTGATTTTAGTCTCAAAAAAATCGTTATTTTTTTCTTTTTTCAATGATGTAAGAGTTATTATGTTTTATATTTGTTTTGCTCCTAAAATTTAATTTTTCTCTTTAAATTCCTGAACTTTCTTATTATTTCCCAAAAAAACATTATTATTTTTATTAATTATATTGTATTTGATCGAAATAATTTGATTTATGCCTTTATTACTTAATATTTTCATTCTAGACTCATAATTACAAATTACACTATAATGTGCCAAGGGCGACCAGATACAAAATATAAAAATTAGTTTGATACGAGTTTTGAGCTAAATTTTCTAACGAAATAAATTATTTAAATACAAGGAGTATTTCTAAATAGTAATCTACCAATATTTTCAAAATAATTATAAATTTAATACAAAATAAGGAAAAAAATAATAATTTTTAAGGCAAAACAAATATAAAACAAAATAACCCTTACATCATTGAAAAGAGAAAAAAATAATGATTTTTTTGAAACTAAAATCAGATATGGGTTCCATTTAAAAAAATGTAAGTTTGTGTTATATCTCAAAAACTTACAGATATAAAAATTTATTTTGTACGCCACTGGTTAGCTAATAAAAATATCTATCTTTCATATTTGAAATGTTTTTCTTAATTACTAATAGTTTAGAAGTTATTTGAAAAAGAAAAAATCAACAATATTCAGTTTTTCGTCATTATCTAGTGCCCTATGAGAATTTTTGGAAAAACAAAAGCACTTCTGAGATAGCCTCGCAAAGGCGCATAAAAAGTTCCATTTAACCGACATCGTATCTCTTACAGTTCTCGAGATCCCAATGGTGGCACCTCTAAATGGGATACACTGTATATATATTGTAGCTGAAGATGGATAAATATTGTCCGAAACATCTCAATTTTTTATAAAAAAATCTGTTGTGGCCAGCATAAGACCTGTCGCCATTTCCATATTAGGCTATATAAGTATTGTATTGCACTTCGCGTTCGAACCGTCGTTTTATAACAAAATATTATAGAACATTAACCAAATATTGTTTTTTATTATATTTAACATGTCTTCTGCACACATATAATTCTAATTATATCTATTTTTCATTGTATGAGGAAGTTTCTAAATGTCAGAGATTGTTCCAATTCATTAACCAGATTGGCGGTATTTCTTCTGATGGATATATGCATTTTACCACAATTTTACCTATAATTTCAAATATTTAATTAATAAAACAATAAGAAAAATTAAATATACTTCCCAGTAAAAGCTATCAGAATGTCACTAAAACTATTGATTTTTGACACTGACATGTGTCATTTACAAATTATGTTATAAACATTGGCATTTGTCAACTGGTTTCCTTAGTGCCGTAGCCTCTGCGAGTAGTTCACTCTATAAATTATAGTGTCTTTATCTCTAAATCTAAAAATTTTAAGTGTATTAGATGGAGAATTTTATGTTCTTCAATATTTAATAAAAAAAACCTCCCAAAAATTATATTTAGAAGAATTTTTCTAAGAAACTACTACTTCCGGTTGTTCAATTTTTATCAAAACCTTTTCAGCTCTTCCCAGGAATGTCAGATTGAGGAAACTGCAGTTAAATATTTTTTAAGTCTTATAGTTTTTGAGGAATCGTGACTACAACATCCAGACATACATACATACACACACACATACACACATCCACACACACACACAGACATCATTTTAAAAATGTTATAATCGGATTCTAGGGACCTTAAATCGTGCTTATTCAATAAAATCTGGATATGCGAATTTTAGCATGAATCCAATACTTCTCTTAGCGAGAGGTAAAAATATACTTTTCTTGTTAAACCATCCGAGTGTTATTATTTTTATTTTCTAACTTTTATTAATTTGTAGACATACCTATATACCTGTATGGGTATTTATTGATGTTAAAGGTGACCGCAGCAGACGCGCGAATCTCCTTTTTAAAATCAGGCGACCTATCAAATTCTTAGGACCTAGCGGGTCATACCCAATTGGTTATCAATTTCAATCGCTTGTAGTTTGCGACCTAATCAATATTAAAACAATTTTTTTTTCACTAATACTCATTAATTTATGTATATTTTCGCATTCTTATTTAAGATAGTTAAAATTTGACTATTGATACAAAAATCAAGTTGGAATTAAAGCCAATATTGATATTGCTGTTTCTATCTAAGAAGTTTCTTCAGAAACTTCGTAGATAACAATTACAAAATTCTAAAATCATATCCCCATTGTAGGAGTTCCTAATAGACCGTACAATATTAATATCTATAACGCACTTCACTATGTAAAATGCACCAAATATATGGTCTTGGTTAGTGTCTTCCATCGTTCCATCTTAGCAGGAATCCTGTTAAAAATTTCAACCATTTATTTCAGCTTGAACTTCGTGTTCGTATGCACCTTTAGATTAGATTTGCATCTATCCAGAATTAGGAATGCGGTAGGATAAAACAGGAGTAGAAGTTCTTCCAGTAGGAAATTCGGAATTTATTGAACCCTGTTCCGCAAGTCTGTCTGGGACTCTGGATGGAGATTGTTTTGTTAAAGTTGTCGTGAGAGTAGAATGAGAAACAAGAGAATTTATGGTGTGATGGAAAAATAGTTTGAGAGTTGTTTATGAGATGGCAATAAACGGAGTAATGGGAGTTTTATTGTCATTAATTGTAACGATCTGGAAATAGATTTATACGATAAAATAATACTTCGTGAAACTGTTCTAATTTAGTTTTTAAAAATCATATTTGACACGATTCACAAGATTTCAGTATCTCAATCAACCTCTCGATTCTCGGTTATTTATCAGAGACTGGCCCACTCAATCAGAACCAGTGCACCAAATTCATGAGCTCCAATAAGAGCGAAACGAGTCTGTGGTTTCAGTTCTCTGATAAATAACCGAGAGGTTGATACAAAGATTGAAATCTTGTGAAACGTGTTTATAAAGTATGTATTTTTTAACACAAAAAAAGTGTGACAAAATGCACTTTTTTAACGCAAACGGATGAAAAAATTAAACCCTATGGCAATTTTTACACACTTTTACTGCAGACGTAAAAAATCTGTTGTGGCCAGCACAAGACCTTCCGTCAGTTCGATGTATTTTGTACAAATCCCATACCAAAAGGTTCTTGGAACATATTCTATATAATATCATATAAAATCGAACATGAACACATACTATTTTTTACAAATTCCATACCAAAAGTTCATTTGAAAAGGTTCTATAAATCCAATAAAATTATAACAAACGTACACTAAGTAAAATGCACTTGACACTTCCTTCATTTATTCTTCAGCTTTCCCCTATTTTATTACGGGTCGCTGTTTCCTCTTCTCTGCTACTCATTCCTGTCCAACGCATCTTCTTCACACATTCCTTCCTTTCTCAAGTCTTCTGCGATACAGTCCTTCCATCTTCTCTTTGGCCTTTCTCTGCACGTCACTTGCGAGGAACACTATGACATACCAATTTTAGATCCTATACTTTCCATATTTGGTTTTGCACTGCAACTGCAATTAATTTTTTTTTAAATTATCAGCTGTTTCCATGATAAATAGCAAAGCTGACTAATTTTTGAAAATTATTTTCTTCATAACGCTTTAAATCTATAGCTATTGAATATGAAGGAAAATGTATAATCAAACCGTATAGAGAAGAGTATTTTCTTTAATATGTATTATAACAAAATGTCAAAAAATAATATTTAACTGCGTTTTTTTTAAGAAAAACTGTTAAAAACTTCAAATTAGAGTACTTCCGGTGGATCAATTATAACCAAAATCTAATCAACTCTTCATATGGTTGTACAGAAGAGGAATACGAAAGAATTATAATTTTTAGAATTGCAGTATTGGAGTTATCGTCGGAGAAAAATTTGTCACACACGGACACACACACACACACACACACACACACACACGGACACACATACATACATACATACATCATCTTAAAAATTGCATATTCGTATTGTAGGGACCGTAAAACGTGCTTATTCATTAAAAACTCACTACCGAATTTTTTGACCAAAGACAATACCTTCCTTACCTAAAGGTGACGGAAGGTAAAAGAAATTGTATACAACGAAACTCCAGTGAAAAGTGTCTTATTTAACTCATAAAATTTAACTTTCTTATTCGTTGGAAAATAGTTATTTATGCAACAAAAGTGTAAGCACAAGCTTGTCGAGTTACGAAAAATGTTGACCAACTGTACTTGAGTTGCATACAATATTTTTTTTTTTTGTTTTACGTATTTCGAAATCGTCCAGAAACACTTATTTTCTGGCCTAGGCCAGCAATCAGATAGCGAATTTTATGACTATAAGTTGGTATTATTCTGGTGAAATGTCAACTTATAAATATTTTCAAAATGTGACACATTATTTAAAAACACTATTTTTGATTTAGTATTCATATTATACTCGTATTATACGATTACTATTACATTAATTGTTGTATAATATCATCACATTCGTTTTATTTTTCAGGTTCTGTTGAACGATACAAGCAGAAAATGTATCTTCAAATTTTAACTCATAATGCGGACTATTGGACTAAAATGTCACTAAATTTTTCCAATAAAACAAATGAATTGTTGATAAAACCATGTAAATCGAAAATGTTACCAACATAAAATTTTTATAGTATATAATATTTGATGTAGTAATAAAATTTTTTCGCGATCGCCCAGAAAATGAGCTCTTTCTGATCACTATTTAGACCGGACAGTCCTTCTTTGCTGAGCTAGCTCGGAAAGTTGTCTATAAGGGATCGGAAAGTACTTTACCGATCCCGGGACCGGTAAAGCTAAATGTTTCCATGGAGATCAGTTGTTTATTTATTTCTTATTCGCTCGCAGTAAAAAATAAAATAATACTTTTTTATTTTTATTTCAGGATCGCAAAAAAAATATTGTACCCAACATGACCTGAAAGTGTCTATACTGGGCTCACAAGCTTCCAAAGCTCGCCTACGGCTCGCTCTGGAATATGCTTGCTCACCCAGTAAAGTATCACTTTCAAGTCTTGTTACGTAAAGTACTATTCTTTAATAAATTACAAATGTCGTCGGCACAAAAAATCTTGTGTATCACACACCGAGAAACTGTTTTGCGAGATCTCGTAATTTGCAGGTTTCGCTTTCAGCTCGGCTGTCAAAATGA
Organism: Ophonus ardosiacus; assembly: GCA_943142095.1. Classification (NCBI taxonomy): domain Eukaryota; kingdom Metazoa; phylum Arthropoda; class Insecta; order Coleoptera; family Carabidae; genus Ophonus; species Ophonus ardosiacus. The sequence goes on along the minus strand of OW964828.1, from coordinate 49,390,627 downwards.
ACTCGCTCTCGAAAGCGTTCAGTTTCTGGCCTAGTGATACAAATAACTATTATTCGACCGTATATAACATTTCCTGAAACAAATTAGAAATTTAAGAGACAACAATAATTTAGACACACTAAATACCGAGTTCACATTTGACAGTTAACAGATCTGAACTTCAGATTCAGAAGAATTGTAATTTTTAGAATTGTAGAATGTTCTATTGATACGATACATGTTTTCTATTAATTTGTGTAGATTTTACAATACCGTCCGTAATTTGAACAAAAACAAGTATCAAATTCATATCTTTATTCAAATCTGAATTGATTTTATCCAAAAGTCAAAAGTCTCTCATCTTAATATTTCCTGGTCGTACTCTCTGGAGACAAGCAGGGGGCTCCGCTCATGTCCCGGTTCCCGGTCTGGAGTTTTAATTTGGCGGGCGTGGTGTCTGGATGCCTAGCCCCTAGTCGGAGACTGCAGGAATGCCCAAGTAGCCTCCAGTGGGTCATGGACTGCCCACGCAACAAACTGGGCCATGAACGTGAACTTCGGGAATTTGTACCCGCATAATTGGGACTTTGGACAGGGTATTAATAATATACAACTATCGTCTTTGAAACAGACTCACGGGGGTTATAGTTCAGAGAGGATAATTAGAATAAATTGTAATAAAGTTTATAAGTACATAAATAAAGAAGTAGATTTAAACTTTTATTTTTACCGAACTTTCTAGTGACATTAATTAGTATATTGGTTATTTTTGACAATTTTTAAAACCAATGAAATGTTTCATTACCTGTCACGTGTCAGAGTTTTAACCAATCCTGCCATTATTATAGTGAGAATAATCTCTGTAGCTTTTGTGTTGTCAGATAGTTATCAATACATAAATAAAATGAACGAAAAAGACCGATTTAGTGATGTTTCTGATCATTAAATAAATCAAAAAATTATATAAACCATTTCTGGAAACACTATAATTAATATTCACTCGATATGAAGGCGATTATTTATATTTATTTTGCCCTGTCAAAGTTATGTTCTAGTTGTCAAAACAGACTTGCCATCTGCACCATGTAAGAAATGAAGCTAGTTAATTACAACAGTAGATGGCGACACAATAGCAAGATAGTGGCTTTCCGTTGTTTGAAACAAATTTGTAGATCGAAAAATAATCTAATTAAATATAATTCGAGATAAATTAAAAAATAATTCTAGTTTCGAAAAATCTATCAAATTATTTTCGCTCTTTTGTTATATTAATAGTGAGAATAAAAATATGATACGGCCAGCACACTACCTTTCGTCAATTCTATGTATTTTGTACAAATCCCATACCAAAAGTTCAATGGAATAGATTCTACATATTCAGTAAAATTGTGACACGAACATATACTATTTTCTACAAATTCCATACCTAAAATTCCTTGGAAAAGATTCTATAAATCCAACAAAATATAACACGAACATACACTATGTAAATTGAACTTGGCACTGATAATTGTCATTTAGAATTATTTGAATATGTCAGGTGTTTCCATGCTTATAGCAAAGCTGGCTGATCTAGAAAGTTAATTTCTTTTTAATTTTTAGGTCTATATCTATTAAATATGAAGGAAAATGTATAATCAAACCGTATAGACAATAAGATATTCTTTCATACTGATAATCACATAAACTGTTAAGAACTTCAAATATGGGAACTTCCAGTTGACCAATTGTAACCAAAATCTAATCTTCTCTTTGTATGGATGTAAAGAAGAGGAATATGAAAGAATTATAATTTTTAGAATTGTAGTATTCAAGTTATAATCACACACACATACACACACACGCACACACAGAGGGATACATACAGACATCATCACAAAACTAGTAAAATCGTATTGTAGGGACCCTAAAACGTGCTTATTCATTAAAATCTTACCACCGAATATTTTGACCAAAGACAATATCTTCCTTACCTAAAGGTGACGGAAGGTACATATGGGCTTAACGATATTTTTTTTTATCGATACGATACATGTTCTGTCTTAATTCGTATCGAATTTTCAATAATGTGGCCTATTCATTTTTGATAATAATGCTTTAAATAAATGTATTAGGGAATTATATTCTCAATCCAATTTAATAATTCAATTTCATTGTTAACGCTTTTTAACCCGAGCAAATCAAATTAAAATTTTATAAAAGTTACACACTAGAAATCATCTAAAAGATGTTAGTCCATTATTTTTATCGAATGATTCTCGATTTTTTGATTTCATTATTTATGTTACGTATAGAAGTAGCAGTGCGCGAATTATACATGGCGCCAGTAACAAACACATAAAACTTAAACTAAAATCAATGCACTAACTCAAAACAACAAGCCACTGTAAATAACGCCCTACGTGAAAAGTCCTTCACTCTCTTTTATTTTCCTGCTGACATCGTACGGGCACTCCTGCTCCTCAGTAGGAAAACAGGATTCGGAAACGGAAGGATTCAAAATGAATTATCGTTAATAAAAAATAACTGCAGTGAACATTCAGGAGGTAAAATAATAATAATTTCAGTAATTCACGTTATTTATTTTTATTTACTTCTTGTTATTGTTATGCTATTAGGGGAATAAAGTATAAAGCTAATATATTTATTATAATGGGTAGAAAAAGTGTGGAAATATATTTTTATAATTTTATTAATAGTTATTTCTTTTATTGTTTGTGTTGTATTTCTGAAAAATATGAATTGAAGATAAATGTTTTTCAATGAAAACTTGAACTATTTTTGACACTGCAATTGTACTTTTTGTGTTCTATATTTTCAGATGGTTTGTGTTTATAACATGTCATAAAAACTTATATGGATTGTTTCCAAATTTTGTCGGAGAATTGAGAATTGAGTGACCTAGAAACCTTTCAACAAGAAAATTATTATATTTTCAGCGATATACTTTATAGTTAAGTTTATACCTTTATTACTCACAAAAAGAGTAGGTATGAGTGGAAATAATATTTTACTAGGCGAATTTAACTGTTTCCATTATTTTTTGATAATATAATCTTTCTTTCTATTTTTTGGTATCAAATTAGTTAAGCATAATTATTATTACATATTATAGATGATAGTTGATAGATGAAAACATTTCAGTATTTTCACATTATTTGACAAAAAATTTCACAGTTTTTCCTAACAAAATTATGGTCAAAAACTAAAATGGAGTTTTAAAGTTAAATTGTAACCAAAAAAGAAAAATCTCTTAACCTAAAAATAATTTTTAAAAAACTATATACGTATTTCGAGAACTACGTTCTAGTCATCAGTAAAAACTACAAAATAATAAGACAGAGAAGATAAGATTACTCAGCATGTAAACCATGCCAGAGGTCAAAACAACTCTGAGGAATACGGAAGAGAACCCGAATTATATAGGGAGAGCGGTCATAGGTGTGTGGATAACTAATTGGGTAGTTAAGATTAAACAAAATAACTGTCTTATATTAACTCATATAATTTAGAATTTGGAAAGGGACCTAGATTCGCGTTCATCAATTATTTACTTATCTTTAAATATATGTATTAACAAACTCTCGTGTGCGTCAAAATATCTATGTTGTGCTACGCTAGATTTATCAAGATTACCGGTTTTTAAATAATAGAAACAAAAAAAAGGTAGTATTATTCCAATTATTAATATGAGTTCTGAAAGATATTTTAATAATAGAAATGTTCTTTAAACTGAGTATCAATTTTTACCTCTCGCTAAGAGAGGTATTGGATTCATGCTAAAATTCGCATATCCAGAATTTATTGAATAAGCACGATTTAAGATTCCTAGAATCCGATTATAACATTTTAAAAATTATGTGTGTGTGTGTGTGTGTGTGTGTGTGTATGTGTGCGGATGTGTGTATGTGTGTGTGTGTATGTATGTCTGGATATTGTAGACACGATGAAGTATAGTTGGCAATGCAATTCTGGGGATATTTTTATTCTACAGTTGCACTACGCCAGGAAAAGCGGCAATACAATTGACATTGCCATGTTGTGATCTTTAGAATAAATACAAATAGGTTATATCAGGAGCCTGACAGCTAGCATTTTGAGTGACAGAAAAATATACTTTACATTATTATTGTTTCGAAAGTAATGTTCAGAAATTATATATGTATTTAAATTTTCAAATGTCACTGTCAACAACAGGAAGTAAATTTTTGTATCAGTGTTACCAATTTCAAGTAAGTTTTTGTTACTGCCAACTGCATCAGTTTTTTTTTTTATCACTCTATAGTACCCATCTCATGGAGGTATGAAACAAATATGGAGGGAGCGTAAAGCGATACTATGGGCGAGGGGAGTGAAGCCTAGTGGGGACGGACGCATACATGTCTTGGTCCCGAGCTAGAGTGGGGATCTCGTGGTATTTTTGAAGTACGAAATGCGAAAAACGTGTAACTGAAACAATATCATTACTTTTTTTTTTAAAAAAAGGAATTGACTGGTAATTATATTTCTTATGAAAATAAATTTAAAACTATTTGGAAATATTAAATAGTAAAAAATTACTTCAAATATATACTAGACATTAAATTACAGTAGTAAATAATTACTAATCTTTTATTCACTACAATTTGTAAAAATTAAGCTATATAAAATATGTTACATCTAAATAAAATGGAAAAGGTATAAGAGTACATTAAAAAATAAACAATTGATTTAGATCATTTTTGTTATAAAAAACAGTATTTTAGTAGCCTGTAAACAATGTCATTTTGTTAATTCAAATTCTAATATTTTGGGATTTATCAGTATTTGATTTTGTAAAAAAATGCAACCTAACTTTAAAATAACTATGACATATAGATTTAATTAAATGAACTATGTGATTTTCCAGGGGCCCATGTTCAAAACAATGTTCATGCAAAGTAAAATAAATGTCTGTATTTATAATTTTTTTTAAAACATTTAAAGACATGAAATATAGCATTTTTGTATGATATATTTTCCTATCATCTTCTTGGTGTAATGTAATATCACATTTTGTGTACACGTTAATAACATCCTTATTATCTTATTATAGAGTTTTTTGTAAACACCTTTTTAATAAAGAAGTAACAATAATAAAAATAGTCCACAATATATTACTTCGCACAACACACCAGAAAATTAAATCTCAACAAAACTTTGTACTGTACACGACACAAAATGACAGATGGTCCCGACTGGTAGTGGGGAGCAGTTGGCTACCTCCATATTTGTTTCATACCTCCATGACCCATCTTCATTTGATTCTCGTATTAACCCTTTAACATCTTAAATATTCATCTCAGTTCTTGAGAAAAAAGCCTCCAATATCCCCGAAATCTTCGATAACAGCACAAAAACCAGCATACATTATCATATCCGCTCTATAAAAAGACAAAAACCTATTTGATCCTCTCGTCATTTGTCTTCCTCCATTAGCTCGTGGTTGGTATTGATCAGGTATGCTATGGAAGAGAACCTACGTGCAGAGTGCAACATGCAGACACTAGGTTCGAACCCGTACAATGGTTCACTGACCTCTGACCTCCAAACTGCTGCAGTTGTACCTGGGGCATGCGCAAAACGGGACGGATATCATTTATATTTCAAAAAGCGGCAAGTGGTAATTGAAAACTAACAATGTGGTTGGGGAACTTACAAGGGTAATTGTAACCAAATGAGAATTTTAACCTTATAATGTCTTCTTTTTTAAGATTGTTTATACAAATTTAAAGTTTTGTATTTTTTTTTTTTGAGAAATAAAAATATAGGTACAAACATAATTATTACGAAAGGGAAATATAATATATTAGAAAATCTGAAAGATCCAGATTGATAGTATTTATGTAAAGAGACTGTGAAATATTTCTGTGAAATTAGAAAAGCAACCCGGTGTACATAACTGTAAAGTTGGTCAAAATTTTCATTATAAAAATATAAATATATGGTAATCAGCGAAAGTCCGACACCAAGAATATTTCGCTGATTTTGAAAGATAAAAAAAATCTGTTGTGGCCAGCACAAGACCTCTCGCCATTTCCATATTAGGCTATATAGGTAAGTATTATGCTGCACTTCGCTTTCGAACCGTCGTTTTATAACAAAATATTACAGAACTTTACCCAAATATTATTTTTTATTGTATTTAACATGTCTTCTGCACACATATAATTCTAATTATATATATTTTTCATTGTATGAGGAAGTTTCTAAATGTTAGAGATTGTTCCAATTCATTAACCAGATTGGCGGTATTTCTGATGGATATATGCATTTTACCACAATTTTACCTATAATTTCATTAATAAAACAATAATAAAACTGTTGATATTTGACAATGACATGTGTCATGTTATAAACACTGGTATTTGTCAACTGGTTTCCTTAGTGCCTTAGCCTCTGCGATTAGTGTACTCTATAAATTATAGTGTCTTTATCTCTAAATCTATGCAAGATATAATAAAAATTTTAAGTGTATTAGATGGAGAATTTTAGGTTCTTCAATATTTAATAAAAAAAAACTCCCAAAAATTTATATTTAGAAGAATTTTTCTAAGAAACTACTACTTATATACATATATATATATATATATATATATATATATATATATATATATATATATACAATATCGATTTCCTATACTAGACTTAGTAATACTTAATATTACCTATTTCTCGGTGTAGCAATCTGCTTTTTTTTTTCGCAAATTTCAGTAATGACAACATATCTGTACCGCAGAAAGCGTTTACCAGGGCTTTCATGCTGTATTTGAAAATTGGAAATAAATTTTCAGTAAGACGCCGGGATCGAAACCAGTACGCCCAAATCACACCCGGTTAAATAACGCACACAGCTACCCAACCCCGTTTTATGATAGTTTATTTAGATGATTCGCTCTCTGTTTCTTTTGGAACATCTTTACTACTGAAAATATATCTTTGTGAGAGATATAAGGGTAGGTGTTTCCTGAAAAAGTTTGCAGCTTTACTGCCTGACACAACCCAATAAACACTGCGTCAGTCTTGCCTGTTACAGGTCAAAGTTTCATTGCGAAAACGGTCGATGACCTGCGCTGCCGTGTTTGGTTTTGTGTTATTTCAAGACGCCTGCGGCTATACGGAGGTTACAAAACAAGCACACTATATTTTTAAACAAAATATCGTTTTATGTAAACATGTTCAAAAAATATGCTGTGGAATTACAAAGTAGACAGCAATATGAAATATAAATAAACAGTTATGGAATTACAAATATTAGTAAATAGGTACTGAATAAATTTATTGAAAAGAACCATTGTTTATAAATGAGACATAACAGCAATATAAACAATCTCATAAATAAACGTACAGATACTCTGAACTATACAGGGTGTCTCTTAAATAGGGGGAACTGGCTTAACCACAGATTCCTGAGGCTAAAATAAGACGATTTAACTAAACTTGCTTCTACCGGAAAGTGTACCATTTAGCCAGAATTCTGCTTCAAAGTTCTTCGAAAAAAAATTAATTTTGCTTATAATAAGTGAACGCTGTATACGATTTGGATGAAATTTGGTATGCCACTTCATATGGTTGTAAGTCATCTTTTAAGGTGACAGACAGAAAAAAATAAAACCTTAGTGACTGCACCGTGAATTTTTTAAAAATAAATATAATCTAGCAATCTATCCAAATGTCAAACAACGAATTTCTCATGACATTAACAATTGTTTATGGGTTGTCAAAAAATTCCTTCGCAATATTCAGAAACTAGTAATCTCTGTTTGTTCGGCCTAATAGTATTTTACTACCATTATTATAAATAACACGAATACATATGTTTGATTACTCCTAAACAAGTTGAGAAGATTGACAACTCGTTACTGTCATTAAAAATTAATTGTTTGACATTTGGATAGACTGCTAGATTAAATTTATTTTAAAAAAATTCACGATGCAGGCACTCAGGTTTTATTTTTTTCTGTCTGAACCGTAACAGATATCACAAATTAGCAAATTATACAGAAAGAGAAAAGTTTACTATTGAATGTATCTTTCTGAAAAAAAAAAATAATTTCACGTTATCGGCGTGGCCATTAAAAAGTTATGGTCTAATCAATGTTGGGACACCTACGTTTCATACACTAGTGGTTTACTAATAATAACAAATATCATCTTAAAAGATGACATATTACCATATAAACTGTCATACCAAATTTCATCTAAATCAAATAAAGCGTCCGGTTATTATAAGCAAAATTATTTTTTTTTCGAAGAACTTTGAAGCAGAATTCTGGCTAAATGGTACACTTTCCGGTAGAAGCAAGTTTGGTTAAATCGTCTTATTTTAGCCTCAGGAATCTGTGGTTAAGTCATGTCTCCCTATTTAAGAGACACCCTGTATACAGTGCGTCAATAGTTTGAATCTATATATCTTAGAAAAGGGAGGTCTAAAATCTAATATATTTAATTTAAAATGAAAATGAACTTGAGCGATAATCGACTGGGGAATGAATGAAGGTTCCCGAAGGAAAAATAATCGGACAAGCAGTCTGCAGTAAGAGTATTTATTTCAAGCCGACGTTTCGACTAAGACATTAGTCTTCTTCAGGGCAAGAAATGGCCGGTAGAATAAAATAAAATGAAAATGTTTAACAAAATTTTATTTTATTCTGACGACAAAATTTTACATCAGTTCTTATTTATTTATTTTTTTATTATTACTGACTTTTCATCGTTTTTAACAGTTATTTATTTATGGGCCATCCAGCGAATCAAGCGGTTTACGTCATAAATACAATATAACTTGAAACAATGACGTCATATGTTAAAAAGTTTACATGAGCATGTAAAACGGATTAAAATATGATTTGTGGGTTGTCTTCATAAATCCAAATCTTTCTTAAAAAGATAACGCGTCTGGGGTGGGATTCTGTAACTCGTCCGTTATCAAACGGTACTGTTATCACCATGGTTACATAAAAGATGAAATTTCATTTGACAAGTATGACGTAAACATACCAATCAACTTATGAAAAATACGTTTCTATAGTGATAACGGTACCGTTTGATAACGGGCAAGTTACAGTATCCCACCCCTGGTATAATTTTTTTCCAGCGAAATCCAATTTTATTTAAAATATTCTGAACGATACTGCTTACGCCGTTATAAATACTTCATTCTTGTAGTAAATGTAACAAACTATCTAGTATTATGTCGGATCCTTAAAAAAATACAGAAAACTGCATACCATACAATTTTTCACTGTTTCTGTGCATTGCGTACAGCGTTTGCCATATGCTGTACATATAGATTTAATTTTCAAATTATTACTGACAAATAGAACGAAACATTACCTCAATATTACAATTCAGTGAAAGTAAGTGCCCACCAATCTATTTTTCATTTTCAAAATAAGTCAATAAATTAACTACAAGCTCTTGAAATTGACATGACAGAGCATTTGACATTTTGTCAATGAACAACGAAACCGAAAACCGAAAAGTATAATATAGACATATAGGCTGGTAGCACAAGCCCTGTTTTAACTAAAACGCTGTTTTAAGAAATGTCAGATTTCATTATTTAATAACAAAAATAAATAGTATCAAATTTATCAAAATATGATTTTAAAGCAGAACATAGTTTGTATTCAAATAAATATTTTTTAAAAAATCGTTCTTTAAACATAAAGGTGAAATTAAATATTGAAATTTGAATTTGACATTTCTTAAAACAGTGTTTTAGTTAAAACAGGGCTTGTGCTACCAGCCATAATATTTAGTAATATATATGTTCAGAATAACCAATATTTAAAAAAATATAATGAAACGTCATTTTGCAAAGATTTACAAAATTTTACTTTATAATAATATATCCAAATATAATTATTTCTATTAAAGGTGTCAAATACATAATAATAATAATAATAATAATAATAATAATAATAATAATAAAATACCGTTGATAAAATATATTTAAAAAAATATAGAAAATTTCAAAAATCCCTGAACGATAACGTAAACCGCTTGATTCGCTGGATAGCCCATATTTATGTTTTTATCCATGACGACAATCAACTCTGTGATTATTTTAATTGTTCCTTATGGATAATTGCTAAAAAACTTATATTATTAGACCATTTCTTGCCCTGAACAAGACTAATGTCTTAGTCGAAACGTCGGCTTGAAATAAATACTCTTACTGCAGACCGCTTGTCCGATTATTTTTCCTTCGGGAACCTTCGCTTGAAATGAAAAGCTTGATGTTTCTTATCATACATCCACTATTTTTACCTAAAAGCCATGGACCTAAATGTGATCCTAGTGGAACACCAGAAGAAACACTAATCTGACTAAGCTGTTTACATACATATGTGTAATGGTGGTTGAGGTTGGAAATATTCGTGACCTCATTTATGTGTTGACTTAGATTTACAATGTGACGATAAACGACAATGGCTCCAGAACGCCAATTATATACGCACGGGTAAGGTGTGTGGGTAGATTTGCGTTAATTGTCGCTCATATAAATAGCGAGACGATGTGACAAGAGACCAAACGAGAATGTTGAGAATAAGATTCCCAAGACCAATTCGAAATATATTATAAAGGTAAAAGCAAAAGCCCAACTAGAATTGCGACATTACATTCATTTTCAGGTAGGTAAGTTGCACGTGGAGATCTCACTTGAGTTAGTGACTTTTAAAGTGAAAATTGACTCTGTTTGCAGAAATACCGTGTATAAATTCTGGAACTAGACACGGCTCAAAATCCTCCAAGGGATAAAACTAAAAAATCGATTTAACCGCGACGTAGAATGTCTTAAGAGATCTTTTACCGTGAATGATAAAAAGGCAGTAGGTGTAGGACTATTATTGCACTATGACCGGAATTTTTGGAAGGTTGTCTTAGAGCGAAGTGCTAAGAAATAGGGGGGTGTCATAGTGCTATAAATCTCATTAATATGTATTTCAATTAGATCTTTAGCCCGTTACCCTCTTTTTGCCTAAATCTGATCCTTGTGGCACACCATTACACCGATGTTTGGATGTTTAATGTTTAATGTAATATACTTTTTATTTATTCTTATAATTCTTGTAATATATACACAAATATTTTAAAATTTAACACTAAAAATAAGAATAAATAAAAAGTATATTACATTAAACATGATTAAAATAAGAAGAATAATAAGAATTAAAATTTTTTTATATAAAAAAATTGGCGGTAAATGTATAAAACACCTTCGGGAATTTACATGTTTAAACAAACGTGAAATTTTTCAAAGGGTGCTAACTTTTGTAACTTTTTTAACAAAAACTAATTTTTACGTATTTTATCATTAATTCTATTTATTTTTTTAACTATTGACGTTCAAATGTGTGTTGTTTCGTGTTATTTATTTATTTATATATTCGAAAAATATTAATGTCAATCTGTATTATTAAAACATAATCACGTGAGTAAACTGTAACAATATTTGTAAAACAATATGTACATTTAAATTATTTATAGCTTCTGAAGAAGGCAAATGAGTTGCCAAAACCGGTAGAGGCCGATTTTGAAATAAATTATTATTGACTGCAATCCAGGACTTTTATTCATCCCATTTGTGTTAATGTTTATTTGGGGGGGGGGGGTGTCTCTTGCAGCTCTTTTTTACTCTTACTGACGATGACTTGGATGATCACTTCTATGAGAACGAATACACTCACACTTAAACTGGTGATTGATGAACATATTTTTATGGACAAGGACACATTTATTATTTCTTTATACTAATATATATTTACACATTTTTACAATTAATACCACACTTATTATTAACGATTACTAAACTAAGCATAATTAAATAAATCTAAACAAACTCGTATCTAAATCCTAAAGATACCGATGCATCTGTAGGCTAAAATACTCGCGTCACGCAGAACGCGAGTCAAGTCTAAAACTCTACATCATGTCCTTCCGACATGAATTTTAACCACAGGCTCTGTCTTTTCACTTTTGAATCATTAAACTAGACTCCCTGAAACAAATGGTTATCATTTTCAGTAGAGCATAGCTGTTGAAGGGTGCGGGGTTTATCATACAGCATCCATAGCTCTAAATTATTATTAAGTATAAATAACGTAAATAATAAGCATTTTTTTCCTAATAAATTATAGAACATTGAAACAATATTATTACACAAAGTATGACGACGGATGGCGCTAGTGTTGGCTGTTTTGAAGTTTCAATATTAATTTAATTAATATTATTATTAATTTAATTAATATTGCAAATTGATTTAATTATAAATATATTATTATTGTTAATATTACTAGATGTTATAATTAAATAAATTCATCAAACACAAAATTGTTAAATGTTTTATTAGGTTATAGAACAACATGACATTTCATATTCTTTTAAAGGTGACCCAAAGGTGACCGTTGCAGACGCGCGAATCTCCTTTTCAAAATCAGGCGACCAATCAAATTCTTAGTACCTAACGCGTCATACCCAATTAGTAATCAGCTTCAATCGCTTATAGTTTGTGACCTAGTCAATATTTAAAGAAAATTTTTTCACTAATACTCATTAATTTATGTATATTTTCGTCTTCTTATTTAAGATAATTAAAATATGACTATGGTATAGGACCCTATTGTCAGCACACTAAAAGTGTGTAAGCGCTGACATCTAAACTAAACAGAGAAATATATGTGAAATATGATAATTATTTCTAAACAGAATGTTGACTTACAAAAAATGGACTGACTTTCTAAATGTCAAATAAAAATAATGCCACTGAGTTTCGTTTTGTTACAAATTTAATGGTAGTTGATTACTATACGGTACCTCTTAGGATACTTTTCTTCGGAGAAGAAAGATGGCTCTGCCCGAGCGGCAAATTTAAACAATGAACCCTTATTTATATTTCAACCATCCCTCCACCTCCTACTCGCACAATTTAGTTCCTTCACCCTCCACCAGATGCCCCGGTCGATGTTTACGTCATCACGGGATGCGCAGGCGTCGGCGCCCCCGGGCAGATGTGATGGCGCCCGGTTTAGTGCGTGACCAGCACGCAGACAGTCCACGGGCACAGGCCTAGAGTAGTGCGGTCCCGTGACAGTGTCAGTGAGTGCAGTGATGCGGTGAGAGAGCTCGCGGTGCCATTGGCACCGAGTGCCCATGATGTCCCTTCTCAACGTGACAGGTGAGGGGAGAGAGACGTACGAGTGGATGAGGAATGTAAGGTTATGTGCGATTGAGATGACACTAATGCTTTTGAGGGTGTATGGGGTGTAAACAACAGTAATATTGGTGATAAAGTTGATTGCTAATGTTAGTATAGATGCTAGTAACAATAATAGACTTCTCTAACGACATTTATGTAGTGCACGTTTCTTACTATATGTAGGTTACTACGACAACCCACTATATTGTAGTAGTATATTGCTTTCAACAGTATTTTTTCTACTTTTATAATAATTTTACATAAAGTAACAGCTTAAATAACATATATTTAAGTTTCGCACGTTGCCTACTAATATATAGGTTAGTGGTATTACCCCTGATTCTTTACTGTTACTACTACGTAACAAATACTCCATGCAAGAATTGGTTGTCGTTATTATCTCAAATTAGTATTATAATCTCTATCTAAAACATAGTAGACTAAAATTTTGCATGCTGATTATTATTATTGTATTAATTATATTTACAGTATTTTTTTAAAAAATATTATGAGTATTTTTGAACTAACCGTAACATTCTATATATATAAAATTTGTATATTTGAAAGTATTGCACGTTTATTAGAAATATACATGCTTCAGCAAATATATGTTCTAGAATTGATAAAAATTTGTAATAAATGCATGGTTACTGTAGTCTTGTTTTTATACTTAAGATATCTATTATATTAGAATTTAGATATTTGTTTGTTACATACTATAACATTATGTAATAAAAACAATGAATTAACAATATGCGAATGATTTAAGAATTTTTTTACAATTAAATGGAAAAATAAACATATGATGCTTGTGCGTACATCTATGTAATGCTGGTTGCATTTAACTTTTAACTATGTACTATAGGCGTACCACTAATATTAGGTATTATTGTTTTATTAACAATTTTATAAACAATGAAAACTGTGCTAATATAGATTGAACAATTATTATGTGTTTAATTATTAATATCTGTGTGATACTAAATATTGTGGTGTGTGTATGTTTTGAAATAATTATACTTGCCGTCAAATAATTATGGACTGGAGATTTCTACAATGATGCCAAATTTTTTAAGTGTCTACCTGTACAACTATCTGTAATCTGTCAATGTCATTTTATATTCTGACATATTCATTAGTACTTGCGAGCCCTTTTTATTTCCAATCATATAAAATGTATTATATTTAGAATTTTGAAAAGAAAATGAGTGAAACTCAAGAATTAAATAGTCCTGGTTTTTATAAGGAACGTTTAGAAAAACAAGATTTAAATGGGCATGCTATAACAATTATTGCCAATGTACACAATTTTTTCAAAACATTGGCGTTACATCCTGAAAAAAATTATAATTTATTAAATAACAAGAAAACTTTGGTTTTGACTGCAGAAGTATGTTGTGTTGGCAGATCTACTGTTCACCTAATAATGAATTATTCTTATCTTTTATTTAGATTTCACCGGTTATCGTATTTTAACGCAAATGCGACCTTAGCTTAATATGTGGAAACTTTGGTCAAAATATATATATAAATTTTCCACAGAGAAGATTTTTATATTTTATATTACGTATTACTGTCTTACCTTACTTATTTGTTATAACATTTTCTTCATTTACGATGTATTAAAAATTTTAATTAGTTTTAAATGTATTATATGACATTTACGTTCATTCCTGGTCATGTCAAATGACAAGTGGCAACACCGCAGGCCAAGGGACAGGGTGCGGAAAGGGATAAAAGTTGAACATCAGTCCATAATCATTTGACGGCGAGTATAATACAGTGTGTTCAAAACAAAAAAAATTCTAACTCGGAGTATGTTATGAACAAAGAAACCTATATCAATTTGAAAGTATTTAATTAAATGTCAATTTGACACGAGATATTTTCAAAAATGTTAAACTTTTCTTCTTGAATCTTTATTTTCGAAAAAGAAATAAATCAGAAAACAATGAATGGCAATATTCTGTATCCTGTATTATATTTTCTCCTAAAAATTACATTTCACTATCAGTTTTGACAACTTGACTTTTGAATTGAATAATGATCAGACATGCATTTCTGTGTTCATAACCTACTCCGAATTAGGTTTTTTTCTGAATACAATGTATAAATAACTTAGCATGGTTTGTTCTCTAAAGAGAATTGCTTGTTTAACATTACTAATCAAAGGTCGTTCGTCGTGCAAACAAAGCGGTTTCGTTTAATTCAAATAGGGGAAAATTCTGCTTTCAAAAAAATTAATAAAACATGTTTTAATTTTGGTTCATAAATATAGCAGGAACATTTTGAAAAGCAAAATTTTGTGAACAAATGTTTTATTTTCACTACCTAAACGCATTAAACATATTAGATGTATTTTCTTAATACTCGCGAAATTTTTTTTCGGTTTCCATCAAAATTGACTCAAATTGCTTTTTCATTTTTGATGAACATACAGCGATGTTATCGGACAAGCATTTTGGTAAAACTTTTTTTTTTTTGAAAACAATCTAAATACATAGAATATATCTGGATGTAATTCTGGACAAGATAGCGAAAAAAATAACGGTTAACTGACAGGACTGTCAAAACCCCGGTTTTTTTAAAAAACTCGACCCGGTCGGTTTTTTGGGTTTTATTGCGCTTTATTAGATAGTTATTTTTTGTCTTAATTATACATTACAAATTGAAAATGACATTCAAAATGATATTCTTTTTCGTATTTTCTGTGACTTTTTCGCACTAATGCAATAACCGTACGTAACCTATAAATTCATTATTTACTTCTTGTTTAATTTTAACGAAATTAGAAAAAAACTTAGTAGGTTTGTGTTTCGTTACAATACCGTGTTTTTCGTATATGTCTAGTGCGAAAATCACCATCATTTTGCAAATAAACATGTAAATCACTAACCTGAGTTTTGTGCTTTTTGGGTTTTAAGTGGGTTAAAAAAATCTGGCCCTGATAATCGAAATCGTGAACGTAATTTTGATTTTTTTTAAGAAGCCTGTTATATTAACCGGTAAATAAAATTAATCAGGAAAGAAAAAGGCCTGACAGACTTATCTCTGGTTAAATTGTAAAATTATCTATTAACTTAACTATCAGTTGAAACGAAAAACGTAAAATCGATATTATAGTATAAGTTGTAGATATTACACATGTCGCTGCAAAGTCGAAACCTCGTATATCTTAATTTTTGACATTTCTGAGTTACATGATTGCTTCGTTCTGGTGAATAATTCCCTATCAAAAACAAAACCCTGTATCGTTTCGAAAAAATGCACAACCGTTCCGAGTGAATATAAAATACTTGTATCTGAAATGATTGGAAATTATACCCTTCATCATTAGTTAATTTTGTTACCATTATATAAAGGATAAACTACCAAAAGGGTATACATTTCAAACTACCATTTCTGAATTAAAGACTTTTTTGTTTTCTAAAAACTTGTATAATATTCTTTACGTAAGAATGTCGTTGCGTATGTGTGTGTAAGTGTACACAGAAAAAACAAACCTTCTAAATTGTAGTTAAATTAACTAAATAAATCTGTGATTTTCAGCCTTCTAATATGTTTTCATTAAATTATCAAGTTTATTTAGTTAAATTTTCTAAATTTGTAATAAGAAATTATAGTGAAATTAAATACAAAATGAGATTAAATGACTACATTTAGTATTGAACTAAACATAAATAAAAAAACAACTAAATATATATTTAAATTTTCTATTTACTTACCTAATTCATTAGATAAATCACCGAAAAACAAAAATAATGAAGCCAAAATATAGTAAAATTAAATAAAATAAGTAATTACAATAGCAATTTACATATTTAAATTAACGACTTTTTACAAAATATTTATTATCTATTTCGAGTTAGTTAAAATGCTAAATTAAGATTTGTAAATTATACTAAATTATTAGACATATTGCCTAATAAAATAATATCTAATTATAATGAGACAAAATTTAAAATCTTTTTTTTCTGTGTATGATTCTTGACAACATATATAAATGAAGTAGTCTCCTTTTGCCACACAGGTCATAGAATCTGTTCATAAATGAACTGGGTAGGGATCCCAAGTCGACGCTCAGCGCAGCGACAAATAAAACTGCGTTTCCTTAACAACGGTGGAAGTTGATTGGGAAAGGAAGGTGAAACGTAAGGGGTATTTTTCGCTACGCTATCATAGCGTAGTCTTGGGATCCTATCCCTGATTCTATGACCTGTGTAGCAAAATTTACGTATTTATTTTATTGCTCAACGACATTCTTACGTTAAGAATGGGCCTGTTTTATAAAGAAATTTAATCATCACTTAAAATTTATTTGCCAAGTAAATTTAATGAAATGAACAAATTCTAATTAGTTTCTCTGTTCTTATGACAATTAATTCAATGGTGTCAAAGAAAACGCGTTGTATTTTTTCTTTTCATTAATTTTACTATGGAAGTAAATTTTATTTTTAAGTGAAGAGTAAATTTCTTTATAAAACCGGCCCGAAATTAGGGTGACCAGATCTTAGATCACGAAAGGAGGACACAGCAGACAAAAAAGGATGATTTTTAGTAGAAAAGGATGACAAAATAATAATAGCAAAAACAAACATATTTTATTAAACACTTGAAAAGAAATAAAAAATAACATTTATTTGAACTTAACAACAATTTAGCTGGTCGACAGCGCGAGTGCAGAAAAAAGTTGTGTTCTAGTACTGTGAGGTAAAAACGATTTTTTTCATTATTTCATGAAAAAGCCGGACGTAAATAAAAGCCGGCCGGACATTCATATTTTTATTAAAAAGCCGGCTTTATCTGGACGTCTGGTCACCCTACCTAAATGTATTATAGATACGACGTGTTGACTTTGCGACGACGATGTGTCAATGTTTCAATGCGACATTCGTCGTTTTAACTAACAGTTAAAAGACAATGAAAATATAGATAAATATAAATAAATATATCATCACGGCATAGTACCCATTTCTAGGTGTGCCAGTATCTACAACACATGTAGACATCGGTAATGATGACGATATATTTTACCGAGTGGGCGCTTACCACGCTTCACCTCACGGGCACTCATTGCTGGTCTGGAGAGTGCACCACAGGGGTCACTTTTGTGCCATTTAAAATTGGAAATATTTGGCGTCTGTCGGGATCGAACCCGGTTCCCCCAGGTTCGCGACTAGACACTCAGGCACGCGGCCACGGGACCCCATAATGAAAATATAGGACCTTAGTAAAATTATTTGTTTGGGTTGTTATTGTTAATAATTTTTGATTTTGAGTTTTTTAGGTATTTGAAAAACTGTGCAAGAAATCAGGCGATATTTCCTGGATTCAATTCCAGCAAAATTATTGCAGGTGGCTGTGAATTTCCTGCTGTCGTTGTCTACCCCTAGCTAGTCGCGCTGATTTGCTGGGGTGAACGCTTCGCTTCGACTAGGCTGCAATATAGGTTAGGAGTCTACAGCAGAACTTATCGTAAAAGCACGTTCACACTGCTCAAATTACGGCGTCGAGCACATTGCCTTACTTACAAAGAATTTCATTAGAATTATCTTCACACGCCTTTATTATTAAATTCTCCGCTTCATTTAAATAAAAAAGATGTTTGAAATGTCATGCATTTAGGCCTATTTCATGAAATATTCATTCATAAGAGGAATATCTTTCCAACAATCGGAAAATGTGCAAATTTGTGATTTCTGCTGGAATATTTTTAAATAATATTTAATTTGTTGTAGACTTGCGTCATGAACTAAAAATAACGCCGAGTCATGCAATGCGAATTGCGTATCAACTTTTTCCAACTATAATTTGTTTATCATTTAGAATTATTTTTTTATTAGCTACACATTTTCACTGCGTGATACTGGAATAATTGTGAATATAGACGCAAGGCCTAGCAATTTCCATATCGCCCATTATTATGTGGAGTATTTTGATAAATGGCTTCTCTCAAATGGAGTATGATATTTTCGATATCTTATCTTTGTTATCAGCCTCTTCACTAGCCTGCGATTGACATTTCAGCCAGACAATAGATTCAATTTAATATTTATTTGAATAAATATCTATCATTATATTATATTAGGAACGCTTTAAATAAAACAGCAATAATAGGAGGATTATTGTTAATATCAGTATCAACCTATGGAGATAAATATTTAATTTGTTATTATTGCAATATAAAAATTTATTACCTCCCGCTACCTTAGGTAAGGGAGGTATAGGGATCGTGCTAAAAATCGGATATAGAGGTTTTAGTGAATAAGCACGTTTTGATGTCCCCAGAATTTTAACATTTTTACAATGATGTCTATAGGTATGTATGTGTGCCTGTGTGTGTATGTGTGTAGATCTTGTGGACACGATTACTCAAATACTATCAATCAGAAAATTTTAAAATTTTGTATACCCATTCTACACTAATGTGGGAAGAACTCATTAGTTTTTAGTGCATATCGGATAACCGGAAGTATCATTTATATAAACTTTTAATAGTTTTTCTTGTAAAAAATGCATTGAATATTATTTTTTAGCAACTTTTACTAATTAAAATTGAATATAATGGTACAATCTTCAATTCTACTATAAAAATATTTAGTAAATAACTCTAAATAACTTTAAATATGAATATATAATATAGTTTATTTTCATATATCGTCTTGCCTATGCGTCAAACAAAAACATAATTTTAATAACAATTTTGACATATATAAACAAATGTCACTGTCAGGAGGAAGTAATTACATTAAAATTAATAATGAAACCGTGTTAAGGGGAATATAATACTAAAATATTTAATTCTAATGAAATTAAGGTTTGTAAAAATAATATATATTCCATCATACATAAATATTAGATGTACAGGATGATCTGATTTAATTTTTTTATATTTTTGCAGCACTATAAATTAATATTAATTTACAACTACATATTTACGAAATGGATCATACGGCGAAGAATTTACAAAGATTGCGTTTTAGAGCACCTAGAAGTTGATGCTGATTTTTATAGGAATGAGTGTGTGTGACGATTTTTCCTTCAAATCTTTTAAAATATCATCCAAAACTTCTCAAATCTGGTATTAAAAACTCATATAGGTATAATTTGAAACAACATATTAGATTTTAACCATATATGATAAATCGGATGTAGTCCTTAATTTGGAGCTTTAACAGATTTTTGACGAAAAACAATAAAACATAATCCAAAATTTTGTATTACAGACTTTTCTATTTATTGGACAACAAATTAGATTTTACGTACAAACGATCAACCGGAAGTGATATTTTACTTAAAACTTAAAGCTCAATGCTATTTTAAACATGGAATTGGCGGGAGGTCATGTGCTGGCCACATCAGATTTTTTGTATTGGAAATAACCTGTCACATATTAAAAATTCGTAAATACGTAAATAAATATAAAATAAATATCATCACTTCATATTACCTATTTCTGAGTGTGCCAATCAACGTTGTACACAGATTTCAGTAATGGTGATGACATATTTGTACCGTGCGGGCGTTTATTATTATGTTATTATTTTTTTCCACCGAAATACAATTTTATATAAAATATTCAGAAGGATACTCTTTCCGCCGTTATAAATACTTCATTCTCATAGTATATGCAACAGACTATACAGTGTGTCCCATTTAGAGGTGCCACCATTGGGATCTCGAGAACTATAAGAGATACGATGTCGGTTAAATGGAACTTTTTGTGCGCCTTTGGGAGGCCATCTCAGATGTGCTTTTGTTTTTCATAACATGCATAAAACAAATTATTTCGATCAAATACAATGTAATTAATAAAAATAATAATGTTTTTTTGGGAAATAATAAGAAAATTCAGGAAAATAAAGAGAAAAATTAAATTTTAGGAGCAAAACATAATAACACTTACATCGTTGAAAAGAGAAAAAAATAATGATTTTTTTTGAGACTAAAATCAGATATGGGTTCTATTTAAAAAAATATAAGTTTGTGTTATATCTCGAAAATTTACGGATATAAAAAATTATTTCGTACGCCACTGGTTAGTTAATAAAAATTTCTATTTTTTGTATTTGAAACGTTTTTCTCAATTACTAATAGTTTAGAAGTTATTTGAAAAAGAAAAAATCAACAATATTCAGTTTTTCGTCTTTATCTAGTGCCCTATGAGAATTTTTGGAGAAACAAAAGCACATCTAAGATGGCCTCCCAAAGGCGCACAAAAAGTTACATTTAACCGACATCGTATCTCTTATAGTTCTCGAGATCCTAATGGTGGCACCTCTAAATGGGACACACTGTATAATATTTTGCAAGATCCTTAAAAAAATACAGAATACTGCATAATTAATACCATATAATTTCTTACTGTTTCTGTGCATTCCGTATAGCAACTTCAGTGAAATTGTCAATTTCAGTTACATGACTTATTTTGGCTTTATTTTCTTTTGTGATTGAATTAAAATGCGGGTTTTTTTCTAGACGAAATTTGCTCAGTACTTAAATAAAATAAATAAATAAATATATCATCACGGCATATTACCCATTTCTGGGTGTGCCAGTATCTACAACACATGTAGACATCGGTAATGATGATATATTTTACCGTGTGGGCGTTTACCAGACGTCACCTCACGGACTCTCATTGCTGGCGTGGAGAGTGCACCACAGGGATCACTTTTGTGCCATTTATATTTCGAAATTTTTGGTTTGTATTAAATTATTATTAAATCAATTATTTTTTCTTTGGCTCTATATTTCTTATATCACACCTTTCTTTTTATCTCTTCACACAAGAACAGGAAGGGTATACTCAATTTCGAACAAACGAGGCACAAATGATAAGTTTGCGTGTCCACTGCTTGCCTATAAGTTTAGCCGTTTGTACTGTCGTCAATGGTGCAATACTGCAAGCGAAATAATTTTCACATCTGCCATGAGAACAAGTGACAATTGCAATTTTTCGCTGTCAAGTTACTGTGACTCTAACAAACTACTATGGCTATTTTTTTACCTTCCGTCACCTTTAGGTAAGGAAGGTATTGTCTTTGGTCAAAAAATTCGGTGGTGAGTTTTTAATGAATAAACACGTTTTAGGGTCCCTACGATACGAATATACCATTTTTAAGATGATGTCTGTATGTATGTATGTGTGTGTGTGTGTGTGTCCGTGTGTGTGTCCGTGTGTGTGTGTCCGTGTGTGACAAATTTTTCTCCGACGATAACTCCAATACTACAATTCTAAAAATTATAATTCTTTCGTATTCCTCTTCTGTACATCCATAAGAAGAGTTGATTAGATTTTGGTTATAATTGATCCACCGGAAGTACCCTTATTTGAAGTTTTTAACAGTTTTTCTTAAAAAAACGCAGTTAAATATTATTTTTTGACATTTTGTTACTATATATATTAAAGAAAATACTCTTCTCTATACAGTTTGATTATACATTTTCCTTCATATTCAATAGATGTAAATTTAAAGCATTATAAAGAAATTAATTTTCAAAAATTAGTCAGCTTTGCTGTTTATCATGGAAACAGCTGACATAATTATTCAAAAAAATTTAATTGACAGATGTCAGTTGCAAGTGCAAAACCAAATATGGAAAAAAGTATAGGATCTAAAATTGGTATGTCATAGTGTTGCTCGCAAGTGACACGCAGAGAAAGGCCAAAGAGAAAATGGAAGGACATTACTTAGTGTAGTTTATGTTATAATTTTATTGGATTTATAGAACCTTTTCAAATGAACTTTTGGTGTGGAATTTGTAAAAAGTAGTATGTGTTTTTACATGATATTATATAGAATCTGTTCCAAAGACCTTTTGGTATGGGATTTGTACAAAATACATGGAATTGACGGAAGGTCTTGTGCTGGCCACAACAGATTTTTTTAAATACATTGCGATGATAAAATAACTGAATTTGTTCCTGAGCCCCCTCTTGTGACGTCCATGGGTATCGTCAAGGGCTGCCATGAAGAAATGTAAAAGTTTGGCAACTCGATCGGTTTTTGTTTTTTGCATAAAGTTGTCAGAACCATGTCGTGTTTGGTATCAAATGAGAGGTATCGTCTAGGGCTGCCATGTAGAAACTTTGCCAGTAGAACCAAATTCAAACCAAGCAATTTTTATAGTAATAGGGGATTCCAGCTCAATCGAATTAAAAGAAAATAGTAAAAATATACGAATGTATATGCTGAATAAGGAATATTAATAAAAAAATGAAATGGTATAATTGAAATATTTCGGAAATAAGAGGTTTTTTGTTATAGCGCTTCGACACCAATATGAAATCTATATATAATATTTTGATTGGCAACCGAAAGACCGCCTATACATGCATAACAAATAGCGTGTTAGGAGGTGCGGATTACTACCAATGGAGTTTCAGATGAAATTATATAAAAAAAAATAGAATCCCCCATTAAAATATCAAGTACATATGAAACATAAGATAGTTTTTATGACGTTTATGAGCTGTCATTAATTGCATGAAATATTACAATAAAATAGAAGTTTTCACTTCGGACGTGCAATCTTAAGCACACTTTTTTTTTTGTTTCATCTACAAGATGTATAGTGCGAGACACGAAAGAAGAACTGTGGAAAAATGTTAGCACAAATTACTGTCTAATATAAGTGCTCCTTTTAAATCCACACAAAATACAATTAATTTATTTCGCGCATACCTAATATAACATATATCAGTTGCCCAAATAAGTTTTGAAGCTACGTAGCACGCAGCCTTTCTTATATTGAAAGTTGATCTGTGCAATTGTTGCACAATTGGTGTTCGTATCAGTATCTTTCTTGTTTACACTCGGATCATAACCGTATACAAATGAGTTAGAAGCACAAAGTTACTGTAATAATTATTATTTGACGGCGTTTATAGATATCACGATATGAGTATTTCTTTCCCTTACCCCTCAGGTCAAGATTCGTGTCCCGCACTATAATAACACAGTTATTTTATATAAATAAACCCTGAGATGCCCAACCAGTGTCAAACTATAGGTACATAAGTAAAGATAACGTTTTTTTATTCATTTAATTAGTTCTTTTAAGGACATTTTTCATTTGATACTATTTTCAATCCTTTTAAATTTTTTAGAGATCACTGCCCAGTTTAAATTATAAGTTTTATTTTCTTTTTTAAATTATTAAATTCTTTTAATCCAGTAGAACAGGTCCACCTATTTTAGTATAGTTAACACTTCCGCAGTATTGAATATGATTGAATTTTCTTAAATTGAACGTTAACCAATTTTTAAATTTTTACGTTTATGATTTGTGATTGTTAACTAGTGTGCCTATACTACAGTGAAATCTGAATCAGAATTATTGAAGCACAGAAGAAGAAAAGTATTGCTTTGTTTCAATGTAAGTTTGTTCAGTTTATGTTGCTTTATTGAAAATATACATATATACTGAAGGATGTATGAGGATAAATGACAAATACGACTAACACAAATGTTACAAATGAAATAAAATTGTAGATTGTTTACGTTGCATAATGCGCTATTAAAAATGACAGTACTAATTACAAATATGCATTAATGGTTTTAAACAAATGGATTACACAATAAACGTATCACAAACTTGTTACAGTAATAGTGTAATTAAAATTTAAAAGCATTTATATTAATATATTGATCAAACAATAAATGCAAACAACAAATATCAGTAGGTTATACATGGATAACTTAACAATTAAACCAGGAGCAGATCATGTGGAAAATTTAAAATTTTAACACATCATGTTGTTTACAAATGTTTTACAGAATAATTACATTTAAAAAATCATTATGAACAGTTCAATAATTTTTCTGCTCGCGTGAAAAATTGATGTAATTTCCGAATGAATTTTAACAAGAATAGCGGGACCATTGAAATAAATATTTATTTATAAAGTATGACGCAGGTTAGAATCAAACCCTAGTCGTCATTTCATAAATTTTAATTTTCTCTAAAAACTACATAAAATTATTCTTACAACATAAACTGCATGATCTCAATAAATTTAAACATTACATTGTGTATTATTTTTGTAAAAATGAATAAATAAAATCACCTAAAATTTTCAAATTTCAGAACGCGCTGTGATTGGTTTGACGTCATAGGATCGAGTATCAGATTTCTTCCCATTTAATTTATATTGACTGTCGCAGATGAGACGGAATTTAAGCTATTAAAATTGAAATAATTGAACTAAAAATGAGAAGTAATTATTATTAGTAAGATGAGCTCAAATAAATATATTGGGACGAATTCAACACTCTTCTCTAACTAAAGAAGCTTGACTCAAAATAACAAAATAAAGAGAGACGTAGGTATATAATGATGCATTAATACGAAAAAGATGCAAGCTATTTCCATGGTTACTATACAGTGTCCCACACTCTATGTTCAGTATAGGGTCTTATGGAGTACCATGTTGCCATATTTACCTGCTGTAAATCTGTAAGATAGAAAGAGCAAAATAGATGCCCAAAAAGAGATGAAATATTCTGGGTACTTCATTGAATGTATTTATGACTGGTGTACTTTCAGTGTATCTAAACAGGTGGGCGAAAAGAAAAAAAAATAAATTAAATAATGAACTGGTCAGTTTAATAATTTACAAAAAATATAAAATAATAGAAATACAAAATTTAAGTAGGATATAAAATTATAACAAGCGTAGGTAAATGAAATGAATTAACATATAAACTCTAGTCAATTTAAAGTAAATAATACAAAACATTTTTGTACTTAATTGGACATTTTACAATCGTCGTCAACAATATAAATTCCCTATGTTACATATTTCCATTCTACGAAAAGATATAAAATTGATACATATACGAGTACAAAATATAGATGTAAAATAGCAAAGGTGCGAAGAAAAAAATTAAATTGAATAACACACTGGTCAGTTTAATAATACATATTTTTTTATTTAATTTATATGTTCTTATTTGATAATTTACTAATATTTAAGCTTGATAGAAAAACTGCATATATTTTACATAGTTCATAAGTCTTTATTCTTTCTTTATAATCTCCAATTTGAATTTATAATATTTTAAAATTCTAATTTCTAATGCATTTAATCAAGATTAGTATTCTGGGCGGTTTTAAAATATTGTATAGAAATATTACTTATTACAGGTACAAATAGCCCTGTACATAAAACTATTTAGACAAATATTGGGTGTATACATTAAGCCCTTGGGTAAATAAGAGACCCTCATAAAACTTAAATTGTACAGTGTTAACTAATTTTGGTATAGCAATGAAAATTTATGCATGTTATATTACATTACATTGAAAAATTGGCAACATGGTACAGAAAACCTCCATAAGAATAGCATTGGCTATCTCTGCCACACTGAAGATAGAGTGTGGGACACTGTATAGAGATGATCACTGATCTAAAGAAGAGTGCTGAATTCGGCTCAATATTCCGAATTTATGACATGACAAGATTTGACCTAAAGAATCTCTATCTTCCTGTTTACGCTCATTCCTTCATCTCAGGCACGAACCTAAGTAGAGACCTGAACCATTCAATCGCCCTCTCTTGGTTAATTTTATAAGCTATTACTTCATGTCGCTTTTTCGAAAAATAGGTTTTTTACATTTTCTCTCAGTTAAGCAAAAATTTAAAATTTGTGAAATGACCCTATTGGTCATCTAGTAATTTTTATAAAGCTTACAAAGTTTTATAAAAAATCGAGGTAGTTTGAAGAAAGCAAACATGTGTAAACTACCGCCGAAAATCTGCATTCAAACATAAATTCCCGATCGGAAAAGTGCCAGAGCCAGTAGCACTTTCCACAAAACATAAATTGTTGTCGATCCCAGATAAATATTTAGCGAGGCTGTATTTGTTTGCAACCTACAGTTCGAGTACCTTTTAGGCTACGCCAGCGTTTATTATATCTGAAGAAACGTTTTTCCTTCTAGTATCGCAGCCTGTGAAACTTTTATTCACGAAATCGCAGTTTATTTTTCGCAGAGTTTAAACGAATTTTCAGAGTTTACAAGTGGGAGCAGAGACGCAAATGGTTGAATATTTTTATTGACACTGTAACTATTTGACTCTGTAACTTGTAAGGGCCAAAGGCGGTTGAATAATTTTATGACCATGAAACTTCGCATTCGGTACTTGAGGCGTTTCTTATGATTGTCAGTAGGAGTAGGAGGGCTATTTTTAAATGCTTTAGAAAGTACTGCAAGCTGAAGATAGGAAGAGTACCTATTTGAATTCTGCTTAAAATATTTTTGGGTCTCATATTGAATTTTTCGTACAATGAAGAGTAGAAGTTACAGAAATGTGACTATCTACGACACTGCCCTTTTTGGCGATGTTGACATTTAAATCATCGTATTATTAAACTGGTTTACGTTAAGGTTATAATTTTGTTTTGTGTATAAACATAGCTGAAGAAATAATATTTAAAAAGAAGTATAATTTTTAAATATGTTACAATTATTTTTTCAGTTAAAATGTATACATAAATATTACAAGTTGCACGCCTATGGGCATGAAATGCAGTACCAAGGTATCCAGCGGTCATGAATACATCACTAGAAACAATGGTGTTAAAAAGTTTGTATTAGCATATAAAATGTATTAAAATATGATCTGCGGGTTGCCTTCATAAATGCAAATCTTTCTTAAAAATGTAACACTTCTGTTATTATTTTTTCCCACCGAAGTACAATTTTATGTAAAATATTCAGAAGGATACTCCTTCCGCCGTTATAAATACTTCATTCTCATAGTATATGCAACAGACTATATAGTATTTTGTGAGATCCTTAAAAAATACAGAATACTACATAATTAATACCATATAATTTCTTACTATTTCTGTACATTTTGTAAAGCAACTTCAGTGAAATTATCAATTTCAGTTACACGGCTTAATTTTGGCTTTATTTTCTTATGTGATTGAATTGAAATGCAGGTTTTTTTCTAGTGGAAATTTTGCTCAGTACTTACTCAACTATAAGGCGTTTGCCACACGCTGTACTTACACAGTACCGTGTAAGTAAGGGCCCACCATTCTGTTTTTTTTTTTTATTATCAAAATAAATAAATAAATATATCATCACGGATTATTACCCATTACTGGGTGTAGCAGTATCTACAACACATGTAGACATCGGTAATGATGACGATATATTTTACCTTGTGGGCGCTTAGCAGGCGTCACCTCACGGGCATTCATAGCTGGTGTGGAGAGTGCACCACAGAGATCACTTTTGTGCGATTAAAAGTCTGCACGAACCCGGGTCACCAGATTGGCAACCAGACACTATTTGCACACGGCCACGCGACCCCATGTAATGAATAAATTAAAATAAAATAAGTTAATAAATAAACTACAAACTCTTGAATATGACATGCCAGAGCATTTGATATTTTGTCATTGAACAACGAAACAAAAAAAAACACAATGAAATCATAATACAGGTTGGAAAGTATAATGTAGACATATAATATTTAGTAATATACATGTTAAGAATTACCAATAATAAAAATTAGTCAAACGTCATTTTGCAAAATTTAAAAATATAGAAAGTTTCAAAAATCCCTAAACAATGACGTAAAGCGCATGACTGGATGGATACCCTATAACATAAATCCTGTCTCTGGAACCCTACTGAGCACTTCAGGCAAACATTTTCAGTGTACCATTTGGCTGTAACTGTCGGCTGCCAATTGAATTTAATTGAATTTACCAACCCCATGCTTCTAAAAAATACTGCATGGTGCGATTAACCTGAAGATTCGGACGACCGAGGTAACCGGGTGTCATCTGTTTATTAATATATTATGTACCTTTCTTAATATTTTACGTGAAAAGAATGGAATAAAAGAATACATTTATTGATGTGTAGCATTTTTGTTTTGTTTAAAAATTCATGATATATCCTCCTTGAATATTAAAGATTGCCTATGCCTTTTCCTTCTGACATGAAGTCTTACAAAATTATATTTTGGAAGTTTTTAATTATAAATCCTACGATGTCCTCGATTTTATCCGTCGTTTAATAAATTGAAAAACTTTGAAGATTTGAGTTCAAATATGCGTTAAACTGAAATTATTGATTTAATTGACGTGCACCTGATTACACTTGATAGGTAAATAATTAACGCCGCATTGAACTCCGCATGGCTTCCTTTGCCAATCTGATAGAATTTGTTTTGCAACAGGGCGGTGTTTACAAACAGCTTAACTTTGACTTCAACAACATTTTTCAAGAATAATTTCTCAAAGTCTTTTAAATATCGCGCAAAGTTATTTGTTTATTAAAAAAACCGAAGATTGAAATTTAGCTTCAAACAAAGTTTAAACGAAAAAATTAAATGAAAGGTCATTAAAAATTTATACGAAGGAAATCTCAATTATGAATATTATTTATCATAAATATTATATAAAGAGAACGTGCCTTGTACTTTTTACAAATTTTATGGAAGTAATTATGAAACACTAGCTGACCCGCCCCGGCTTCGCACGGGAAAAGCTAAAATAACGATTAGCTACACGTGTACCAGTAATATTTCACATTTACTTCGGAGACATGCGCTGCGTAGGGAGCCGGCAACCTGCCTCGCATCGTACAAGTAACAGGCTCCGCCCACTGCCCGCCCGATCCCCGCACCGCATCTAACAGCTCCATTTTCTAAACATGTCTCGGGTACTTTTATTTATGTACATATATGATGCAAGCTATCTCCCCGACAAATATCGAAAATCTGCTAACGGTTAAAACTTAACTATATACAAAGATAAAAAATAATTGAAATCACCCCTATTATACCGCCTTGAGGGATGATTTTTCAAAAACGCTGAAACACTATTTCTTACCAAAAACATAAATAAGAATTTTTATATCCCTAACTTGAGAAATGATAGGTTCTCCATACTAACTTTTATTCCCTATTTCACCCCCTTCAAGTTTTATTTTCGCGACAAAAAGTAGCCTATGTGTTTCTCCAATATCCAAGAATCAATCTCTATTGGGCTTCCAAATTATCAAGAGATGGCGCTGACGTCAAACATCAAAATTCAAACGAATGGTACATTTTACGCTGGCGTCCATAAAAGTACAATTGGTGTGAGACTAATTTTCGTAGTTTTTAATTTAATTTCGGATTTAGTATAGTGTTTTTTTGTTAATTTCGGTAGAATTGTGTTTGATCTTTCTTGTAGTAACAATTTAGTGATAGTTTTAATAATATTTTAGTTAATAGGGTTAATTTTAGTAAGTATTTGTAGGTGAAGAGTATATTTGTCATATTTTAATTAACAGTATATTAGTTTTTTAATAAAAAAACATTTGATTTCCTATATTTAGATTGTATTTCATTGCCGTAGTTGTACATATATTAATTTCTATCTTCATAGCTTTACTTTTATTTCATTGTTTTTCTTTCATAATGAACAATTTTCTTTGCTTAGATTTAGATACTACATATTTGTAGATTTGGGAATTGTAGTGTATCATCTAGAAATATGGTGGAAGGCCAGCAAGTAATAAATAGTGGCCACATAATATTATGTGGTAAATATTTTCGGAGAAAATTCCATCGTAACTTTAACCTATAAATTGCATATCTCCTAATTTGTTCATTAATTTTTAAAAAATCAAAAACTTACCTGTTATTTTAGCAGTAATTCAGATCCTACTAAGAATAAAACAATAATAGCCGAAGATAAAAGCGTATTAAAATTCGTATACAAGTAAATACAATCCCTGAATAAAACAACCTTCTTTGTACATGTACACTTCACTCAGTTCAGAAATCTGCCACCAGTGGCGCATTGTAATATTGGAAGCCCAATACCAAAATTCATCATAATTGGTTCAGAGGTTTAGGCGTGAAAACGCAACAGACAGACAGACAGAGTTACTTTCGCATTTATTATATTAGTATAGGATTGTGAAAGTGAAATATATAATATAGAACTCTAAAATTTATAGAAATTTAATTTATTTTAATTTAGTCATTTCATTTTATGTACAACAGAGCTGACTAAGATTCAAAGTTTTTAACAGCTGTTCGAAAATGAACCTACATCTATTATTTTAATAAATGTGAAAACAATCGGAGACTTACTCAGTGCCTGTAAAGATAAAATAGATACAAAACTTCAGTCTAATGTTGTGTACAGCATTGCATGTGACAACTGTGATGCAAATTATATAGGCCAGTTTTAACGCTATTTAAAACGTCGAGGTGCCGAACACAAACGTAATATTGAACAAGGAAACGACATTGGTAAATGTGCATTAACTAAGCATTGTTGGGATTGTAGAACACAGATTTAAATTCAACAACATTCGAGTCTTACATAAAGAAAAGAACCTGTCAAAAAGACATGTTAGAAATATTATACATTAATTCAGACAAGAAAGCTGAAAACTACAGAACGGATATCGAGGATCTAAGCGAGGTCTACTGTCACTGCATTCAGACCTTTCCTGGTACTTCCGCTACACATTTGATGAATCGACCATTGTTGAACTTATTCTTGTAGTGAGCGCAACTCCTCACATGCTGTTGATGTTTAGCATATTTCAATTGTTATAATATTTTGATGTATACATCTAATTTTCATTTTAAAATTTAATTTGACTGTAAGTAAATAAGTTACTATCTTTTAGCTCTAGCTTACTAAAAATCTGAACATTTCAAATAAAATACCATCTACAATGTGTCCCATTTAGAAGTGCCACCATTGGGATCTCGAGAACTATAAGAGATACGATGTTGGTTAAATGGAACTTTTTGTGCGCCTTTGGGAGGCCATCTCAGATGGGCTTTTGTTTTTCCAAAAACTCTCATAGGGCACTAGATAATGACGAAAAACTGATTATTGTTGATTTTTTCTTTTTCAAATAACTTCTAAACTATTAGTAATAGAGAAAAACGTTTCAAATATAAAAGATAGATATTTTTATTACCTAACCAGTGGCGTACGAAACAAATTTTTGTATCCGTAAATTTTCGAGGTATAACACAAACTTATGTTTTTTTAAATGGAACCCATATCTGATTTTAGTCTCAAAAAAATAAATATTTTTTCTATTTTCAACGATGTAAGGGTTATTATGTTTTATATTTGTTTTGCCTTCAAAATTATTATTTTTTCCTTATTTTGTATTAAATTTACAATTATTTTGAAAATATTGGTAGATTTCTATTTGGAAATACTCCTTGTATTTAAATAATTTATTTCGTTAGTAAAATTTGCTCAAAACTCTTATCAAATTAATTTTTATAATATTTTGTATCAGGTCACCCTTGGCACATTATAGTGTAATTTGTAATTATAAGTCTAGAATAAAAATATTAAGTAATAAAAGCATAAAATAAATTATATCGATCAAATACAATATAATTAATAAAAATAATAATTTTTTTTTGAGAAATAAGAAAATTCACAAAAATTAAGAAAAAAATTAAATTTTAAGAGTAAAACAAATATAAAACATAATAACCCTTACATCATAGGAAAGAGAAAAAAATAATTATTTTTTTGAGACTAAAATAAGATATGGGTTCCATTTAAAAAAATATAAGTTTGTGTTATATCTCGAAAATTTATGGATATAAAAATTTATGTCGTACGCCAGTGGTTAGTTAATAAAAATATCTATCTTTTATATTTGAAACGTTTTTCTTAATTACCAATAGTTTAGAAGTTATTTGAAAAAGAAAAAATCAACATTAATCAGTTTTTCGTCATTATCTAGTGCCCTATGAGAATTTTTGGAAAAACAAAAGAACATCTGAGATGGCCTCCCAAAGGCGCACAAAAAGTTCCATTTAACCGTCATCGTATCTCTTATAGTTCTCGAGATCCCAATGGTGGCACTTCTAAACGGGACACACTGTATATATTGACTGTGTCCCGGTAGATTTCTTTTCTCATTAAAAGTAATAATAAAATATGTAACATTAAAGTATTTTTCGTTGTAATATACCCACAGTAATATATTCTATAAACACATTAATGCTTTGTACATTATAATCAAAAGGATTATAAAACAAACAATATTATAATTTTATTATTTTAAAGAGAAAATGTTGAAAATAAGTTTTCCTAGAATTTAATAACGTAAAAGCAACTTTTCTTTTATAATAGTATATGATGTTTAAATAAAATACCATTACTTTTCATTTTCTATTGTACCTTTCTAGTCACATTTAAATTAAATTTTAAAATTCACTAAGAAAATACTATACTTTTACGTTAAACCTAATATAAATTTCCTGCAACATTATGCAATGCTGTATAAGGTCCTTATTCATAATTTATCATGTGACCAGGAGATTTAAGCACGTGATTAATGCACAAAGTAACAAATTAATGATATAATCTTACAAGAGCATGGAGTTTATTTTTACCGTAATATTTTGATTTCGTTGATAGGAGTAATTACTATGGTAATAATCAGCACTTAACAGAGGAATAAAATTAACTTTTACTTTGATCCTACAGGAGATAAATAAAAATAAAATAACAGGTCCTTTAACCTAGTTATGACAGAGAAAATGAACGGAATAATAAGAAAATATAAAAGAACTCTAATTTTAAAGAAGACAATAGAAGAAATTTCATTTGTTTCCATCAGCGGAGGATCCAAAATTTTGATGAGAAACCTGGTTATATTGGGCGATAAAATTTCACAGAAAATGATAACATTATTGAAACGTATAAGGTGTATATTATCTGGTAACCGAGAAAACCACACGTTGGCTTGATTTTAAACGAGGCAACTATTTTTCTAGAGTGTGGTCACAAGAAATATTCAAATTGGTGTTGCTAATGCTGATCAGGATTTTATCTATTTTGCATCTATAACAAAGCTGTTACAGCACCCAAAGGGGTTCGGTAATGTAGGGTGACCAGATATTAGATCAAGAAAGGAGGACACAGCATACAAAAAAGGATGATTTTTAGTAGAAAAGGATGACAAAATAATAATAGCAAAAAACAAATATATATTTTATTAAACACTTGAAAAGAAATAAAAAATAACATTTATTTGAATTTAACAATTTAGCTGGTCGACAGCGCGAGTACCGAGACTCAACGAACAAATCCGATTCTTATTAGACGGCAATGCGTGCGACGAATTCAGCACGTGCGAGTGCGGAAAAAGGTTGTGTTCTATTACTGTGAGGTAAAAACGATTTTTTTTCATTATTTCGTGAAAAAGCCGGACGTAAATAAAAGCCGGCCGGACATTCATATTTTTGTTAAAAAGCCGCTTTATCCGGACGTCTGGTCACCCTAGGTAATGGCTCATTCGAGTGCTGTAATAGACTAGTATAATTTATTTTTATAAGTTTAGTTGCTAAGAATTTCAAAAATATCAAATGTCAAATCTCGTTAATTAAACGAACACAAACAATTGTTAAAATTTTTATTTTTATGTAATTTTGAATTTAAAGGTAAGAATAAGAAGAAAAGAAGAAATAGAGTAGTAAACTTAGAAAAAATAGAAATATCGATTGGGTAAAAAAAAGTAAGGTTAGAGTTGTCAAATGAATTCAAAGTCACATTAATACCACCAACTGACAAAAGTCCCTAAATTTTGACACTACTATCTTATATTTAAAAAATCTGTTGTGGCCAGTACAAGACTTCCTTTTTCAAGGAACTTTCGGTATGGAATTTTTTATAAAATAATTTATGTTCGTGTTACAATACATAGAATGTTTTGTAAGAAACTTTTAGTATGGGATTTATACAAAATACATAGAATTGACGGAATGTAATATGTTGGCCACATCAGATTTTTTTATTATTAATAATGCCTTTACCCGCCGTCAAATAAATATATACTGATGTTCAATTTTTTCCTTCTCCCAACCGTGTCCCTTGCCCTGCGTTGTTGCTGCTTCTTCATAACTTACCATTATCAATGGCTGGTAGTGCGAGCTTGGTTTTAACTAAAACGCTGTTTTAAGAAATGACAAATTCAAATTTCAATATTTAATTTCACCCCTATGTTTAAAGAACGATTTTTTTAAAAAAATATTTGAATACAAATTATGTTCTACTTAAAAATCATATCTTGATAAATTTGATATTATTTATTTTTATTATTAAATAATGAAATTTGACCAATGGAGTTGGCAACAATGTAGAAATCTCCAGTTCGTATTTATTTGACGGAAAATATAATAATGGTATCTCATATTTACAAATAGGTCAAAACGTAGGATGAATTCCCTAAACAATATTATTTTATTGCTATATTCTCCATTATTTTCCGTTTTGTCTGGCACAGTATCCCGTTCTCCATGGCTTAAGTTCTCATTACATCCGCTAGGTTGCGTTAAGCGTGCCGACGCAATATGTTACGCAATGCAGCGATAGGGCATATCAGCCGCTTGCTCTTGCTACGCTATCATCTGCCTCTCTTTATCCTTCCAGCAGTCTTATCACGTCCTTCGTGCCACGACCGTCTCTTTCTAACGATGATGGAATTAAATGAACGGTGCTGGTTCGATTGCACCAAACCAACAAATGGAAATTACTAATGGAAGATGGGAATATAGGATTAGACAACGAAATTGGGGTGACATTTTAAAAAGTATAAATTGTAATAAATGTAATAAGGAAAAAATAGTTGTGTTAAATGGTCAAGTAATTTATTTGGATACTGATTTTTTTTTACCTTCCGTCACCTTTAGGTAAGGAAAGTATTGTCTTTGGTCACAAAATTCGTTGGCGAGTTTTTAATGAATAAACATGTTTTAGGGTCTCCAATACTACAATTCTAAATAAATAAATAAATTAATAAATAAATATATCATCACGTCATATTACCCATTTCTGGGTGTGCCAATCTGCTTTATCGCAGATATCGGTATTGATGATGACATATTTGTACCGTGCGGGCGCTTACCAGGCGTCACCTCACGGGCACTCATTGCTGGCGTGGAGAGTGCACCACAGGGGTCACTTTTGTGCCACTTAAAATTCGAAATATTCCCGTGGCCTCGTGCCTGAGTGCCTGGTCGCGAACCTGTAGTGGTAGCACGCACTTTAGAATTCTATCATAGAAAGCAAGCGAATACGATTTTATTTTTAAGAATCTTGGTAGCACGCACTTTAGAATTATATATTCACTTTTTGATTCGGAAATTATTGGATTTTATACTATTAAAATAAGATATATTATGACAGTTGTATATAATAAATGTATAAATTATATATAAAATGCCTTTGAATAGAACTGTGGTAAAATAATGACGTTACTTTGACACTTTCGCCTCGGGTTGTACGCTTACAGGCGAATATTTTGATACACGCATGCTACCAAATTTTCGCTTCGTGGCGAAAAGCGAAAACAAATTCTTTTTTTGATAGAATTCTAAAGTGCGTGCTACCACTACGGGTTCGATCCCGACCGACGCCAAATATATACTACAATTCTAAAAAGTATAATTCTTCTGTATTCCTCTTCTTCACATCCATATGAAGAGCTGATTGAATTATGGTTATAATTGATCCATCTTATTTGAAGTTTTTAACATTTTTTTCTTAAAGAAAGGCAGTTAAATATTATTTTTTGACATTTTATGTTATAAATTATAAATATTAAAGAAAATGCTCTTCTCTATACGGTTTGATTATACATTTTCCTTCATATTCAATAGATATAGGGTTAAAGCATTATAAAAAGATTAACTTTCAAAAATCAGTCAGCTTTGCTATTTATCATAGAAACAGCTGGTATGTATATTCAAAAAATTCTAATTGACAGATGTCAGTGTCAAGTGCAAAACCAAAGATGGAAAGTATAGGATCAGAAAGTGGTATGTCATAGTGTTCCTCGTAAGTGACATGCAGTTGCAGTTTCGCCTCATGATTGGAACTTTCAATGCCGGGAGTACGAGGAAAGCCAAAGAGAAGATGGAAGGACTGTATCGCAGAACACTTGAGAGAAGAACTGTGTTAAGAAGATGCGTTGGACAGGAATGAGTAAGAAATAGCGACCCCTAATAAAATAGGGAAAATCTGAAGAAGAAAGAAGGAAACGTTAAGTGCAATTTACATAGTTTTAGTTTGAAAAGAATTAGCTAAAAATTCTCATTTGTGTGGGTTTTATAATTTGCTAAATATTTAAGCCGACCGAACTTATGTAGAAAATACAGTATGTTAAAAATTCGGAGTAGGTTATGAACAAGGAAACGTATGTCTTAAATTTAATTATATATCCCAACTTTTTACCTCTCGCTAAGAGAGGTATTGGATTCATGCTAAAATTCGCATATCCAGATTTTATTGAATAAGCACGATTTAAGGTCCCTAAAATTCGATTATAACATTTTTAAAATGTGTGTGTGTGTGTGTGTATGTGTGAATGTGTGTAGGTGTGTATGTGTGTATGTCTGGATGTTGTAGACACGATTCCTCAAAAATCATAAGACTTAAAAATTGATTAACTATGGATTCCTCAATCTGACATTCCTGGGAAGAGCTGAAAAGGATTTGGTAACAATTGAACAACCGAAAGTTTTTGGAAATTTTTGTTATTAAATATTGAAGAACTTATAATTCTCCATCTAATACACTTAAAAATTTTATTGTATCTTGTATAGATATAGAGATAAAGACACTATAATATATAGAGTAATTTAATCGCAAAGGCCAAGGCACTAAGGAAACCAGTTGGCAAATTCCAATGTTTATAACATAGTTTTTAAATGACACATGTCAGTGTCAAAAATCAACAGTTTTAGTGACATTCTGACAGCTTTTTCTGGGAAGTATATTTAATCTTTCTTATTGTTTTATTAATTAAATATTTGAAATTATAGGTAAAATGCATATATCCATCAGAAATACCGCCAATCTGGTTAATGAATTGGAAGAATCTCTGACATTTAGAAACTTCCTCATACAATGAAAAATAGAAATAATTAGAATTATATGTGTGCAGAAGACATGTTAAATACAATAAAAATCAGTATTTGGGTAAAGTTCTGTATTTTTTTTGTTATAAAACGACGGTTTGAAAGGGAAGTGCAATACAATACTTATATAGCCTAATATAGAAATGGCGAGAGGTCTTGTGCTGGCCACAACAGATTTTTTCTCTTCTCATATTTAAAAAATATTGTATTTAAAAATCGACCTGAAAATTTAATGGATTTGGAAAGGAGTATTTTAAGACTTTAGATCAAATAACACCTGAAATGTTCATTAGAGTAACCGAAAATATGAAACGACGTGTGCATTTGTGCCTTAAGAATAATGGAGAACATGTTCAACATCTTCTTTAAATAAAATGTCTGTTTTCTTCTTTATTATATTTTCTTCTTAAAATCATATATCAATATTAACAATTTTGACAACTTTACTTTTGAATTGAACAACGATCAGACCTACGATTCTGTGTTCATAGCCTATTCCGAATTAGATTTTATTTGAACACACTGTATCATTATTAATTCAGTCGATAATTAATATCTTCCTTCGTTCTATATTTAAATCAATGTCGAATCCTCCCACTGGGCCAAGACCTTAGCCCAAACTTTTCGTTCTTGTTCCAAGATCACGCCCCGAATCACGAAGCATAGCTGTTCGTGATCGTGACACAGTTGGCAGATGCTTTTCTCTACCAAGGACATTTTTTGCACTACTGCAGTTATAGATATGCTGCGTAGTTTCACTTTAACTATTATTATATTGGAAACTGGAACTTCCGAGTACAGATGCTTGTTACTGTTCGAGTTCTTTCGTAAGAGTTGGCAAGTTTTGCTGAAGTTTCAACTTGGATTGTATCGAAGTTTGATTTTTATTATTTACAAGTTTCGATATGATTTTTAATTTGAGCTTCCAAAATTTCGACATTCGAAAGTTATTTGGAATCCACTATGATATGTAAGTAAGTTTCAGTTCTAGAACAAATTGTTCCCTGATCTGATCTAGTAATCTTTATGGTAGGCATACAAAATTTAGCAGAATTTTTAAATTGTTTATTCAACAGGGGTTTACACTAATTTTCAATTTTTACCTCCCGCTACCCTAGGTAAGGGAGGTATAGGGATCGTGCTAAAAATCGGATATAGAGATTTTAGTGAATAAGCCCGTTTTGATGTCCCCAGAATCCGATTTTAACATTTTTACAATGATGTCTGTAGGTATGTATGTGTGTGTGTCTGTGTGTGTGTGTGGATCATGTGGACATGATTACTCAAATACTATCAATCAGAAAAATTTGAAATTTTGTATCCATTCTATGCTAATGGGGAAGAGCTCATTAGTTTTGAGTGTATATCAAATAACCAAAAGTATCATTTATACAAGCTTTTAACAGTTTTTCTTGTAAAAAATTCATTGAATATAAATTTTTAGCAACTTTTACCAATACAAATTGAATATAATGGCACAATCTTCAATTCTACGATAATAGCATTTAGTAAATAACTTGAAATAACTTTATATTATATTATAAAATAATTTATTTTTGTACATCACTTTGCCTCTGCGTCAAACAAAAACAATACTTTAATAACAAATTTGACATATTTAAACAAATGTCACTGTCACGCAGCAATTTTCATTAAAATTAATAATGAAACCGTGTTAAGAAGAATTTAGTAGTTTAAATATGATTCTAATGAAATTAAGGTTTGTAAAAATAATATATTTTCCTTCATACATAAATATTAGATATACAGGATAATTCAATTCAAGTTTGATGTTTGCAGAATTATATATCAAACAGCTCTCAATAAGAACGTGATTTCAAAGTGTCAAATAATAATTTGCAACTACACATTTACGAAATGAATAATGTACGGCGAAGAATTTACACAGATTGCGCTTTAGAGCATAAGGAAGTTGGTGATGATTTTGACAATAATGTGTGTGTGACGATTTTTCCTTAAAATATATTAATGATCCAAAAGTTCGCAAAGTTGGTATTTAATACTCTTATATAATTTGAAACAACATATTAGATTTTGACTATATATGATAAACCGGATGTAGTACTTAATTTGAAGCTCTAACAGATTTTTCAGGAAAAACATAATAAAATATAATCCAAAATTTTGTATTACAAACTTTTCTATTTATTGGAACAACAAAGTAGATTTTGTTTACAAACGATCAATCGGAAGTGAAACTTTACTTAAAGCTCATTGCTATTTTAAACATGGAATTGGCGGGAGGTAATGTGCTGGCCACATCAGATTTTTTTTATATGTTATTCTTCATGAAAAGTTATATATCTTAGAATAAAGAAAACGTTTTTATTATATTACGTCACAAATTTCGCAGCGTTTCAAACGTAGTAAAATGTTTTCATGTATTTAAAAAAATGGAAACTTATTTAAACATTTAGTTGGTGTTTTCAGGAATGTATTGTAACATATTTTGGTGTACTAGTGTTATTTTTCATTATTTTGATTATGGTGGAAACCCCTACTCGCTTTCTTTTTCTGTAATTGCCTTCATTTTTTTCTGAAACGAAGGGAAGATCCATATGTGCATGAGTAAACAGTTAAACAAACGAACGAAATTAAAAATCGGTTGGTTGTTTTGTACAAATCAAACAATGTAGCAAAAATTGACAGATCACGATTTGCAATACCCATAAACTCTGACTTACTCGACTCTGCTTTGATATTTGAATTTATGATTGAGTTAGAATTACGTTCCATGTTGGATAATTGACAGCAATATTTGGAATCTATCGCATAAATTGGATAAAAGACAAAATGCGATTGAAAGCTTAGCAACTAATGGCCAGTACGTTTCATCCATGTTCATGGTATATACAGATATTCGCGATTCAAGCTAAGTGATACACACCAAGCGACTAAATTATGAACTAGAAAAGTGACGTCACGGCAGGGATAAAATCAGCTGTTTCTGATGTGTCGTTTATGTTTATTGAACTCTTACATATGCTCTGCAAGTATTTTACTTTAACTTTGTTCGTTTAAATACGATATTTAACTATGAATATGGAAGGAGAGAAGAAGAAATGCAAAAGCAATGTTAATGGGGTATTTGATTTTTACATATATGATACTAGACCAAAAAATAAAATACCCGTATTTTTTTAAATTGATTAATTATTCGTAGAGAAAATAATTATTAAAACTTTGGAGAAGGGATCTGTGACGTCAGTAGGGTAGAATGATAGAAGACAGTTAGACTGAGATCGATATCATTTTCGGCATTCCATAACCTATCACAACATATCTATCTCAGTCTAACTGTCTTCTTCTACCACTCTACCCTGCTGACGTCACAAATCCCTTCTCCAAAACATTAAATTGCTAATAACAATATTATTACAAACTAATGTTTAGTTTTTATTATTATAATGAGAAGCTATAGTGGTTAGTTTTTATATATTATGACATATATTGAAATTCGATTATGGTCACATACCCCATTGTTGTGTAGTTGGATGTAAATCTATACGCTGTAAGGACACTACTAACCTAATGCTTTTTCGAAGCCAAATGAAAAAATCGAAGTAGTGGACGAATTTGGTATATTCAGGCATTCTTGGTATTAGTTACTGTGCAACAATACAACAAAATTATTTCCAAATCAAATGTTTTGAAATTTCACGCCGAAGTTGATTAACATTGGTTGATCTGCAAATGTAGAAACAGTAGAAAAAATATGATAAAATGTTTTGTTATATTGGTGGGGTCTCGTGGCCGTGTGCCTGAGTGTCTGCTCGCGAACCTGGGGGAACTGGGTTCGATCCCGACCGGCGCCAAATATTTCGAATTTTATATGGCACTAAAGTGACCCCTATGGTGCACTCTCCATGCCAGCAATGAGTGCCCGTGAGGTAACGCCTGGTAAACGCCCGCACGGTCAAATATGTCATCATCATTACCGATATCTGCGACAAAGCAGATTGGCACATCTAGAAATAGGTAATATGCCGTGATGATATAATTATTTATTTATATTGGATGGTAGAACAGCGTCTTG
Organism: Ophonus ardosiacus; assembly: GCA_943142095.1. Classification (NCBI taxonomy): domain Eukaryota; kingdom Metazoa; phylum Arthropoda; class Insecta; order Coleoptera; family Carabidae; genus Ophonus; species Ophonus ardosiacus. The sequence continues at coordinate 49,348,429 of OW964828.1, read as the reverse complement.
TTTAACTAAAACGTTTTAAAAAATGTCAAATTCAAATTTCAATATTTAATTTTACCGTTATGTTTAAAGAACGATTTTTAAAAAAATATTTGTTTGAATACAAATTGTGTTCTGCTTTTAACATCATATTTTCATAAATTTGATATTTTTATTATCAAATAATTAAATTTGATATGTTTTAAAACAGTGTTTTTGAATTGGGTTGTGCACCCAATTATTCAAAGTATTCTTTGAATTGTAATGGTATACTTTAAACTAAAAATAAAGCATTTTCCATATTTCTAAATAAATAAATATATCATCACGGCATATTACCCATTTCTAGGTGTGCCAGTATCTACAACATATGTAGACATCGGTAATGATGACGATATATTTTACCGTGTGGGCGCTTACCAGGCGTCACCTCACGAGCACTCATAGCTGGTGTGGAGCGTGCATCACAGGAGTCACTTTTGTGCCATTTAAAATTGGAAATATTTGGCGTCTGTCGGGATCGAACCCGGTTCCCCCAGGTTCGCGACCAGGCACTCAGGCACGCGGCCACGGGACCTCTAAATATCTATACAAATATATTTTTCGGAAATAAATGTAATTTACTACCCTAGAATGTAGAATAAACTAAATAAATACATATAATAGTACAATTTTTGTTTAATATATAATAATTTGAATCGCGAATAGTCACCGTTAAATAAATATGGTTTGATGCTCAACTCTTTCCCCTCTTCACACCATGACCCTTGCACTGCGATGTTGCTGCTTCTTCATATCTTAGCATTTTCAACAATACCACTGAATTGGCAACAGTGTAGCAATATCCATCTATACTTATTTGAGGGCAACTAGTTATTCACAAAATAGGTTCTTTCACAATTTTAACTACCTATGCTCGTTTTGGATTTTCTCTGTTCGTCGATTTCATCAGCTTTTCCTAAACTCTGAGAATTTGTTAAATCAACAATAACGAACCGAAATAGAACATCAAATGAATTCTTGATAATTGCTGTGAAATTGGCATTATAAATCCCATGAAGTCTACGTATCCATGGTGATCAGGCTATTGACTATTCTCCTATTATATGCGATTCTCTGAAGTCTCTTGGGTTACATTGGTAATCAACGGCTGTCGTAGGAGTTGACTGATTATAGTACAACGAATACGTTTTGTTATATTGAACAAGCACTATTGTATTTCAGGTTTAAATTTTCAAAGGCTGTTCTAGAGACGAAATTACAGTAAAATATAGAACGCAGTTTGCCATATGAATTTGTGATAATGAATCTAGTGACCTTTGGATTTTATTCTCAACTGGAACCTTCAATATACGAGTATGTAACATGTGAAAATTTAAATGATTACAACGCAAGTAAAAAAATTGTGGCTAGCACAAGACCTCTCGCCATTTCCATATTAGGCCATAACAATATTGTACATATTTAACATTGCTGGTACACAAAAACACATATCTTCCTTATATATTTTATATAAGTTTCCTATTATTCTTCTAATGTTCGAGATTCTTTCGATTCATTGATGAGATTGGCAGTATTTCTGAAGGGTATATGTAATAATGTATCTATAATTATAAATATTTAATTAATAATAAAATAAACATTAAATGTAAAAAGTCTTCAATAATGTCTCTGGTTTTTTGACACTGACATTTATCTTTCAATTACAACATTTTAATTTTTTCACTTGTTTTCCATGGGCTGAGAGATTCATTACAACATATTATTTTATATATTTATGTTTCTCTATCTCAAAATATGTAGAAGATATAATAGTAATTTTAGTGTGTCGGATTTAGATTCTTTAATATTTGTAATAACATAAATTTTCAAAATATAACATTAAAAATTTTTTTTTTAAAGAAAATTTTGCTTCCGGTTGTCCAATTGTTACCAAAATCTAAACGGCTCTTCCCAGTAATATCAGATTGAGGAAACCGCAGTTAAAGATGTCTTAAGTCTTATAGAATTTGCGAAACCATGGTTCCAACATCCACGCACACGCACACACACACACACACACACACACACGCACACATACATAAACACGGATATTATCGTAAAAATGTTATAATCGGATTCGACAGACCTTAAAACGTGCTTATATCCACTAAAATCGGAATATGCGATTTTTAGCATGATGCCAATACCTCTCTTAGCGAGAGGTAAAAAAAATTGACTGCAATCAAGTATTTTTTTTTCATTAATAACATATTCTTGAAATAATGTGGCATAGGAAACAGATCTTATTGAGATTATAAACATTGAAATATTGGTGCATTTTGTCTATCAGCTAGAAGTGATTTCTTTAGCGAAGGAGATTACTTGCAGTAAAACATTGTGAAACGAGTTATTTCGTCTAGAAAACACTGAAGCGATTTGGAGACACCTAGAAGAACAGTTTTTACACTAGATTTGAACATTTCACGATCTGAAACGAAAGTTTTGTACGAACTTCTTGGGTCTCAAATGTTACCTAAGATTTGCCACTTTTTAGGTGTATACAAGCTTCTTGGGGCCCTCGTTGGGGCCTAATGTAATGCATTCTGCCAATTAGATAAAGTGCACTTTTTATCAATGATATTACTGTAAAACACTCTAAAACTCTGGTGGCTCAATGGTTAGAGCAACACCTCTTGTGTGTATGTGAACTTACTCAGTAATTGGGATTTAATTCTGTTGAGAGGTTTTTCTAAAAACACAAGATTTTGCGGTCTGAAACTAAAGTTTTGTATAAACTTCTCGGAACACAAATTTCGATTAAATGTGGTTAAAACTATTTTTGAGTGTATATTAGCTTCTTTTTACCTTCCGTCACCTTTAGGTAAGGAAGGTATTGTCTTTGGTCAAAAAATTCGGTGGTGAGTTTTTAATGAATAAGCACGTTTTAGGGTCCCTACAATACGAATTTACTATTTTTAAGATGATGTCTGTATGTATGTATGTGTGTGTGTGTGTGTGTGTGTGTGTGTATGTGTGTCCGTGTGTGACAAATTTTTCTCCGACGATAACTCCAATACTATAATTCTAAAAATTATAATTCTTTCGTATTCCTCTTCTGTACATCCATATGAAGAGTTGATTAGATTTTGGTTATAATTGATGCACCGGTAGTACCCTTATTTAAAGTTTTTAACAGTTTTTCTTAAAAAAACGCAGTTAAATATTATTTTTTGATATTTTGTTATTATATTTATTAAAGAAAATACTCTTCTCTATATGGTTTGATTATTCATTTTCCTTCATATTCAATAGATGTAGATTTAAAGCATTATAAAGAAATTAATTTTCAAAAATTAGTCAGCTTTGCTATTTATCATGGAAACAGCTGATACATTCAAAATTGACAGATGTGTGTTGCAAGTGCAAAACCAAATATGGAAAGTATGGGATGAAAAATTAGTATTTCATAGTGGTCCTCTCAAGTAACATGCAGTGAAAGGCTAAAAAGAAGATGTATCGCAGAAGACTTGAGAAAGGAAGGACTGTGTGAAGAAGATGCGTTGGACAGGAATGAGTGGAAGAGAAGAGGAAACAGCGACCCCTAATAAAATAGGGGAAAACTGAAGCAGAAAGTAAAATGTGTCAAGTGCATTTTTCTTAGTGTATGTTTATGTCATAATTTTATTGGATTTATAGAACCTTTTCAAATGAACTTTTGGTATGAAATTTGTAAAAAATAGTATGTGTTCGTGTTCGATTTTACATGATATTATATAGAAACTGTTCCACGGTCCTTTTGGTATGGGATTTGTGCAAAATATATCGAATTGACGGAATGTCTTGTGCTGGCCACAACAGATTTTTTAGTGAAAGAATTTATTGCTAAATATTCTAAAACGGCGTATTTACCTAGACACACACATTCTGAAAAGATTATCAGATATGTCTTGAACATTAGTTGTATTTTGTTAAGAAGAATGGGATCTATATTTATATGACTTATTTTTACTCAAAACTGTTGGAGAAATGCCTCGGTGTATAGTAAATTTATTGATTTGTGACAAATAATACGAAAATATTATCCCAAGTAATGTATTCCCAAGTATATGTGGTAAAAAGAAACATTCAGCATTTCTGAGAATTCTGTTGAAATTATTACATAATTTTTTCATACTGGGTTATACTTATCACGATAGTAGTATTATAAATTAGTCGCGGACTGGACCGAGGTATGCAATTATGTGAACAATATTTAATTCAAGAATGTATTTTCTTTTAATGGTAGGGTGTAGGGACCTTATGTTTGTTCACAATTATATAAAGCCGAATTGGATCATTTAACCTTGTCCATCAATCACGCATGTTCTGACGTGTAATGACGTTTTATTTTTACAGAAGTGGGCCATAGAGTGTGAGTGGTGCTATTATACTACAACTCGGCATCAGGCGGCCATGACACTCGCCTCCTCTGATTTGAATTAACGATTTATTTTCTATGTTATCTGCACATGAACGTTGTAATTTGAACTCAATTGTTTCCGCTACTACTTGATAAGAACCTGTTATGAATTTTTTAACACCTTGTATTTGAAATTCAAACAGGTTTGTTTAAAAACACGTGGCAATATTAATTATTTAAATATTGTTTAAAACGTTGAACAGTAAGTATTACAGGCACGCGAACTGCGGAATATTGTATATTTCGGTTTGGGAAAATTCTTTTCTTGGAATTTGTTCCTTGATTCTTTTGTAGTTCATAATTTCTAACGTTTTCCAGAATGTTATAGAAACATGCTAATAGGGCTAATGCAAGAATTTTATATGCTTGAAATTTGAAAATATCACGAAATGTACAATAAATATTTTACAATTAATATGACAAAATTTAGTGCGTGTTCTTGAAGGTTAAGTTCTGAAAGAAAATTAAAATTTCAATTAATTCCAAATTAATTTCTTTGAAGATAAAATTACCTAGTGCGTCTCGGGACACCCGACAAAAGTGGTAACTTTGTCCCGGTTATCTTAAGTTAAAGTAATTTTATCGATTAAGTGTTAGTAGAAAAAATTTGATGTAGCCAGCCTATAACCTCCCGCTGGGTATTTAACCACGCAGCAATCAATCATTATGTTCAAATATTTTTTTATTCACATAAAATAAAATTCACAAATACTGACAAAACTAATAGAAAAACTTAACAAAAATCAAAATAGTACTCGCATCTTTACACAAAGTCTTTTCAGAGCCGTACCAAACACAATGTAGCAAATTAATAGTACTTCTAATATTTATGTATGATAGATGCACTCGATTTCGAGCTTTGGCCCGGCCCGACCCGAAGCCCCCCTCGATTTCGAGTCGATCATCGAGCCGGGCCGAAGATATTTTTTATCGGGCCGAATCGGGCTAATCATTTTCAAAAATCGAGGCGAGTCGGACTTTTGATTTTGGCCCGGCTCGAAAATTCGAGCTTTTCGGGCCGACCGGAAAAATCTTATAGTTCAATCAAATCCTTAATATTTTAATAAAAATGGATGAAGTTAAAAAGGATCAAAATGATTTAATAACAACACACTTCACATATTAATAAATAAAAATGTATTATTTTACTTCAAGAATTCAAGGTTATTCATTAAAGCATAATAATTATATTGTGATGTTATTATTATTGTTATTACTCGTATACTTAAATAAAAGTGATTTTTGTTCATACCATAATGATTTCTTGTCCTATTTTTGAGCAGAAACAAAGTTATATAAAAAATCCTTATGTAAATTAAAATTATATTTTTTTATATAAGATTTGTGAAAAAGTTGTTTAAATTCTTTGGTAAACAAAGTGTTAAATACTCGTAGGTCTGTAATTTTTATATCAAACTTACACTAGAAGGGTCTCTTTTTTAACTACTTATGTTATCTAATGTTGAAAGTTATAAGAATGTAGAGGCTTTTTATAAGTTTGACATGAAAAAAGTTAAACATTTCGCCTTAACATAAAAATCAACGTTAGGAATGCCGGATGCACCCAATTTCGAGCTTTGACCCGGCCCGGCCTAAAGCCCGGCCCGATTTCGAGTTAATTTTCGAGCCGGGCTAGCTAATTTTTTTGTCGAGTCGATCTTCGAGTCGGGCCGGTAATTTTTATTTTCGGGCCGAATCGATCCAAACCTTAAAGCCCGGCCCGGCCCGGCCTGAATGCATCTCTAGTATGATTGAAAATATATTATTTTTACAAACCTTAATTTTATTGGATTCAAACATACATTATTACTACATTCTCTTTATCACGGTTTGATTATTAATTTTAATGTAATTGCTTCCTGACAGTGACATTTGTTTAAATATGTCAAAATTGTTATTAAAATATTAGGTTTTTTGTTTGTTTTGAAAATAAGGTATTTAAAGTTATTTAGAGTTACTTATTAAATGGTATTATCGTAGAATTGAAGATAGCACCATTATATTCAATTTTTATTAGTAATAGTTGCTGAAAAATTATATTCAACAAAAAATGTTAAAAGATTGTATTAAGTGATACTTCCGGTTATCCGATATACACAAAAACTAATGAGCTCTGCCCACAATAGTATAGAATGGGTATACAAAATTTCAAAATTTTCTGATTGATTGTATTTGAGTAATCGTGTCCACCCACAGACATCATTGTAAAAATATTGAAATCGGGTTCTGGGGACATCAAAACGTGCTTATTCACTAAAATCTCTATAGGCGATTTTTAACACGATCCCTATAACTCACTTACCTAGGGTAGCGGGAGGTAAAAATGTAAAGATTTGGTAAAATTATACTTTTGTTATTAAAAATGCTGTTTTTTACCTCCCGCTACCCTAGGTAAGGGAGGTATAGAGATCGTGCTAAAAATCACATATAGAGATTTTATTGAATAAGCACGTTTTGATGTCCCCAGAATCCGATTTTGTCATTTTTACAATGATGTCTCTAGGTATGTGTGTGTGTGCGCGCGCGTGTGTCTCTCTCTCTGTGTGTGTGTGTGTGTGTGTGTGTGTGTGTGTGTGTGTGTGTGTGTGTGTCTGTGTGTGTGGATCTTGTGGACACGATTACTCAAATACTATCAATCAGAAAAATTTGAAATTTTGTATATCCATTCTATACTAATGTGGGAAGAGCTCATTAGTTTTGAGTGTATATCGGATAACCGGAAGTATCATTTATACAAGCTTTAACAGTTTTTCTTGTAAAAAATTCATTGAATATAACTTTTTAGCAACTTTTAACAATACAAATTGAATATAATGGCATAATCTTCAATTCTACGATAATAGCATTTAGTAAATAACTTGAAATAACTTTATTTTATATTATAAATAATTTATTTTTGTACATCACTTTGCCTCTGCGTCAAACAAAAACAATACTTTAATAACAAATTTGACATATTCACTGTCACGAAGCGATTACATTAAAATTGATAATGAAACCGTGTTAAGAAGAATTGTAATGAAATTAAGGTTTGTAAAAATAATATATTTTCCATCACACATAAATATTAGATATTCAGGTAATTCGATTTAAGTTTGATGTTTTCAGCATTATATATCAAACAGCTCTCAATAAAAACGTGATTTCAAAGTGTCAAATAATAGTTTGCAACTACACATTTACGAAATGGATCATGTACGGCGAAGAATTTACACAGATTGCGTTTTAGAGCATAAGGAAGTTGGTGCTGATTTTGACAATAATGTGTGTGTGACGATTTTTCTTTAAAATATATTAATGTTCCAAAACTTCGCAAAGTTGGTATTTGCTCACAGATTTTTCAGGAAAAACATAATAAAATATAATCCAAAATTTCGTATTACAATTTTTTCTATTTATTAGAATAACAAAGTAGATTTTGTTTACAAACGATCAATCGGAAGTGATACTTTACTTAAAGCTCATTGCTATTTTAAACATGGATTTGGCGGGAGGTCATGTGCTGGCCACAACAGATTTTTTAAAAAAAATATCGCTTCAATAAGAAGACACTAAACAAATTATAATAGTACATTAAAGCAATCTGTTAACGTACGAGTTTAGTTTTGAAAAACGAGCAGCGAAGTAATTTTATAATGAGATTTTTAAAAAATGCGACTTGTCAAAAATATGAATTGGTGTTTCTTTTTATCAGTTATGATGTTAGTGCTTCCCGGTAACAATCGAAATTTCATATTATAACGGTTTGTCTACTTTGTTTTGTGAATTTTGTATACTATAATACATTGTATCAAATAGTGTGTTTATAGATCTTAACGACGTGTTAACAGTGCTTTTATAGATTCATAAGAACACCGAAATAGAAAAAGAAACTAAAATAGGGAATTTGTAGATTGACTTGTACATAAACTGAGTTCATTTTCGTGTCTTGCATACACTTATTTAACAAAATTAAATTTCCCATAATGTGCTATGAAAATCATCGACTTGCAATCTCTTTATCAAAAAGGAAATCAAAATCTTCCTTTCTCAATTATTCCTCTTTCACCGTCTCTAACATCTCTTTGGATTCCACAAGCACACATTAGAATCTTTGAAAACAGCAGATAATATAGAGAGCATAGAAAGGAGAGCGTACAAATTGAAAGGGTAGTGAAACAAGCTGTTAGCAAATAATAAACAAACGTTGGACTATTGAATAAACACACGTTCTCACAACAAACTAGACAGGGAGATGGGTTTATAAACGACGGGTAGAATGGACACTGACAGAAGGCAAAGGGCACGGATATTGATTTGGCCAAGCTCTAATGTCTACAAGACAAGAGGATACAAATACAACACCCATTATGTAGACTTACAGTTTAAAGAAGTCTGTTCACGGTTTTATTCGTAAAAGTAAGTATCGCAAAATAAGGTTAGCAGATAATTTTAGTTTCATATATGAGAACGATATGACAAATAATTCGCATCTTCTAAGAGAATGGCTATTGTATAATATAAGCTTCAACATCCCTTAAAGTCTTTAAAGACTTTAACCAGATTGAAAGTGCTGAAAACTCTTGAAAAAAAAAAAAACAAGAAGAATGTAAACCAAAAAAGAATTTAACAATAAATTACAAGAAGAATGGCCGTATATAACGCCATCGTTGACCAAAAATTTGGTAGATTTAATGGCTCGTCGCTTAGTTATTGGTGGAGCAACCAAAGCAAACCCATCAAAATCTTATATTTCTTTATAAAACATAAATGGTTTATTATTTTCAAGGTTTACCCCACATATATAATGTTATTTGTTTATATTTCTTATCTTCCGTCATCTTTAGGAAAGGAAGGTATTGTATTTGGTAAAAAAAATCGTTGGTGAGTTTTTAATGGATAAGCACGTTTTTAGTCTCTAGAATACGATTTTGTCTGTATGTTTGTGTTCGTTAGTGTGTGTGTGTGTGTGTGTGTGTGTGTGTGTGTGTGTGTGTGTGTGTGTGTGTGTGTGTGTGTGTGTGTGTGTGTGTGTGTGTATGTGTATGACAAATTTTTCTTCGACGATAACTCCAAAACTACAATAAAAATTATGATTCTTTCTTATTCTATTCTTTATAGCCACATGAAGAGCTGATTAGATATTGGTTATAATTGGCCAACCGGAAGTTCCCTTATTTGAAGTTCATGACAGTTTTTCTTGAAAAAAAGCAGTTAAATATCATTTTTCGACATTTTATGTGATTATCAATATGATAGAATATTTTATTCTCTATACGGTTTGATTATACATTTTCCTTCATATTCAATAGATATAGAGTTATACAATTATAAAGAGATTAACGGATTAACTTTCAAAAATCGGTCAGCTTTGCTAAAATCATTGAAACAGCTGATATATTCAAATAATTCTAATTGACAGATGTCAATGTCAAGTGCAAAACCAAATATGGAAAGTATAAGGTGACAGAGTGTCCCTCGCAGTGACTTGCAGTTGCAGCCTGGCCTTAATATTGGAACTTTCAATGCCAGGAGTACGAGGAAGGCCAAAGAGAAGATGGAAGGACTATGTAGCAGAAGATTTGAGAGAAGAAGATGCGTTGGACAGGAAAGCGACCCCTAATAAAATAGGGAAAACTGAAGGAGTACGTGTGAACTGCAATTTACATAATGTACGTTTTTCATTGGATTTATAGTGTCTTTTCAAAGGAACTTTTGGTATGGAATTTGTAAAAAATAGTGTGTTCGAGTTACAATTTTGCAGGATATATATAATCTTTTTCAAGGAACTTTTGGTAAGAGATTTGTACAAAATATTGACGGAAGGTTTTGTGTTGGCCACAACAGATTTTAATAACGTAACATAATGCTTTTCATTTTGGATTAAAAAAATATTAAATACATTGGGGTTTATTAGACTGCTATTATTCTAAAACAGAAATTATTGTCATACGGAGACCTTTTTACCTTCGGTCACCTTTAGGTAAGGAAGGTATTGTCTTTGGTCAAAAAAATCGGTGGTGAGTTTTTAATGAATAAGCACGTTTTAAGATCCCTAGAATACGATTTTACTAATTTTACATTGATGTCTGTATGTGTGTAGTGTATGTATGCCCGTGTGTCCGCGCGCGCGCGCGCGCCTGTGTGTGTGTGTGTGTGTGTGTGTGTGTGTGTGCGCGTGACAAATTTTTCTCCGACGATAACTCCAAAACTACAATTCTAAAAATTATGATTCTTTCGTACTCCTCTTCTTTACAACCATATGAAGAGCTGATTAGATTTTGGTTATAAATGGTCAACCGGAAGTACCCTTATTTGAAGTTCTTAACAGTTTTTCTGGAAAAAACGCAGTTAAATATAATTTTTCGACATTTTATGATCATTAATATGAAAGAAAATCTTATTCTCTATATGATTTGATTATACATTTTCCTTCATATTCAATAGATATAGAGTTATAGAGATATTAACTTTGACAGATGTCAGTGTCAAGTGCAAAACCAAAGTGGAAAGTATAGGATCAGAAAGTAACATAAGTGACAGAGTGTCCCTCGCAAGTGTCTTGCAGTTTCAATGCCGGGAGTACGAGGTAGGCCAAAGAGAAGATGGAAGGACTGTGCAGCAGAATATTTGAGAGAGGAAGAACTGTCTGAAAAAGATGCGTTGGATAGGAATGAGGAAGTGTGAAGTGCAATTTACAGAATGTACATTCGTGTTATAATTATATTGGATTTATAGAATCTTTTTAAAGGAACTTACAATATGGAATTTGTAAAAAATAGTGTGTTCGTGTTACAATTTTACAGGATATATAGAATCTTTTTCAAGGAACTTTTGGTATCGGATTTGTACAAAATACATCGAAATGACGGAAGGTTTTGTGCTGGCCACAACAGATTTTTTGTATGAATCTCATAAAACAAGAAAGTACGTATTGCAATATTAACAAATGCAGGCATGTCGATAAAAGCTCGAAAGACTTTAGTACTAGAGGCATTTAAAATCGCAGTAATAGTGACATTTGTAATCAACATTAATAGTGCAGGAAGGCAGTTGTTACCACCAAAATTATATTGTTGATTTTAAACTACTTATTCTCAAAGTAATGGTTGCCATTCTACTTATTTATATTTTGTAACATCCTTCACGTTACTTCAGTTTTTAGGCTTCTTAATAAGTGGGTATCATTTTTGAGCAAACTGCCTATGAAATAACAATATTTGGGATTTATGGTTCCTCTGGTGTATAATGTAGTTGAAAGCTGGCAGAGAGAGGCTGTTTAGAAATCAATATTGAAAATAATTTGCGCAGAGAGTCAACCTGTAGCTCTCCCTTCATAATCCTGCATATAATGGAACGTTTAGCTGATAATCTTGTAATTCTCACTTGTAGCGTAGCGTATCCCATATCTGTTACGTTATCATATCACTCGGAGTAATTGTGTGTTATGTAGCTGCGCAATATATTGATGGCAGTATTATCTTTTTGCATTTATGTATTTCAATGAAATCCGAATTGTTCCTTATTGGTTCACTGCACTTCTGCTGCTTCATGAATTATTGCAGATTTGGGTTTCACTATCATCTCAACTATCGACTAAGCTATGTACGTTACTTACGTAAAATATACAGCGTGTAAATTTTAAAACGGGTCTTAGGGCTATAACAGAAAAACAGTTTTTTAGATGCCAAAAGTTTCGATATTAATTTATTGAAAAAAGAATTAGTGCATATTATAAAGAAAAAAATTACAATTTTTTTGATACCAAACACATTACATTATTCTTTCATATAAAGCCAGAAAATAAATTTAAAAATTTGCACAATTAAGAAAAAATATCAATAGCCGTGAAACTGACAGAAACAAAACAAAACAATTGTTGACTTGAGACGCTCATTAATAAACGTTTCATACACATTATTTGTTAAATTATTATTATTATTTTCGTTTTATTAAGAAAAATTACAAATTATTAAATGGTTTTAATTATTCCCTTGTATAGTTTACAGTTTTTCTTGTTTCTTATAACTTATTACTTATTACATGTAGATCATCTTTCATTTGTAAATACCTATTAGAATAAATAATAATTGTTTCTTAAATCATAGTGTTTACTTTATTTTGTGTTATTTTGTATTAGTTCATAAATTAATAACTTTAATCTTTAATTGTCCCCTCCCTATCATGTTAGTAAAAAATAACAATGTTTTCTTACTGTTAGTTTCATGGCTAATGATATTTTTTCTTAATTGTAGAAATTTTTAAATTTATTTTCTGAGTTTACATGAAACAGAAATGTAAGGTGTTTGGTATTGAAAAATTTGTAAATTTTTTCTTTATAATAGGCATCAATTATTTTTTTAATATATTAATATAGAAAATTTTGGCGTCTAAAAAACTGTTTTTCTATGTTATAGCCCTATGACCCGTTTTAAAATTTACACCCTGTATAAACCAAATACTGACAAATCTATGTATCTATACAACACGTACGAGTAGCATTAACAATTTTTTTGAATGTAAATTTCATTGTTTATGATCTCTCTGAGAGAAGTATTGCAAATTAATTTAATGCACGTTTTAAGGCCCCTAGAATCCAATTATAATATTTTTACGATGATGTCTGTGTGTGGGTGTGTGTGTATGTATGTATAGTGTATGTTGGAGGAACGAAAAACTATAAGACTTAAGACCAGTAGTGGGAGCACGCACTTTAGAATTCTATCAAAAGAGGCATTTGTTTTCGCTTTTCGCCGCGAAGCGAAAATTTGGTAGCATGCGTGTCTCAAAATATTCGCCTGCAAGCGTATGACTTGAGGCGAAAGTGTCAAATTAACGTCATTATTTTACCACAGTTCTATTCAAAGCCAATATATATATATATATATATATATATATATATATATATATATATATATATATATTTACATCCCGCTATCATTGCTGCGTCCTTTCATGGCTAGGACATTGTGGCAACCACCGAAAGGAATAGAGATAGGTATCGGCTTTATAAAGTATATCTACTTATTTTTCCCCCTGATTATGAATTTCGGTTCAAATTTCAATAAAGTCAATTTACAACGATATACGTTTCCTTTCATTTGACGGACATTATGAGCTCCTCCATTCTGAGTGAATCCGACGTCCACAGTATATACTTCAGACATAATCAGTACTTGTGACGTCCAATTTGTATATTTTTATTTATACTACCGTTACAGTGACGTCCAGCAGCGTTGCCAATATTAAATACATTATTCTGATGCAGAAAGCACTCTTACACAACAATATGCATACTTTGCTGTAAACATCATAGATTCCTACAATGTTTGATAATGGTAATTTCTTTTGGAAATCTGTAAGCAATTTGAAAATGGAACTATTAATTTGTCATTTAAAATGTCATTTTTAATACTTAATACTTTTGTTCTAAAATTATTAGGAAAAAAATTTCTCTAAATTAAAATTTTACCATTGTATTTCTCATACATATAACAAAGATACCTGTTATACAAGTAAACAATAACAAAATCTTAATAATGTATTTACAGTAAAAGAACTCGCTAGTACAAAATGTGATAGAAATGTGAAATGTTCTTGCACTTAGTGTACAAGAACAACAATTCTATTTTCTCCGACGGTAAATGTAAATATGTGAAAATAAGTGAAGAATGAACTATTTAAATAACCCCAAAATCTTACAATTAAAAAGTACAGATAGTTATTTTTAATAATAATTTAATATGAACTGAATTAATACTTGTAGTATTTTTTTTTAGTAAAATTTGCCGTCATCCTTTGTATTATAGTCATAAAAATTTTATTTGATAAACAAAGATTTGTTACATGTCAATGAAATAGTGAAGAAATATAATAAGGTTAAAATGATTATTAATCTCCGATTTTAATATTTTTATTCTATTTGTTAAACAAATTATTTGTAAAAAAGAGTGAAAATATGTGAAAAACAACAGTTTGGATGCACTTCGGCTATTTGTGCAATAAATTCAAATTTTTATGAAATTTATAATAATAAGCTTATTATTAATATTCAATTCCGATTTTAATACGCTTATTCTAAGGAAATAGCTATTTGTTGAACAAATTATTTTTCACATGTCAATAAAATAGTAAAAATATATGAAAAGCAGCAGTTTGGGAACGGCTATTTTTCCAATATATTGAAATTTTTACGGAAATTAAAATAATAGGCATATTATTAAGAAAATTCTAATTGATATAATAAGTCAGTGTCAAGTGCAAATTACATAATATGTTTGTGTTACGAGCCCTGCGCCAAAAGAATTCGCCCACATCTATTTATTAATTTTTCATATAAAAGGAAATTTTTTACACTTATTCAATTATTATTCCTAAACTTATTTTTATGTTATTAGAGTTAATTAATTGCTTACATAAAATGCGCTATCATAATTAACAAATGTGATGTAGGCGAATTCTTTTGGCGCAGGGCTCGTATAATTTTACTGGAAATATAGAAATTTTCTATGTGGTATTTGTACAAAATACATGGACTGCCAGAATGCAATGTAATGAAATACTGGAAATGTAGAATCTTTTGCTAGAAACTTTTTGTATGGCATTTATATAAAACTGAGGGAAGGTAATATGATGGCCACATCAAATTTTTTTATTTAACATAGGAGTATAGTCGAAATTCTGGAAATTTGATAAAATATTATAAATCACAGCAAAAGATAATTTTAGAGCTTTAGCTTGTGAACTGTTCTGAAATTATCAATCTCCCCTGAGAGTTATTGAGCCCCTTCATAGAAAATAAAATGAAAAAATCTGATGTGGCCAACACAATACCTCCCGCTATTTCATTTTTAATAATTTAAATTCATACCTAATTTTTTTTGCAGTGACATACATTTGAATTATAAATTGTGTAACAAAGGAATTGTGTTTATCTTTAAAACAAAGGCATCGGGATTTATAAAAAAAATATTTTTTAAATTTATCTGTAAAATATATAGAAAAATTATTAATGTATACCTGTAGAAAATTCAATTAGCTTTAATTTTCATGGCATAAAATGCGAAAAAATGACATAATGGTATTTTTTGACGAAATACCATTATGAGCTTCAAGTAAAGTGCCGTTTCCGGTTATCCGATTTACACCAAAATCTAATGGTTTCTTTCCATATAATAGGGTTAAAACACGCTTCAGAATTTTCTGAATGATAGTATTTGAGTTAGAGCGTTGACAAAATCCATACATACACGTACAGACATCATCGTGAAAATGATAAAATCGGATTCTAGTAACCTTAGAACGTGGTCATTTATCAAAATCTCAACATGCGATTTTTTGCAAGATCCCTATAACTCCCTTACCAAGGGTAGCGGGAGGTAAAAACAAATAAGTGAAATTTATGAAATATTTATTATTACATCGAACAGTCCTGCTTATTTCCAGAGAGAGTATTTCATAAACATTAATTTGTTTCATTAATCTTTAGTTGTTACACATAAACAAATTACTTATCCGTGTTTCTTTCTATGTTTGCATATAGATTGCAATAAAAATGTGGTGTTTTTAAAAGTCATTACTTTTGATCATTTATATTTCTACATATCTCACTAACGCATATAATAAAATTTTTCAAATTATATTATAATAAAAATAAAAAGCAAATATTTTAACGTATTTAAACTATCTAAAATGTATAAAAATATTTTCTAATTAAATGAAAACACTTTAATGAAACACCTCAAGTAGAGGAGAAATAGGAAGAAGTACCCAAAATAAAAAATATCTGTATTTAATAAATCGTTTTTAGTACATATTAATATGTTTTAAACATTTTTTCTTTTAAATCAAATATAATAATAAACCTTTCTTCGTTTAATAATTATTTCTACACTCTCTTTTTCGACTCTACTTAAAATTTCGGTCTTCGTATTTTAGATCAAAAGTTTAAAAATATTTTATTTATATATTTCACTGTAGCATACCGTGCTCATATTTATTCCATACATTTAATCATTAATCTTCTTACCCTTACAACTGGCTTTTATTTACAATTTACTCAATATTTTGTACTTAATAATTCAGCTTTATGATACGAGTATTTATAAATAATTACCTTTTTTAAATTTATTACATTTGTAAACCATACATTTTGATTTCATAGTTTATTGATTTTGTATTTGCTCAGAGGTTGTGCAAAACAAAAGGTTTGATCACATAAATATTAATTTAAAATACTACCAGGAGTGCACAATGTAGATTTAAATACGATTAAAAGAGTTGCGCGCTAATGTAGTACTCAAAGTTCCACTGTTGCCAAGTGTACGGAGTTCAGAATGTCGCTGGAATGAAACTTCAGTATATACATTGTATATACGCCGCACGACACTAGCGCCGCAAGTGGAATTTTTTTGAACTACAAAAGATATACATTTTCCATTCCGCTATCATTCTGACGTCCATAACAAATTTTGCTATACGATACTAGAGGCCCCCCTGATGCCAGAAAAAAATTTATAAGGCCATGTGCATATGACGTCCGGTATACGGACGTCTTATGCACAAGGACGTCACTTTGAATGTAGAAAATTACACAGGGGACGCCACAATGGTAGTGGGATGTAAATATATATATATATAATTTAAACATTTGTTATATACAACTGTCATAATATTTTTTATTTTAATAGTACAAAATCCAATAATTTCCAAATCAAAAAGAGAATATAGAATTCTAAAGTGCGTGCTACCAAGATTCGTAAAAGTAAAATCGTATTCGCCTGCTTTCTATGATAGAATTCTAAAGTGCGTGCTACCACTACAGTTTAACTATGAATACCTCAATCTGACATACATGAGAAGAGCTGAAAAGGTTTTGATAACAATTGGACAACCGGAAGCAGTAATTTCTTAAAAAAAATCTTGTAAATATAATTTTTTTGGAAATTTTTATTAATACAAATATTGAAGAATATAAAATTCTCCATCATCATACACTTAAAATTTTTATTATATCTTCTATAGATTTAGAGATGAAGACACTATAATATATAAAATAATCAGATGTAATAAATCGCGGAGGCTAAACTACACTAAGGAAACCAGTTGACAAATTCAAATGTTTATAACATAGTTTGTAAATGATAGATGTCAGTGTCAAAAGTTAACAGTTTTATTGACATTCGGAAAGCTTTTTCTGAGAAGTATATTTGATCTTTCTTATTGTTTTATTAATTAAATATTTAAAATTGTAGGTAAAATACATATATCCATCAGAAATACCATCAATCTTGTTAGTGAATTGGAAGAATCTCTGACATTTAGTAACTTCCTCTTACAATGAAAATAGACATAATTAGAATTGTATGTATGGAGAAGAAATGTTAAATATAATAAAAAACAATATTTGGGTAAATTCTGCAACTTTTTTGTATAAAACGACGGTTCCACAGCGAAGTGCAATAAATACTTATATAACAA
Organism: Ophonus ardosiacus; assembly: GCA_943142095.1. Classification (NCBI taxonomy): domain Eukaryota; kingdom Metazoa; phylum Arthropoda; class Insecta; order Coleoptera; family Carabidae; genus Ophonus; species Ophonus ardosiacus. The sequence continues at coordinate 49,330,554 of OW964828.1, read as the reverse complement.
AATGGAAATGGCGAGAGGTATTGTGCTGGCCGCAACAGATTTTTCTGCTTAGATAATAATAATAATAATAATAAAAAACTTTATTGACAAACGTCAAAGGCGAGGTTCAGCCAAGGCTGTTCTACCACCTAACAAAAATATTCCAAAAACAATTATGAAACAAAGATTCAAAAATTCATACAATACCGTATAACAAAGAATAAACTAAACTAAATTAAGTTATTAATTTAAGCTATGATAAATATATATACACACATAAATATGTTCCAAAAATCTAGTGAACTTAACTAATTATTAATTTCACGAAATATATATATATATATATATATATATATATATATATATATATATATATATATATATAAACAAACACAAATTGTAGAAGAATAAGCCGTAAAGTTAAACAAATTTAAAAATACAAAACTAAAGTATTAATAATAGTAATAGTAATAGGGTATAAATGAAAATTAATTTAATTTAGAGCAAAAATGAAAATAATTATTTGAAGGTATGGAGCACACTTTTCACGTTGTTTTTAAAAGAATTGTAAGAACATTCTTTAAGCTCAAATGGTAACGAATTATAAAGTTTAGGAGCCAAATAAGAAAAAGAGTTTTTATATTTTACCTTATTAAAAGAAGGTACAGCGTATAAATCATTGCCTCTTAGGGTATATACATTATTCTTAAATTTTAATTTATTAATTAAATATTGTGGATAACCTGTAGTTCTAATTTTGTGTATTAGGCAAAGAAATAGTATTTTAAAGCGGTCATTTATATAATCAATGTTCGCAATAGAGCGATAGTGAGAAATATGGTCAAACTTTCTCACATCAAATACAAATCGCAAACAACTATTTTGTAAAAGATTAATTTTTTGCTTATCACCTTCAGTCAAATTCGGTACGTATACACAGGCTAGATAATCAATAGATCAGTGAACTATTGAAAGAGTTTAGTGGAATGAAAAAAAGGATTTTTGCATTTTTAATCGAGAATACAATGTTACGCTAGTTCGCTTTATTCGGAGTTGGCGCAGTCGGTAGGACCAAGACAAAATTTAGTAAATTCATTAAAAATATTGAAAAATACTAAATCAATTCTCGTTGGGTATCACGTCAACTAACAGACGTATACAAACAGAATCGCTTGGGAATATATAGATATTAATTTTCTTTGTTTATTATAAGGGAAAACAAAATTAATTTCTTCTCTACATCTTATTCTTCTTAGGTTTCCTTATCTGAAAATCTTCCTTAGAAGAAGCGTAATAAAACATTTATTCTAATTTAATGTATACAACGGTATAAAATTACTCCACATCAAATTAAAAGGCGTAACCCAGAGTTGTTTTTCACACGACCTTGAGTAAAGACATAATTAAAATGCTAATTAATATTGTGATAACATGGAAAATAAAAACATGATATTTGTGTCACTATAATGTAAATATAATTAAATTTGGACTGGAGAATAAACCGATGTGTAACCCACATTTATGTATATATGTTTTTTAATTATTAAATGAATTATTTATGGGTAATAATCTTTTATATTCGCATTAAATATGGAAAAGCTATAATTTTATTGATGTACTTTAATCGTATCAGGTAAATATTATATTTATTTAAGATAATATATATATATATATATATATATATATATATATATATATATATATATATATATATGTAAAGTACATCTGCTGAAGGTGTAGTTTCTTTGTTCCATTAGCATTAATAAAATATTCTTGGGTGAAAAATGAAATCATTAAAGAAATAACTAAAACTAATTCAATTTAAATGAATACTATCAGTCTAAGAAAACTTTTAACAGCTTGTACATTTGAAGTTAAAGCGGGATATCACGTTAGGCATTATAACAACTATTTCCATTAGGACTAAATGTTCAAAATTTTAACTGAATTTAAGGAAAATCAATGCAGAAGTTTCCAGACAGCTCCAGGCTGTCCCATGCTTCCAGAACAAATTTCATTTACATAAGATATTAACTAAATTAGGAATGGAGAGAACGAGGTAAAAAATGATATAAGGATAGAATTTTAGAGAGATATTTTACCTTCATTAGCTGGAAAGTTTGATAACCTGGTATCAATCTTGGAATTACATATTTAAGTTAATCAACTTTGCTGATTAGTAGCATTGAAATTGGCAATTATGTTATTATCTTTAATATTTAAATCCCATGAAAATTATAATAAATTTGTAGAAAGAGTAGAGTAAAACATCTTGTATAGGGTACATAAAATTTGCAGCTTTATTTTTGAAAATATTTAACTTCTACGTAAGAAATTGTGGATTGTTAAAGTTCTTTATGTAGATAAGGAAGGTAGTGTGTTTGGGTAAAAAATCGATGGTGTTTTTAATAAATAAGCACTTTTTAGTGTCCCTAGAATACGATTTTACTAGTTTTACGATGTCTGTATGTATGTGTTTCCGTGTGTCTGGGTCTGACAAATTTTTCTCCAACACTACAATTCTAAAAATTATAATTCTTTCGTATTCCCCTTCTTTACATCCTTATGGCGACATTATTAGATTTTGGTTATAATTGGTCAACCGGAAATACCCTTATTGGAAGTTTTTAACACTTTTTCTTGACATTTTATGTGCTTATCAATATGAAAGAATGTCTTATTGTCTATACGGTTTGATATACATTTTCCTTCATGTTCAATAGATAAAGAGTTAAAGAATTATAAAGAGATTAATTTTTATATATTCAAATAATTCTAATTGACAGATGTCAGTGTTAAGTGTAATTTACATAAGTAGTGTATGTTCCTATTATAATTTTATTGGATTTATAGAATCTTTTCCAAGGAACTTTTTGTAAGGAATTTGTAGAAAATAGTATGTTTGTTTTACAGTTTGCTGCATAAATAGAATCTTTTCCAAGGAACTTTTGGTATGGGATTTGCACAAAATACATAGAATTCACGTAAGAATGGCCTTGCGTAATAAAAAGTGTATTATTGTTAAAGACTTAGGTAATTGAAGTAATAAGTAATAAAGTGACATTAAACGCAGCCAGTGGGTATAAAGTATACTTCATAATTGAGAGTTATTGCAGCTTCAACGCAAAAATAACGTGCACTTTAAAGTCATGAATAAGGAGACACGTTATGTGCTATGTAATAGCGAGCGTTTAACGTCACATGTTCTGTAACTTTTGGGGTTATGTTTCGGTGAAAAGTGTGAACCTCGTTTGTGTTGCTTTTAGCGTTAACGTTAGCGTAAACATTGAAATTGAAAGTCCTTTATTTCTAAAATAAAGTGTTTTCTATATAAGATTAACGTTTACGTTTTTTCATCTTAAAAGTTGCAATGATTCCCTACTCACTGACTCAACGCAACGATGCAACGTGACCCCTAAAGCAAACACAAAATCTGTAATTTGTAATAAACGCCAAAGATAGAACTTCTCTAATCAATGAGAAGAATTTGGTATATTTCTTTGAAATTCGGCTCACTTTTATTTATTGTCTTTATATGACATACATAAGTATAAATAAGTTTAGTATACAAAATAATTTAAATAGAAATAGACAGTGACGAAAATATGTAGGTATAGTATTTATTTTGAAGTTGTGATAGTTCTTGAAGTCGATAATACAGATTTTTATAGTAACACTGAAACACTGGACTGATTGGCTAACGGTACAGCAGTAAGGTAGAAAGATGAGAGCTGGTTATCTTCTGCGTTGCGTTTATTGCGTAGTTGATTGTAGCGCTGCGTTACTTTTCATTATGAATCAGTATATAGGAATACCATGCGCTTATGTTTTGCGTTGCCTTGCTACAACTGTGTTACCGCTTACGTTTGTGACGACACTGCTCTGGCGCCAATTTGTGACGTCATTGTTCGATCGCCAAATTGTGACATCATTATTCGGTCGCCAAATTGTGACGTCACCCCTTACGGTTACTGTCTGGGTTGTTTCTTGCTCGGGCGCCATCTTGTATCTCCGTGTAACTGAGAGAAGGGTGAGGAAGGTTTGCGGATAGCTAGTCGTGTAGGCCAGGATTCTTAGGGTATTTTTGAGCAGTGAAAAATGCAGTACACTAAACTATGTTTATTTACACACTATGTACAATTTAATAAATGAATGAGAAACTGTGACCAATGTTATTCAAACTACTAACAATTTTATTATCAAGTAAAACTGGATATATCAACTTTGTGAACTTTGTACGCGAAATATTATTTATACTGTTGACAAATTGGAAATAATATTTACTCTGAGAACTTGTACGTGAAATCTTTACTCCGTGAAACTTGGTACGTGAAATATTAACTCTGAGAAACTTAGTACGTGAAATATTCTTACTCTGAAGACAAACGTGGAGTAATATTCACTTTGTAAAACGTAGACTTGTCGAACAGCGACAATCGGTGACTGAATTCTACAGAACAGATCTGGACTCTGCCTTCTGGGGCTGGTACTGGAACTTTATTCTATAGAACGGCTATAGAACTCCTGGTTCTGACTAGAACGGCTAGCCAGAAGACAGAATGAATTCTAGGGCTGCTGCTGCGTCTTTTATAGCCGGATTTTGGTAATTCTCCTTCAAACGCGCGCGGTTTATGTAGAGGGCTTTATTCGCATTTGATTGGCCGAGTGGGAGAACAGACTCGGCTTACTATTGGTCGTGAGGCTGGGCTATTAAAATATTTCTAGAAAATTCTATACTCAAGAGAAAATACGAAAATCCAGTTTTTTTTGCTTGAAACTAACAGGTAAAATATATAAAAAATTATTACAATAAAATAGAAATTAACAAATATCTCAAGTTCTAGTTTATTCCGCCTGGGTTTGGCGCTGCGGTCTTGACAGGTGTGGAATGCGTGCTCTAGTTGTGAAATCTAGGTGAACGGTTGTTTTTGAAGTTGCCCTGTGATGTGCAGAGTGAAATGCCGGCCAATTTTAAACTGACGAATTCTGTTTTTGTGTCACAACTGTCTCTGGTAATCGTTTACACGCTGTGATACGGCCCCGAAGTCGACGGTGAAGCTTCATGGAAAATACCGCGTGCTAACCATGTGCTGAATATGAGGTTATGAACATTGTACGGCCAGTTTGGACTGCAGAATCCTGTTCTTGTGCTACAGCGGCTTCTGGAGAACGATTACATGCTACGCTGCAGCCCCACAGTGGCCGGTGATGTTCTCTGGACGATGGCATGCTGGAATTTTCATGGCGAAACAATGTGACTTCGTCACACGTTACTTCATTGTAAATAAGCCTTTAGTCACCTTCTGCGTTGCGTTTATTGCGTTGCTGATTGTGGCGCTGCGTTACTTTTCATTACAAATCAGTAGATAGCAATACCAAGGGTTAATGTTTTCCGTTACCTTATTCTTCATTATAAATAGGTCTTAAGGGCCGAGATATTCACCTCCCAATAATATTTGGCGAATAATAACTAATGATACAATTGTATCAACAATTATTACCATAGAAATTATTCGCCAAATAAAGTTATTAGGAGGTGAATATTGCGAAACTAAATGAAATAAAACTGTTTATTATTTATTGATAACTTGCGATGAATTTAATAAATGAAATGATATAAAGCTTTTAAATATGTATACCTATCATAACATAATATCCTCCACACAATTGTATTAGAATTTCATTTTGTAAGTAGCCTTTTCATTCCCATTGTTCCTTTTAGCAAAACAAGCCACAGCAGCCATTATTTAAATTGACTGGCACACATCGAACAACCAACAATCGAATCAAATTATTCATCGGCATTACAATAAATATTTGACAGGAGGTTTTGACTTTAACCTCCGGGTGACCTGCGGGCCTATATTTATACAGGTTATTCGGAAATAGCAGCGTTGTGCTTTGCTCGGCCTGCTTGGATCGATATCCTCGGAGAGCGTCGCGGTGCCAGCGACGCCGGCAGGAGGGGAGATGCACCCGGGTGTGAATCACGACGTGACGTCACACAACGTCACGGGTGCTGCTTCCGGAGCGTGGTGCTTGCGGTCGGGAATGTTATGGGAATGTCAACTACGAACCGAGAATAGGTTACGTTCAACGTATTGTTCATGTACCGTGTGTCTACTTGAAATCCGTAATATAGAGAATACAATGTTATTTTTTTTTCGTTTGGCTGTAGTTTCTGACTTATTAATTTTAGAGAAAAGTTGTAAATAAAAAAGTTGTTCAGAATTAAAAACTACACAATATGGGGCTAAAATTTCTGGTTATTTAAGAAAAAAACGCAAATTGAAATTCGAAATTTACAGTATATTTCAGAGTGCCATTTAGTTACTAATTTTTTATTTGTTTTATTTGACATTTAACTTTTGACATATTATTATTATAATTAATTTTGAATGTTATAATAATATACCATTAATGAATCATTTTGTACTTTCTTTTTGTGTTTAATTATACTTTTACTAATTATATCAAATTATTTATTGACGAGAGTAGAATTATGAAAATTGCGAATTTTAATTTGCGTTTTTTTTTTGTAAAATAAAATGAAATTGTGATTAATTTTAATCTCACATTGTGTAGTTTTAATTATGAACAACCGGAAGTAGTAGTTTCTTAAAAAAATCTTCTAAATATTATTTTATGGAAATTTATATTAGGTATTTCAAATATTAAAGAATATAAAATTCTCTGCCCGATCCATTGAACATTTTTATTATATCTTCTGTAAATTTACGGATAAAGAATTATAAATATATAAAATAATCCTTTGTATTGAATCTCACAGCAAAATAAAATCCAGATATATTACTGAAGTAAAACTAAAGAAAAAACCCCTTAACCTTAACAATAATTTTAAAAACTATATACGTATTTCACAACTTTAACGCCAACTAATAATAAAAATAATAATAAATATATAATATTACCATTTGATAATGCCACCAAAGGTTTAAACAAAATTTTTAAAAATCAAAATTTAACGGTAACTTATAAATCAAATAACACCATTAAATCATTATTAGGTAACCCTAAAGATAAAATAGATAATAATAAAAAATCCGATGTTTATAAAATTGACAGTAAAGATTAACAAAGTTTATATCGGGCAAATTAAAAGAGAAATTGATACTCGGTTTAAAGAATATTTCTATTATTTAAAAAGCGGTAATCTGCTAATCTAGTGTAGCACAACATATTTTTCTTAATAATCATAAAATTGACAATTCTACTATAAAATTATTGAAACAAGTATAATAGATATTTAGACGCACATGAGAGTTTGATAATACTTAAATTTAAAGATAAATTGATGAACGCGGACCTAGGTCCCATCTCAAATTCTAAATTATATGAGTTAATATAAGACAGTTACTTTGTTTAATCTTAGTTATCCAATTAGGTATACACTCGCCTGTGACTCCTGTCCCTATAAAACCCGTGTTCTCTCCCTTATTCCTCAGAGCTGTTTTGACCTCTGGCATGGTTTACATGCTGAGTAATCTTAACTTCTCTGTTTTTACTTTGTAGTTTCTGCTGATGATGATAACATAGTTCTCGAAATACGTACATAGTTTTTAACATTAATGTTGCTGAAGGCTTCTTCTGGGAAGTACATTTAATATTTCTTATTTTATTATTAATTAAATATTTAAAATTATAGGTACATATATCACACATACAATGCAGAAATACCGCCAATCTCGTCAATGAAGTTGAAGAATCTCGTACATTTAGAAGAGGAGGAGGAAACTTATTTATAGAAAGAATTAAAAAATATAAAAATATGCATATTAATAATAGATGTAATAATATTTTTTTTGTGTGTGTACGAGAAACGTTAAATACAATATGTACTTATGTAGCGGGATCAGCCGCTACAAGATGTAAAAATAACTTGAACTTAAATTGTAAAACATAAATTAAAAATGAAACACTGATAAAAAATATGATTTAGATGTTTATTCTATCAAAACCAAAACTTGAATGAATATTTACACAAAATACGTTACTAGGTAAACTTTAACATAACACTAACAATGGTTGTTAGAGAAGGGTATTGGCCACTTGGTTTAACTAGTTATATTGACATAAGTCAAATGTCCAAACTGCAATGTTATGTGTCCTTGTCACTGTCAAATTTTCCAATGACACATGTCACTGCACTTATATAGCCTAATGTGGAAATGGCGAGAGATTTTTATAAATAAAGTTCAATAAAAGTAAATATCAGTAAAATCATGCATTTGTGTTTTTTAGCGCGCATTAACATAAGGGTGTATCAAACTTGTACAGTACAACCAAAGTTTATTTTTAGAATGTTGCTTGTTATTTTAAAACGAAGTAAATTTGGCTTGGAAAATATTTCTATAGAATAAACAAGCGAGAAAACGAGATTCAAACAATTTTAGGATATAAAATATGTAAATGTAATACACAGGAAAAAAAAAAACATCTAAATTGTAGTTAAATTAACTAAACAAATCTTTAATTTTCAGCCTACTAATATGTTTTCATTCAATTATCTAAGTTGATTTAGTTAAATTTTCTAAATTTGTAGTAACAAATTATAGTTAAATTAAATACAAAATTAGATTAAATGACTACATTTAGTATTGAACTAAACATATATAAAGAAATTAACTAAATATATATTTAAATTTTCTATTTACTTACCTAATTCATTAGATAAATCACCGAAAATTGTAGGGCAAATAATGAAGCCAAAATATAGTAAAATTAAATAAAATAAGTAATTAAAATAACTATTTGCAAATTTAAATTGACGACTTTTTACAAAATATTAATTATCAATTTCGGATTAGTTAAAATGCTAAATTAATATTTGTAAATTATACTAAATTATTAGACATATTACCTAATAAAATATCAAATTATAATTAGACAAAATTTCAATTCTTTTTTTTCTGTGTATGGAAACATTAGTTCAGAAATGATCACCATATAGTACCATATGTTTCATTTCGATTTTATGGACAATTTGTAAAATGAAAAATATAAATTAGTCGAATTAAATTTCCTGAAATTGTTTAACTCTTTTTAGCAAAGTTTGTGGGTGTGGGCTGTTGTGCTGACGTACGGTTTACGTTCAAGTACAACGTAGCGTAACGCCGTAACTGTTGGAGGAATGAGCATAAGTTTCTGGCGGTAACGGGTGCACACAAATGTCTACATCTCACATAAAACGAATATTTTCTCCGCATTTCACACCAAGTCGGGAAGTTTTCTCTAAATGAGAAATGTTTTAAAATAAAGCTACGCGTGTGCAAAATTAAAGATACAAACAATATAAAAAGAGCAATGTTATATTAAAACACCACGCAGAGACAAAATGTAAGAAAGTAACATTTAATAAATGGCATTTATAATTTATCTTAAAGTATAATAGCGAAGTGTAGGTGAAACAATATTTAGGAAAGAATTAGAAAAACAATTGCCATGTTTCACAAGATTTCAGGATCGGAATCAACCTCTCGATCATTTCTCAGATCCGGCCGTGCCCAGCTAGTAACCATAAACGTGTTTCGCTCTTGTCGGAGCTCATCAATGTAGTGTGTGTAATTGACGCCTTTTGCAGAGAAAATTCACCAACTGGGCACGGCGTAAGAAATATATCTCATGCAATATAATGGCTTAATAGGTAACTAACCACATGTAGAACAATCTACCAAAGAACGCCGTGAAGTTCTGGCCGTGCCTAGATAGTGAACTGTCTCTGCAAAGATGCGTCAGTTAAACCATACTGATGAGCTCAAACAAGAGCGAAACGCGTTTGTGGTTACTGCTGGGCACGACCGGCTTCTGAAAAATGATCGAGAGATTGATTTAGACACTGAAATGAAACATGGCAGGTGTTTTTTGGTTCTTTATTATTTTCTTGTATTGTATTGGTTATCGCCGTCATTCAATAATTCAAGAGATGTTTTTGACCAAATTTCAGTTTGCGTATTATTTCAGAATTCAGGTATACGAGCCTGTAACCAAGGAGTTAATTTTTAGAAAATGGTTAAAATTGAGGAACTTCTTGTAAAAAGAATCTTAGTCCATTCTTTTAAATTTGAGATAATCAAAGGAACAACCTTCAATTCTTCTTACTTTAGACTTCTATAACTTAATTTACCTCAGGATCATGTTTAAATATTAGAAAATAATTTTTTCTATGACCACTACAGGAAATTGTAGTTTTCCCATGCTTTACAAAGCCCGAAAGTCATTCATTTCCCACAGTCGTGGGGTAAAGTGCGAGAAATTATTTCTTACACAAGTTGTCAACTGTTAATGTTAATATTTAAATACACATTTTTTGATTAACAAATATAAGTAACTATTGTAATTATTTTAAAGTTCAATTAATTATCGAAAAAATCTTGTTCGTTATTAAAAATGAATTATTTATATTACCAAAGAGTGAGGTCGTAGAAAAAGTATAGTGTGCCACTTGTGTTGAAACTTTTACACTTCGTGTGCAAAGGTGCTTTTCTACATTATGTATTACGCTGGATGTTAAGAAATGGAAATATAAACATTAACGAACAATTACATAATAGATATTTTTAGAGGACATTTTTGTAGAAACGCTCAAAATTTAAAATTTAATACCGTGCGAATAAGATACTTTTTGCGAGAAACAGTTTCACTAAACTATTTGGCATACTTGACAGTACACGTCGCTGTATGTAACTCATATTTACAATATTTGGAGGATGTTTTTTATGAGAAGAGCTCTTCAGTTGTTATCAAGTAGATATAAATTTGATTATTAAAAATTCAGTATACTTGATTTGGTGAAAATATTTAAAAACTTGCTAAAAATTAATCACGGAGTTACAAAATGTGGTCAAAGACCATCAAAGTTATAGAAGAATTTGTAGAAATATTGAAGTATTTTTTCTTAAATAAAATAAATATAAATAAATATATCATCACGGCATATTACCCATTTCTGGGTGTGCCAGTATCTACAACACATGTAGACATCGGTAATGATGACGATATATTTTACCGTGTGGGCGCTTACCAGGCGTCACCTCACGGGCACTCATAGCTGGCGTGGAGAGTGCACCACAGGGGTCACTTTTGTGCCATTTAAAATTGGAAATATTTGGCGTCAGTCGGGATCGAACCCGGTTCCCCCAGGTTCGCGACCAGACACTCAGGCACGCGGCCACGGGACCCCATTTTTTCTTGTTAATGTAAATTTGTGTATATGAATCCAAAACCTTTGTGAGTCACAAATATGGTTTCTCTTTTATTTTTCATCCTTCCTCGGGCTATTAACTGACGTCACAAACTAAAAAGGTCATGTTTGAAATTGTTGACCTGTTACAAATTTATTAGGTGACTGCGAGGTCCACACAATGCTTTGACGTATATTTTATGGCCTGATAATAAGTAAAACGAACATTTTTTGACACTTGAATTTAGTGTGCACAGGAAATATGAGCTTTGCATTTGTGCACATATTAGGTGAATTCTTTTTAGTCAAAATCTCAGTTTGTCTCAGGTGAGTTCAGAAAAACTAGGGAAATTAACGAGTTTTTATTAAATGAGACAAAGATAAGAAGATTGCTCAGAATAATGGTATCAGAAAATTGAGGTTTACACTTACATTCTGATGCACAAATGGAGAGTTGATAATAAGTAGGATACTGCACGTAACTTACCTGCAAAAAAGAGACATACTTACATTAGTCAAGAAAAATGCATACATACGAGTATATAAGCATGCAAAAAATTAAAACAAATAATTTCTGTATTTAAAAGGAAAAAATCTGTTGTGGCCAGCGCAAGACCTCTCGCCATTTCCATTTTATGTTATATAAGTATTGTTTTGCACTTCGCTATCGAACCGTCGTTTTATAATAAAAAAATTACAGGACTTTACCTAAATATTGTTTTTTATTGTATTTCACATGTCTTCTGCACACATACAATTTTAATTATATCTATTTTTCATTGTGTGAGGAAGTTCTTAAAAGTCAGAGATTTTTCCAATTCATTAACAAGATTGGCGGTATTTCTGATGGCTATATGCATTTTACCAACAATTTTAAATATTTAATTAATAAAAAAATAAGAAAGATTAAATGTACTTCCCAGAAAAAGCTTTTAGCATGTCATTAAAACTTGATTTTTAACACTGACATCTGTCATTTACAAACTATGTTATAAATATTACTATGTTATAAACGTATGAATTTGTCAATTGGTTTCTTTAGTGTCTTAGTCTCTGCGATATATTACATTAGATTAGTCTATATATTATAGTGTCTTTATCTCTAAATCTATACAAGATATAATAAAAAATTTAAGTGTATTAGATAGAGAATTTTATGTTCTTCAATATTTGTAATAAAAAAATTTTCAAAAAAAAAAATATTTAGAAGATTGTTTTAAAGAAACTATTACTTCTGGTTCATCAATTGTTACCAAAATCTAATCAGCTCTTCCCAGTAATGTTAGATTGAGGAAACTGCAGTTAAATATTTTTTAAGTCTTATAACCGACGCCAAATATTTCGAATTTTAAATGGTACAAAAGTGACCCCTGTGGTGTACTCTCCACGCCAGTAATGAGTGCCCGTGAGATGACGCCTGGTAAGCGCCCGCACGGTACATATATGTCATCATCATTACCGATATCTGTGAAAACAGACTGGCACACCCAGAAATGGGTAATATGTCGTGATGATTTATTTATTTATTTATAGTATTTGAGAAACCGTGGTTCCAACATACACACACACACACACACACAAACACACACACACACACACACACACACACACACAGGGACATCATCGTAAAAATGTTATAATCGGGTTATAGGGACCTTAAAACGTGCTTATCCATTAAAATCTGGATATGAGATTTTTAGCATGATTTCAATACCTCTCTTAGCGAGAGATAAAAATAAAATTGGAAATTAATAATGTATTCTTTTAAAATATGTGATGCTGAAGATGGTGGAGCTGCACCACCGAAACGTCCAGTAAAAAAATTAATGAACGAGATCTACATTGCCAAGTCGTATTATTTATTGAAACACAACCATGAACCTAATATGTATACTTTTTCGTCAGTATGAATTTTCAAATACATAGCATAAAAGTGGTCCTTGCGGTGCTCTTTTCATTACTGCTTTTAGTGGCCGTAAAATGACGCCTGGTAAACGCCGTTAACCGTATATAATAGTTCGTCTTTTGATTCCTGTTAGCTAAATTATTTTCATAAAATCTTATAAATCTTAACAAGTTACTACCAAACCTATAATGATCCATTTTAAAGACCATCTCCTTTCGCAAGAAACCTTGAGTTAATCATTCCTTTAATACAATTTTCCACATCTCGTCCTGCTTGGTTTTCGTCCTGAGTGCGGCTCTGCAGGATTAAAGCTCGCTGCAGGATTAAAGAGCGCGGATATCGGATTAACGTGTTAGCAGGAAGACGTCGGTGTACGCCTACAGGACTATCCGCGGCGACTTGGTTAAGGTGATGGGCCACGCATCGTACAAGGGTAATGGGGGAAAATTATTGCTGACGATAAATGGAATTACTTGGAGATTTTCTTACTTAAAGAAGAGGGAAATTGATATATGAAAATAAATAAATGGAGAGGAATTAGTTGTTTTCGCCTTCTCAAGGTTCAATAAAACACACTGTTTTCATTAGAAATTTGGACGTTTCGAGGGACCCAAGGCCCTCATCATCAGCAGATTTAAAAATTTAATTAAAAATGTTTGCTTACGTATTGATTATACATTGACCCAAAAGTCATATTTTTACCTCTCGCTAAGAGAGGTATTGGATTCATGCTAAAATTCGCATATCCAGATTTTATTGAATAAGCACGATTTAAGGTCCCAACAATCCGATTATAACATTTTTAAAATGATGTCTGTGTGTGTGTTTGGATGTGTATGTATGTCTGGATGTTGTAGACACGATTCCTCAAAAACTATAAGACTTAAAAAATATTTAACTGCAGTTTCCTCAATCTGACACTCTTGGGAAGAGCTGAAAAGGTTTTGGTAACAATTGAACAACCGGAAGTAGTAGCTTCTTAGAAAAATTCTTCTAAATAGAATTTTTTAGGAGTTTTTTTATTAAATATTGAAGAACATAAAATTCTCCATCTAATACACTTACATTTTTTATTATATCTTGCATAGATTTAGAGATAAAGACATTATAATTTATAGAGTACACTAATCGCAGAGGCTAAGGCACTAAGGAAACCAGTTGACAAATTCCAATGTTTATAACATGACACATGTCATTGTCAAATATCAACAGTTTTAGTGACATTCTGATAGCTTTTTCTGGAAAGTATATTTAATTTTTCTTATTGTTTTATTAATTAAATATTTGAAATTATAGGTAAAATTGTGGTAAAATGCATATATCCATCAGAAATACCGCCAATCTGGTTAATGAATTGGAAGAATCTCTGACATATAGAAACTTCCTCATACAATAAAAAAATATATAATTAGAATTATATGTGTGCAGAAGACATGTTAAATACAATAAAAAACAATATTTGAGTAAAGTTCTGTAATATTTTGTTATAAAACGACGGTTCGAAAGCGAAGTGCAATGCAATACTTATATAGCCTAATATAGAAATGGCGAGAGGTCTTGTGCTGGCCACAACAGATTTTTAGAATATGTTTGCATACAAGATTCCAACCGCTAGAGCCAACTGCACCTCCAAACTATTCTTTTGAGGGATTATACCTTGATCACGTCTCTGACTCGAGGACAACCAGTAAACGACACTTTTTGATAAATACATAGTTGCGGGCATCGTGAATAGAATTTTCAACCTCCATACTTGTTTTTTGAGGGATTAACACTTAATAAGGAGATATTTTTGAATTTTTTTATGGACTTCACATGTTTACTACCTCGAAATCGGAGACGCAATGGACAATGTCCAAATTTTTAATGAAAACAGTGTTTTTTATTGAACCTTGAGAAGGCGAAAACAACTAATTCCTCTCCACATATTCATCATCCAAGGTACCAAACAAAAGGAAAATAAATAAAAATAACGTATGGGAAAAATTCACCAGGCTTAATCGGTGAAATACCGAAGTTTTATTCATACTTAAATATTAATGGTTAATATTACATGTTTTAAAAAATCTGTTATAGTCAGCACAAAACCTTCCGTCAATTCGATGTATTTTGTATATATCCCATACCAAAAGTTCCTTGAAAAAGATTCTGTATATCCTATAAAATTGTAACACAAACACACTATTTTTTACAAATTCTATACCGAAAGTTCCTTTTCTTATTTTATTAGGGGTCGCTGTTTCTTACTCTTCTCTTTTAATCATTCCTGTCCAACGCATCTTCTTCACACAATTCTTCCTCTCTCAAATCTTCTGCTACACAGTCCTTCCATCTTCTTCTCTTTGGAAGGACAGTCTATCACATTCACACATAACTTTCTGACCCTATACTTTCAACTTTGGTTTTGCATTTGACACTGAAATCTGTCAATTAAATTTTTCTGAATATATCTGTTGTTTCCATAATTTTAACAAAGCTGACAAATTTTTGAAAGTTAATCTCTCTTAATGTCTCTATTACTCTATATCTGTTGTATTTTCTTTAATATATATAATCACAAAATGTCGAAAAATAATATTTAACTGCGTTTTTTCAAGAAAAACTGTTAAAAACTTCAAATAAGGGTACTTCCGGTGTATTAATTATAACCAAAATCTAATCAGCTCTTCATATGGATGTAAAGAGGAGGAATACGAAAGAATTATAATTTTTAGAATTGTAGTATTGGAGTTATCGTCGGAGAAAAATTTGTCACACACGGACACACACACGGACATACACACATACAGACATCATCTTAAAAATAGTAAATTCGTATTCTAGGGGCCCTAAAACGTGCTTATTCATTAAAAACTCACCAACGAATTTTTTGACCAAAGACAATACCTTCCTTACCTAAAGGTGACGGAAGGTAAAAAACGAACACTAATCTACAAATCTGATAGTGGACCATGGTCCTCAATGGAACGCAATTTGGCCAAGACTTGTCTCATTTTCCTTTGGACGATTTTTAGGTCCACTTCCCGATTTTTTCTTAAAAAATCGTGCACGCCATTGTTGTTCTTTTTCGTAAACAATAATGACCAAAATTCTTCTATTGGCCGAGCTTAAGGGACATTGAGGGGATGTTATCTTCTCTTGGTACATAATTAATGTTATTCTGCTCCAACCATTCCCGAGTCCTCCTGGCATAATGGCACGAAGCGAGATCAGGCCAAAATATTATTTCGTCGTTCTGATGATGGATATTAATAAAATTAAATATATTCGGTAAACAACTTTGGGTATAAAGCTCAGCCAGCATCCAAAGCTTCTCCAGGAACTCGGCCAACATAGGGTGTTGCAATTCCAGCCTCAGAAATTGCGCACCAAACTAAAACTTTGACAGCAAATTTCGCTTTTGCTTTCAATTTAACTTCGTTTGGACAGTTATCAGTATTAGAGGTGTAAAATCCATCGTTGCCAATTATTTCAGAATGTGAGATCGTAAAATATTTCTGATCATCCATTACAATGACTCGGTTTCTCACAAAAGCTTTCATCTCAAAGCTCTGCCACATGCAGGTATTTTTTCGAGCTGTGCCTGGGTGTATTTGGGACACTTCCTTCTTTTTCGGTTTTACGCCATTTCTGGACAAAATTCTCTGGAGGATCTTGTATGACACTGCAAACGGCGACCCAGCTTTCGACTAGAGACCCTAATTCTGTCTTAAGCGGATTGTATCAAACTATTAATCCTGTTTTGTGTCAAAACATGAGGTCTTCCAGTTTTCGGCAAATTAGTGCAAGGTATAACTTCATCGCATTGTCTTATTGACCTATAAATCGTTGCCTGTTAACATTTTGATCTCCGAACAAGTTAACAATTTCATGTTTGGGAAATCGTCCAATACAGTGATAGATACTTTCGCGAATTTGAAGTTTGTACGACATTTTGAACTTAATTCACAAAATAGACATTTATACAGAAGCGACACTCCTTGTCTGCACCATTGTTGTTACAATTTGATGTTCATGACCTTGAACTTTAAATTTGTTGGCAAATTTATGGGCGAAATTTAAATTGTGTTTTAAATGATGAAATAAAAATAAAAATACTAAAATTTTAATATTAAACGAATTAAAAAGAAATCAGATAAAATTATATTTTTATTAAACAAATACTTTAATTTTACAAATTCATTACAATGCAGAATTTTCATCTTTAATATGTGAAATACAAACGTCGGATTCGATGAATCTGTCCCATATCCTCTCCACCAAATCTTCTCTTCCACAGGCCTTCAGCCACATTTTATACCTATATTTATGAAATGAATATACATTTTACATGATATGGTATTAAATCATGTTTCCGCACTGTAATTTCTTATTTTTATATGATATTTTACATAATAGAATACAGTCCATTAAAAATAATGCATTTTAAAGCCGAACCATATTCTCAATACCGCCCTAGTCGTTTAGTATAACTTTCTTTTCATAAAACGACTAAATGTCAAAAGTGAGAAGATGTATTTGGTTTGCTGGAATTAGCCATAACCCTAAAATACATGGGTGTGGCAAGCTGAGATAGCAGTTCCTACAGAATATGCGAAATATAATGACTTTCGAATAAAACTCGATTTCTGGACTGACATTATCTTTATTGAAAACACAAAATTGTTTCACAACGTTTCGGATGCTAAAATCTGCTTCCGTCATCAGGTGAACTGATACAGTATCAGTTCACCTGATGACGGAAGCAGATTTTAGCATCCGAAACGTTGTGAAACAATTTTGTGTTTTCAATAAAGATAATGTCAGTCCAGAAATCGAGTTTTATTCAGAGTAATACATTATCTTGCGAGTTAAAGTTTAAAGACAAGATAATGACTTTCTTTTTGATTACCCTTTTTCGCTTTTTTCCTATCGTTTGTTGAAAATATAACATATTGTTATTATTAGAAATCAATTTGTTTCTCAATATACTTTTATTATTGACCCCTAACAGAAAATGTTCCTGTCGAGGTAATGAAAAGAACAAAGAATCGTAAGATACGGAGATATGTCGAAACAATCCGATTTTATCCGGGCATACTCTTTCTCTCTATAATTTTCGTTTCTCTCTCTGACTGTTGCTTCTGTATAAATGTTTATTGCGTGCTTAATTATTGAACAAGTTTGATATTTATCAATGAAAACAAAACATGATTTGTTTGTTGTTTTCATGTCACTAGATCAGACATCAAAATAGAGTAGAAATTTCAAGGTAATCTTTTTCTCAAAACTTATGTCCCATACATTAAATCAACGTTTCACACACATTTCGGTCACGGTAACTTAATTTATAAATAATAAAAACTAACAATAATAATAATAATAATAATAATAATAATAATTGTATTTTACGAGTTTTATGTATAAACGTCAAAACGTGTTCTATTTTAGTTCGTATATATTATCGTCAACATTTGCAAATGTTGGTATTTATTTCGCTATCTTACATTCAAATTCACTATTGTAGAAACGTGCCCGTAAAGCTCTAGTCATACTTCATGTTTACATTATACGATTCTAGATGAATAAAAAATGACGCTGTCTCTCTAATGTCTTTCACGGCGTTTTATGTTTAAAGTGTTCACTTTTTCTCTCTTCTCTGATGTGAACATACATCGCTACGTTTTTACTTTGTCCGAATGCTTGTTTCGTCAATCTTGAAATGTTTCTTTTATGTGTTGGTTCTTCCGAGATGCAAAATAGGTTTTCGACATAAGAATTTTCGTTTAACATATAAATTTTATGAATTAATTCTTGTTTTGTAGTTAAATTCTAGATGTAATAGCTGCATTCTTTTTGAAAATTTTAATCAGCTCAATTGATAAGTGAGTTGAGATGAACTGAGCTGAGATGAATATGAAAAGAATATCATTTCACATATAGAAAGAGTAATTCTTTACTCTAAAATTCATAATACATTTATAATTTACAAATTGATATTTCTTCTCACAATATAAAATACTGAACTGAATCGCGAAGATCATTTTGAGGTAAGAGGGATGCGTACACTTGTGCCATTCAGCTCAGTTAGGATAACAAGAATAACAATTTACTGAGTATATTTAAAGTGAGCTGATTTACCTTCCACCAATTCTATGCATTTTGTACAAATCCCGTACTTAAAATTATTATTAAGTAAATTACACTTTACACTGCACATCTGTCATTATTTGATGATATTATTTGATGTTATAGAAAAGCTGGCTGATTTATGAAAGTTAATCTCTTTATAATTCTTTAACTTTATATCTATTGAATATGAATGAAAATGTGTAATCAAACCTTGTAGACAATAAGATATTCTTTCATATTGATAATCATATAAAATGTGAAAAAATGATATTTAACTGCTTTTCTTCAAGAAAAAACTGTTAAGAACTTCAAAAAAGGGAACTTCCGGTTAACCAATTATAACCAAAATCTACTCAGCTCTTCATAAAGATGAAAAGAATAGGAATACGAAAGAATTATAATTTTTAGATGTACGAGTAGTATTGGAGTTATCGTCGGAGAAAAATTTGTCACACACATACACACACAAACACACACACACACGCATACAGATATCGTAAAACTAGTAAAATCGCATTCACGGACGGAAGGTAATATAATATATACAACAATAACATATACATTATAACATTTACAAGTAAGATCTTACAAAATGTTGCATCTCATATATACATATATAAATAGCATTCGTTCTTTTACAATCAGTTTTACGACATCGTACAAAAATTCATAAAAAGCACGTAAACATCAGTTTGCTCTTAAATACAATAACAGATTGAATCCGAAAATAGCCGGAAATATATTATGGAAAATTTCTTTGGTAACATCTTCGTTGGTGTACAGTAAGCGAATAGGAGTATACTAATGAAATTTACTATTTTAGACACTAATTTTTTTTTTAAATGAATCATACAAATGTTTACAGTATAATTCTAGAAGTAAAATAACAGATACAAAAGTATTATTTAACAGTACGTATATTTTATAATTATTTACTTAAATAACAGATATTTTCAAGATGCTAATTCTTACATAGACAACTTCATAATTTTGCTACCAGGTAGCTACACACTCCGGGGAATGTACACGCCATTTTTAGTGACATTTAACCTATGTTTTCGTGTTAAAATAATATTTTTTTTCTGTATCAACAAATTTAAGACAAGGTAATGAAACTAATGAATTTGTGTGAAAATGAATAATTTCTTTTGAAATAGTGCTTCTCTCAAACATATAAATCGTTTCAGCTAAAAATGGTGGTATTGTGTACAGAGTGTACTACCGAGAGTGTAACGCTAGGGCCAGAAAGACTGTGATTGGTATTAATAATACACGTCACCACGGGAAAATTTGATATCAGATTTTTTTAAATTATATTTTGAAAAATATACAGTTGCCAGACATAAAACATGTATTAAAGTGAATAACTTGAACAATTCTTTCAGAAAAAAATAAATAAATTGGAAAATGCGCAACTACCCTATTGCCTATCAAAGATAGATATTACTGAAATATGTATGCTGTTGTTTTCAGAATATTTCTTAAAATATATATTAAATAAGTTATGAAGAAAATTATAATAAATTGAGCATGTAATGTAGATAATCGAGTTATAATAAGCATTTAGAAAATTGACTTTCCGTCAACAACATGAAGTTATAAAGTATTTGAAGTCCTCATGTCGGAAGCGTCACCCTCGTCACAACTTCCTGAGCTAACTTCACTCATGTTTAATATGCTTATCTCATGTTGTTTTACTACAAAGTTAAATTGAATAACACAAATCTTACAGCAAAAACTTAATAGCGCACCTACTAATCATCTGATACATTTCATTGGGTTCCTTTGTTCTTCGTAAACTTGTGTTGAGATTAAGACGTCCGATACAACTACATAAATAAGTTATTTAGAGGAATCTTGTTGTCTGGAAAACATGACGAGATGACATATACATTCGTTATTTCAGGATTATAGAAAAATTTCTGTACAAGACAGATCATTACAACAGTAAGATGCAGCAGAATAGTACCGCTGCAACTGAAGAGTTATAAAGATAATTTAGAATAGAATAGTTTATTTGTCTATTATGTGGTACAAGACATTGTCAAATTGAAAGTACATAAATTCATAAATATTATAATAACACTGTTGAACAAGATGTGAGTGTAGTGCCCTTTTGAAATGAATTACATCAGTAATTTCTCTAATATACACAGGTAATGCATTATAAATTTTTAAAGCCCTATAATAGGGACCCTTCGCAAATAGACTTGATTTGTGTACGGGAATACTTATTAGGTTTTCTTGTCGAGTAATAGAAAAATCTGATGTGGCCAGCCCATAACCTCCCGCTGGGTATTTAACCACGCAGTATAAAGAAAGCAGCCATTATGTTCAAATATTTTTGCATTCACACATAATTTTTATTTTACATTTAACAAATATATCATACACAAAATAAATTTCACAAATATTGACAAAAATAATAGAAACACTTAACAAAAATCAAAATAGTACTTGCATCTTGACACAAAGTCTTTTCAAACCCGTATTCTGGAAGCCAATGAAGCAAATCAATAGTAATTCTAATATATTTATGTACGATTGAAAATATATTATTTTTACTAACCTTAATTTTATTACATTCTCCTTAACACGGCTTCACTATTAATTTTAATATAATTGCAACCTGACAGTGACATTTGTTTAAATATGTCAAAATTGTTATTAAAATATTGTTTTTGTTTGAGGCGGGCAAAATGATATATGAAAATAAATTATATTATTAATTTATATTTAAAGTTATTTATAATTTTTTACTAAATGCTATTATCGTAGAATGGAAGATTGTACCATTATATTTCATTATTATTAGTAAAAGTTGCTGAAAAATTATATTCAACGAATTTTTTTAAAGAAAAACTGTTAAAAACTTGTAGAAGTGATACTTCCGGTTATCCGATATACACTGAAAACTAATCAGCTCTTCCCATATTAGTGTAGAATGGATATACAAAATTTCAAAATTTTCTGATTGATAGTATTTGAGTAATCGTGTCCACCAGATCCACACACACATACACACATACACACATACACACACACATACATACCCACCCATTGTAAAAATGTTAAAATCGGGTTCTGGGGACATCAAAACGTGCTTATTCACTAAAATCTCTATATGTGATTTTTAGCACGATCCCTATACCTCCCTTACCTAGGGTAGCGGGAGGTAAAAAGTGATAGGTTTTTTCTATTTCATAAATATATAAAGATGGTATAGACATCAGACCCAGCTCAATAAAAATCGGTCTACAGTGGGTTCTTAATGAGACACCTTTTATGCATCTAATAATACGTTTTTGTATAATGAATATTTTATGAGCATGATTACTAGCCCCCCAAAATATAATAGAGTATTTAATTCTGTTTTCAACATGTGCAAAATAATATGTTTTTAAGATGTCGATACTAACACTATTTCTCAATTTATACACAGCATAAAAAATCCTGGATAGAGTGGCGTGTAGGGACTCAATTTCAGGTAGCCAGTTCAAGTATCTATCTATTATTAAACCTAAAAAACTTGGTGTTTAATGAGGTAGGTATAGATTTCCCTCCTACTTTTATTAGTGGGTTGATATGAGAAATGAGCTTCGAGTTAAAAATAATAAGGTTAGTTTTGTTGGAATTTAACATTAAATCGTTATTTTGACACCAGTTAGACATTGAATTAATAGCATCAGTTGCTACCACAGAGAACTGTTCTATAGTGTCTGTACTTATTAAGCATGATGTGTCGTCAGCAAATTGACATAAAAGATCACATTTAATAAAATAGTGAAGATCATTCACATAAATTAAGAATAATATTGGCCCTAATATTGATCCTTGAGGAACTCCTTTATTAACTGGTAAAATATCTGATTTTGTATTTAAAAATAAGTCATTGTTATAATGGTTAAGAGCTACAAACTGTTTTCTTTCTGTTAAGTAGGAAGAGAACAATTTATTAGCTATCCCTTGTATTGTGTTGCGGAATTGTTGCATTACTATATCTGCCATAGTTTTTAGAAACAAAATTTGTTTAAAGTCAAGATATGATATCAGTACATCAACTTTATATCTAGATAAGTTACGTAAATTTCAGATAATTCAATAGTACCTCAATTTGCTGATATTATTAAATAAACAAGTATTCGAATTGCGGCTTTGAAGTAACTTCAATATGTTTAGCAAAGGTTGGTTTAGAATCAAATTTAACGCAGAGATAAGCACTATGTGTACTAAAGTTGCAACATGAATTAAATCGTCAAACTTCAATGGATGCATTATTTAGATTTATGCCCATATTCACAAACATTCATAAAATTTCAAAACGGCTCGTTATAATTTTTGACAAATCGAATCAAACTTGACAAATGAAATTTCAATTTTTCTTGGAGAGTCGATTGTTTTTACTGGATAAAAAATATAATGAACCGTTAAAATTTTTACGAATGTTTATCCATATGGACATTAGACTTGTAATTTATAGAAAGCATCAATTGAAGTTACTGAAGTGAATAATTTTAGAATATTCGTAAACAATATTTTATAGCAGCTGATGACTTTATGTTACGTCATTGGTAAAAGAGATCTTAATTCGAGCCTTATAGAACACCAGAGGTAGCAATAAAAGAACTGGGAATTGATAATGTATTTTTTAAATTTAATATATTTGTCTACTTAAAGTTTTTAATAGTGAATGGTGTAAATAAATAAGGTGTATGTAAACAAATAGTAACGTGAATATAAAATTCTGTTGTGGCCAGCACAAGACCTCTTACCATTTCCATATTAGTACATTTCTGATACACAAATATTCTAATTACATCCATTATTAATATATTTTATATTTTTAAATTCATTCTATAAATATGGGGTCCCGTGGCCGCGTGCCTAAGTGTCTGGTCGCGAACCTGGGGGAACCGGGTTCGATCCCGACAGACGCCAAATATTTCCAATTTTAAATGGCATAAAAGTGATCCCTGTGGTGCACTCTCCACACCAGCTATTTATTTTATTTATTCTGTAAATAAGTTTCCTCCTACTCTTCTAAATGTTCGAGATTCTTCAAATTTATTGACGAGATTGGCGGTATTTCTGATGGGTATATGTAATATATCTATCTATAGTTTCAGATATTTAATTAATAATAAAATAAGAAATATTAAATGTACTTCTCAGAAAAAGCCTTCGGTAATGTACCTATTTGGATTTTTGACACTAACATTTTTCTGTCATTTAAAAACATTTTCATTTTTCTACTCGTTTCCATGGAGTTATATGGGTTATGAGATTCATTACAACGGATTATTTTATAGGTATATTTATAATTTTTTACCTCTAGATCTATAGAAGATACAATAAAAACATTCATTGTATGGGCTAGAGAATTTTATATTCTTTAATACTTGTAATAATATAAATTTCCAAAAAAAAGTAATAATAAAGGATTTTTTAAGAAACTACTACTTCCAGTTGTCCACGTTACCAAAACGTAGTTAAATTGGTTTTTAGTCTTATAGAATTTGAGAAACTGTTCCTCCAACAACCAGACACACATACACACATCTACACACACACACACACACACACACACACACACACACACAAACACTCAATCAAATTAAATGCTATAGTTTAATTGCAAAGTTAATTAATTAGCTTACCGAAATTCAATTATTTAGTATTAAGGACATTAATTTCATTTCAATTAAAACTGTTCAATAAATAAAATTTGATGACATTTTAACTCAGTTGTAAATTATAAAAAAAGTGTTAACAACTTTTACAAATTTTAAGAAAATGATAAATCTGAATGTGAATCTTACGTTTATTATTCATTACACTTAACTTCTGAAATCACTTCTCAACACAGAATATAAATCCTTTCCCACAATAATGTAACCGAAACCGTACTGTTGTCATTCATTCGATGCTACCCCTAAAATCATAGTACCCATTCTAGGTTTTAGTACGTCGGAAGGCCGTGAAACTAAACTAACCAATTCATGTCAGCAGAAAAGTTTGGCGTGAGCCGTTGCTCATACATATTTCATCGTTTCCGTTTCCATGCATAACTGGTGTGTGTCCAATTCCTCTAGCAGTAGTATCGGATCGGGTATCCAATGAGCCGAGGACAGACAGAAAGTAAAAGTCGTGTAAAAGTAAAACTTTCCCCGTGGTGGTGGTATTAACCGAGACAGTTTACGATATGATAGTAGGGAAGTTTGTTCCGTAAATGTATTGCTTCTGAATTATATAATTGTGGGGAGAACTGTTCAATCACAAGGAAACCAAAAACCAATATGAAGCATTAACTACAAAATGCTGCTCTGTTACAATGGTTTGCCACACTATTAGTTATTTACAAGGGTGGAATAAAAAATCACGACCTAATAATGAAAGACTATTCGGTTTTCTATGGGAGTTAACGAGAAATTGCCGAAGAAGGTCCTGATGGTTATCAGGCCTATTGACATTACAAATTAAGATAAATATATTTAATAAAAGAAAAAAAAATTACGCCTTGACACGACCGGATTTCAAGTATATACAGTAACTCCCCGGATTGAGTTTACAAGAGGAAAAAAATTTTTATATTTAATTTTACGAAAAAATCCCAAGAAAAGAAAAAATTTTGCTTGAAATAAAACGCATGTTTCAGTTATTAAAACTTTTAATTAATGCAAGGTTCTTTCGATATAACGTTTTTCGTATTTTGTCCTCCTAATAATATAATGGGGTCATACCACATTTTCCAATTTATTTTTTTTATGATAATATACTTAAAACCACTTATAAAAATAGATATTTTATGTCACTTAAGTTTCTAGTTTTACAGAAATAATTTTTTAAAGTTTATATTAAATTTCAAAGTTACGGTTTTGCGACCGTAACCGTAGTCCCTCCTATCGAATAAAAATGGAACTACGTTTGACGCTTGTGTTATTTGACTTGAAAGCAAACGTGACAGCAAGTTATTTTGTACTCGTGCTTTTGTTTTTATTGTATATTAAATAATTTGATTATGGAAATTAATTTTGAAGCAGCGAATTCAAATAATTTGCAGAAAATTAATTTTCGGCATCTTCTTCAAGCTATTGAATAAAATAAACAAATGTATATCAACGAAAATTGTTTTTTTATTAAGTTCTACTTGCGTTGAAATGATCTTCACAAACATAAGCAAGACTACCCTTTAAAATTTTTGGAGTATTTATTGCATTATACCATCTTTCCCTTATATTTCGAGGTTTAGGAATACGAACAAAAACTTTATTTTTGCTTCTCAACGAGATGTTCTCGCAAGACGGCACAGAATAATATTATACAACCATGATAATATCTAAATCACACATAATTTGTATTTATTTATAATTATTAGAACATTTCGTTATTTGTACTTACATTTAAACAAAAACAACTTGTTGCAAAGATATTTACTTTGAAAATATTGGTTATGTTCGAAAAATGTGACAACATTCATGTACAGTACGTGCACGAGTACATGTGTGCGTGACTATCATTGTATGTGTGTACAAAACCATGACGTCACAAAATAAGACTCAAAATGTTTAGTAACAAAATTATGAATGAAAAGTATAAGAATATTAAATATTTTTCATGTATATATGTATAAAATTATGTATTTTTTTAAATTATATAAAAAAAATCAATATATATATATATATATATATATATATATATATATATATATATATATTTTGGTATGACCCCATTATTACATTGGCTGGTAGCACAAGCCTTGTTTTAACTAAAACACTGTTTTAAGAAATGTCAAATTTCATTATTTAATAACAAAAATAAATAATATCAAATATATTAAAATATGATTTTGAAGCAGCACATAGTTTGTATTCAATCAAATATTTCTTAAAAAATCGTTCTTTACACATAAGGGTGAAATTAAACATTGAAATTTGAATTTGACATTTCTTAAAACAGCGTTTTAGTTAGAATAGGGCTTGTGCTACCAGCCATTGAATCTAACATTATATTAGCTAGCTTTGAAATATAGTATTGAAATTTGAAAAAGAGAAACGTGTATTACTTATGTCAAAAATAAAATATAATGAAAAACAGTGAACACAAAATTATAAACCAAAAAATCAAGAACAAAGAATTAATATTTTATGGGGGCACAATTTTTTTTTATCACAGTTGAAATAGCTCTCGTCTTTTCGTTTTCATTTAAATGTCGAGGCATTTTAATGTTTTCAAATTATTTTTATTTAATGTGACATTGACATTTATGTAAATAATTACAGAAAATTTACTACGCCTATGTTTGAATATCCTTTCAAAGACTGAATTACAAAAATAAAAAATAGGTGTTTCCATTTTTTTGGCCGCAATTGTACGTTTCACATATAACGTCAAGTGTTAAGAAAATACAGTTCGTACGGGTTATACTATTCTTACGGGTAGTACGGGTCTGCTGTTTTTACGGGTAATATGAATCTGCAGTTCTTACGGGTCTTATGGGTGAAGAATCGACAATCGACTCCGACCCGTATTCTATTTGGTTCGGGTGGGTAGGTATTTCCCATTTAACTAAATACCCAGTTCGAAGTTATAGCCCTACTTAAAAATTAGCATTTTTAAAAAGGATACATTTCCAATTAGTTTATTGCTACCTCCGGTGTTCCACAAGGCCCGAATTGAGATGCATCGCTCTTTCTACTTTTTATCAAGGACAACACAAGTCATCAGCTGTTATAATTTATTATCTGTGGTTGACCAAAAATTTTTTACTTCAATATCATCCTTTAATGACTTTCTTACTTAAAAATAATTTGATTAGTCTTTCTCGATGGTATATATCCTGTATATCATTATTATCGATTTTTGAAAAAAAAGGAAATGTACTGTCGTGGTAATGAATAATACACAGCGACGATATGTGTATTTATTTATCAAACCGTGAGAATATTTTCAAGAAAACTTGTATTCATACATATGTTTTCGACATGAACAATATACCTAATAGCAAATTTATTAAAAGTTGCATTGTCATTATATTCGTTTGTATATGAGCGGCGCATTTTGTATGAAAAAAACCATATTGAAGATTTTGTTTCAAGTAGCAACTGCTTTAACACTTCCTTCTTTATTCTCATTTACATATTTTGTAGCTAATTTCATGGACCTCTCAGATTCATTATAATAATCAATACGCGACGTCGGCTTAACAAATGCGAAACAAATAAAGAAACTTCGTAAAAATTTTACTTTGCTGCAATTAGCACTCTGACTTAATAACAAGGACAATTTAAAAGTCAAATTGCAGGCACATAATTACATTATTACATCACGACAAATATGAAGAAACAGAAACCATTCTTTGTTAATAGCAACAGTTTATATTCAATGTCCAGATCTTTCTTCACGTAAGAATGGCATTGCGCACTAAAAGACATACGTAATTGAAGTGGTTTTTTTGCCACACAGGTTATAAAACTTCATAAAAAGATGTATGTCGTAGCTCTGTTCAGGAAATAAATTGGAACAGTCAACATAGTTCGTATGTGGATGAAGGTGAAAAATCTTCATCTTCATTCAGCTTGTATTTTAGAATTTTTGTATCTCGCGTTTATTTACGTTATTTATCAATAATGCCAAAGAAAAACTATCGAAAAAGGCTAAATTAACGGTCTTGTTTGCATGTGCGATTTTTAATGCAGAAAAAGATAGTCTCGTAGTACTCGTAGGTGTCCAGTGTAGATTAAAGACCGAATTGGACTGCCTATTATTGTTTTTACATGAAGAATACTATAAAATTCGCTCGAAAATTAGATTAGTTTTAATGAAGTTTTAATTTACATTAATAATGAGTTAAAAACCAATATTCGACTGTGTTTGGGATGGAGATGGTTACAGGAAGTAAAATTTTTCGGACTTGCAGTCAACTAATAAAATTTATTCATGCTAACGTTTCGACTATACAATAGTCATCATCAGGGCTTTACAATACAGGGTGTTCTGAAAATGGGTGAAAAGCTTCAGGTAGAACGATTCTTTGATTAATTCTGAGTCGATAATCCTAATGCAAAAAAATTGTACGGCCCTTCGTAAAGCCACAGGAGCTACTTAAAAGAAATGTAAATTCGGCAACACCGAATCAAACTGTTATAGTAGTTATCAGGTAGTTATACAAATCAGTATGAATTTTAAGTCAATATTATTTTGACAGGTACATTCAGTGGAAATCAAATTGGGAATTGAATTTATTTACTTAAGATACCAGCTTTGCTTTATTAATTAAAAAAATTCAATGTAAACGATATTTTGAGTATTTATGTAGTAATAAAAATAACAATAATAATAATAATAATAATTGTAATTATAATAGTCAATAACTTGCAAATAAAGTCAATTTATAATAAATGTTCAAACTGATATCCATCGGTTTCCAGACATAACTGATAAACGTCAAAATTTTATTTATAATTTCTGTTTCAAACAAAAAACTGTTTTATACATGGTTGTCGTACGTATTCAAATTTAAAAAATTCTACTTTAGAAAAGTTAAAATTTTAAAGATTTGGTATCAAACGTTTAGCTACGTACATCAAATTTTACACAATTCTTCTAGAATGTAAAGAGCAATGATATTACGTAAAAGATTGTTAAAAAATCGCTTAGTTCTAGTTGCACATTTACAAGTTTGATGGCTTTGTGCGATTTTACAAAGGGCCGTACAAATTTTTTGCATTAGGATTATCGACTCAGAATTAATCAAAGAATCGTTCTACCTGAAGCTTTTCACTCATTTTCAGAACACCCTGTATAAAACAAAAGCGAAATAGTAACATAAGAACGCAAAATAATTATAAATTACATAAACTATAACATGAAAACTTGCAGAATGGTCTAGTTGAAAAAAGAAACTACACGTGGATAACGAAACATAAAAAACGGACATTTAAAATATGAATAAATTAATAAATAAATAGTTAAAAACTACATATCACAGAGAAAAATCGTCAAAAATTAATCACATATAAATAGTAGTTATTAGTTGACTGCAAGTCCGAAGAATTTTACTTCCTGTAAGCATCTACATTAATAATATGTTTACAAATCCTATTGGACCTAAGAATATTCAACTCCTTACCGCTAAATATATCCAAAATTCAGCAATATAATAAATTTAAAAACGCTGTTAAAGTTAGAGTATTTAATGGACAAAAGCTTGTACTCCTTACAGAAATACTTTGGAAGTAATGTAGTGTAACTCTCTGGTAATTCAAGTTTGAAGACAACTTTTATAGATACTTTACGCTTCCTATGTATGTATATGTTACGCTGAAACACCGAAATCGCTGTGAGCGAAAAAAACAGCCACAACGCGTTGTGGACGGTGACGAACCGTCAACTACTGATATCTGATTAACCTAACAACGATTGTCTACCAATTATGAGTTGCCAGTTAGGTTATGTTGTAGTTTGTATTTTTTTATTTTTCCTACAACGCGAATTTCGGTATTTCGTTGTCCAGCACCGTCCACAACGCGTTGTGGCTGTTTATTTCGCTCACTGAGCGATTTCGGATTTTTGAGCCTAATATATACAAATGTGATAAAGTGATTATTATTATTAATGAGGTAATAAAAATTTCTGGATTGCAGTCACAAACTTTTACTACCTCATTAATATATCCAGTCAAGGAACCTTTTCTATCATTATTATTTTTATTATTATTATAATTTTCATTTTCAAATAAAATTGGCGCAATTTTTTCATGCTAGGCGTGAAACTATTGGTACCGACCTAGCAGTTGTTTCAACAACGTAGTTTAAATTTCCACTTTACATTCGTTTTATAAACTTTTTATTTCGTCTTCGTTTTATTCCTAATGATTGGCAAAACATTAAAGGTAATTAATTAAATTGAAAGGTCAAAGACAGCAACAAATACAGTGAAATATCTTGATAGAGATTTGTGATCTGTCACTTTGAATGTAATTAATTGATGAAAAAAATCAGGACAGGGCGGAGCCCTACTTTGAAGTCTGAAAGGAATCAGCGACGGCGGCGTAAATGGAATACAGCCTACGTAGAGATGGAAATCTAGATGTGTTTATATATTTCATTTATTATTCCTCTAGAGACCATCGGTGCGCTAAAGCAAGATAGTAATTTAATATTCAATGTTGGCTTTTCAGGCTCTCAGATTTTTTTAACGCGTGTTTGAAGGCGTAATAAAATGTGAACTTTATTGTCTCATATTTAAATTTATTTATTAGTTTGTAAAGCATTTAAGCTGACAGTAATTATAAGAATAATTTTGGTTAAGTTAAATTTGTATATTTTTTATTAGCTGGAATTTTCTTGTCCGAAAAAGTGCGCTCTTTTCAAACCAGCTTGCTTTATATAAGTTATACGACTTCGGTTTAATGGGACATAAACGCGTCTATGGGAGGCCATTTTAATCTACTTATATTTAACTAAGAATTCTGATAGACTACTAGATAATGAAGGAAAACCGATTTTGTTCGAAATTTTTATTTTAAAAAAGTCATTTACATATGTGAATATTCTTCTTCTTAAGCTTTTCCCTATTAATTAGGGGTCGCTAATCTTGATTTTTGAATTGGAAACTTCTTTAGGCGTACCTTGCACACTTTTTCCTGGGCAGTGAACAAGGCTGATCCTTGGGCCGAACGTGACGTCATGTTAATTCGGGTCATAGCCTACGTTACATTATTAATAAAAGACCGGGAAACATCACAATATCTGTCAAAAAAATCTGTTGTGGCCAGCACCCATACCAAAAGGACCGTGGAACAGTTTCTATATAATATCATGTAAAATCGAACACGAACACATACTATTTTTTACAAATTTCATACCAAAAGTTCATTTGAAAAGGTTGTATAATTCCAATAAAATTATGACATATATAAACATTATAAACATACACTAAGAAAAATGCACTTGACACATATTACTTTCTGCTTCAGCTTTCCCCTATTTTATTAGGGGTCGCTGTTTTCTCTTCTCTTCCACTCATTCCTGTTCAACGCATCTTCTTCACACAGTCCTTCCTTTCTCAAGTTTTCTGCGATACAGTCCTTTCATCTTCTTTTTAGCCTTTCAATGCATGTCACTTGAGAGGACCACTATGAAATACCAATTTTTCATCCCATACTTTCCATATTTGGTTTTGCACTTGCAACACACATCTGTCAATTTTGACTGTATCAGCTGTTTCCATGATAAATAGCAAAGCTGACTAATTTTTGAAAATCAATTTCTTTATAATGCTTTAACTCTACATCTATTGATTATGAAGGAAAATTAATAATCAAACCATATAGAGAAGAGTATTTTCTTTAATAAATATAATAACAAAATGTCAAAAAATAATATTTAACTGCTTTTTTTTAAGAAAAACTGTTAAAAACTTCAAATAAGGGTACTTCCGGTGGATCAATTATAACCAAAATCTAATCAACTCTTCATATGGATGTACAGAAGAGGAATTCGCTCAAATAACTCCATGCAGACCAGTTGAAAAATTTAAATGTTTGCAACTTGCAACTGACAGAAAAATGTCAGTGTCAAAAATTCAAATATATTACTGACGTCTTTTACTGTGTGTAGCAGAAATGTTAAATGTACTTATATAGCCTAATATGGAAATGTGTATTTTTGCACTTTGAGGTTAATGGTTTGCATATTTTTTTTATATTAATGAATGTTTTATCTGTGACTTAAAAGTCAGAAACCTTGAGTCATGAAGCCTTGTAGCGACGAATTTAAATTTCTTACTCAGAAAACAAATTATAGAACGCATCACAAACTATGTAAGAACAGAGTGTGAGAAGAAATCTTGGTGACATAATTTATTTACTTTTTATTTACTTGGCCGTTTTGTCTTTTCTGTAAATAGACAAGCCCCGTAGCAATAGCAGTATGTAAATGTAGATTGTTATCCTGCATTTAATTTTCCCCAAAGAGGGTAAGTGGATTTACCGTGCGACGCTGAGCACCGAGCGTCTGGCGTCCAAGTCGTTTGCGTTGTTTACGAGCGTCGGAGAATCTTCTGGATTGACCACTGAGAGCGGGGTTTCACACAGGAATTCAGACGGAAAGACGAGGAACTGAAAAGAAAATAACAAGAAAGACGCTCCGTGGCTTAGGAAAAAAGGTGACAAAGTTGTACAAGAGTTTCGTCGACAATGGAATCACATATTATTTTAACGAATGTCTTCGATAATACCTACTATTAAACTATGATATTGTATGAAAGATGTACGTACATACAGGGTGTATCTAAAATAGGGGGACATGAATTAACCACAGATTCCTGAGGCTAAAATAAGACGATTTAACTAAACTTGCCTTTACCGGAAAGTATACCATTTAGTCAGTATTCTGCTTCAAAGTTCTTCGAAAAATTATTTTTGTTAATAATAACAGCACGCTTTATTCGATTTGGATGAAATTTGGTATGGCAGTTCATACGGTTATGTCATCTTTTAAGATGATACTTGTTATTATTAGTAAACCACTTGTGTATGAAACTTAGGTGTCCCAACATTGATTAGACCGTAACTTTTTAATGGCCACGCCTATAACGTAAAATTATATTTTTTTCAGAAAGATGCATTCAATAGTAAACTTTTCTTTCTCTGTGTAATTTGTGATATGTGTTACGGTTCACACAGAAAAAAATAAAACCTGAGTGACTGCACCGTGAAATTTTTACAATAAATGCCTAACATCTAATTTTTAATGGCAGTAACAATTATGGGTTGTCAAAAATTTCCTTCTTACTATTCTAAAACTAGTAACATCAGTTTGCTCGGCCTAATAGTATTTTACTACCATTACTAAAAATAATACAATTAAATATGTCTATCTTCTAAATTTAATTTTTTAAAAATTTGTATAATTACAAATATTAACATTTTTATTATATCTTCTATATATTTAGATAAAGACTCATAAATATATAAAATTATCCGTTACAATCAAATAATGTTACTACCAAGTGTATATCTCTACCTACTTTTGAATTATTGCTCCAAAAAGCAATATACCCCATATTTAGATAAAAACTTCAAAATTTTCAAAAATCTAGTTTTGATGTATCTAAATACTTCTCAATGCGTTGATTCCAGATTTTGAAACCGCAGGTCGATATCTCTTTTCGTTCTCGAGATATTTAGATTCAAAGTTTGCTCGAAACTGCCCATTTTTGGGTAGTAACCCAAAAATGGGTCGAGATATGAATTTGGAGATATCATCATTTGATTCTACGGGAAAAAATACATAATTATACCAATTTTCATAATTTTTGAACACCGCATACAATCTCTAAAGCAAAATAACTGAAATGGCTAAAAATCGCAAAAATCTAAGGTGTACCCCTTACGATTTTTTCAGATTTTGGCCATTTTCGTGGGTTTTCAAACTTTTATTCATAAAAAATGAACCGGTTGGACAAAAATTATAAAAATTGGTACACGTATGTAATTTTGCCCGTAGAATCGAATGGTCGTGTCGCCAAATTCATATCTCGACCCATTTTTGGGTTACTACTAAAAAATGGGAAGTTTTGAGCAAAACTTTGAATCTAAATATCTCGAGAACGAAAAGAGATATCCACCTGCGGTTTCAAAATTTGAAATCAGAGATTAAGAATTATCTAGATACATAAAAATTAGATTTTTGAAATTTTTGAAGTTTTTATCTAAATATGGGGTATATTGACTTTTGGGGCAATAATTCAAAAATGGATAGATATATAAACTTGGTAGTAATATTATTTGCTTGTCAATGTTACGTAAGTGTACGCATTTTTAGAGTAATGTATCTAGTAACCAGAAACCAATTGAAAAATCAACGTGTCAAAAATCCATTTACATTACTGAAGGCTTTTTCTGGGAAGTGCATGTAATATTTCTTATTTTATTATTAATTAAATATTTAAAATTATAGGTATATACACATCAGACATCCCGTCAATGAATTTGAAGAATCTCGAACATTTAGAAGAGTAGGAGGAAACTTATTATAGAATTAATGTCGCCATGATGATAGCTTGTACAGCTTTTTCTTCTTTTTCTTCAAAAATAAGAAATTTTATGTTTACTTATTGCTGAAGATGAGCTAATTTTTTGCCTGAAACGTACAAATAATTTTATGTAAATGTTGAAATAAATATATGGAACATTAAGACCAAATTCACTCGATTCAGAAAAAACCTAATTCGAAGTAGACTATGAACACAGAAACGTATGTCTCATCATTATTCAATTCAAAACTCATAGCGATAGCCCAACTCGTTATACGAAAGGTATCACGCTTTAATTCACGATCCATATGATCTAAATAAACTCTGGTGAAACAAGATAGTGTTGTGAGTAAAAGAAAGTGAAGTGAAAAGTGTTTAGAAGCTCTAAATTAGAGTAAAAAATGTATACAGTGACGAAAGTTGAAGCCGGGCGAGACAGTAGCCAAGGACATACAAACACAACTGTAAGCGAGCAGAGAAATTTGTAAATAAAGCTTATTACCTTGCAAACCCTATCGGTAAAGATTAATGAAAAACCGATGGTTCAAAAAATATGTTACAATTACTGAAGGTATAAAATAGCAGAGTTCTGGAGAAATGGAACCTAAATAATACGGAAAAGTGAAAACAATATTTTGGTGTTTTCTATTTCAAATTAAAATCCCAGAATTTCAATGTCCCCACTTTTATTTTTATTGGAAAATCATTACCACAAAAAATATACACAGGAAAAGAAAAAAACAATAACAATATTGACTCTACGTCAACACTGTGCATTGTCGCATGAGCAAAATCAACATAAACATATCGCATGTCACGATGAAACACTTGATTACATCAACTTTGAAATAAATTACTTTATAGTACCCCAACACTTTTCCACAACTTTTCTTTAAATATCACCATAGGGACTCGGTGTTATTCGGAATTTCTTCCCAGCGAAATTATGCATTTATTACCGTGGAATAAATTTTGAATTTTAGTTTGTAACTGAAGGATTAATTATCTCTATTCTTCCATACCTGCAACTTTGGCAAAATAAATGATTACGAAGCGTGAAACTATTTGCTGTTGCCAACTTATACATTAATTCAATTTAATGAAAGCTATCAACACCATCTGACTTTAGTTTAACAGTTCATTGTTTTATTTTATAAACTTGAAGTTAATATATTTCAAATGTAAAACAATTTGTACATTTTTACCTCCCGCTACCCTAAGTAAGGGAGGTATAGGGATCGTGCTAAAAATCACATATAGAGATTTTAGTGAATAAGCACGTTTTGATGTCCCCAGAACCCGATTTAAACATTTTTACAATGATGTCTGTGGGTATGTATGTGTGTGTGTGTGTGTGTGTGTGTGTGTGTGTGTGTGTGTATTTGTGTGTGGATCTGGTGGACACGATTACTCAAATACTATTAATGAGAAAATTTTGAAATTTTGTATATTCATTCTACTCTAATGTGGGAAGATCTGATTAGTTTTCAGTGTATATCGGATAACCAAAAGTATCACTTGTACAAGTTTTTAACAGTTTTTCTTAAAAAAAATTCATTGAATATAATTTTTCAACAACTTTTACTAATAATAATTCTACGATAATAGCATTTAGTAAATAACTCTAAATAACTTTAAATATAAATTTATAATATAATTTATTTTCATATATCATTTTGCCTATGCCTCAAACAAAAACAATATTTTAATAACAATTTGACATATTTAAACAAATGTCACTGTCAGGTTGCAATTACATTAAAATTAATAGTGAAACCGTGTTAAGGAGAATGTAGTAATAATATATGTATTTGAATCTAATAAAATTAAGGTTAGTAAATATAATATATTTTCAATCGTACATAAATATTAGAATTACCATTGATTTGCTTCATTGGCTTCCAGAATACGGGTTTGAAAAGACTTTGTGTCAAGATGCAAGTACTATTTTTATTTTTGTTAAGTGTTTCTATTATTTTTGTCAATATTTGTGAAATTTATTTTGTGTATGATATATTTGTTAAATGTAAAATAAAAATTGTTATGAGTGAATGTAAAAATATTTGAACATAATGATTGCTTTACTTATACTGCATGGTTAAATACCCAGCGGGAGGTTATGGGCTGGCCACATCAGATTTTTAGTTTTCGAAATCTGCACGAGCAACTTTGAAACTTGTCGTTTTCATTTGCTTCCAATTTTATTGTTTTACTGTAGTGCGTTTACATTTGATTGGACCATAATGTACCAAGTCGAATTCTGAGGTGAATATTATTGTTTAAATATTTTCATTTAACGGTAGTTATATTAGGCGTGTTTCTTCGGACTGTGATAAAATTGAACAAAGTGAACATGATCAAAAAGGAAACTGTCTCTTCGTTCGTTATTCGTTATCCTCACTCTATCATTTTGTGAATCAGACTTTTCGCATGATCACTGTGATTGAAATAACAAAAGATTTGAAAATGGCGGAAAAAGCAAGCAATGAAATATTGGAATATGCAAATTTACGTCTACTTCAGAATCATCTGAACTACCAGAACTTGAGTCAGTAGATTCAACATTCATTATTGGTTTCGATTTTTCTTATATTAGATTCTGCAGGTACAAAAAAAAGTTAAAGAAACTTGTTTTCATATTTTACTTCACATTCCATACCAAAAATATTATTTCTGCTTCAGCACAATCCATCTTTAAACTATTTTCGATTTGGGTATTACTTCAATCAAAATAGCTGATTTATCATTTGACGTTTGCCGCTAGTTCGTTCGACGTTGTGTAGGTTTCGCGTCGATCGAGTTAATTTTGTTGTTTCTTTGGAATTAAATTTAATCACGATTCGAAGAAATCATTATTGAACAAATCATTATAGAAAATAATAATCACAGTCCGAAGAAACACGCCTTTTGACTAGACAGAGAATCAGAAAGATTTTACTTTATCGTCGCCGAGAGACTTCAAGTGTATTACTGTCTTTAGATTAATGCTTAAAGGTGGTACTATCATGACATTCCCATAGAATAGTTTAATTAAGAAAAAGAATTTATAAAAATAAATATTCAAAATTTGTAATAGGGTTATTACAAGAATTAAATTGATAGTGCAAATATCATTTCTAAATAAGAAACATCAAGCGTATTCAAGAAAAATTTAGGTAGGTACCTATAACTATTTCAATAAATGCGAAAACTATCGAAAATAATGTTGGCTTTTACCACATACCTTGTTTTAAAACGCTATGTTGAGAAATGTTAAATTTTCTTGTTTAATAATAATAATTATAAATAAATATCTCACAAATTTATCAAAATATTACTTTTTGACACATGTCATTGTCGAATATCAACAGTTTTAGTGACATTCTGATAGATTTTTCTGGGAAGTATATTTAATTTTTCTGATTGTTTTATTAATTAAATATTTGAAATTATAGGTAAAATTGTGGTAAAATGCATATATCCATCAGAAATACCACCAACCTAGTTAATGAATTGGAACAATCTGTGATATTTAAAACTTCCCCATACAAAATAGATATAATTAGAATTATATGTGTGCAGAAGACATGTTAAATACAATAAAAAACAATATTTGGGTAAAGTTGTGTAATATTTTGTTATAAAACGACGGTTCGAAAGCGAAGTGCAACACAAAACTTATATAGCCTAATATGGAAATGGCGAGAGGTCTTGTGCTGGCCAGAACAGAATTCTTGCTAAGAGAGTTATTGGATTCATGCTAAAAATCGCATATCCAGATTTTTGTTAATACGCACCTTTTAAAGTTTCTAGAATCCGATTATAACTTTTTAAGATTATGTCTGTGCGTGTGAGGGCGTGTGTGTGTGTGTGTGTGTGTGTGTGTGTGTGTGTGTGTGTGTGGATACTGGAAGGACGATTTCTCAAAAACTATAATACTTAAGACCTGTTTAACTACGTATTTCTCAATCTGACATTAATGGGAGTTGAAAAGGTTTTGATAGGTATTAATAACAATTGGAAGTAGCAGTTTCTTAAAAAATCTTCTAAACATTAATTTTTGAAAATTTTAGTTATTACAAATATTGAACATAAAAAGCCGATCTTAGTGTTGAAATGGTGAGGTTTGCAAAACGGACACATTCTGTTTCAAATAATTTAAGTTTTAAAACAATATTTGTCTTTCATTATACCTCCCTTTTATACCTTGAAATACAATATTCTTGTATTTATTATAAATACGTCTTGCATCGTGTTCTGTAAATACGTTCTCTTTCAAAGGTATATAAAATTATTTATAAACTCTCCAAAATAAAGCATTCTGACAATATTGCCAAAATTACACAAACGACGTCCTTTCGTATCTTGAATATTCCTTTTCACAAACAAGGCCTCCATTTGAATAATCCTGGAATATTTATTGTCTGGGTTTATAATTCTCTGGGACAACCAAATCTCGAGCAACAGTTCAAAGCAATAGGAACCGAATCGATCGCATAGCTAGCATCGCTTAATGAACCTGGTATAGGTGCCGCTACTGGGCTACTGTCAATGTAAACCTACAGGCCAGACGACAGGCAAGAGCAGGCATAGACAGGCAGAAACAGGCACAGGGAAGAAAGGAGGGATAATGGCTCCTCAGTAAAGGGAGGGAAAGAAAGAAAACTAGACAGAGGAGGGAGCACTTGATAGGGTAGGATAAGGAGTATTAGGGGCATTTCCGCTTTCCGATATGATGGAGACAGAATTTGTAGACTTGACCTTTGACATTGAGGAAGTAGGGTTATGTTTATTTAGGGAATGTTGTGTGCAATTTTCAAAGGACGAATACCGTGGAAATTTTGTTCATGAATATGAATATTTGTAATAGCAATTTGCCCCTAATAAACAATTAACCCATAATTATGGATTTTGGACAGCAGGAACATAAAATCAATGAAGCACAGCAACTGTAATAACGTATTTTAACAAATAAATTAATATATTACTATGATTTGTATCCACAGCTGAGTGTGCAAACAGGTTTATATCAGTTTTAATATTGCCAATAGGAGTTCCAAGAAGTTAAAGACAGATTCTCTGATGAGAAATAATAAAAAATTACCTACCCTAAAGGCTGGTTTATGTAAGCTGTAAACTTAAGAATTTATGTAGATACAGGAAAGTAAGAATTCTTCGGACTTTCAATCAATTAATAAAATTTATTCACGCCGACGTTTCGACTATACAATAGTCTTCTTCAGGGCTCTAAAATATGATATAAAGGCGAAATAATAACATATGAACACAAAATAAATATAAATTACAAAAAATATAAAATATAGACTTACAGAATGGTCAGTTGAAAAAAGGAAACCACATGTGGATAATAGAACATACGTGGACAATTAAAAAAATAAATAAATAAATATGAATAAATAAATAAATAGTTAAAACCAACATATCACAGAGAGAAAATCGTCTAAGAATGAAAAACTTGTCTTTGATGAGTGCAATACTTATGGAACTACAAATAACTAGTAACGTGTAAAAAAATTTTTTTAAGAATAATCAAAGTTCAGGACTAATGTGTATAATTTTCGATTAATTACTGCAGGACCAATAGATGAGTGGGTGTGAGAACTCTGATGTGGGACCGTGAACTCCTTGATGGCAGATGATGTGGTGTGCATCCGTGTAAATTTTAATATTGTGTTGTTTTTAATTTTATATTTTTAGTTTGTTTTTAATATTAATTAAATTATTGTATATTAGGCTAAGATGTTCAATATCTGTTTGTGAATTAATGTTGTTTTTATCTTGTTTTATGAATAACATCTCTAATGTTAACCGTTTTTGTAGATTTGATTCCAATGCTAAAATTTTAGTGTTATCAAAATCAAATTCATGTTTATTGCTTTTAGCGTGTTCCACTAGCGCACATTAATTGACTGAAAGTCCGAAGAATTCTTACTTTCCTGTATCTACCTCCATCCTAACACAGTCGAATATTGATTTTTCAACTCTTAAGAATTTATCTTAGCATTAGCATTATGACTTTGCATTAATAATTCAAGTATAGACAAATGCGTGCTGCGGTACATATAGCTATAACCTTAACCTTAGCATTATGCTGTAATCCTAGAATATGACAATTTCCACATTTTAAGTCATAATGCTAATGCCGACCAATCAGAAGAGTATATGTTCGTAGACGACATCTTGATTCCGGCGATATTTACGGCAGTCAATTGATAACTGTCATCATTTTGTTATTTTTGAATATTTCTGTCACATAGTCTTGATTAAAAATGAGTGTCATTGAAAAACATGTCCAAGTAATAAGAAGAACATGAAGATTTCGTTTTCACCATATGTGAAACTTCGTCATATGTTGAAACAAGTGAAAGACATCATCCCTCTTCAATCATCAGGGATTTACAGAATTCTATGTGTCTGCGTTAGAGTTTACATCGGCCAGACTGGTAGAACTGTCTCTACAAGATTGAGCGAACATCATCGATCGATCAGATTGAACCAGCCTGATAAATCGTCCGTTGCAGAACTTGCCTTGGAAGAATTCCACCAAATTAAATTTGAATATACAAAAATAATTGCAAGACCTAGTCGACTTAACAACAGATTAATTAGAGAAGCCATTGAGATTTATAAAACAAGAAATATCAATCTCAATCATTGTGAAGGATTAGAACTTAGTCGCGCATGACTTCCAATATTAAATATGTTGTAATTTGTAATATGTATACAATTTTTTCTAAACTTTTTCTAACATCTGTTAATAAAGAGTACGGCTGCGGTATTTCGCTACCGATAAGCTTCTCTGAGTTATACAGATCACTTCTCTGTCAGTTTTTGGGACGGTTTTTCCTCTGGCAAAAGAAGATTTTTTCTTGAGAAGTTGCATGTTCGCCGTCCATGTTTTTGCCGGACATGCATATATTGTCTAGAAAATTGTATACATAAAAAAGGTAACATTTATGAACATTTCTTGTTACCTTGGTTACTTGTTGTTTTTGTTATTTCAAAAAATATGTCATTGTATCCCCTGAAGAAGGCACCAGTTTATGGTGCCGAAACGTTGGATTACAGAACTTAAATTTAAAAAAAAGTAGTATTTTTCCAATTATTAATATGAGTTCTGAAAGATATTTTAATAATACAGTTTAGTCTTTTGTTCGAATTTAATAAATTACTTATATTTGTTTTATTATTTTTATTTATATCGATTAGAAACTTATTGTAAAGATAATTTTTTGTCGCTTAATGTCTTAAAGTGCTTGTTGTAAATTATACTCGAAACTGTCCCATATAATTATGTTTTTTTTAACAAAAAAATGAGAATATGTTTTTAAAATTATTTCCTCTGACTTACAAAAATGTACAAAATAACAAATATTTTTCATTGTATGTACATACACATTCTGAAATTCTGAAAATTTCTTTGATCAATCTGTGCATAATAATGTGTGTTCCTATTGAGTAAATATAGAAAAGTAACAACAGAATAGAGCAGCTCCACATGCTTTTGATGTTTAATGTATGGCAAACTGTTTCCGGAATGAAACATTGATAGCTACCTATTTTTCGTCTCGTTAAAAGCTCGGATATTTTTATGCCTCTGAAATATTCTAGTTTCAGAATTATTGATCAAACTTTGGAAAGCATTTTTCTGTCTTTTTGAGTTTTGTGACATGCATTTCTTTCGATTGCCATTTCCTTTGTTTTGACGTTTCGTTTATGTTTCTAAATAATTGCTTTGATTCCATTCACCAACAAAGGATACTTGTATGTCGTTATTGTTCATATTTAATGAATTGCTGCCCTACCCAACGGAGAGATCATTAAATATTTCATACTTAAGTAGCAGAACGCGAATTGACTAGAGTTTATATGTTAATTCATTTCATTTATCTACGCTTGTTATAATTTTATATCTTACTTACATTTTGTATTTGTATTATTTTATATTTTTTGTAAATTATTAAACTGACCAGTTCATTATTTAATTTAATTTTTTTTCTTTTCACCCACCTGTTTAGATACACTGAAAGTACACCAGTCATAAATACATTCAATGAAGTACCCAGAATATTTCATCTCTTTTGGGGCATCTATTTTGCTCTTTTTATCTTGCAGATTTACAGCAGGTAAATATGGCAACATGGTACTCCATAAGACCCTATACTGAACATAGAGTGTGGGACACTGTATAGTAAATATGGAGTGCAACTTCACAAGTACAAAAAAATTTAACTGATTTACCACATCAGTTACTTAACTTTTCTGATGGATTAGGAAGTTTGAACGCCAGTATCAGTGTATATAAATTAAAATACAGAGTCGTGTAAGTGTCATTTTTTATTTGTCGTTTCTGGTTGGCTGAAACAAGTGCGCGACATTAATCAGTGCCAGAGAAATAATGTGTAAGCCATCTCTGCAGCCTCGCAAGGCAGACGTGATCGTTTTATCCCGGGGCGAGTGGAAATTAATGGCGATGGAACATTAGAGATGGAGGATCGACGGACCAGGAAATGCGAATGAGAATGAGGAAAGGGAGATAAACATGACGACAGATAAATGATAGCCGAAAAGATATTATAAATGGTGAAGAATATCTAAAGTGAACGATGAACGAATGAATATTTTTGGTTTAAAACATTAATAGCCCGATTCACAAAAAAGTTTAAGCTAATCCTTATTTTTGGATTAGTGAATTCTATTCTATTCCGGTATTTAAAATTTAATTTTTATGATATTATCAATAAAGGTAGATACTAGGAATAGATTAGACTATATTTTAAGATATAAACTGTCAAAATTAGAGTGGAATTCGCTAATCCAAAAATGAGGATTAGCTTAAACCTTTTTGTGAATCGGGCTGTAGTAGGCTATAGGTACATACCTAATGAATGATGACGTCAGTATGTGTGTGTGTATGGATTTTGTCAACGCTCTAACCAAAGTACTATCATTCAGAAAATTTTGAAACCTTGTATTTCTACGTTATTCTAATTTGTAAAAAAGTCATTAGATTTTGGTGTAAATTATGTAACTTGAAATGACACTTTACTTGAAGCTCAAAATAGTTTTTCTTTTAAAAATACCCTTAAATGTAATTTTTTCGCGATTTATTTTATTATAAGAATTAAAGATTATTGAATTTTCTACTAGTATGCATTTATACTTTTTCTATATATTTTATAGATAAATATATAAAATAATCTATTTTATAAATCCCAGAGCATGTTTTAAAGATAAACACAATTCCTTAGTTACATAGTTCAGTTTTCAAACGTATGTAACTGACAGATATATAACTGTCAAATAATCTATCATTTCAAATTATTAATGGTAACTTTTTAAAAAGAAAATTGTAATAGGAAATAAAACAATAGTTATACGAATACAAAGGAACATAATATAGTTTCCAGCATCAATAAATATGTAGGGTTGTATTTAAATTAATAAAAGTTAAAAAAAATAACACTTGGTTTAGTTTCACAAGAATAGTATACTGTGTTATTAGGAGTAAAAGTGATTCTTTGTGTGGCGTGCATGTAAGTTTGGAAGACGAGAGGTAGCGAGTCGGATTACATGCGAGGCACACAATGACACTTTTACTCCGAATGACACATTCAAACATACGTATTTAAATAAA
This sequence comes from Ophonus ardosiacus, assembly GCA_943142095.1. Classification (NCBI taxonomy): domain Eukaryota; kingdom Metazoa; phylum Arthropoda; class Insecta; order Coleoptera; family Carabidae; genus Ophonus; species Ophonus ardosiacus. The sequence goes on along the minus strand of OW964828.1, from coordinate 49,285,683 downwards.
ATAATTACATCTTGACGTTACAATAATTATAAATATTTTACGTGAAGGGCGTCTGTTGATTTCAATTGCTCTGTTGCTATGGATACTTTCGTATTTGTTCACTTTTTGTTATAAACATTCTTTGGCGTTTAAATAAAAACTATGCAATTTTATATTCTCTTAAAGTTTTTCAATTGTATGGAAGTTCAACAATATTGCTGAAGGATATCTTATGTCGAAGAATCGCTGAAAAACAATATGACCTCTTCTTATCACTTTAATTCTAATTATTCTTACCGTCATTATCAATATGTAAGTCTGTTATTTTATATGTTATTTCGTTAAATATAAATTGTCTATATTTCAATTTGTAGAATATTAATTTAAATTTGACAGCTGTTTTTAGTAACTTTAGGTTATCTAGTATATCTTGGGGTGACATGACAGGTTTCTATTTTACAAGTTACTTCTTATTCGCTCATTTTAAAAGATGCCATTTTTATCACGTTTGAAGAAAAAAGTGTATTTTTACTTTATTGTACAATTTCGCCAGTTGCGGTATCATCAGAAGTACTGGCGGGAGGTATAGCGCTGGCCACATCAGATTTTTTCCTGATAAATGTCGACAAAAATTGCACAACTTGTATAAATGTTTAAAGTTTGTTTCTTTACTTATTTGTCTGCTGTTTTTATACATCTTTTAAGTTTACCTGCGCTGTTTAATCTCTCTCATATAATCTTAGAACATGTAAAACACAAACTTAAGCGGTTACAATTCTAAATAAACTTGCCATTCTAACATTTCTTCATAGTCCACTTGCTTTTTGCTGAAATCTTTGTAGGAATAAACCTCGTACCTCGTCGTTGAAGTTATAATATAATCCTCCTCTTCTCGTAAGTTCCTCACTTAGTGACATAGTTCGCGGCACAATAACCCATATTCAATTTGGCTTTGGAAGGAAAAAAGGGTCCTCCATTCTCTCTCTTCTGCGGTTCGGTCCGTTTGTTCACTTGGTACTCGACAAGGGTAGATTGCGCTTGCGCATGAGCAAGACGACAATGTGAACGTGAACAGTAGACGATCGGGCATGGGGTGATCGATTGGGATTTTTGATAATTGAAGAAAAGAAAAAAAATAGTTGTTACCAAGAATTCTCATAGATTGTATAGTAATTTAAACACTTAAGAAGGAAAATTGTTCCAAGAATATAGCCTTTAATGAGCAAAAGAGAAAAATCACCGCAGAAATGAATAACATGTTGAATCTCCGTGTCAAATCAAGCCCTTTTGAATTACGAATCCTAAAGAATTATCTTTTTAAAGTGGTTTATAATAGTTATTTATGTATGAAGGTATTAAAGGTCTACTTTTTATCACCAATATGGAATTTAGTTACTGTCAGTATAGCATTCAATGTTACTAACCTCCGAAAACTGAGGTTATCGTAAACAATACTCAAAATCTTGTTTTATTTTAATCTTCTTCATGGGAATTGTTTAGTTCGTTGTTTTTGCACATATTTTTTCACATTTCACGTACAAATTTACTACTATTTCGTACTACCCAAATTTCTGAAATTTTAATGACGATTTTTGTCCACTTCAGTTATATACGTGAGAACTACTAAACGATATGCAATATGCAAAGATCCAGATAAGCGAACAAAGTAAACAACAAGGCGAACAAATGTGCACTGGCTGAACATTACACTACACGAAACCACACTCTCTATTTGGAAAATTTCAATATTTTGGAAGAAGGATAGAATTACTCCAAACGTATGTTTCTTGAAATGCTCAGGGCGTGTATTTTGGTGCATTGGAAAAGTCCAAAAAGAAAAAAAAAATGATATCTATGTGCTTTTAAGAACTAATGTATTTTGTGTATATTACGAATATATTGTTCTTATTACATGTTATAGACTTTAAAGAAGGTGCTGTTAGAATAAATGCTGTTTGAGTGAGATTTCAAGTAATTATTAACACCTTACCCAGACCATACCATAGTCGAGAAGTTTTCCCACATTTATCTTTTTACCTTCCGTCACCTTTAGGTAAGGAAGATATTGTCTTTGGTCCAAAAATTCGGTGCAGAGTTTTTAATGAATAAGCACGTTTTAGAGTCCTTAGAATACGATTTTACTAATTTTACGATGATGTCTGTAGTGTGTGTGTGTGGTGTGTGTGTGTGTGTGTGTGTGTGTGTGTGTGTGTGTGTCGAACTGATGGAAGGTCTTGTGCTGGCCACAACAGATTTTTTGTTGAATAGTTTAGAATATATGAATTATCATTTTGCTTAGGTACCGTCAAATTTCAGTCAATGTGTAAAATTAATTCGAGTCCTTGTACTATTCATTTAACTGTCTTCCTCAACGAGAAAATTAGCTTATTTTGAAGCTTAACGCTTTTAGTTTCTATTGACATTTACATACACAAAGAACGATTTCTTTTTAGTGTTTTTGTCTGGAAAATGCTGTAATATTCAAATTTTTCTTTACAAAGCGAATGTGTAGAGAAAGAGGAATAACCTCTAACAAGATTAATCTTCCTTCAAAATTCTCTTTTCATACTACATTGGCAAATCTTACGGACTTTCAATCATTCCCCTGCTCTTGAATTATGAATTCTACATTTTTGGTCATCAGAGTTGGATTTACAGAAAAGCAAATAAAATGACAAAAAGCAAATAAATATTATAATATGTATTGCTGTATTCAGAAGACGATTCTATTATGATGACATTACTAATGACTATTTGTCAAGAATGTATCTATTCCTATTTAAAAATACAAAATAGGTACCACAAATAAATAAAAGAAAATTTTATCTAAAGTAAGAGAGTAATACAAACGAGATATCTATAAAAACTAAGTAATTCTACACTCATATTTTTACATATTACTATATTAATTATAAAAGCAAAGATTTTATTTAAAATAAAAGTAAAAAATAATATCTAGGAACATTGAAGTGTCGGAAAATGTTTTTGACCTCCCGCTATCCTTGGTAAGGGAGGTATAGGAATCGTGCTAAAAATCACGTGTCGGGATTTTAGTAAATGACCACGTTTTAAGGTCCCTAGAATCCAATTTTAATATTTTCACGATGATGTCTGTATGTGTGTATGTGTGTGTGTGTATGTCTGTGTGTATGCGTAGGGATTTTGTCTTCGCTCTAACTCAAATACTATCATTCAGAAAATTCTGAAACCTTGTATTTATACCCTATTCTAATATGAAAAGAAGCCATTAGATTTTGTCGTTATGAAAATTAAAGATTATTGAATTTTCTACAGGAATACATTAATACTTTTTGTATATATTTTACAGATAAATTTAAAAATAATTTTTTTTGTAAGTCCCAAAGCCTAAGATAAACACAATTCCTTTGTTACACAGTTCATATTTCAAATGAATGTAACTGACAGTAATGTCACTGTCAAAAAACTAATCACTTCAAATTAATAATGGTGACATTTTAAAAAGAAAATAGTAAATAAAGCAATAGTTTTATGCAATGGAACAGTTTGCAGCGTTAGTAAATACGCAGGTATGTATTTAAATTAATAAAAATTAAATAGCGGGAGGTTTTGTGTTGGCTACATCAGATTTTTACTATTATTTTCAATGGGGCTATATAAAAAATATAAAGACAATGTCATATAAGACTACGACGTAGTATATTTTTTTTAGTAAAATTTTACATAAATATTCAATAATTATCTCTGGGAAATATTTTTTAATGCGAAACGGTTCCTGTATGAATATACAGAATATATAATGATAATGTTATTTATACTTGCATAAAATAATTTAACAAAATCCCTCAGGATTAGTGGCAAAGGAAAAAGGAAAATCTAGGAAATCTAGACATGTCCCAAGGGTAGAGTAAACCAATTAGAGCAGGGCTCCTGCCAATCTAACCCGTGACGTCATAAACAGGATCGAACGAGCTAGAAGGTCGGGAGAGTTTAGGGCAGAGGTTTTGTAAATTTCCATAATAGAGAATAATGTACACCAGTAATTTTATCGACTAATATAAGATTATTTTTCACAATAGGGAGTAGAAATTGATATCTCTGAAAGTGAAATATTTTAACTGAAGGAAGAAAATTTATCAAAAAAATCTGATGTGGCCAACAAAAAACCTCCCGCTATTTAATTTTTATTAATTTAAATACATACCTACGTATTTACGAACGCTGCAAACTGTTCCACTGCATAAAACTATTGATTTATTTACTATTTTCTTTTTAAAATGTCACTATTATTAATTTGAAGTGATTAGTTTTTTGACAGTGAGATTTACTGTCAGTTACATTCATTTGAAATATGAACTGTGTAACACAGGAATTGTGTTTATCTTAGGCTTCGGGACTAATAAAAAAAATTTTTTTAAATTTATCTGCAAAATATATAGAAAAAGTATTAATGTATTCCTGTAGAAAATTCAATAATCTTTAATTTTTATAAGACATAAAATGCGAAAAAATGGCATTTAATGGTATTTTTTGAAGAAAAACCATTATGAGCTTCAGGTAAAGTGCCATTTCCGGTTATCTGATTTACACCAAAATCTAATGGCTTCTTTTCGTATTAGAATAGGGTAGAAATACAAGGTTTCAGAATTTTCTGAATGATAGTATTTGAGTTAGAGCGAAGACAAAATCCATACACATACACACATACACACATACAGACATCATCGTGAAAATGTTAAAATTGGATTCTAGGGACCTTAAAACGTGGTCATTTACTAAAATCTCGATAAGTGATTTTTAGCACGATCCCTATACCTCCCTTACCAAGGGTAGCGGGAGGTAAAAAAGGGAGTTTATATTATTTTGACAGTTTAGCTTAAATTTGTCTATAATAAAAATTTGTGTTGACAAGGAGTGAATCTCAATTGTCAAAGATTTGTTACAAACTTTTAATTCTTGAAAATTTGGATTTTTGTGGTTTCTTCGTCCGGTTGTAAAAAAAAATAGTCTTTACACCTCAGGGAAGAATGCTATTTTTCCTTTTGATCCTTTCAAATTGCAACTCGAAAAAAAATATGCCATTTCCGGTTATCCGATTTACACCAAAATGCAATGGTTTCTTTCCATATTAGAATAGGGTAAAAATACAAGGTTTCAGAATTTTCTGAATGCTACTACTTGAGTTAGAGCGAAGATAAAATCCATACAAAGACACACACATACACACACACATACAGACATCATCGTGAAAATGTAAAAATTGGATTCTAGAGACCTTGAAACGTGGTCATTGACTAAAATCTCAATATGCGATTTTTAGCACGATCCCTATATCTCCCTTACCAAGAGTAGCGAGAGGTAAAAATTCTCTTCTTTGATGTATAATATTCTTTTTATTTTA